>CM035225.1:54050474-55250474 GCA_020226215.1 Sindora glabra | reverse complement strand
TTAAATTCTTATGTTTACTTTTTTGTTTTGTTGATCTAATTCATTAAATACTATTTTTGCCATGCGAATCTGAGTTGTGTTTTTGTTTTGTGTTAATTTTGCTTAGTTCTTATTATTTTTGCATAATTTCTTGTTGATGTTCTTGTGTTATTATCTTATTCTTCAAGTTTAATCCAAATTATTGCTTGTTAATTATGTTTTTATGTTCTTTTTCTATCCAATTATTGTTATTTTTGTTATCTTTCATTTTTATGAATTAATCCTTGAAAATTCAATGTCAATTTATGTTTGAAATTATGTCAAATTCGTGCCTTAGTTTGAGTTGGAAATGTGCTTTGAAACTATTTAATTAAAGTTCAAAATTGAGAATTTTAGCTTATTGTAATTGAATATACTATTTGAATATTGTGCAAAAATTTATGTAGTATTGAACTACCATAGTCAAATATATCAAGGCAAAGAGTAACTTGTTTTATGATAGTCATGTACTATAGTCAACTATTTAAGGGTAGAGGCAGCCTTGACTTTCGATAGTTGGATATATTAATTGAATATTAACACTCTAACTTAGTGTGTTTGATTGCCATACTCAAATATCACAAGGTAGAGACAACACCAATTTGAGGTAGTTGCATACTATAGTTGAATACCTTTTCTTATAATTGAGATAGTTAACTATAGTAGTCCCATATCCCTTGTTTCATCAAATATAAAGAGTTGCACACTAAATTGAAGGGATTAATTCAAAAAAAAGTATGTAAATTAAAAGTAAAAGAATCAAAAGAAAAACAAAAGAAAAGATTAAAAGTGATAAAAAAAGAATAAAAGAAAATAAAAACAAAAAGAAGTTAAAAATAAATAAGAAAAGTTGAAAGAATTTTTGTGATAAGAGAAGTTGAAAATAAAAAAAGAATTTGATAGTGGATTGATACAATATTTTGGAGATAAGAAAACTTTAAAGGATTTGCATGATAAGTTGTATGGTTTATATGTATTTTCTAAAATTTCTCTAGAAGGTTTGATAAAAAAAAGTTAATTTGATAAAATATTTTAGAGTTAAAGAGACTTTAGAAAATATGTTGAGTTTCATGATTCTTATATATTTTCCAAAATTAATTTGAAAAGTGAGTATCATGCACTTTGCATAGAGAGGAATGTATGGATAAATATTTTTAA
Source organism: Sindora glabra (assembly GCA_020226215.1). Classification (NCBI taxonomy): domain Eukaryota; kingdom Viridiplantae; phylum Streptophyta; class Magnoliopsida; order Fabales; family Fabaceae; genus Sindora; species Sindora glabra. The sequence goes on along the minus strand of CM035225.1, from coordinate 55,249,298 downwards.
AATAAAGCATGGATTATTTAGTTTTGATATTTAGTTTGTCAAATGGATTAAGTACTTTCATAATTTTAATGAATCATGTTTGTGTATTTTCAATAATAAATTTATTGTTGTTTGTTTTTATTGCTTTTATGAGCTTAAAAGATAAATCTTCTTATTGTTTGAGATTATAAAGAATTGGAAAGATTGCTTACTACATCTTGATAATAGTTTTGTGAATGATAGTAGTATAGATGAACGTGTTAATTTTTTAAAATGTGTTTTACAAGGTTTTAAAAGTGAAAATGAGTGACAATTTTAAAACATGTTCTTTTTGCATGAAAAAATTGAATTTTTAGATAATGTTGTGTATGGCAATGCAATAGAGGTAAAAAAAGTTAAGGAAATTAAAGAATGGTCTCCACCTAAATTTATTAGTGAAGTTAGGAGCTTTCTTGAATTAGCTAGCTTTGATAGGAATTTTATAAAGGATTTTAATATTCTTGCTATGTCATTGAATTTACTTGTTTATCCAAATTTTGCTAATTTTGTGTTTAACCCCAATTGTTTTTTTTTGTGGTTTAAGTGGAAAGAAAGATTTTTGGATCCAAGGAAAACTAAGTTGCATCCACCTAAAGATGGCTTAATCTGAGTTTTTGAAAAAAAAAAACAATATTTCCAATTTGATTTCTTATGATGAGTTTAATGTGAATATTTCTTTTAATATTTCTAATCTTATTGCTCTTAATGTAGGCTTTGAAGATGTAAGGATAAATCTTTTCGAAGAGAGGAGGTATGATATGATCCTAGGAGAGGCAGTTATAAAGAGTAAATCTAAAAAGATCAATGATGTGAATGAAGGAGCAGACTTAAAGTTTATAGATGCTACTTTGGAGATAATGTAGGTGACTTGGGCTAGTTGATGCTATTTTGGCCATTTTAGCCCGTTATAGCTTTTATTTGTGTTTTTATTATATTTAAAGACATTAGGGCCTTTCATAAGTTAGTGTTCTATAGCCCATTAGTTTACATTTTCACTATAGGTTAACTATTTTATTACTTTAAGTTAGATTTATTACTATGTTTACTTTATACTAAAGTAAGTCTATTTGTATTTACTTTGTACTTAAGTAAAGTTTACTTTAGCCTTAATTATTCTAGGTTTTCTCTAAGGTTATTTAAGGAGGCTTGATTTTTATAGACAGTATAGATTTAAGATTAAAGATTTAGGATTTGAATGTTTGATAATGAAAATTTAGTCTCTTTTATGATTTTTCTCTTTAAGGTTCCTTAAAGAACTTTATGACTTATTTTGTGGCATTTACCTTTTCTACCTTTTCTAGAGTGTGGTGTGAATATCCTTTTATTTTTATTTTAGTTTGCTGAATTTTGAGACAATCCATCATATATTCATATAAGCTTTTATTAGCATTTTTTTTGTAAGTTTTCATTGCTTTCATAAAATCAAAGAGTGGATTTTATTGTTATCTGAAAATTTAATAAGTTTGAAGGATTTGCCATATTTTGATGATATTCTTGTGCATAATAAAAGTATAGATGAACATGTTAATTCTTTGATATGTGTTTTGCAAGCTTTTAAAATTGAAAACTTGAATGGCAATTTTGAAACATGTTCTCTTTGCATGGAAAGAATTGTATTCTTAAGAAATATTGTGTGTAGCAAGGAAATAAAAATGAATGAAGTAAAAGTTAAGACAATTAAAGAATAGCCTTCACCTAAGTCTTTTAGTAAGATTGGAACTATTATATTTTGGCTAACATTTATAGGAAGTTTATGAAGGACTATTGTACTTGAGTCACACCATTAATTTTAATTACTTTTCCTAATTTTGCTAATTTTTTATTTAATAACAAGTGTTTGTTTTATTGATGGATGAGTAGAAAAAAAGATTCCTAGATCTAAGAAAATCTAAGCTACATTTAAGAGGAGATAGTTTATTTTAAGATCTTGAAGAGATAATAACTATGTTCCTAATTTGAATTGTTATAGTTAGTGTTGATATAAGTGCTTCTTTTAATGTTTTTAATCTTATATCTTTTGATGTAGGTTTCAAAGATTTGAGGAGGAATCTTTTTGAAGAAAGGGGTTGTGATATGATCTTAGAAAAAATAATTACAAAAAGCCATCTAAAAGAATCAAGGATGTGCTTTAAAAGTTAATTTAAGGTCTTAGATGCATGAAATGAGAGCTTGGAGGAGTTTAGAAATGCATAGCAAGTGGATCATGTGTATTTCAGCCAAAAAGGGATAGTAATCAAATACCATATTCAACTACACCTTTTTGGATTTTACTTTGGCCTTTTGATAGTTAAATATCATTTTTGAATATTGCAGCATTTTTTAATATTTAAATAGTATATTCTAATATCTTTTAGCTTCATGCATTGCTTATTTGGCCATGTGGGGCCTTATTTTGTGTTTCTTATGTTCTAAGTCAACTTAGGCCTTTTATTTTGTTAGTTTATTTTGGATCACTATTTTGTCATTTTATTTGAACAATGTTAATGGTTTAATTAGCTATTAGTTTGGGCTTATTTGAGTCCATTAGAGCTCGACTAAGTTAAGTTAACTTGTTAACTTTCAACTAGGTTAATTTAACTTATTGACTTTTTAGCCTATATAAAGAAGGATGCTTATAAAATATGGTTTTGGACCATTTGTGATATAGAATTGGTTATTGCCTTCTTTGTGAAAGTGTGATTCTTTCTTGAGTTATTGAATAAACTTATGATTTATTAAAAAGTTTTAGCCTTTAGGGTGTCAATTTTCACTAATTAAAGGATTCATCTTTTGTGGCATAATTTTTCTACACTTATTAAAGGGTTTTCATCCTTCATGACATGTTCTTCATCATTTATCACTTTTATTCTTTCTTTTTAGGAGTGTGGCATGACCATCTTTTTATTTTCAATTTGTTTTGCTAAATTAGGATGACCTGTCAATTTGATTCACATTACTAATTTGATTAGATTCCTTGTTCATAATATCTTCAATCAAATTGTCATCATTAACAATAACATATTGCTTTCTTGAAGATAAAATTTTAACCTCTTAACTAATGGTTCTCAGTGATGAATAGCATTACCAAATATTCATTAATATGCTTTATAAGCAGATATGTATCTATAATTATAATATACTTTTATCTTATCAACTTGCTTAGTTAATCCAGTTAATTCTCCAAATTATTGCAATGTAGCTTTCACTTGATCGTAACCTTTATTAACATATTTAAAAATGTGCTTGATGGATGCACTTTGGTTACATGCTTTAACATTAACATGAGCTTAGTATTGAATTAGTAATTTAGGATTGTATGGAACAATGAATTGATTATACAATTGAATGTGGTTTTTCTTAATTATTTTTTTTTATCATTTCTTCTTCTGAAATGGGAAATCCATCATTATCATTAATGGTTTTATCATTGAATTTTTTTAGAAATTATTTGGTGTATCTTTTATTTTCTATACATGGTGATTATTGCATTATTGCATGGCCCATGAATTATAAAGTTTTTAACCATTTCATATAATGAAGGATCATTGTCTTGGTTAGGAATCTTAACTTAAATAATCTTGTCAACATTAGATGCGATGTGAATTTTGTGATTAAATGTAAGGAAAATAATATTGTAAGCATAAGGTAGTCCTTCTTTTTGAAATTCAATAATGTTTATTGGAGAGTTAAAAGCATATATTCAATGTTACATATTGTTTAATGCAATTTAATAATCAAATGCTAAGTATAAATTGAATTGAAATTTTTGTAGGAGTTTCAATGAAGATATACAAAATTTCATGGTAAATGAAATTATATCATACTTACTTGCATTTACTTTCTTGAAGAATGAGGTTTTTTTCATATCTTTCATCATATATCATAGCTTAATTTTGAAAGCCCTTCAAATTAAATCTACATAATTCGAATTCTTTAAACCAAGAATGTTTACTATTTGAACAATTTTAGGCTAATTTGAATTCCGTGTAAAGGTGATGAAAATATTAGGATATCTAGCCCACTTATAAATAACCATTGCATTATGGTAATTTTGCACTAAGTATTTGGTTCTCCCTATGAAGCTTAGGGGTAATATTCTTCTTCTTCTTGTTGAAGTAGCATTAGTTTTACCATTTAACAATGCATTACAAAACCATTATACATGTTTGCATGAAAATTCTTCTAGTTTCCTCTTATGTATCATATTTTGTGAGATTTAATAATCGTATAAGCATTAGCAATAAATTGTTATAGAAGTCTCCATGAACTTATCAGAATTGAGAATTCATTTAATCGATCTTATAATATGAATGAGAAAAATTCATGCATTATCAAGTTATTTCAACTACTATCTTTCTTCAGTAAAGATTGATGATGGTTATTATTAAGCTTGAACCTATCCTTAACATAAGGAAATATTAATGGATACTACAATACTAGATAAAGCGAATGCAACTTATTAATTTGTTTCACATGTCCACTTTATGGACAAACTAATAGGTCTCTTGGTGAATCATCAATATCACTAACAATTAAAGTAGTAACCTTTTTTCTTATTTAAAAGTTTTAACTTGACATTTTGGCATTATCTTCTTCTAATTTATCTCTTGCCATTTTGAAAAATTAAACTAATGGATTAATACAATCTAGCATGTTCTTCAAATCTATAACAAATCAATGGTTAAATGCTTGTCATGACCCAATTTTTGGCATCATGATTAGTATAAAGACATTTAGCAAAAATGTCTTTGCAAGCCTCTAAAAAACTTTTGACACTTACTGCTTAACTTTACTTCTAATAATAATAGACATTTATGGAAAATAAAATTTACTCCATGTGCACTGTGAAAATCAAAATATAATTTACATATGTAAAAAGAGTTGTATTGAAGTTCTGAAATTTTACAAAGATACAAAGTTAATGTATATATACTAAAGTAAAATAGATAGACTCCTAATTTGAACTATCTTGTAGCCTGACTTTATAAATAAGGAATGTGGAGGCATGTGAAGGGCTTTGATGTAGATATCAATTATGTTGGGATGGATCATTCTCAAAATCTGTAAATAAAAGACCAATAACAAAGTATGTGAGTATTAACATATTCAGTGAGTGAATATACCTTTCTTTTTCTAGGGAGTTCTCATCTTAATAAATCAAATACATAATAGTAAAAAAAATGTCAAATGTAAATATGAAATAAGTATAGATTTGATTTAACTCTACTATACCTAATATAATCTTCTTGTATAATACATACAAAGATCTTTCTAACAAATGGCAATAATTAGTATATAGGTTTCTTTTTATATTTTCGGTCCAGCCTTATCTCTCGCTACCCTAGCCATTAAGCCTCTAACCTTATCCTTCCAACTTTTACCACTCCTCTCCTTCTATGTAAAAGATATAAATCCCCTTTTTCACAGTGTATGTATAAAGTGAGTAATGTTAAAATGCTGGTTGTAGCATCACTTACTCATTTCAAATTCACTAGGTATGATTAAAATACTAATTTTGCCATAAAACTTAGTCATTTTTATACCTATTCATATTCTATTAATTCTTAACAATATATTTAAAAATAAATTATTACCAACCTTCTAACATATTTTCAATGTTTTTGTATTTAATTCCTTTAACCATATATTATGGTATTTGAGGGTAATACACATAAATTTTTTATTCACATCAATAATATTATATAAATCACATAAATAACTAATAACAATATCATTATTCATTCCATATAGTCAAATTCATTCCAATATCTCTATAATTGCAATTCTAATTGCCTGTGTATATATTATGGTTTAGTACCCTTAGGGACCTTCAAATTAACTCAAAATTTTACCAAGATTCATTGTAACAATTCTAAAATTATAATAGACATGAAACATCAATTATTTTGCAATGTTAACTCCCATGGGTATTGTTCACACAAAACTTAAATGGGAGTTCTAGAAATAGGGCAGTATGTGCATATTTGTAATTCAAGCCACTTTTCATCAACCAAATGGAAGTAAATTACTTCCAAAATTTTATTGGATGTTATTAACATGTCAAATAAGGATTAACTTAAGTGTTGTACAATTAATTTCATGGATTCCCTCATGCACCAAGACTATGGATCTAAGGCTTCCAAATTCGGGTAGAACTGGAGCTATAAAACCTAAGCAACCATTTGGATGACTAAATCAACTTCAATTGCCACTAAAGTTGGACACAAGCCTAACAACATCCTAAATAGTACTCTTGAAAAATTTCATATTTTTTCTTAATTCAAAAACTTCAAAACCCTAGACTACACAGAACAGGGTTCTGAAACTAGCAGTTTTGGGTGTTTTACTTCTAACTTAATTTTTCAAGCATCTAAAAATTACCAAAATTCCTAATTTGATTTAAAATCATTATAAAACTAAATATGATTTTAAAATGCCAAAATTTGAATTAAAAAAAATTCTAACCATGATTCTAAAAGGAGACAAAATGTAATATCCCAGGTTTATAAAAAATTGCATAAATTTTGAAATTTATGGATAAATTATTTATTTGAATAGTATCAATTTTCAATTTATTTTTTGGAAGAAAGGATTTTGGAATAAATTAATTTTATTTTAAATAGCCTTTATTGATTTGGGGTTTATTTAAATAGTTTTTATAAAAAAAATATATGAAGTAATTTATTGGTAATTGATAAATCATTTTTGTAAATTGTGAAAGTTGAAAATAATCTAGGTAATCATGGGATTTATGAATTTATTAGAAAAACATATTTATATGTGAAAAGGAAGGATGAAAATTACATGGAATAGAATTTTAAATAAAGTAAATGTTACAAAAAATTAAGTTTTAGAATAAATGAGTGACTAAGATTTTGTAAAATTAATTGGAGGGCTAAGATTAGGGAAAAGTGGGCTTATGTTCTATCGTGATGTACAAGATGAAAACCCAAAGCTTTTATCAATATTTTTCTCTCTTCTCCCTTCTTCATTTCCAAGCAGCAACTCCTTTTTCTCTTGAACTGCACACTCACTCATTTTTTGGATTTTCCCTTTCTATGACTGAATTTAGCTACTAGTTTTCTTTGTTTTATTTTCCCTGTAGCTATTTTTTTAAAGCCTCAGTACAGCAGTTATAGCAGCTCATTCTTTCTTTCGGTTTCAAACCCCTCACTCTTCTCCATCACTGAGGGTTTATTTGGATGGAGGTGAAAATAGAGGGAAAAGTAAATTGAGGTGAAAGAAATGGAGGAGGAAGAAATTGGAGGTGAAGTGAATTTATCTTTGAGTATTTGGAATGAGTGAAAATGGGAGAGAAAGAAATTAGAAGTGAAATTAATTTATTTTATTTTGAATGAGTAAAAATAGGGGAGGAAGAAAATTTGATTAAATTAAATGACTAAAATGTCCTTATACCAGACCCAATAATGAGGTAGGTTGTCGGAGTCTTCTTGTCGAGGCCGAAGAGCAGCAGACTGGCATCCTTTTGGTTGGCCAGCACAGTAAGAAGTTGTCAGCTTCTTCCTATTTGATGTTTAATTCTTCCTAGCAGACACACTGTTCAAAGAAGACAGAGAAGGCTTGTTGGTTTTGGTTCAACATTAGCAAAGACACAGCAGGGGCAAAGTGGTGAAACCAAAAAATTGCCCCCTTTTTTACTTGATTTCTTCTTATTGGTGGGGCGATTGCAATTTCACTGGACCCCACAATTTTTTTGTATTTCCATTTACTCTCCCTACTGATTTCACCTATTGCCAAACAGGTGAAAATTGCAATTTTACCGTGAATTTCACCCCCTTCATTCCCCTGGCCTCTTATTTCACCTATTCCAAACAGTATGTGACTGTTCTCTGTTTCTCTTTCTTATGCTGCTGCTTCTTCCTTATTCCGTCAATCTTTATCTCTCTCCCCTCGGCCTTGCCCTTGCTTTCGTTAATACCTATGTGCGCTTGTCAAATGCAGCTGCCGCAGGATGAATGGTGGCTTATTGCTGCTACTGTTCTGCAACCGTGATTAGTGAGAAGAAGCCAGCAGCAACGACGTGAAAGGAAGCTACATGGAGCTGATCTCCTTCTTTTCGTGCGGTTCTGTTTCGCTCTCCGTCCGTCCTTTTCTCTTCCTTGGACGCTGCTGCTGTTCCCCAAGGTTCCGTTACATAATTTTTCTTTTCATTCTCATTATTCAGTTCTTGGAGGAATTTTCCGTTGCTAAGAAATTACGGATTTTCTACTACTTATTCTGAATCTAATGAAAATTAATGATTCTTACTCATTTATTATTTGTGATTATCTGAAAACTATATCAAATTTATTAACATGTATCTTAATTAGTGATTTTGATTTAGTTTATCCAAATGTTTACTGATAAAAAGGATGCTTTTATTGTTGTCTCCTTCCTATACACTAAAAATGATGAGGTTTCCAGCTTTCAAGAGACCCTTATATTACAAGACTTCTTGTGGATGTAGTGCACTATTTTATCTTTGAATATTTTGCTTGTTGTGAATTTGATATATCTGATGCCTACATCTGTGAAGCATTCTGTTTTAATGAAAAACTATTTTTCCATTGAAGACTTGAGCAGATATATGAATTGCTTGGTACTAAAATAGAATTAAGAAAATAGGAAAGGAAATGATGCTTTTATGAATAGAAGTCTTTTGAAGCCTTGTTTAATATTTTATTTGTATGATTATTAACTAAGAATCTTTATATTAGGATAAATCTTTGACTAATGTATTAGTTTTGGGAGCTAGACAAAGTGTAATTTGAGATATTAAAATATAATTATATTGTAGTTAGAACTTGAAAGTTTGGTAAGAAATGAATGAATTCAATATTACAAATTTGATATATTATCGTAAATTATGAAGTAGGAAGAAGTGAATGATGAAAATGAAATAATCAGAGATTCTTGAAGTGGACATGGATCCTCAGGTAAGTATGTATCTTATCACTATTTTTATATTAATAGAAAGATGATTTAGATATTGTGAATTGTATTCTTCTTTTGACATTCACATTCATGTTTATATATTTACATGAAAACTCAGTTTCTTGATATAAGAATAGTTAACTATTAAGTGATTGATAATTGATCAAAGTATGTATTAGAAGTATGATAATGTTATTAATGATAGTTAAATGTTTATGGTTGAATTGTTTGTCACTTGTATGTTAGATTTTATAGTGTGAAATGGGATTTGTGAGTTAAGCTCTCATGTATATGCTATGTATGCATTCTATTATTGATGACACTGAAAATTATGAACTGTGTTAGAACGGTGAAATTGGAAACTGTGGATTGTATTGGGATAATGCTTTAAAAACCAAATCAAGAAAATTCTTGGCAAATAGTTATGGAAGATACGACATTGATTCGAGAGCTGAATGGGAAATTCTTGGCGATTAGTTAAGAAAACATAGAAATGGCCTTTTAATGAGATAATGGTGATATGTATGGTTACAGTAATTATACCGTGATGTTATATAATATAGGAGTTTTTGCTTGTGTTTGAATATCATTGTTTGATATGATTGCAAAGACTTGATGTAATTATGATGATTTATTTGTATTTGAGCCTTAATAACTGTTTGTGTGTGTAACACATACCCGAAATGGGTGATATGTGATATTGAGATCTAATGAAAACCTAAGGCTCCTATGATTGTGTTATCGAAAATAAAGTTCAAGTCTTGTGTAGGTGAACTACCAACTTAGGGCACAGTTGTATTTATTTCAGAAATTCAAGAGAAGAATTTGCAAACATTGTCTAGTTTGATATACAATTAATTTGTTATTATTTGTATAAAATTAATTTACTTGCAAAATAGTAGTAAGTATATGCTTACTGAGTTCTCATAACTCACCATGTTCTATTTTCAATATTTTCAGGTTAAGACTTAATCTTGTTACATTCATGGAGAATTAAGACCGCTTTACCAAAATATTTGATAGTTGGAAATGCAATTAGTATTCAAATAGAGAATTGTGATTCAGATGATTTATTGAATTGTTGTATGTGTATAAAATTAAAATTATGATGTACTATATGTGTGTTGGTCATTTTAGTATTTGAAATAAACAGGTGTTATATATTAAAGAATGTAGCCTTTTAGAAGTGTCTAAAAACAAGAGAGACTTTGTTCATTTTTCTGCAAAAATTTAAAAGAAAAATTTTAAGTTCCCTTAGAATTTGAAAACTCTTATTAGGTAAGAAGAGTGAAAATTGTTGAAACCTGTGGAAACTGATAATGTGATCCATGTTAGTCACAATTGAGATAGGTTGTGACACAGAAACATACCATAGAACCTTTCCAACTCCACTTTAGTCCTACCATTTTTTCATACTTCTTTCTTAAAGAAAAATTTTACAAGCCATGTCTAACTCATTTTATCATTATAATATGATTATAATAACATACATATAACTTCAAAGTCCAATCATTTAGCATCATCACACATATTATATTTATAATGATAATTTCATCAAATTTCATTTATTTTGTGAAAATTCAATAGAATAGGGGCAATTATTACTCACCTAAATTTCTTGAATTCATAAACTTGTAAAAACTTCTTTAAACAACACAAGAACAATTCTAATAAAATAAATTAAATTTTAGAAGAAGAATTAACTGTGAAAACATGAAGAAAGATGAAGAAAATTCTAAATTACCTTGCTAGAATTGAAGAGCCAAGTTGAAAAACCCTTGAGGTATGTGAGGAAATTGAAAATCCTTGTAAAAGGAGGTTGGAAAGTGCATATTTTTTCTGGCTTATGGGCAAGAAAAATGTGCAAAAATTGACTTTAAAATCCTATATATATAAACCAATAAAAACACTAAGCTTTCAAGGTAAGTTTCCTTGTTAGAAAGTGGTAGAATTCTCCTTCATGATGAGTAGTAGATAGGATCATGTTTTTATTGCTTAAAATTAAATTTTTTTTCCTCAAATCCAATTAAAATGAACTAAATAAATTGCTTTTAAAAAATACTAATAAATGCCCTTGATTTTGTAAATATTTACCAAATTACCTAGGATTTTCTACACACTTCGGCCTTGCTTTTGTTGGCCTGAATTTTTTTGGTTCAAAGGTCATATGTGGGCCATAAAATATTAAATTAAATTATTGCAACTAATTTAGGATGATTTCTTTCAAATTCAAGCTTAACTTTTAAGTTTCTGGGTTAACTGAGCAAATTTTCAATTACCCAGGATCCAATTTCCTATTAAATTTTTGTAAAATTTTCTCAAGCCTAATATTGGATTTTTTATGGTAGTTTGACCTATACTAATGTTTAATCTAAGTTTAACAAAAATTCTAGATAGATATATCCTAAATCTATCTTTACGATTTAACTAAATTTTACCTAATTTCATTGCTAGGTTTCTATTAGGATAATTTCCTATTCCAATTTTCTTCTTAAATTTTATTACTCTATTGGGGTATTACAATGCCATCATCATTTTTTTCATTGCACCTACAAAATTTAGATATATGCATTATTGAATATAAATATTTTGTTAGTTGGTTTTTTCTATTATGAGATAAAAGGAAATGTAATTAGTTTAGTTTATTTGCTTATCCAATAATAGATAAATGATTTCATGCTTCATTCTCAATGTCATATATTTATAATTGTAAGAATCATCGTGGATCACCCTTATTTATTAGCAAATCCCCAGTATTATGATGAAATTATGATGTTAGCTCTTGTTGATTTCTTGTCAATAAGAAGTTCTTTAAGAAAGTCAAAGAGTTTTTTCATGAAAAGAAGTTCAACTTACCTTTAAGGACAACATAGTGAAAATTTTGGATTTGCAATTCTAATTGTCTTCCTTAAAGATTTTTCGCACCACATCTAAGCATTGCAAAATTCACATGTATATTTCCTATCACTAATATCTTGGTAACTTGTACATAAATAAATTCATTTAATAACTCCAATGTTTGGGGTATGTTCAATAAATAATGATAATTCTCTTAACATTTATAAAAAGCTTACCATCATATTCAAGATTAATTTCACCTTCAAGAGTGGAATCAAGTGTTGGCATTTCTTCCTCTACTGCAAATAATATAAAGTATGGTATTTTTGAAGATTAGTTTAAAATAAAATAAGTAAAGAATAAGTCATTGAACTCCTAAATGACTGAAATGCTACTGAAGAATGAAATTATTGCAATAAAGATCTTCTTTTGAAAAAATTAGAGTTGTAGATGCATTGTGTGAATTTATTGAATTAAATATGCATGTAGTATCATTTACTCCAATTGTCAACTCTTCAAACAAAGATTGATTTCTAGTTGCAATGTCATTGCAATTAAAATGTTGGCATACAAGTTATTGAGAGGACTAATTTGAATCAACACTAACTTCAATGTCCATGTCTTCTTATGTAGGAATATTCAATAAAAAAAGATATGCATAGGTATAGTTTCACCTTACTTACTGTTTATTATAAATAAAGTATAATTTGTAACTAAATTAAATAAGGTATAATTTACTTTCATTTGCATTAAATTAGATTTCAAGATTCTCAAGAATTAAAGAAATATCTTTGAGTGCGCGTCACTTAGTTCTCACATTTAGGCATCTTGATAGTTTTGAAGTGTTCCTAAATACTTGATTGAATGATGTACTTGATTATGTGGCAAAGACTTCTCTTTTTTATTAGTAGTAAAATTCTGAAGTTGATATTAAGGGTTATTTATAGTTGGTATGGTAATCTCCATCATGTTATAATTTAATCCCTTATGAATAGTCATACTTGTACAATGAAAACATATATATTCATTACATGCATTCTATAGTAAACCACCACTTAAAGGGAAAATCTGAACACTAGATTATATTTCTAGTAAGATCTTATTTAATTTTTTGCACACAACAATAATCAAATAATGCAAAATATCTAAATCAATGATTGAATGATATGTATTTAAAGTAATGTAAGCATTTATGTATCAATAATTAATTATATAGTATTATGATATATTATTGTTCACTATTTGAAATGGAATTAAAAACAAAAACAACCTTTGTGCTTCTACCATCATTTTAAAGGTTTTCTATGTGACAAAAAATTATATATAACTCTAAAAGTAAAGAGTAACATAATAAACATCATTTTCTTTTATTTGAAGAATAAGCTCTTTGATACCTAAAATTGAATCCTTTTTTTATATTTTTTTATTCTTAAGTTTTCCTATACATTGAGATTTGGCATCCTTTGGTGATAATGAGTTTTCAATGTTTAAGGACAATTATAATTGTTTCCTTTTACATCCTTAACATTATTTAACAAGATTAAGCATCGCATTATTTTATGATAAACTAATTCGCAAAATTCATACAAATAAAGTTTATAATTTGAATATTTGATGAATATTGAAGGCATATGTTTTGTTTTCAGCAGCAAAATAGATGACTATTATCACTAATATGAACAATATATATAAATAGGATTAGTAGGATTCAGAAGTTATTATTGACTTACCATGATGTATTGTTTCTTCAACTTCCAATCTCTTTAGATGTTTGTGGTTTTATCATCAAAATAAAAATTATTAACCTAGATACTTTCTTTTTGTTCATGAAGTTTAATGAAATAAATGATTTTCATCATTTATAATAAAATAAAACAATATTTTGGAATATTGTTCTTGTCTATCATTTAACACATAATAAAATTATAAACATTTAATAATTCAACATTGACCAATATTTATGTTGCATATACTCAAAGATTCATAATTATCTTTTAAATATGTAGTTTCATTATTAAATTCCAATTAGATTCTCCTAAACTTTATTCTATGCTAAGATGAAGCACAAGAATAATAGGAAATAGATCTTATAAGTTAACTTTTATGAGTTATAAAGCCATATGACTTAGAGAGCTTCTATGCATTACCCTTAAAAAAATGTTTTTAATTTATAAAGAGTTAAAGAAAACTACTCCTAACATATATTTATAAACATTGTACTTTTCTTTTTTAATTATATATACCATAGGAATTGCACTATTGTTCAAAAGACCAAATATTATATATACTATAGGAATTATATATAATATGGATTCCACTATTGTTCGAAAGACCAAATATTGAAATGTGTATTAGAAAGTACTCATTTGAGTGGCTGATTTCTCTTCCTTTAAGTTAGTTTCTTTTACTTCCTATCATATTGAGGTTCTTTCAATTTTAATTCATTAGAGAAGGGCCTAAATAAAGTCAATAGATTGTTCATCTTAAAATGCTATAACCAAATGCAATATGTATATGATTGGAATACAACAAAGTGATGATTAGATTTATGAATTTAGCAAATAAAATAAAATATCATTGATAGAAGGAGAAAAATACTACAAAGTAATCAAACTTATTGAAACTTATGAGAAAGAATGACATTTTTCATATCTACAGCCTTATGGTTTGCATGCTAAGCAAATAACTCAAATCCTTAGCTTGCTACTTTGCTAGCAAAATAATAATTTAGCTGAACGATGAAAAGCATAGCTCAAAAGTAATCTATATCATTTAAATTTCAGGTCCTTGTATGAAGGGTCTAAAAATGACTACAACTAGTTCCAAAATCTCTCAAAGAGAGTTTGCCTATCAATATACCAAACTTGATTAAAAAATAAAAAATTATCTAGTAATATTTTTAAATGTTTACAGTTAATGATGTGGGTAATGAAAAATAATATAAATTGAATAAGACAAAGAATAAAGAAAAAAAGGGAAAAGCCTTTCACATGTTATTGAAGAACAAAATGGAATTGGAAACCTATCTTTTTGTAGGATTGGATGAAAATATTGAACAATTAGAAAATATAGAAGAAAAGCATAAGGACTTTGAATTTTATTGTGCTTTTCTTTGCTAAAATTCATATTTACAGGTGCATTTCATTCCCTTGGGCCATTATATACAATGCAAGAAAACAACTATTATGAAAGTGAAGGGTTGAAAAGCATCAACACATGCTCAGTTAGACAATTTACTTTTGTTGAAGCTCAACATTCAAATTAGAAGACTAGTACTTAATGGTAAGTGTAAGCAGATACTATACTTTACTATTCATCAACCTATTGTCTAGTCTAGTAAATTGCTAACATAAAGAATGTTGAGTTTGGGAAAATGCTTACCTCTGTCATGGTAGATAATACTTGATCGTATTTAAGAAAGTTTGGCTTAGTACTTGAGCAGAAGTTGAAATCAAATAACATTTACTTACAGGTTTTAACATAAGTTTGAAGAAGATGGGTGAACCACATAAAAATCTTCAACTTGACATTAAAATTGCTTGGTAAAATCAAAATTTCCAAATAGATGAGTTCCTAAAGGCCATTGTAATAAAGAAAATAACAATAACAACTATCAACAATATTATATAGTTAAGGCATAATTGTGTTTTGACTTTTACACTTAATAGTATATATGTGCACCTTTTTTTGAGCTTATATAGAAAGTCATACTATGGATCTTGGATCTTGTAAGAAAGATAATAGGAAATAAAAAAACAATGCTGCCAAAAAAGATGAGATGTTTTGAAAAACAAGGTGCTCTAACAATGCTGATGACATTTGTGTGTACTATAGAAATTATCCTTTGCAAACAAAACTATCATCTTTTGAAGACAATACTTGGGCAGAAGTGAACAATTCAATTTTTTGGCATTTTTCTAGTACCATGTGTGTTAACCATTAATGAGTTTTGTCTTTAGTTCTTAAACATGTTTTATTATTTTGCTAATTGATAGAATCTCTCCCATTTGAATTTATGGAACACTATTTAAAATAATGTTATATTATGATTTGTTAGATACTTACTAAGCTTTACTTTGATTAGCAATTAGTAATATGCTATTATGTAATAGTGTTCTAACAAGGCAAATTCAAATGAAAGATTTGGAATATGGTTTTGTTTGCAAAAGTACATGGAAGATGGGTTATTTTTATTTCCTAACTTATATATTTTAAGGTTTTCACATGTTTTTCGAGTATCATTACCTGGAAATAAATATCTTTTATTTGTCTTCTAAGTTAATAATGTATGTTGTATCTGTAAGTCCAATAGGATTTCATAAGAAACAAGAAGCTAAGTAACACTTAATGAGATATTAATGCACAAGCCTATTATGAAGAAAACAATAAATCAATTATTGGATATAAAATTTGGTGGAAAGTAGAAAGCTTAATAAAATGTACAACAAATTCATCTACCATGATTTATGTTGTCTTGCTAATAGCTACATATAATGGTAGTATACCTAAGCCATTTTTTATGTTTATGTCCTTCATCTAGCTTATTAGTAAATGTTTTTCTTTTTTTTAAAATTTATAATTTGTAGCCTTTTATCATATTTTAAAACGTCTCTTATGATAAGAAATCTTATTCTAGTAGCAATTAATAAATTATTTTATCAGGTTTAACATCTAAATAAACCTTCTAATATGGTGATTAGGAATGTTATAGACTAGGATGAAAAAAGGTTTAAAAATGGTTACCTTCCTTAATGTTATGTATCATTCCTTTCCTCTTTAGTATCTATATATTTGTTATTTTTGTGTCTTATATGATTTTTATATGAACAATCTAGAAATTAAATATCTTTGTTTTTAAATTCCTACCATTTTAAATGCCATTTGAAGGTTTATTCAAATTGCTATAAAATTTTCCCTAAACTAATATTAAACAACTTGCTATGATTAGTTTCTATGATCTTTCTACATTTAAGGTGGCTATAATAATTATGTTATGAAATGTTGTTATTATATACATACTTTATTATTTTAACTTAATAATCATATGTGTTAGGAATAAATGTTTATTTAAAGTACTTGCATTTTTTTGTCAAATTCTATATATACAACATAATAAATAAAATGTCAAAAGTGTATGAAAGCACTTAAGATTTTCTACTAAAAACTAACTTGATTGAAACTAAAAATATAATAGTTTAAAGCCCAAATACAATTAAACAGGAAAATTTTGAAATCGAAGATTTACAAGTCATTCTAATAAAAGTTTGATAATAACATAAGACTAGTTTTGCATAAAGATGAAAATTACATAAAGATCCTTTAAATATAAACATAACATATAATACATCAACCTTCATAACATGAACATTAATAAAGATTACTTAGATGGAATTCACCTTACAATTGCCTTATCTTCCTTTTTTTGCTCTTCCAAATATTCTTCTCATGTCAAGTGGTAAATTCCAAGAACAAGAATATCTTAATTAATCAGCTTTATCACATTTTGCACTTTTCAAGTTCTTGGTTGTAGACATTTGAAAGGAGATTAGTGAATTAAGAATGCAATCATCAACATCAATTGTGCTCCTCTTACGTGGAGTATCAATGGTCATGGAAGGTCCTTCAAATTCATTTTCATAAGTTTATGAAATAATATTCTATCCAAATAAACTGATTAATTCAAATAGAACTATCTAATTATATAGTTTATAAAACAAACAATACAACAATGATTGATTATTGCAAATATTGAAGGTGCATTCTCTAGTAAGATTACCTTTTGAGCCAAATCATTAGTAATATGATTGTCATTCCATGACTTAACTTGCTTCCTCATCCTATAAAGAAAAATATAACCATTATCATGAAAGCAATTAGTTCAAATTATTTTAAGATGTAAACTAATATGTAGTATAATATTTTCATATCATAAATGATTATTATTCCTTATTAACATTTGAACTTTATCTATTCTAATCCATTCCTTTATAATAGATTCATCATCAATTAATCTCCTAATTGTGTAACTCAGCCATACTTTGTTTATATTATTTTCAGTGACCTCACACTTTTACAAATGGGTCTTGTTAAGGAATGCGTCATTAATCTTGTATGGATAATTATAACAATCATCTTCCTAAAATACATTGTTAAAAATTAAAACTATAATAATATTTTTCAATTTCAATTCCAATTTCAAATTTTGAGTCCAGTAATTTTACAATTAAACATATAAAAGTTGTAATTTTTTAAAGCATTTGAAAAATACCTTTAGTAATATCTCTCTGATCTCAGTAGCTTTTTTCTTGGCCATAGTTATGGCCTTAAGCTCAAACAAAACAAAGGATAACTTAATGTTATTGTCCTCTACTAACATTTAAATTATGAACTTGTAAAAATTTAAACAAATTCATTATTTAGGCATATACAAAATGTTTTTGAATGCTTTCTATTTAAGAAACATTTTATTTTAATTAGTATTAAAACAACCATAATTTGGTTATATAAGTGTAAGAAAGATATGACCATTAAAACTCTATCCAAAAATTTAAATTAGAATTATTTCATACTTTGTAATTATCACAGTTAGAAGCCTATTGTAGGTGAAACAACTGGACTATCTATCTTGTTGAGGAATGTATCATTAATCTTGTATAGATAATCATAACAATCATCTTCTAAAAATACACTGTTAAAAATTAAAACTATAATAATATTTTTCAATTTTAATTCCAATTTCAACTTTTAAGTTTAATAATTTTATAGTCAAACATATAAAAGTTGTAATAGCTTTTTTCTTGACCGTACTTATGGTATTAGGCTCAAACAAAACAAAGGATAACTTAATGTTATAATCCTTTACTGACATTTCAATTATGAACATGTAAAAATTTAAAAAAATTCATGATTTAGACATATACAAAATGTTTTCGAATGCTTTCTATTTAAGAAACATTCTAATTAGTATAAAATAACCTTAATTTGATTATATAAGTATGAGAAGGATATGACTAATAAAACTATATCCAAAAATTTAAATTAGAATTATTTCATATTTTGTAATCATCATAGTTGGAAGCCTGTTGCAAGTGAAATAATTGGATTGTCTATCTTAAATGTTCACTTTTTTCCAATAAGCATTGCATGCTTTATAGTACCAAGGTTAATTAGTTTGTGTCATTTATATTATGACAATTGTAATGAATTTACTAACCTATTAAAGATAAGAAACAATTAGATTAATTTAATTAACAACTATAAATAGAACTAACTAATTAAATAAATAACTATATGAAATATTCATCTAACAAAATATTATTAAGGATTACCTTGTTACTTGATGCAATCTCAAATAAAGTCTTTCTTAGAGTATGATATAAAAAATCATCTTTTAAATTGTATGAAGTAAAAGATGAAACATGCTGTGTCATTGAGATATAATACTATATGATAAGCTAATTATATAATAAAAATACAAAAATTAGAATATATTAAATAAATAGTCAATTATCAGGATTTGTCATTATCAGTATTTTAATGAAAAATTTTGTATAAACAAAAATATCTTTAATGGATAGAAATAATGCCTATAATTATAGTATGGATGTCTGTAGATATAAACTTCATGCATTTTTTTATACTTTTTAAAATTAAATTAGTTTTATTATACTTGAAAACTTATGAATAAAATTATTAATGTTTACTAATTAAAACACCAAAATATGAAAAAAATTCTTATTATCCTTCATGAATTTTATTGCAATCTCAGCATAATCACCACATAATATACACTTCAATTGACAATCACTTCAAAAGATAGTAAAAATGGTCTGTTCCTATTAACAAAATATCTAATGAGGGAATTATTTTGAGGGAATTATTTTGGGAATAAAATCTCACTATAAGTCAACCACTTCTAATCTTTGACTTTTAACAACCTTGGAGTTGTACTCTTTCACATCACTAACATATGTTATCTCACTAATAACATTTAATAGAGAGTGAAAATGTTAACAAAACATACTACATAATATGTCTTTTCTAGTTAATTATGTATACTTTTATTAACAAAAAAGATAAATAAATAACTATATGAGATTATTATAAGGTATACATTAGTTAATGTATCCAATATACTAATCCATGAACACTATATTTGAAAAAAAATTTTAATTAGTGATTAGAATAGCAAAATGTGTTATGATATAAATTAATCTTAAAAGGATAAGTTTGCATACCAACCAAACATTCGTTTAGAGCTTTATAATGTAAGATGTTTTCAAAGGGTATAAAATTGAAGCCATATTCTAGAAGATTAGCTTTTCATGGTTGGATGATGATAAACCTATTGAATACAATGCGAAAAGGATATTTGATGCATCGATACTATCCTAAGTTCTCGTCAATGTGGAAATGCTGAATTAAGAAGTATTTCCCTTCAATTAATATATCATGAAATTTTTTTCACAAGGAATTGCCTAGTAATGCTATAGATTTGGTCACCCTATAATAGTGAAAAAAAAGATATATTTAATCAATAAAAATAATAAACATGATGAAAACTTTAACTAATATAATAGATACATCATTACATACTAATTTTTGTATTTAAATTTAACAATGTGAAAATAGTCATATCTTTATCTTATACAACTTTACCTTCTTATCAACAAAAATGGCTTTGACGTTTTAGTCATGTCATCGTGATCACTTTTCTTTAAACTCTATACCCATACAACATGAACACTAATCTTCTAAGTGTTTTTAGTGTTGTTTATAGAGGATATCAAGTGTTCTTTTTGTGACACTATAACATTAATTCTAATTACCAGAAAAGAAAACTAAAGTAAAAGAACTACATTTAGACATAACAAAACATTACAAAAACTTAATGTGAATGACATTAAAATACATACATACATACATACATACATACATACATACATACATACATATATATATATATATATATATATATATATATATATATATATATATATATATATATATATATAGGAAGACAAAATTAGTGGGGAATATTTCCTTTCTTAGGTTAGTTGAGAATGAAAGAAAAGCTTTCTACATATTATTTTATCATATAGAACTACTATCATATTGTGCAATGAGAGTATGAAAACTTGAAATTGGCATTCTACAACATTGGGAATTAATAAGATCTAGATTTGCTTAAAGTATATGAACAATCTTTTATGAATAAGAATAATATATATCCACTAAAAAATGAAAAAAAATCAAGCAATGCTTAATGCTTTTTTATAGTTTCTATCTTTATTTAAAGAGAAATAGTTTACATAAAAATTTCAAAAATAGCTTAAAAAATGAAAACATGATACATATAAAAATGATTTAAAAGAATACAAAGAGAACAAAGAACCATTTTGTTGTAAAATAATAGGAAGTATATTCACATAAATATCTTATGCTATGAACTATTTTACATGGAGTAACTTTTAAATGGAACAAAGGATAATAACTTTCAAACTCATGAAACAATTTTGAAAAAGTTATCTTACAAATGAACAATTAAAAACCTAGCTAAACATGCCTATAGTGACTGAGATTGTTCATTAGAGACTATAATGAAGGCGTTCATAATAAAAATTAAAATGTAGTTAACATAAACAGGGAATGAAAATTTGGATTAACAATTTGCATAGGGGTTATAGGCAATTAGCTTAAAAGGTACTATGATATGATAACAATAGTTTAAAAGTAAGCATGATAAAACCAATAATATAATACAGTAAACTCAAGCAAGGAATGAAACTTGGATAAGCAAAGTGAATCGGGCTACCTTAGAAACACATGAAAAAGTAGTGCTTAATAAAGATATGTAAAGGCCAAGTGAACTTATACTTATAGCAAAATTGAAAAACTTACTTATCCAACAAGTAAGAAGAAATCTTCGATGCAGTTCTTCCATGACTTTCAAGCATAGACTCATGAGCCAAGATATGAGATAATATAATTGGACCGTTAATAGGTAGACTTCATAAAAGTTTGAAAAGTAAACTTAGTAAAGTAATTTGATTATACAAAAAAAAGGAAAAGACTATTACCTTAAATCTTCCTACACTTCAAATTCTTTAACAAAAGATTAGGTAGAACACCAAAAGTAGTGAAGGTTCTTGTCTTTGAACCTAGAAACATTGGATATATAAAGCAAAAGAAAAGAAGTAAAAAATTAATCAGATATCATTACAAATGAAAGATTTGTAATTAACATGAATATAATAAATATAATATAATACTGTACATCATATTATGTAATTATGAATTTTTAGCAACTTGTACAAAGGGCAAAGCTCATTTAAGAAAATGAAACAAAAAACTATCCAAGGATGTCAAAGTGTTCATGTCAAACCAATCAATAATAAAAAAACTAGAAAAAATTAGTTGAGCTAAGAAATCAAAATTAATTCTTTAAAGGAAAGATAATAGGAATGTCGAAGGCATACATTTGCAGTTAGGTTTTTATCCACTTTAGTATTATTCAAAGATTGTTAGCTTTGTTCAAAATACCCATTTTTTATGTGTTCCTTAAATTAAGGATGAAGTAGAAATTGATTTAGAAAGAGAACAAAAGGGTGCCTATAAAGAACTTATATTTTAGTTGGTTTTTTATGACTACGAATAGGAATTTTCAAGGTAGACTTATATTATAAAAAATAATTTAAATAGGTTAAAATACTCCCTAATAAGTCCAAAAGTATTCGATAGATTAGGAAAAAGGAAAATGAACTTAAAGTTGTTTAAAATATACGATACAAATTAGGATGGAATCCATAAGGCTTAGTGAGAACTCTATTAAGATATGTAAAACCTGAGTTTCAAATTTAGTTAAGCAAAATGATGTTAAACAAAAATATAAAGTGGAATATAAAATCCAACTCAAATATCTACCTTAATTATGATTAATGTAATGCATCCATGAGGATATATTAAAATTGGACCTTTAAGTTTAGTATGGTGCAAATGCAAAAACAAAATCAGCATGATAAAGTGATTTAAGAAATTATATGAAAATAAACATATTTAGTCTTTTACATCATAATAATTTTTGTACAAAGTTTTAAACTAAGTAAAAAATAAAAATGCAATGAAAAAGGAATAAAATAATAGATCAAGTAATAGTGAAGATTCTTAGAATATATCTTCTTATTTCAAATATCTTCTTGCGATTCATAAAGCTATAATCTAATACATAATTACTTACCCAAATTAAGCTTAAATAACAAAATAGGATAAGAAAGTTGTCCAATAATATACAACGTGAAATCCAAAAATAGACAACATAGTTAAGGCAAACAATGTTTAATTTACAATAAAAAATTCAATGAACAATCTCATAGTGGGAATAGAAAAATGTATTTCGAAGTATGTTCTCAATCATATAATGCAAAAAAATTATAAATAACCACTCAACTCTACATACTAAGCAGCTTTTGTAGTCAACTTAATAATTATAACTTCTAATCCTATTAATAATCCTCCCTTCAAAAGAGCATTCAAACAATAGTGGATTAAATACATAATTAGAAGGACTAACTCATAAGTTAGAATATCAACACTATTATGAGAATACTAAGATGAACTTGGTTTCAACTTAGTAACAAAATCATCACAACAAAATATTATTGTACATCAAATCTTTCTAACAAATGAAATCCTCTATCCACAAGACTTTTTAGAACACGAACAATAGTGAATGCCTTTGCCTTGGGACTAAGATGGAGTCAATATATAAAGTAAAGTAAAATAAGTGAAAAATTGATCAGTGTTCATTTCAATGTAAAAAATTCTATTCAAATTGAAAAACTATAATAAAATTGAATTGAATTATTAAAAAAATTAATGTAAAACTATTAGGGTAAATAAAAAACCATTGTAATTGATGCAAAATTAAAAGCTGATTTATGCAAATAAAGTAAAAATTTGCCAAAGTTAGTGAAAGTGTTCTTCTTAGCAACATGAATAGCAAAAGAGCAAAGAAAATAAGCATAAATTAGGAAATCCAAATTAATGCTCAGAGGAATGCAAATTGGCAAGTAAAAAGCATACTTTTGCCCTATTTCTATGATAAAGCAACCAATCATAGATGAGGAAACCTAGTTATTCACTATTGAATGGAATAGGGAGAGTATGCATCCTTTTAAACATGATTGCTTGGAGGAAGAAAAGTGCCTTACAAGTATAATGAAGCTAAATAAATTTGAATGGAGTTGTTGAATAAACTTAAATAATTATAGTATAAATTTTCTAATAACTTGCTAGGCTAAAGGTCATTGCATTAGTTTTTCACTTTGTCAAATTTTCTTTATCAACACTACAATTGAATACATCTTGATACTCACTAGCTTTATCTATAATAGCAAAGTGTACTTTAGTATCTAGTTTAGTAGCTTTGAAAATGGTTTGATTTCTTTGGAACCATGTGAGCCAGATACTATTGCATACAACATTATTATCCTTAATAAAAGTTTTCCATTTTTCCATTGTGAGAACCTAATTGAATACACTCCGTAGAGTTTAAAGGATAAATATAGTCAGTTCTAATACACAAAGTTAATCCAAACTAGATAGCTTTATTAAATAGGCATGAAAATAAAAGATGGTCCTCTATGTCATATTATATATTACAAAAATTGGATGAAATTAACATATAGTGAAAATTAAATAAATCCCTTAGATCAACTTTTCCCTTATGTGCAATTAAATAAATCACCAAAAATTAATATAAGACAAATAAATAAGTAAATCAATAATTTTTAATGTAGAAAATACCTTAATGTAAGAGTAAAACCATAAGATCTAGTTCAATAAAAAACTCCACTAATAAAATAATGGATACAAAGTCTTCCTAGAAATTCTAACAAATAACTAGTATAAAAACTCTTTGCCAAAACAAGTAGAATTCTTAATGAAAGCAGCACAATAATTAACACCAATTATTGTGTAAAACTAGCTAGCAAAGAAAAAGAAGAAAAGACTAGTAGAAAAATATCTACTAAATTCCCTAAATTACCAAGAATAACGTACCCAAATCTGATGTGAATTTGAGTAAATATGGTGAGAAATCTTTTGGCATAATTTGGAAAAATTCCATATGAATCTTTTCTTCTTTTTGCCATACCAGAGGCTAACATATCTTTGTTCTATTCTTCATGCCTTCCAATTGAAAGAAAAACAAAAGAAAAACACATAACATCTCACTTAAAACCTTATGCCCATATATGTTCCATATATTAAAGCATTTACACAGCTTTTAAACCAAATGCCTACACCAATCAAATTTGGCTTGTGGCCCACTTCAACATAAAATCCAAGGCTTAACAAACTTTTTAAATAAAAGCCCTTAGTTTTGTTTTTTCCCCTCCTTTATACTAAACAATAATTATAAAGGATGTTATAGGGTAATCTAAGAGGAATCCATCAATAAATCTCTTTTTTTTTTTTACTAAGTAAGGAATATTGCCATTACGACTATTGAACAACATGCTTTAATCTTTTCCTTTGGCAAAGTTTAATCAACATATCAACACCATTGTCTTCTATATAAACTTTCTTAAGTTCTAGTAACTTATTACTTAAAACGTCTCATATCCAATGATAAAGAATATCAATATGTTTTAACCTTTAATGGAAAGTAGAATTATTACCAAGGTATATTGCATTCTGATTATCATAAAATAAAATATAATGATCTTGCTTAAATCTAAATTTTTGAAGAAACGTCTTCATCTACAACAATTCTTTACATGTTTTGGTTATTGGAATAAATTCTATCTTTATTATTAAAAGAGCAACATAGTTTTGCATTTTGGATTGCCATGCCACAACCTATAAACTTGATCAACTAACTGGAAATAGACCTATGAAAACTAATATGTCCAGCTAAGTCAGATTAGTATAACCAATTAATAAGGGTTTTTCATCTCTAAAATATAAGCTTAAATTAGTTGTACCTTAAAAGTGTCTTATAATATATTTTATAGCATTCCAATGTTCTTTTCTTAAATTTGAGAGAAAATAGCTTATTGTATTAATGGCATGAGCATTGTCAGATCTAGTATATATCATGGTATACATTAAATTTTCAACTACTGAGTCATAAGGAATTCTCTTCATATCTTATTGCTTCTTATTTATAGTTAGACATTGCTTACTGTTCTGAGTTATAAGATGATTAGAAGCAATTTTGGTATTTTTTATACTAAACCTCTGAAGTATTTTCTTGACATACTTCTCTTATAATAAATAAAGCTTTCTGCTTTCTTGCATCTATGTCTCGATTAATCAATATGCCTAAAATCTATTTTGCTTGATTAGATCTTTCATGGCAAAGAATTTCTTAATTGTTTCTTTAGTTTAATAATTCTTACAACATTCTTATTGAATATCATCAATATAGAGCAAAAGAATGATAAAATTATCATTAGAGAATTTTTAGACAAACACACAATAATCAAAAGTTGTCTTCTAGTAATCTTGCTCTCCTATAATTAACTCAAACTTCTTGTACCATTGTTTATAAGCCTACTTTAACCTATAAAGACTCTTCCTTAATCTAGATACATAATTTTATTTTCCTTTTACTTGAAAATCCTTTAGCTGTTTCATATAAATTTCTTCTTTTAAATCATTGTAAAGAAAGACTATCTTTACATCTATCTTCTTAATTTTCAAATCAAGACTAGTTACTAAACTAAGCATTATATGAATAGAAGATATCTTTACAATGGGAGAAAAATTCACTAAAATCAATTTCCTTTCTCCAACTAAATTCCTTCATAAATAACTTTGCTTTATATTAAGGCCTAGAATTATTTTCTTCATTCTTTATTCTCTATACCTATTTATCTTTCAAAGCTTTCATATCTTTTAATAATTTTACTAATTCACAGGCATAATTTTCATTGAAAATTTTCATTTCATCTTACATAACTACAATCCACTCGCTTTTATATTCATCTTC
Source organism: Sindora glabra (assembly GCA_020226215.1). Lineage (NCBI taxonomy): Eukaryota > Viridiplantae > Streptophyta > Magnoliopsida > Fabales > Fabaceae > Sindora > Sindora glabra. The sequence goes on along the minus strand of CM035225.1, from coordinate 55,222,534 downwards.
TATGGCTACATTATAATATTCTACATTATATTCATCTTCAATCCACTCACTTTAAAAGAATGAACTTATCTTCAATATACCTTGTAGAAGGTTGTCTAATTCTAGTGGATCTTTTTAGTGAAACAAATAGAACCTCTAGTGTTATTTATTCCTTACATACATTGTCATTTTATGTAAGATTATTTACATTAACTACATTATACTCAAAATTTTAAGCTTTAACTCTATCTTGCATCTCTTTTAAACTAACTATATCTAAGTCAGGTGATGGTTTACTATGTTGAAGGACTACCACTTTTCCTTATCAATATCTTTCAATATTTGGTCTTCTATAAACATAACATCTCTGCTTTTGATTAATTTCTTTTCAACAAAATATAGAATATATAGCTAAATTCATCTTCAGCATAACCTAAAAATGTACATTACTTTGTATTTACATTAAGTTTGGATCTTTCATCTTTGGAAATATGCATAAATACTTTACATAAAAAAACTCATAAATGGTCATAAAAAAACATTCTTACTTTACTAAACCTTTTTTGGAACTTTAAACTATAAAGAGCACATGGTGAGTGATTTAAAATATGCACAGCTATATTTAAGGCTTCAACTTAAATGTTTTTGGAAGCTTAGCATGTGAAAGCAAACATCCAACTCTTTTAACCATTGTTCTATTTATCTTTTTAGCTAAGCCATTTAATGACGAGTCTTAAGTGGTATTTTTTAATATATGATACCTTGTTCTATGCATAAGCATAAAAAGATCCTTTATATTCACCTCAATTGTTAATGCTTATGTATTTTAACTCCTTCCTTGTTTCTTATTCAACTAAGGTTTGAAATCATTTAAATAGCCTAAGCACTTAGTATTTTTTCTTCAATATGTATATCCAAATCTTTCTTGAGCAATCGTTAATGAAAGTAACAAAATAAAGAAAATTGCCAAGTGTCTTTGTACTTATAGGACCACACACATTAAAATACACTAATTTAAGTATCTTTGATATTTTTGAAATGTGGATGACTCCTAAAAACTACTTTCTTCTATTTTCCAACTAGATAATGATCACACTTTTATAAATATAAATTCCATGCTCTATATAATGCATTTCTTTTAGCCAGAGTAATAATCTTTTTTTCACTCATATGTTACAGCCTTTTACGCCATCACTTCGTTTTATCACTTAACTTTACAAAATTAATAATATATTTAACAAATTTTCCTTAAGTAAGGCAAAGTGTAGAATGCTTTGAACCTTTAACCATAACCATAGAAATTTTGGTAAGCTTTCACTAGTCACATGAGAAGAAATTGTCATAGCCTTCCTTACAAAGTTTACCTATAAAGAGTAGATTCAATTGAATATTTGTAACATGTTTTACATGCTTAAAGGTTAATTTGATTTTATTGGATGTTTCTAGAATGACATTTCTAATATTAGCACACTTTACTACATCTTCATAAGCTAATCTTATATCTCCAAAATTGTTAGGAGTGTAAGATGGATAAATTATCCTTTTTACATGTAATATGGGTGGAAACACCACTATTAATTACCCAATTGGTTTCACTCTTTACAAGGTTGATGATATCACTTTCATGAACCATAAGAAAATGATCAACAATTATATTAACTTTGTATTCACACCATTGTCATCTTCTTTCTTTTTTCTTTTTTTAGTATTACATTTTTCTTTATTGTCCTTCTTCAACTTTCATCAATATTTCTTGATATACTACTTTTTGGCATAATAATGACACTTAACATTTTCAAATCTTTTCTTATGTTTGATTCTTTTCTGATCTTTGTTCTTTGTATCTCAACTTTTACTTCTTTCTTGAAACTCAGCAACCATAATATCTGTTTGTGAAGAAAAACCTTATGATTTCCCTTTGAACTCTTTATTCAAGACAACATTTTTAGTAATTTCTATAGTTATCATGCCACCTAAGGTAGAATTAAATTTAGATATTTCGAATGTTTTCCATGAGTTTAGTAAAGATCCAAGAAACATTAATCCCTAAACTTTATTTTTCAAATTTGAGACCCATAGCAGAAAGCTAATTAATAATTCCTTGATACTAATTCAAGTGATTTATCATTAGAGTGCCATCTTGATATTTTATGCTTGTCATTTGCTTTATCAAGAATATTTTATTATTCTTAATATTTTTGGCCTATAACTTTTTAAGTTTAATCCACAATGTATCTTCAATATGATTCCACACATTTTCTTCTATTTATTGCTTGATATATCACAAACTTGTCTATACAACAAATCTTATTCTAAATCTGATATATTTTTAGGTTTTTTCAGTAACAAGTACAAACAAATAATAATCTTTTATATAAAGAAAATCTTTCATCTTTCTCTTATAAAAAGCATAATTCTTACCATTAAAAAATATCACTCTATTTGTATTAGCCTCCATGTTTATAGAAGTAAAAATATATCAAAGCTTAAGCTTTAATACTACTTGTTAGAAAAAATGAGATCAGAGTAATATGCTGGAAGAATTAAATAAGTCACCTAGATTAACTTTTCCCACAAGTGCAATTAGATAAGTTACCATAAATTAATATGAGAAAAATAAATTAAGAGATTGATAATTTTTAATATAGAAAATTTCTCAATGTCAGAGTAAAGCCACAAAACTTAGTCCAGTCAAAATTTTCACTAATAAAATAATAGATACAAAATCTTCCTAAAAATTCTAAGGAATAACCTATGTAAAAACTTTCCACCAAAATACGTGAAATTCTAAAAAAAAACCTATAATTAATACCAATTATTATGTAAAACCAGTTAGTAGAGAAGAAGAAAAAATTAGTAAAAAAATATCAACTAAATTAGCCAAATTACCAAGGATAATATATTTAAATTAGGTATGAATCTAATTAAATATGGTTATAAATCTTTTGATACAATTTAGTAAAATCCTATGCAAATCCTTCCTTCTTTGCATTGCATTAGAGGTCGAAACATCTTTGTTCAATTCTTCACACCTTGCAATTGAAAGGTGCATACACACAACATCTGTACCATTACTAACTCCTTATGCCAAGGCTTTTAAACTAAATGCTTAAGCTAAGCAAATCTGGTTAATGGCCTACTTTAACATGAAATCCAAGTATTAAAAAGCTTTTCAAATAAACACCTTTAGTTTTGTTTTATTTTTTATATCAAATAATAAATATAAAAAATATTATGGATCCATTTAGGAGGAACCTATCAATAGCATCAATCTTATCTACGTCACATTGATTTATAATGATAAGATATACATAACTTCCATAAGAACATTATAATTCTTAATGGAAGGGGCAAGCTCTATAAAATGGATCAAGGAAAGCTTGAGCTAGGAGAAGCTTTCATAGAATGGTCTTGTTTGGCTTGTATAAGGAGGATATTGTAGTAGGCATTTGTAGAGTAAGATGTAAATGCATTCCTTGCCCAAATTAACTTGTTTAAGGCTAGTAACAAACTAATAGGGGAATGTTTGATTCTCACAATTTGTCCTTAATTATAAATTTGTGCCACCCTTTGGGAATTTCATTTTATTTCACCATGATTTGTATAGTTTTGGCAATGGACCTATTACTAGCAAAATAATTCTAAGATGCTCAATAATTGGTATAATGTTCATAAAGTTAATTTTTATTTTTAATTTAGAAAATGTTGAAACCATCATTAATTAAAGATAAAAAAATATTTTTAATTGAGAGTAAAATACTTTAATTATTTTAAGGTTTAACAAAATCACACGAACCTCCCTCATAATTTTGAAATTTACACAAAACTCCATTTTAATATAATTTCATTTGGAATATTTGTCTAAACATTTTAAAATTTATTTTTTAATATTTTAATTATTATGAAATTATAAAATGGTTTTGCCTCTCTATAATCATCCCTATTTTCTTTTTTCCCTCGTGAACACTGCCTTTAGCCATTCTAGAACTCTTAAGTTGTCTCTTACTCTTTGTTTCACTTATTATAAAAAAATTCCTCCACTTGTTCTCTCTCTTAATTCCCATAATTTCTTTTATATTTTTGTCTTTCCTTTCTTTGTATCCTTCACTCTCACATGATTTATTTTTAGAAATGATCAATCATGTACAAAATCAAAAGCCTCATTTTTCTCTATTGAAACTTCAGGTGGTTTGGCTAGCCTCCTCTTTTGTAAAGCTAAAGTCGTGGAGTGCTCTTATCAGTGTCCTATTTCAGCGTAATATTGCCCAGCTTAACAATTATTGCTAGCTTTGTTAAATATGACAATGGGTAATTTATTTTTAGTTAATCCCATTGTTTATAGCAATGCTTTTTTTTCTTTTTTTTTCATGGTTCTTCCTACTCATATGATTAATATTCAAACAAACTTGACGTGTACACCTCTTCTTCACAAGCTAAAGTCCTTCTATTTTTTTGGGAGTAAATTAAAGCCCTTTGTTGATATATTATTGAGGATGGACATTACTATATTTAAAACAAATACATTAATTAATAAATCCATTAGTCAAATAAAATAAGAGAAAAAAAGGGAGAGTAGATTGAAAGCAAATCTTATTGGAAACCATTAATTTAACAATGTAGAATTGTGGTGAAGATCCCATTTTAACTCGGAATAAGATGGGCAATATTGACATTTTTATAGTCAAAGTTGACCAATAATGACTCCTTCAATAGAAAAATAAACTTCCATTAAAAATGAAGTTATATGTCGGTTAATTTTGGTTAGGATGGTGGTATTTGTAAATTTTAGAATTATAATAGAAGTTCATGTAATTTTATTAAATAATATGGAAGGTTAAAGTATTTTATTCTTTAATTTAATAAAATATTTGGTTTGAATTATAATTATTGTTAAAAAGACAAGTCGATCACCATAATTCTATCAAAATGTTAGCGGTCCCATAAGTTTATATTCTTTCATTGGCACAAATTGATATCCTTTTACATTGAACCATAACTTTGAGGATAAAGTAATTATTCAATACTATTAGACTAACCACCTTGTTGATATGTAATTGTTGCTAATTAATTATGTAAGTTTTTTACTTTTAATTTAGTAAAGATCGCAACCATTACTAATTACTAGTTAATAATAAAAAGTTTTTTTTTTAATTTAGCAAAGATAAGCTCACTGTAAAAAATTTGTGGCCATGTAATCCTTTTTCCTTTTTAAGCGTGGGAATCAATATACCACTAATTCGCGTCAGTTCTTACGCCATTGCATGATGTTTCGGAGGCTAATTTTTTTATAATATTTAATGGTATAAAAGTTGCTGCAAGTTGATTCAATACCTACCATTAATACTGCCCCATTGATTATTCTTGAGATAGGCTGGGGCATTAATTGTTGAGATTTTTATGTGCTGCCTATAAACTTGACTGAAAAGTTGTTGAACTTTTGGGAGAAATTTTCATATGGTTAAATTATGATATTTGTTTTTTTAATTATATTTAATAAATAAAAGATAATTATTAATTTTATTCTTCAATTTCTATTTTTGTAGATTTATATTAAAAGTTTAATTTTTTAATTTTTATTATAAAAATTTATAAATATTTTTATTTATTGAATATGATCAAGGACATATATTATAAATTTTCCGATCTTCAGTTTCTAAATAACAGTTTGAATCCCACTTTCTAAGAATCAAAATCAAAGTTTTGACTTCATTGCGAAGAATGGACTACATTAACTGTTGAAGCTTTCTGACCACAAATCATGCAAGCTTTGATGATCGATTGCATTATACTGGAATGGTATTCAAATTTTAAGACCTTGACCCAAAGTCTGGAAGCAATAACTTGAATAGTACTCATTTTGAATCAAACTTTGACTTTATTGTTGAACTTAACAAATTACATGATAAACTAATTGTTTTAAGTATTGGAATATGACCATTCTTGGAGTCAAATGGATTATATCATGATGAAAGAGTACTACAGCGATTGTGGCACGAAAGCAAACACAAATACACAGTACAAATAAAATATAAAATCTTTTACGAAAACTTCTAATGAATTTATTTTGAGGAAAAGCTTTAATACATTACTGATATAATAGTGTACTAATGTACTAGTAGATTTAACTATTAATTATATTTATTTTTTTAAAAAGTTAAATTCTGTATACTTATGAAACATTAATAAACTATTGTATTGGTGGTATATCATAAAATTTTTCATTATTTTGTCATAAAATTAGAGACGATGATAATCAAAATGTACATGGTCATATTTTTATATAAAAAAATTCTTTAAAAATCTATCAAAATCTATAGAAACCTTTTTTAATGTTTGGTGAACGCTAATTTTTGAATAAAAATATTTCAAAAAATTGGTATAAAATTTTAAAATTTATGTTCATTATTTTTCGATGAATTTTCCAATGAAAATTAATGTGCAATGGACTTTTTTGATGGTAACATCCACCAAAAGCTTGAAAAACTTTGTTGTGTGCGAATGGGGTCAATCGGATCAATCCCATTTTTCATTTTTCTTTTCTTCCTCTTCGCGCTGCAAGAGAGCTCTTTCCTTTCTCCATGTTTGATTCCTGCATTTTAGAGTTAAAATTTACATTTGAAATCAATTAAATTATTTAGTATGTTTATTTATCATTTATACCGATTTCTTTTGTTGATCCATTGCATTTTTCTTATCGTAATTATTATTATTTTTTATTTTGATGTGTTGTTTTAGGTATACTCTTGTGCAAAAGTTAAGTTGACTCTTATCTTAATTGCATACATATTTAGTACAAATTTTTAAATGTCAGTTGGTTTACTACTGAAGTAATTAGTTTGTTTTCGTTAGAATAATAAGTAAAATTAAATTTATAGAATGAGAATTACCTATTTATATTTTGAATTAGATTGTGTAAGATAAGCTAAGTGTTTTTTTTTTCTAATTGGATTTGAATAATGGATTTTACATATTATTTGATTTTAATAGTATAATTTATGGATTATTTGATTTGATTTGATTTGTATATTCTTTTTATTCATTTAGATGTTTTTATTTAATATAACATTATTTTATTAAATTCAAGAATTTTAATAAAAATAAAAATGCATTTCCGACGGAATATTTTTCAAAAGATTTCACTTTCTTTTTGTTTGATAGAATTTTTTCAATAAAAAATTAACTTTTTTGTTTGCGACAATATTTTAAGAAATGATTTACTCCTTTTTGACAGATTTTTAATTTCTTCTAAATCCATTAGAAAAAATTTTCAACAAAAAATTCTATCAAAAATTTATTTCCAACGATGGGTTTTTTTAACGTTCCAAGTCCATTAGAAATCAAGATGAATTTTTCCGTGGAAAATGATGAGATTTTTTCTTTTCTTTTTAGGGACAAAGGCTAGGCATTATTTTCTTCATATTTCTTTTTGAAGTAATGTTGTATGAATTCTACCTCCTAAGAAATTGGATGTTTTTGCTGTTGAATTGCATTTAATATATTAAAAATTATTTTTTAATTTTAATTTATTTATTTCTTTGAAATTTAGAAAAAAGATAATTCAATGATAAAACATTAAATTTCTTAACAAGTGCAACTTCTCATAGCAATATCTTTTTGTTTGGATCATAAACTTAATTTCAACAATAAATATATGTTTACAGGGTTTTGATAGGTCGTGGAGTTAAAGAGATAGAATGGAATGAAGAAAAAGAAGAATAGTGGTAAAAGTGCCTTTCTGTTAAGTTTTGAATAGAGTGGATGCTGGTTTAATTTAAAATTTATGTATAATTTTAGTTATTAATTGTAAAAATTAAAAATTGTAGGTGTGAAATGTAACCATGTGATATTTGCCCGAAAATTCATCAAATTAGATTTTGTTAAAAATATTATTAAAGATTAATAAAATTATTATAATTTTCTCTAATTAGAATAAAGGATCTAATTAGAGTAGAAAATTAAGCTCAAGGAAATCCACTAGTGATTTTTGCTAGTTAGTCAACTTTAGATACTTAGATTAGCCCTAAAAGAGGAATTTTCTCATTTTAGAGTCCAAGAAAATCAAGCAAGGTCCACTGGCCCAAATAGGATTGAAATGGATTAAAAAATGAGATATTTTTTCCTCTTAAAGTGTGGCACATTGTTGGCTTGCACAAAAAGGTCCAAAATTTTAGTCAAATAGTAAAAAAAAAAGAAATAAATAACATTTAAGAGAAGTTTGATCTATAAGATATTTTTAATATTTTCAGAAATATTTATGAGGAATATATTATATTTTTATGTTTAGTTCAAAATTTGAAAAAATATTTAGAAATGTTGTGTTACATTAAAAAATGAGAGATTTTTTCCTCTTAAAGTGCAGCACACTGTTGGTTTACATGAAAAGGTCCAAAATTTTAGTCAAATAGTAAAAAAAAGAGAATATGTTTAAGAGGAGTTTGATTTGCAAATTGTTTTTAATATTTTTAAAAATATTTAAGGAGAATATATTACATTTTTGTGTTTGGTTTAAAGTTTAAAAAAAATACTTGAGAATGTCATATTCTCAAAAATATTTTGGCCCTAACTTTTCTTCAAAATATTTATATGACGAAAGGTAGATATCTCAAATTCTTATGAAATGGAAACGTTGATACTAAAAATAAAAGGATGAAATTATTCTCATATATAATTCTGTTTCTTATTTATTACTTTATTAAAAAATTCTTAATTTAAACTAGAAAATAATTATCACTTATTTTTAAAATATTTTTTATTATAAAGAAATGCAATAATATTAATTTTTTAACTATAATTCCTTTTCTATTATTGTTCCTATTATTTGAAAGATTATTTAAATATATTTATATATACTTATGATTTCTTTCATTAAAGAATTATACAATAGGTTTAGAATTTTTTTTATAAAAAAGGTATATTTATACATAAAAATATAAAATAATAATATTAATTTATTCTAAATAATGAATATATTAATTGTTAAAATATAATAAAGAATAAAATATTTATATAGATATTTCAATAAATTTTTTGGTGTTAAATATTAAAATTGGATTTATTAGGTGTTAACTTTTTTTATTTATTTATGTAATTTTAAATAAAAATATAATTTATTATATTATATTTTATAATAAAAATTTGATAAGTGTATTTTTTAAATAATCCGAGAATTCTCAAAATATTAAATGTAAACTAAACATAATAATATAACACACATAAGAATTTCACAAAATATTTTTAAAAAAATTTATAGGAAATTAAATATAGAAATATTACATTTTTATTAATTAAAATGTCAAAAATTATATTTACAAAAATATATATTTTTTTTTAAAATATAAAATTTTAGAAACCAAACACAACCTTAAAATGCATTTCCCCCGTCGTACAATGCATCGAAGGATATTTGGAGATTTGGAATGGGGTTTGTACCGGTTGCTCAAGAAAATTATGCATACTAGTGAGGAAATATTAGGTATGAAGCTTTTTAGATATTTCTAAAATCATCATGGGAGAAGAGAAAATTAAGCAAAAATATATTTTCGAAAAATACGTTTAAAAAATATTACTAAATTTATATTTTTATGATAAAATATCATATACAATATTTAAAAAATTCAGTATAAAATTATACACAAGTTAAGTGAATTTCACGCTTGCAAATTTTTTTTTTTTAAATCTTAACATTTTACTTTTTTTAAAAAAATAAAAATTTAAATATTTGAGCATATAATATGTTTAGAAAAGGTAATATAAGATTTTACACAATTTAAATGAATTTATTTGGTTTGAAAATTGTTTTAAATCCCTGAAAATTGAGTTGATTTTATTATGATAATTCTTGTATCGAGAAAAAAATTAAAGTATTCACAACCCGGTATATTTTGCTGATGAACAAGTTGTTGACCAAGAAAATTTTCTTCACCTTCCCCTTTGGCGGCCGTGCACCATCTCTAATTAGAAGGAAATTAGTTCGATTAACACTAAATGACATAACTAGCTTTACTTAAACCTGTCATCTTTTCTACGACTACTCACAAAATGGCCACCTGCGGCTCTCTCTCTCTCTCAATTTTCCTCACATGCGTTTTTCCTCACCTTCCACACTCTTCCTTCTGCCCGTAGAACAACACCAAGCTTCTCTCTCTCTCTCTCTCTCTCTCACGGGACATACACACGGAAAGCCAAATCTTCTCCTATTCCAAGCCACCCCTTAACTTTCGGGGACTGCATTTGCTCAAAATAAAACAACACAAAGCCTTTTTCTCCTAGGAAAGCTCACAGCTTTTTCTCACATTCCTATCCAAGGCGTATTTCTTTCACTCCCTCATTTTTTATTCTACTTCATTTTTCTTACAAAATACAAGCTAAAATGAGACTTCTATTTATTTATTTTTAGTGCGAAATTATTTTCTGCAAAAATAAAAAACTTATTTGTTGAATTTTTAGGTGTTATTTTTCAATATCCACATTTCCAATGAAAAAAGAAATGTATGGAGCATACGCAACCGTGAACACTATGTATGCTTAATATTAGCATTTTGAATTCTAAAACTGTTTCATGCATGTAAAGGCTTGGGCCCTTTTGTCTAGTAAGGCCCAATGTCTTAGTTGCCTGTTTTATTAAATATTTGGGCCTCATGGAAGCCCAACTTTTTATAAGAACATAATTTTTCTATGTGATCCATATTAGTATTCAAATTAAGAGTGCCTTGCATAACTTTCGAATTGATAGTAATTGCACGTATTTGTTTCGAAGGCTAATACAATATATAAGTAGTAAGATAATTACTTTATTTTAGAGTACTAAAAGTAGATTTTGGAAAATACATTTCCTATGGGTCACGGCTAGCCCAAGTATAAGAGGAAAATATTTGAGTTTGCATACATCTCATGTCATACACCAGTTGATTTTAAAGGATTTTCAATAAAGATTTGAGAAAGGTTTTGGATGAGCAAATCTTTAAAGCTTGCTGTTTTCTTAAAAAGAGAAAAAGATTTCATGCGTGATTTATAAAATACATTAAGGTTTAATTTTGAGAAGAGCTTGGAAAATTAACTCCATGAAGCATACGGTTTTTATGCACAAAGACGGAAGGAAATTCCATTTTCACTTATATGTATATTTCATGCTTCCAAAACTTGGTCTACTCCTATTATTTTAAATTGCTGTGTTAATATAAAGTTGAAATTCTTTATTTAAAATTGCTCTTAAAATCTATGGTTTGCTGCATTAAAGAAAAGGAAAATTTTGTTTCCTATTTCATACTCGATAAAATGTCTTCTTGAGTTGAACAAAATTGGAGTAAAATTTGGAGGTTATATTTTCTCCCAAGTCCCGGCTTTTATGTGAAAAGGGAATGCTGATTTTTATTTGTTCATATATTCTAAAGTTTAGTTTTAAATCAAAGGTTGTTGAGAAATTAAATTTCTTCAAAAATAGCCACTAAGGCTCACGGTGTTGTAAGCATGGGTGTAAGTTTGATTTTCTAATTGTATATTTTTTTATTTCTTGAAAATTGTTTTTTATTAAAATTTACACAAAAATTTTACTTGTATTGTCTCGAAAGATAATGATTTTTAATGAAATTTCCCTTTTGAATGACAGTCATGATGGCCCATTATATAAAATGTAAATTATAAAAATTTTTTTGCAGCATTACTTACATCATTCTATAGCATATATTTTAAGAAAAAATTTTGAGTTGCAGTATCCTTAAAAATAGCAAGAGGAAGTAGTAATAAGATAGAACTAGGCTGGAGAGTAAGTGTGTTACATGTCTTTATGTTGATCACGATTACATAAAAAATTAGGTCATATGAAACCACTTCAAACTAGAGGTAATAAGCTTTTAACTTGCACGATACATAAATTTAATTAAATTTAATTTAATTAACAATAATTTATAATATAAATTTATATTTTTAAATTTTAAGTTATAAGATATTCAAGCGATTAATTTGAAACATATTATAATACTTATATCATTTAAATAATTATAAAATTCATATAATTGTATTCAATTCTAATTGGCAATATTATATATTTTTTAAGTCATTAATAATTCATAAAGTTATTATATTATTGTAATACTATATTAATCGATGATTGTTATCATAAGTAGATAGATGTATATATCATTAAATATTATAACAAATGAAATTTGGGAAAATAAGATAAGATTAAATATATAAAAAAAGAAATAACATTAATTTATATGAAATTTAATGTATAAATATTGATTCTTAACTTTTATATAAATGTATATCATGATAGATAATAAAAAATAAATACGGTCTAATTCAATAAATATAAAAATGAAAAAATAAATAATAATTTTTTCAAGTGTATAAAAGTTATAAATTAAATTAAGTTTCAAATATATGATTTAGTTATCAATCTCCTTTTTAATAATCTTTTTCATTTTATTTGCAAACATCTAAGAGCTAATTAAATTTGCCCTTGGTATAGTGTTAACAACATCATTAAATGTCCTTTTTGAAGGTATTAAAGAAAGAATCAATATTATCACAAGTGATAGAGATTGTGTGTTTTATAAAAATTAATAAAAAATTATAAGATACATTATTATTCATTTAATAAAATAATAATACTAAAAAAATTAATTTTTTTTTGTAAATGATAGACTTACATCATCTTTTTTATTTTTGTTTGCTAGTACATAATTTTTGATAAAATCTTCGTACTTCTTAGATCCAAGTTCCTGTACAATTATTTAAAAAAAGAAAATAGTATAAGTTTTGTGCATGTGGTATTTAAACTAATAAACAATAAATAATTTATTTTTTTACCTTATAGAATGGGGATAAAGTAGTAAATCTATTAATAGTATCTTCATTATCAATTATTTTGAGTACAACAAAATTATTACTATCTTCATCAGGTTTAAAATGATCAACATTATATTTTGAAATGTCAATGTTGAAGAGAAATTTCTTTCTTAGGAAGAAATCTAGTTATACAAGCCACCCATTCTTATCACATTCTTGTATAAATATTGATAGTAGACAAATTAAATAATTTTTATTAAGACTTTAAATTATTATTGAAGTTACTAAATGGGTAATAACAATGAACTTACTTCAGATAGGCACTCATACAACTCTTTAGCAGTTTTGTTAATGTATTGGTATGCTTCCTTATCAAACAAAACAAATGATGCCTTCCCTGTTGGATTATAAACTTTGATATGAACTTGATACCTATTTAATGCAATTACAATTATTAATATAAAATCAATTTTAGATGTAAAAAGTATGATAGATATTGATTGTAATCGAATGCAACAATATCTTGGAATTGTTTTGTCTAGTATTGTCTTACATTTATGACACCAAACATTACTTTCGTAAAAATGAACTTTTTTGTTGCATGTGACACAACCATAATAATACCATTTGAATATACTTTTAATGCATTTTTACAATGGCTAGGGTAACAACAATAGAGATCTAACAAAAAGTATATAATTAACAGTATTAATAAATATGATATATTATGAGTTGATATCATAAAAGAGTAAAATGTTACCTCTTTACTAGATTTAATCTCAATTAAAGTTTCCTTATTAGGATAACTTATAAAATCATTATCATTTACAAAAATTAATCTCATTGAAGATTAGCTTGAGATCTCCATGAACCTAATAGATTTGCTATTTTCAGGTAAATTCATCATAATTCATCCTCTTTCTTGATAGAATTAGCTTTCTTCTCATTCTTGCTTCTTGGTAGTTAATGTCCATTTGATCCCTGGTAAAAGAATTCATTAGATGACCTGATATTAAAAATTAATTATAATACACAATTATTATATTATTCTTTACCATATCAATTTAAGTATTATCTCTTTATATAAATATGTGCAAGTATTCAAGAGCTTCATTCTCACTCATATTTTTATTATTTTCTCTCATAAAATTATTAATTTAATCATCACAATTTTACTCAAAATTCCTAACTCTAGTAATCTATTTCTTTTTATTTTACAAATCTAAACTTCGGATTTACTTTGCAAATCAAAATCCATCAATATGTATATATAAATATGCTTAAATGGATTGATGCAAAGTTACGTGGTTAGAGTGAAGTGGTGACCACCATTATTCATGGATTCTATTTTCTAAATATTATGTGGATTTGAATATATGGAAATTTGATTCCTTTTATTTTATACGATTTAGTTTTTACATAAATCAAATTCTTAAGTTATTTGTCTTTTCTCTTTTTACTTTGATGATATATCACTATTGAGTATTGACTTTAGCTTTCATACATAAGAAAAAAAAGACAAAGATTATTATTTATTTTTTAGAAATGAAATTAATAATTATTTTATAAAATATTAATAAAATGGTCTTCAAATTATATAAAATTATAATTTCATCTATAAAATAATAACCCACACATATAATTTTTTTCTTCATATAGATAATTTCATTTCTGAATAATATAAATAGAAGATAAAATTATTTATATATACAAACTATTATTTTAAAATAGTTTTAATTTTATATAATTTAAAAATTATTTTATCTTCATTTTATAATTTTAAGGCTAAAAATATTAATTTCCCTTTTCAAATTAATGGATATAAAGTTGTAAAATTGTGAAATAATATTTTATTTATTTGTTTGTTTATTTTGTACGTTGAATGTGTGCCTTAGTTTCTTTTCTCGGCCAAAATAGTGGTGAACTATAGATTTTGAGAACCACATATATATCTCATTTGGTCAAAATGGAGGAGGATTAACAATCCCTTTCATCACATTCTTATAGAATATGTCTGTTAGAATCTGTGAGTTAATTGAAAATGAAACACTTCTTCGCAAATGGCTCGATGAAAAGCTAAAAAGTGATGATCCAATTGGTAATATTTTAAAGCATTGTTTCAAAAGGAGGCTGGAACATCAAAGTTTGCTTTAGTTTTTTTATCTTTATTCTTTAGCTATAGTTCACTTTAATGCTTCAACTTTCTGATCTTTGTGTAGTACTTTCATTCATGTTTTTTTTTGGACATGGAAAGGACATTTTTTTTTAAATATGGAAAAGGTATTTTTTTCAACATAGCCTCGTGGGCATTAAACATGTTAAACACTTCTTATTTCAACAATTCGATAAAAATCAAAATCCATTCTACAACAGCAAGAAGCAAATATGGAAAACTTGCAGACTTTAATTATTAAAAATGACATTTTGTCCATTCCATTTCACTTACTTAGCATACAAAGAGTTATTTCATATCTTTTATTTCTATTAAGGTAAAAGAAACACATGAACCAAATAAGGAATAAAGAATAAAGAATAAATATAAAGCAATGAAGTTTTACTTACAAAATGAATAAAATGCTTTCCACTCAACAATTATAATTATGTTCATAGTATTTTGTGTTCATAATAAAATTTGAAATAATATAAAAGACCATTACTATAATAAAAGTTGTCATTGTCTCCTTTAACCTTTTTCAATGACAACTTTAACATTTGATTCTATGTCAATGCTTTCAGTATTGATAGCCATCCTAAACCCACAAAATATTAGCAAGTAATATTTTGCATGTTGCCTAATATGCATTGTTCTCTACTTGTTTTTTATATTAGAGAATATATCAGTCAAATTAGATAATTATAGCTTTATAGCAACTAGAACATAAAGCAAATGAGAAAAATATTAGATTAGAATTTGTATACTAAGAATGAAACCAATGAGAAAATTAAAGATAATAGGATCAATGAGACTACACTTTTCCAATATCAAATGGATTGGCATAAATATATAACTACAATTTAGATGAAAAAGAGAAGCTTATGTAAAGAGAAAAAGACCTTAGTATTATTAAGGAAAACATGAAAGAAAAAAATGTCAAGTTAAAGAAAAAGAAGCAATGGAATAGACAAATAATAGATAAATAAAGTTGGCATGAAACACAATACCAGGAATATTCTAAAAAGTTATTGAATCATCAATTGGAATTAATGAATGATATACCAAAGAGAGAAAAAAATACATTTTACCTAAGTGTGTAGCTTGATATACCAAAGATTAGCACATATATAATACAGAATTTCTTTAGCCCTGTAAATCATTGATATAGACATGAGAAATGGATAATGGCAGATAAATTCAAATAAGTTGAATAGTCAAACATCAATATTAGTATAATAAAACCATGAAATACATTTGTATAGTAATTATTCAAATTCACCAATGGAAATCCTATCAAGCTCCTAAATATCCTTCCATAGGATGGTAATATGTAAATTTGTTAATTGATTGTGATGCTTTATAGCACAAAGCTATTAGCCAAACTAGAAATATAAGGAAACAATCATCAAATACATAAAGTAACATAATTGTAACTATTTTTATCATTTCCAAATATAGTCTAAGTTTCCTATAGGTTGAGTGGTCAAGCATTTTTATTAGTATAATGAAAGCATGATATACATTCATAAAGTAATTGTTCAAATCCACTAATGGAAATCATGTCAAACTCTTCAACATCCTTTTAGATGATGGCAATATGTAAATTTTTTAATTAATTATGATGCTTTATAGCACAAAGTTGTTACCTAAACCCAAAAGATAAGTAAACAATCATCAAATACATAAAGTAACATAATTGTAACTATTTCTATCATTTCTAAATATAGTTTAAATTTCCTATATTTTTAAGTTAATAGGTAAAAGGCCTATAATGGGGATTAAGGATTATCATTAACTAATATATTATGACTTATGCACATGATTTATTTATCATTCGTCCCATTCCATTTAACAATGCAGAGAATGAATGGACTACCTAACACAACTTAAGAATTGGACTTATTCAAACATTTTTCCTAAAATATGTTGTATATTCATAAACTTCAGAAAAGAAATCTTATAGAAAGTTTCATCAACATAAAATTTTCACATTGTGGAATAACATATATAATTCTAAAGGCTTTGTTAACATGTACAATTGTAGTCTTTTTACATGAATTTATTCATTTGCAATCATGGGACACAAATACATTAAAAATAGTAAATTTTGATAATTAATATAATTTAAGTGAAAACTATATGATCAATGGAAGAGATAAATGTATTGCAACAAATATAAATGTAAAGATATAACTTTAGATGCAAATAAGTGGTAGAAAATTCATTTTGATAGTCTAAGAAGATTACTGTATTTGTACAGGATTAAGTACCACAACTATAATGTCATTAGGTGCGTATCTTTATTTTTACAAAAAAAGGGGAAGCATAAAACAAATCAATATCAATTTTATAATTTTTTTATCATAAGCCTATAGTTATATTGACCTTAACTTTAGGATTTGAGATAAAAAGGATAATTTGGTTTAAAGATCATAATTGAAACCATTTCATGTAATTTGAAGACTTGTATATTCAATGCCCAAAGCTTCCCTAAATCTAAATTAGTTCAAAGATGGAAGAAAATCTAATGCAAATCACTCCTTTCTCAATGTTACTTAGACTTATCATGGTGTTAGCTAGTGGATATGCTTATTAAAAAGGATATCATTCATTAGGATGGAAAGTGGTGGCTTGCAAAATTGCAATAGGTAGTGATTGTTAATATTGTTTTCCAATCTATGTTTCATTTATCATCTCTAACTTATAGTTCAAAAGGAATAGTCAGAGGAGATTATTGAAAATGCACATTTTTATTGTAGTTGAACCATAATAGGTTTATTTTGCCATTAAAAATTTGTAAATAATCATTTTTCTCATAAGCTTTACTAATGCATTAACAATTTATATGATTAAGGGGTTGGAATAGGATTAAAGGATAAACATTTAGACCATAACTAAAGTTTGGCATCTTAGACATTAGTTTAAGGTCAAATATTCTGTTCCATATTGAGTAACTTTTCCCTTATTGGGTAAAATTTCTCTTACTTATATCTTATTACTCCTTGGCTTTTAATGGGACTGGATACATAATTATCTATTAATATAGATACAAACTTAAGCTACATACATTTCATATAAGGTTGCCAAGTTGTTGTTAATTGAGTTAGCTAATAAGGAACACACTCATATGGTACATGATATTATGGGAAATTTATTTATGAAACTATGTAGAAACAGATATTCTTATTTTGTATAACCTATAAACCTTCTAATAATAATAATAATAATGGATGTTGGTTTATGTTCTTTCAGGACTACAACTAAAGTGAGTGAGATACTAGGAAATGTCAATATAAGTAGTGCTTTTTTAGCTTTTGAGAAGATTGAAGAAAAAGGTAAGGAAATCCAAAATTATCAATAGACATTCAATTTAGTTAGCAAGTTATAGAATTATTAAAAAGTTTTGTGTTACTTATCTTACTTCCCTCTCATTCTTTTATATTTGGGAACAATGTCAAAATATCATTAGTCCAATAGGAAATTACTTTTACCTTAATAGTACTAAAGGGGTTATGCTTTTGAATCATGTCAATTTTTTTTCAAATTTCTTTTATTATTAGTTATTTAAAATATTACTTATCAGTTTTTTAACACATGCTTGGCCTTGGTCATTCCATAATCTCCAATTGTCTAGATTTGAGCCCTTTATGTGTAAATACACAGTTCTAAAATACTAAAATTGAAAACTCCCCATTACGATAAAAGAAAGCTATTTTTATTAATCTAGAAACTCCCCATTACACAATTCCAAAACAACAGAACCAAAAAGTCATCATTATGACATCAATTTTTAGAGTGTGGATTTTACAAATAATGAAATTAGAAATATCAAGTCTTATATGGAAAGGTTTGTCACCACTGGACTGATGATTAGTGTCTCACTTGGTGATAGGAATACCCACACTTGCTAATAATTGCTACTTTTTCTGAATACTCATGCTTGCTATTATTGTTGGCATCAAATTCATACTTGCAGAGGATCTTGTTGCATCATGTGATAGGAAAAGATTAGGAATGGTAGAAAATGAAGACGATAAATTAAAGGATTATCCGATAATAAGATAGGAGATTGATTAGTGTAATGACTAAAGGAGAAAAACCACGAAAAATATATAATTAAGAGAATAGAAATAGAAATGGAATCTCGCTTGTAAAAAAGTAGAAATCTTAGGATAGGGTATCAAGAAGCCAATAATAGCCTTCCTTTTCAATAAATAGAATGAAGGTTAAGAAGAAGGAAATGTTAATGAACTTTAAGCTCATAATACAGAAACATTGACAAACTTTAACAACAGAGAGAGAGAGAAAAAGAAAAGGGCAGAGATGCATCAAGATTGCTCTACTTGGTAAACAACAAAGAGAGAAGAATGAAAGGGTTAGAGATGTCTTAGGATTGTTGTATCTGGCTAGTGAATGTTTTGTGCGTAAAGAAAAGGAAAGGAGATGCTTGCTAAAATTAGTGAGTGAAAGCTACATGCATAGATAGAATTTTGGGCTAGGAAATGTTGAAAGCCTAAAACTATGGATAATATATAATTAGGATATTTCTATTTTTTTCTTAAAAAATCAATAACAATGAAATCTCCAAAATTTTCCTAACTACCATACAAAAAAAGGAAAGTAAAGTGTTTGAACTTATATAACTATTCCATTTTATCCTAAGATTTAAGGTTTGCAATATATATGGCTAACAAATCAAGCTTGTAACCATTAGTATGTAATGGAAGGAATAGAGAATCATTCTATAGTATTGGAATTAAACATATAAAATAATCATTGATCTTAGTCCATTTATTAATCCCTTAAAGTTGGGAACATGACAAGTTAGGAATGCTCTATCTTATATTTCAAGAACCCATGGTTATATTATGTATGAAATGATTTGAAGGAACTTTTAAGAAGAAACCAAACATTTAGAAAATAATATCATGTGGAATGCTTTCATAGATATTTATTCACAAAATTCAAACTTCTTTAAGTGTTTGAAATTAATACAAATTTCATCAAAATGTTTAAATATGAAATGAAAATAAGAAAAATATGTAAGGAATGATTGATCTAACTTGGTACATTATTTCTCCTTATAAACACTTGATGTCCCCAAGCTGAGGCCTACCCAAAAACTCAAGAGATAGGTGAATGACTAGGCAAAGGAGGAATAAATGGAGTGTCCTAATTTGTACGAAGAAAAGGCATATAAGGTAAGTCATACAAATTTGGGGGGTTGAGAGTTCAACTTCCTAACAAACATGAGGTGTAAAGACCATAAGGCCATACAAGAATACACACACATATAGAAGCAATTTTATCATTCAAGTTTTAGGGTAATAATCATTTCAATTGTATTTGTTAGTTATCATGTAGAAAAATAGTTTTGAAACTTGATTTGGTTTGAGAATGATTTTTTAAAAAAATATTCTTTTAAAACTTCTAACTAATTTTTCTAAAATACAATGTAATGGAAATAAATAGGATCAAAAACTTATGATTATATATACATACATATGTGTGTGTATTATGTTAAGAAAATTACATGATATTATTAAAAAAGATGCTATCACTAAGTCTTTAGATTGTTGTTTGCAAGTTCTTCCAAACTATATCTCAAGGATGAACACATAGGGCTTGGACCTTTGAGTATTATATAGGAAGAATAAAAGATTATTAGAACTAATAAATTCAACCTCAAGCACCAAGAATAATTTAGAAAATAAATTTTTCACTTAACTTTTTGAATTTCTCTATAAAATTTGACAATCAATCGGTCTAAAACTCTCCATAGAAAATTGGAATTGTAAAGTTTAGATAGGTTTGAAACTCTTTACATATTCCTATGAAAATTAGAACCTTTGAGTTTCAATAGATCTGAAACTCATTCCATATTCATATGAAAACAAGAACTTAAGAATTTTGATAGATCTAAAACTTTTTCCAAGTTCTTTTTTAAACTGAAACCCTAGAGTTTTAATAAGTTTGAAACTTATTGCATAATTCATTCATGATTGTAATATGAACTTGTATGCATTTGTATAGAGGAGATATGAAGATATATAAAGTACCAACTGATGATAATATCACCGACCCACTGACAAAACTTTTAGCGTAAAAAAAAAACATGATGGCCATACTATGTCACTTGGTATTAGACACATAAGTGATTGACTCTAGTCCAAGTGGGAGATTGTTGGTGTGTGTCTTAGAAGCCAGTCATAGAGATGATTGTAATATTACACAATGTATTACGTTTTGTTTTGATAATATAATTATTTTATTTTATTTTATTTTATTCTGCATAAATTATAACTTAAATATAATAATTATCCTTGGAATAAAAGCTATTCCTAAAATACCCTTAGTCAAGTATTATTACGAAAAGGATAGTAATAATACATCGAGACTAGCATGTATAGTAACTGATAATTATGAATCATGGATGTTTGATATCAAGTCAATACATGAGCACATTGTTAGTGAACAATGTACTGGACTGACCCATTATGAGAATATTGAATGGATAGACGTGTCATTAGTTATTCTCATATGATTACAAATAAGTAAGACGTTGATTGGGTGTGTCACGAATCATGCAAAGGGAAGTGAGTGATGTAGATGAGATTTTGATACTCTTGTATAAAAGAGAAATATCCTTGGACTCCTTGATTGAGTGAGACTTAGAAATGCATGGTCATGCTCAATTAGATCAATATGTGATATTGATCATTTTTTTTAAGTCTACTCAGTATCAAGAAATATAAATTAAACATTGACGAGGATGACACATTCCACGCCTCCAATTCGATTTGGATATTATTACAAAAGGGATTATAATACAAAATATTGATCATATATTAGGTAGATGTCGAATCGTAGACATTCTTACTACTTAAGTGGTAGTGATGTATAGCTAGATACCACTCACTGTCTATGGCCTAAAATGAGTCATTATCAACGTAGTAAGAACCTATAGGGTCACATAAAAGGAGTAGGAATAAGATAATAATTAATTAAATTTTAGTTAGACTAAAATTCAATTAATTGAACTTATTTTTGTGCATATATATTATTATTAAAATAATAATATATTTTTCACATAATATATATATAATATTATGTGATATTATTTGATATTAAAGTAATATCAGATAATTATATTATTAGATATTAAATAATTATATTATGTGATAATTTATTATCTAATAAAAGATAATTATATGCTAATTTAATATTAGATAATTATATTATAAGATAATATAATTCTTTAATATTAAATAATTAATAGATAAGTCCTATCTCTTTTCACTCTCTCTAGGATAAGGATAAGGTAATAGTTATTTAGTATGATTAGGATTTTTGAAACATTATCCTAGTAGGACTAGAATTGTGATATGCCTTAGTTCTATAAAAGGGACTTGAAGGCAGCATTTTAATTTATGCATATAAGCTTCAAGAAAACCCTAAATCACTCAGAAAATGCCCAATCCTAATCCTAGTGAGAGAGACGAATCCTAGCAGTTTTATGGATAAGAGAAGTCGTTGTTCACCTCATGTGGATACCATAGAGATGTTGTACCTTCCAGTCGGCGTTTGATTCATCTCAGTCTCTTAAGGATTCATTCAGAAAGAACACGAGCACAAATAAGGTAAAACCCTAACATTGATTTATGATTTTTGCATGGATTCTAGGAAGGTTTTGGATAAAAAAATTTAAAATTTCGCTGCATATATTGATCCAAATCCTAACATCGTATACATGGAATTAGTATAATAAGGCCATGCAAAGAGTTACAGTGATGTTGTGACTTATTAAAATTATTATATGAATAGATATAAGAATAAATTAGTTTAAATGTTATTGAGAAACACATGAAATGAGATGGGAAGGTTAATAACTATGTGATTGGCACATTGGATCTAATAATTGCTTGTAAGGTATAAGAATTACTTAAAAGAATAAGGATGGATAGGAGTCATAAGGAAATTTGTTTGCCTTCCATATTATATGTTCTTGAAATGATATTAAAATGTTTTTCTTGAATTAATAAGATTATGGAATTTCAATTATTATGGTTATGTGAATGTTATGACATTACTAATGGTCCTGACTAAATGTTGAAGTTTGAATTAGGATTAAGGGAAGGTATTTTTATTGGTAAGACCTTAATTGTTTGATTTGTTTCCTATAGAGCATTTTCTCATTATGCTCTAGATTTACCCTTCATATTTTACTTTACAGATTTGCTGGTTGATGCTCTACCATTGCCACAATGAGGATAATAACATTAAAAGTCTTAAAGGCTTGGTCATGGGTAATAAATTGGATATTTTGTTTGAAATTAGATAATACCTTTTCAAACCTTTCTTTAATGGGCCTTAGTATAGGTGATAGGTGATATGTTAGATCAAATTTTGTTTAAAGTGCAACAATTAAAATAGGTTATTATTAAGAACTAGTTAGGAATTATAAGGAGGTTTAAATCTTTTTCTTCTATAAAAAATGCTCATGCTGATGACCAATATTTTGAAATATAAATATTAATGCTATTATTGTTCCAATCTAGGCATAGCTTAGGAAGGGTTGTGACAACGATAGTATTAGAGCATGTTTTCAGGATTTTTCTTATGGAACAAGGCTCAAGATTAGTTAAAGAGGTTATATTTGTTTATTGCTCAAATAGGTGTTAATTGAAATTGTATTAATGGAATGTGTATACATGGGATCACATATCACTAGTATCATTTTGATTGACTTTATGACACTCGTGAAATGTTAATGGTGGTGTTTGTTGTCTTTTGAAATTTCTTTCTTTAAGTTCTTCTAAGTGTTAAGAATTTTTATGAATTAAGTAATTATGAGTACTAGAAGTTAGCAAGCTAACAAAACTAGAAAGGGAAAATCATCTATAGGTTCCTTGGCTCAAAATAATAGGCATGGAGAAAGAAAAAAATGACCAATAAATGCCCTTCTTGGTTACAAACTTTTTGTAACAAGCCATGAGCCAAATAGCTATAGTTCTTAATCTAAATTGGGAGTAACACTAAAATAGGGACCATAATGATCACAATAGGGACCAAGAAAATAAAGATGAGCATAAGTGTACCCCTCTTAAAAGATGTATCAACAAAATAGATTTTGCAAAGTGCATAAGTTTCTTAAAATTTAAATGCCTAAATATCCTTGTATCGATTTTATGATGAATCCTCATTAATTTCTTAATTAGATTAAGCAATATAGGAGAATGTCTGATGCCTAAAACCTTTACTAATGGAGTTAGTGGGTTACTAGTTAGATGATGTTACTTACTATTGGTTTAATAATGTATTAGAAAAGAGGGATTTATATTTGGAACCTTTAACTTAGGTAATGTTTCAAGCAAAATTCATTGACTATTTTTTACCTTCAAATGTATAACAAGCCAAGATCAAAAACTTTAATTATATATAAAAAAAGAACCTTTCCATAAATTGAATATGATGCCCAATTTATCTAATTGTCTTTGTATGTAGGTTATTTTATCTTTACTTAAAAAGTTAAAGTTGAGATATTTATTTAAAGGTTACGTGATTACTATTTTGAGTGGAATCACTTTGATGATGTCAGTACCAACTAGCAAGTACTAGACCAAGCACTAAGGTTAGAATTTAAAATTAAGGAAAAGAAGGAGCATAAAGAACTCTTATACAATAAGAAGATAAGCTAATAAAAAAGGCTAAGTTAGATTCATCATACTAGAGGAATGTCCTTTCAAAGGTTTCTTGGTAACAGGATGAGTGCTCTTATTTTAGGGCCTACATCATTTCATAGTGTTTGTAATGAACCTTTTGTAGGGAGAAATGCAAAGAGCTAAAGGAGTCACCTCAATCTCCCATCAAGTTATTAGGCAGATAGCCTACTAACTAATAGTAATATGTAATCGAGCATGCTATGATATTTTTAATGTAATTTTAGCCATATTGGCTCATGTATTAGATTTAATAAGGTATGTTTTAATGTGAAGGGCGTAAAGTTAATGATTATCTTAAAAATCTCACTAGTCAAGGTGTTAATTATTCAATTTTCTAGTAGAATATTTCAATGCCTCAACCCATGAGTCTTGTGAGAATTAAACTAACCACAATAAGGAATATTGATGCTAAAAATCAAGGAAAAAGGGTAGGTAAAAGCTAAACATAGGCTTATGCATTCTTAAACCCTTTATATTTGTCTCCATTCTTATTAGTAGTGGGCACACAAGTTGTATGCTCATTAGCTAACTAATAATGTCTCTAATTGTGATAACCTGAACTGTAAATCCTTAATAGCTACCTATATAATAAAAGTTTGTTCTATGTGTGTTCATAAACATGAAAAGCCTACTAACTTAATTTTGTTGGAAATGATGGACTATGATGTGATTTTAGGAATGTATTGATTGTCTAAATATCATGTTTTTGTGAATTATTTTTATAAATTCATTACTTTTTCTATAGAGGATTCCCCACTAATTAAGTTTTAGAGGAAAGGTTAATACGAAGCATTAAGGCTTAAAAGCTTGTTAGGAAAGGATGTGTAGCTTATCCAATAGTAATTTAAGATATAACCTTTTTAGTTTTGGACCTTAGTAATGTTCCTATAGTACGAGAATTTCCTGATGTGTTTCTAGAAGAATTGTTTGTATTGTTGTCAAATAGGGAAATTGAATTCCATATTTATTTAACTCTTAGTACTAACCTAATTTCCATGCTACTGTGTCAAATGGTTTCAATTGAATTAAAAGATCATTTATAGGATTTAGTGGGTGAGGGTTTTATTTGCCTAAATTTATTACCTTATAGACTATCAATATTGTTTGTTAAAAAGAAAGACGGATCCTTGTAGTTATATGCAGACTATTGTTAGCTAAATAAAGTCAATGTCAAGGATAAATACCTACTTCCTCATATAGATGACTTATTTGATCAATTACAAGGAGCACAATACCTTTCAAAAATAGATTGGCGGTTAGGCTACCATTAATTGAAGATTTGATAAGAAGACATCCCAAAGGTAATTGTTTGGATGTGTTATGGTTGATATGAATATTTGGTCATATCTTTTGGATTAAATAATGCCCTAATTGCTTTTATGGATTTAATGAATAAAGGGTTCAAACTCTTCCTAGATAAATTTGTAATCATATTTATAAATGATGTCTTAGTGTACTTGAGAAGTGAGGAGGAACATGTTTGACATCTTAGAATTATGTTGCAAACCTTGCATAAGCATTAATTGCAAGATAAGTTCACCAAGTGTGAGTTTTGAATAACTTATATGTAATGTTTTTAAGATATATTGTGTCACAAGAATGAGTTCGAGTAGACCTTTAGAAAATTAAAGCTATGGAGACTTAGGTAGGACCTATATCTATCATTAAAATCAAGAGTTCTTTTGTTTTGGTAAGGCATTATAGGAGGTTTGTCAAGAATTTCTCCAAGATAGCTGCACCACTAGCCAAGCTAATACAAAAGGAGTCAAGTTTATGTGGTCATGTGCATTTGAAAATAGTTTTAAGAATTTAAAGGCATTGTTAACATTAATTTGAGTTCTAGCTTTACCTTCCAGTTCAAGCAGATATATGGTGTATTGTGATAGGTAAAGGATTGGCTTTCAATGTGTTCCAACATAGCATAGAAAAGTGAGAGCATATGTTTCTTAATAATTGAAAAGATGTGAATAGAATTACCCTACCTATGATTTGGAGATAACAATGATAATTTTTACTTTAAAAATTTAGAGGCACTACCTATACAAAGAAACTTGTGAGATTTACATGGATTATAAAAGTTTGAAATAAATCTTTAAGTATAAAGATATGAATTTAAGGTGGAGGATGTGGACGGAGCTTGTTAAGGATTACAATTATTCAATTTTCTTTGCCATCTTAGAAAATCTAAGTTGTGGTAGATGGATCAAGTAAGAAATTTATAAGAAACATTAGTGAAGTACCTTTGAATGACTAAAGAGTGTTGTTAGCTCAAGTTGCAATTTAGTCTGTCCTTATGGAAAGGATTAAGGGAGCTTAGAAACTTAAACTAAGTTATACTATATTAGTGAAGGATGCTATCAATAATCCAGAAACAAACTTGACTATTGATGAGAGAGGAATTATTCAGCACGAATGGAGACTTTGGGTTCCTTTAAGTGAACAGAATTAGCAATTACATCAAGCTCATAATTCTTCATATACCTTGCACCCCGGAGTAGCTAAAATGTGTCATAATCTATATGAAACTTTTTGGTAAGAAAGAATGAAGAAAGATATGCTTAATTATGTGATAAAATGTTTTATATACTAATATGTGAAAGTAAAATATCAACATTTGGTTTGGATGCACCAACCACTTCTAATCTTGGAGGGGAAATGGGAATGTGTAATAATAAATTTCTTAACATGATTACCACAGACTTAAAAAGGATATAACTTCATTTAGGTAGTTATTGATTAATTAACCAAAATGGCGCACTTTCTATTGGTTAAAATCACTTTCTTAATAGCTTGATACACTTATATGTACTTTGATAAGATAATGCTACTACGTGAGGTACTAGTTACTATTATTTTTTATTAAGACATGTAGTTTACAATCAATTTTTTATTAAGACATGTAGTTTACAATCAATTTTTAGAAGTCTTTCTAGTATGCCTTGGGTACTCAACTGTGATTAAGTATAACTTTTCACCCTCACATAAATAAGCAATCAAAGCAAATAATTCAAATCTTGAAGGATATGCTTAAGGCATGCATTTTAAGTTTAAAGGAAATTAGGAGAAGTATTTATTGCACTTACAATAATAATTACTAGTCAAGCATTAAAATAGCCTCATATTAAGTGCTCTATAGATAGAGGTATAAATCTTAAATGGGTTGATTTAAACCAAGAAAGGCAAAGCTCCTAAGACTAGAATTAATGATAAATGCATTGGATAAGATTTGAATTATTAGGGATTAATTGAAAATGGTACAAGATGAGATTTGAATTATCAGAGACTACATGAGGTGCTAGTTTCTATTATTTTTTATTGAGACATATAGTTTACAACTAATTTTTAGAAGTCTTTTTAGCAAGCCTTAGGTACTTAACTGTGATTAAGTATAACGTTTCACCTTTATATAGATAAGTAATCGAAGCAAATAATTCAAATCTTAGAGGATATGCTTAGGGCATACATTTTAAGTTTAAAGGAAATTAGGAGAAATATTTATTGCACTTACAATAATAATTACTAGTCAAGCATTAAAATAGCCTCATATTAAGTGCTCTATAGATAAAGGTATAAATCTTTAATGGGTTAGCTCAAACCAAGAAAGGCAAAGCTCTTAGGACTAAATTTAATAATAGATGCATTGGATAAAATTCAAATTATTAGGGATTAATTGAAAATGATACAAAATTGGCAAAAGTCCTATGTGAATAAGAGAAAGAGACAATTAGAATTTTAGGAATGAGATATTGTTTTTCTAAAGGTTTCACACATGAAGTTGGTGCTCCATTTTATTAGATATTTTCCAATCACTAAGCATGTAAGACCTATATCTTATTGCTTGGAATTGCTTAATATTTTATGAGCTATACATCCAATATTTCATGCTTTTATGTTTTAAAAATATCTGCTGGATGCATTCCACAATATTAGAGAATAATCATTGCAATTAGACTCCTAATTAATATGAATATGTGATAGATCATTCTAAAATTTAGTAAGTTAAAATAAAAATAGAAAAGTATTCATGCCATACTTCTAAAGTAAAGAAGAATGTGAGTGATAAATGATGAGTTCAACACCACAAAGGATAAGTCATTTGATAAGTCACAAAGTTCTTTCAAGAATTTTAGAAAGAAAGCCTACAAAAGAGACTTAATTCTAAATGTCATAATCTCAAATTTGTATTTTATCAAAGAACAAGCCTCCTTAAATAGTTTTAGAGAAAATCTAAAGTAATTAAGCTTAAATAGACTCACTTGGGCCCAAAGCAAACACACTAGTAAAACCTAACATATGTTTTTAAAGTAATAAAATGATTAACCTAAGGTAAAAAGGTAAACTAATGGGCCACAAAATACTAACTCATAAAAAGGCTCAAATGTCTTTAAATATAATAAAAACACATAATCAAATACTGTATTCAAATATTGCTTCATTTTGAACAATATTCAAATAGCATGTTTAAATATTTCGGGCTGATACATATTTATCATTAAGCATGATTTTATGTCTTATTTTGTTTAGGATTTTTAAGCATTTTATTTCCTTTATATTTTCTCCCATTGTTTTAGCATATTATTTTAAAACATTTAGTAGTTTATTTGCTACCCATTTTAGATTAATTAGTATGTTAGCTTTAAGCTTAAGTTAGTCTATTAAAGACTAACTAGTTTTGTTAACTTGTTGACTTTTTATCTTATATAAAAAGAGATGTTCCTGTTAGAAAATAGATTTTGATCATTTAGTAAATTAATAATTGGTTGTCGCCTTCTTTGTAATAGTGTGATTCTTTCTTAAGTTTTTGAATGAAGTTATGACTTATCAAAGGGATTTAACCCTTGTTGTGCCAATCTTTACTTATTAAGGATTCATTCTTGTGGCATGATTTTTCTGTACTAATTAAAGGATTTTCATCATTTGTGGTGTGTTCTTTATCACTTATCGCTCCTATTCTTTCTCTTTCAAAGTATGATATGAGTATCCTTTTGTTTTTCTTTGATTACTAAATTTTGGGATGATTTATTAGTTAGATTCACATCACTAATTGTTAGATGAAGAACAATCAATTAAGATTTTAGATCAATAAGTTAAAAAATTAAGTTTAAGGAGGTAATATCCATAAAAGTTCTTTAGGAATAACATAGAGAAAAGGAAGCTACTTTGGACCTTATGTTTGAAATATGATTGAAATACCTTTACCTTTTTGGTAAGTACTTGCGCTTAGTATTGATCCACCTTTGATAACTTGCTAGGATAGGGTAATCCTAAGAATTCAAAGGCAAATTCTTTTGTATGGATAGATTACTATTACACTTGTTAGAATCTAAATTTTATTAATGTGGAAAAAACTAATTATTATAGATTTATGAATAAAAATTCTTACATGAAATGATGAGTAATAAAATAAGTAAGAATGGTTTATGATTAAGTTTAATTAAGAATAAGTATATAAGTGTGGAGGAGATTTGGAAATTTATTTTAATTTTTGCCCTTAGGACTCTCCTCTTTCATATTACCATACCCAACCCCATTTCCTTTTTTTTTTCACATAACACATTTCTTTTCATCTTCTTCCTCTCAAGAGCAAGGTTAACCTCTAACTCCATGATCAACTTCTTTTTCCTTCAATTTAAGTAAAGAGCAAACAAACCACAAATTCTACTCCATATTGTCTCCACTATAAATTGTGCATGAACATTCTAATTGGCTTTGCATGTAATTTTATGGTTTTCTTAGTTTAGGCTAGATTTATCTTTATACTTAAGAATTTGAGGATTTAAATTTATAAAACGATGACTAATGTGTGGTTTTTGGTTGATTTAAGGCATATGCTAATGTTTTCATGTTTTATGTCGATTTGGTTGAGTGATTTGACTTAAAGAATGAGATTTGTACAAAATTGCCTCAGATGAATAATGTCTTTTATGGGAAAATTTTGCAAAAAATGATAAGATAATCGATTATGTTCAAAAAATTATTCTTTGGACTTAAATAATCGATTTTATAATTAATTGTCCTTAAATTTGTCATTTGAACCTTTATAATTCAACTATGTAATTGATTATGTTTAAAGTTTTGTTCTCTAGATTGACATAATTAATTATATAATCAATTATACCTTGTCCATCTTAAAATTTTTCTTATCCTAAGAATTTTAAAGCACATAATTTGCTTTATGATTGTAACATGAGCTAGATGCATTATTATATGTGTCATTAGTATGATGAGGCCATGCAAAGACCATTTGTGACTAATGAAAATTTTGTTATGAATGTATATTGGAATAAATTAGTTTGGATGCTATTAAAAATGTATGAAATTAGATAAGAGTATATTAATGATTATGTGACTTATACACTAGATCTAGTAACTACTTGTAAAGGATAAAGATGACTTAGAGGAACGAGGATAGGCTTGTGAGAGATCAGGATGGATGAGAGTCACAAGGACATTTATTTTCTTTGTATTGTATGTGTTTTGGAAGTAATATTGAAATGTTATTCTTGAATTAATGAAATTATGGAATTTTAACTATTATGCTCATGTGAATGATATGATGTCACCAATGGTTATAACTTGCTAAATGTTGAAGTGTTAATTAGGATTAAGGGAGAGTATTTTGGTTAGTAAGACATTAATTGTTTGATTTGTTTCCTTTATAGTGTTTGCTCACTAAACTCTAGACTTGCGCTCTATATTTTACTTTACAAATCTACCAATTAATGCTCTATCACCATTACAATGTGAATAGAGACATTAAGAGTCCTATGTGCTTAGTCATGCATAACAAATTGGGTATGTCTTTAATCAAATAAGACCCTTTCAAACCTTTCCTTAATGAACCTTAGTAAGTGACATGTGACATGTTTTCTTCAAGGGTGTTAGTTAGATTAGGTTATTATTGAGAATTTTTAAGGATTATAAAGAAGTCTAATTCTCTTTCTTTTATAGAAAACACTCATGCTAATCATCAATATTTTCAAATATAAATATTAATGCTATTGTTATTCCAATTTTTTGTTCAAAGTACCAAGTAGTGTTTATAGTTAGGATAAGCTAGTGGAAATTGATAAGTTAGATTCTAAGTCGGTCACAACCTAGGAAAGGTTGTGACATCAAGATATTAGCATATCTATAATGAATGAGATCATTGTAATCTTCTAAAAAATGTGACATGACATATGTTAATTTACGCATGAATAACTAATATCCTATTTTAATAATAACTCAATGACCATGGGTATTTAGAAATATAATTATATGTCTAAATTATCTAATAATTAGAATCCCTATCATAATTAATGTATACATAATAATGTTTTAAGGACTTTATCTAATGCGGTCTACATATAACCATATATACATAGTTTCTATCTTATTTTAATTGATTGTCCTTAAGGCATCTATACTAACACTTTAATCATTTCTTGTGTTCTTTTAAGTGCAACTTCATTGTCATAATCATTAGGTCTACATGACTATAATATATATTTATCTTTTCATACTCCTTTAATCACACACACACACACACACACACACACACACACACACACACATATATATATATATATATATATATATATATATATATATATATATATAGATTTTACTAGATACACTTAGCTAATCTCTCAATTTATTTGCTTAGAATTTCAAGAAAATATTTGTAAATATTTTTTTAATATCATATATATTTCATCTTATCATTAAATAAGTTAAGGATTTTATCATCAAAATATATTCTTTTCATCATTAACTTCTTGTTCAATCATAAATCATATATTTTAAAATCATAGAATTATAAATGTTCTCGAAGTTTATTCCAAGGCATAAATTAATTTGAGAAAAATTTTCAAAATTAATAATATCCGATATTATTTTGCATAAAAAGTGGTCCTTGATGAGAAGTATAATTTCCACTTACCTCGGCAAAGGACTAAAAAATTGTCTAAAGTGAATTATTACATAAGAGGCTATGTAAGCAATCTCAATCAATTATCTGGTATATAAAATAATTCACACATAACCCATTATTAAATTTTAACTAGTCTCTAAAACCCTAACCTATGAGTGCTAAAAGTTTAAAAGGCTTTAAAAGTTACCTAGCAAGGAAATGACATAGAGTTGATTCAAATATTGCTAATAAACACCTCCAAGTAGGCAATTTTAGTTGAAACATAACTTAGAGTTAAATTGAGCTAAAACTCTAAAATTTAGGATTTAAGTCTAATGAGATTAATAGGTGAGGATGAAAAGCTTGCCAACTAACCCAAGGGGCACATTGCAGTAGGTAAAGCATTCTTATTCACCTTCTAATTGTTTAGAAATTTAGACTCATTCTTTCCCATTAAGAGCCTAATAATTAAATCAAAAATTTCAAATAAGACAATAACAGTGGTTTTAGAATTCTAAGTAATGAAATATGGATTAAATTTAGCCAATAATTATAGGAGACAAGGAAAGAGTATGGAGAAAAGTATGATTAAGCTCTTTAGCTAATGAGAGTGGAAGGATGGGATAAGAGACCTTGAAAGAAGAAGAAAAAAATTGGTGAAGGGCTGGTTGGTTAAGCCAAAGTGGGGAAATAAAAAGAGAAAGAAGAGCAAAGAGATAATAGGTCCAAATAGGTAAGTTGTATAATTAACGTGTGAAAGCTTTGGGGGAAAAAATAAAGCCTAATATATCATAATTAGGCCTTCTTGAACCTATTTCTAATTGACTAAAAGATAAAATAAGGCTTTCATACACTATATCATTCATTTTGATTAATTTTAATAGGTCTTGTCTTAGAAGTTAAAATATCACCCATACCTTATTTTTATAAAATTATTTGAGTACACCTAACCGAAAATTAAATAATCTAGATCTTCAAGAAAAAGAATGAATATATATATATATATATATATAATTTACTAATACTATAATCATCAAATATTCAAGTATAACACCCTTGCATGGATAACCATGATGATGATAATGGAGGCATTATTCCATTATGCATCAGAAGCATAGAGTTATCATGTTGCATTTATAGTATTAATGTTAGTTGCATGAGACCATTTTATTGCATTGCACTTCTAGTAGTCCTTTACTACTACTATTTTGTTATTAGGTAGATTTGGCATTATGAATATCAAAGTATCAAATTGATCATGCATTGAGCCGATATGCTTTAAATAACCTATTGCAACAAGTAATGACATTGTAGGGTTCACAATCTCAATATTGTTGACTACTAGAATGGGTAAAGATATATGGCAAATTAAGAATTTTGATTTATTTGTTGCCATTGCATATTTAGGTTTTGTATATTTTATTGCTTAGTGTTTTCTTGACTATTTTTCCTTTGGTCAAGGGTTGTATTCCTTCTATGACAAATTTTGAATAAAACCCAATCATTTAGTTACACACACACACACACACACACACACACACACACACACACACATATATATATATATATATATATATATATATATATATATATATATATATATATATATATATATTAGATATTTTGGAAATATCAAAATACAGAATTATATGTAGTGTTTGTGTTTAGCATAATAAATAATCAAATTTTTAGCTTATAAATTTAATTAATAAGTTATAAGTAAACCTCAAAAAATGTTCAACATACTAACTTATTGAAAATTACAAGTTCTAATTTAATAAAATTTACAAAGTAGCTTATAATTGATGGCTTATAACTTATCCTTTTTTTTCAAATTTATCATTTTTTAATTAATTAACCACTTATGCCCTTAATTACATTTTAGATAATTATATTTTTATTTTAAATAATGAATAAATAAAAATAAGTAATTGAATAAATAAATAAATATATGATATTATAAAATATAATTAATGCAATTTTAAGTAATTATATTCTTATTTTGAACTTTAAATAAATAAAAATAAGTATGTAAATAAAGGAAAAATTTTCTAATAATATCTCATAAAATATGATTACTTATATTTTAAGTAATTATACATTTATTTTAAGTACTAAATAAATAAATAAATATGAAATATCATAAAATATAACTAATTAAACTCTAGATAATTATATTTTTATTTTTAAATATCTTCATTGTATCAATAAAATTTGATCTTAAAATAAATATAAATTAATTTAACTTATATATTTATTAATATTAGTATATCCTTTTACATTTGCTAACTTGTTCAATGGCCAATTTTATTGATAACTTTTAATACAATTAATTGACTTATCAACTTTTAACTAACTTATTAAATGCTAGTTAATTTATTAGTTATTGCCTAACTTGTCAACCACTTGTATTATAAAGAGATGTAATCCATTATCTCAACACAAATAAAAGGATGAGTAGAAATCAATTGACATTGATTAATACACTCTACTATATAATTTTTTTTTAAAAAAATTTGGTTTCAATAATCCAATTGTCAAATTATAACAAACCACAACAATTATTTTGCAAACAAAAATATTAGAAAAATTAAGTATCAATAAGTATGAAATTAAATAATTAATTTTTTCTATTATTTAAATGATCAAGTCACAATAGGATAGAATGATTATTGCTAAGATATAAAAACAAGAAATCATGCAAGAGCAAATAAATAAGGAAAGGTAAGAGCTAAAAGCGAATCAAATAATATTGATTGCAAAGTGGACCACCTAACCTATAGCCCCTAGTGGATTAGCTATTTTTGGTCAAACTTAGTCTAACCTAATCTATTTATAAAATAAAATAGATTTTGGGTAAACTTCAAGCATATTTTTCAAAAAAGGCTAAGCAGTATTATTTAAAACTTGTTAACCTACCAAGATATTTATATATTAAATTATGCAACATATATAATATTTGAATATATATATACATTTAAAAAATTGATGAAAAATTCTAACATATCTTTATTTTTTAAATTTTATCTTATATTATAATTATTTGAATGATTGATTTACAATTCATATTGTGATATTTATATTTATTTTAGAATCAAATCAAACATAAATCAAGTTCAAATTGATTTGATTTTTGAACTTTCCAATTTTTGCTCAAGATAAGTTCAAATTGAAATATTATCATTAGTTCGAATTCTCATAACTTTTTATGTAATTGAGTTTACTCAATAATATTAGAATTTGATTTGATTCAACTTAATTCTATCATTAAAAATATTTTTAAATAATATTTATAAATTAATAGTCAACCTATAGAAACTAATAATTTAAGTTAAGCCTTAAAAAATTTATGTGTAAATTATTGCAAATTCAGTGTCATAGAATATGATTTATTATTTTGGAGAAAGAAGCAAAAAAGTATTCAAGAAAAATCTTTGAAATGATACCATATATGTTAACTTAACCTATATATTACATAATAAAAAATAGATTTTTTTAAAACTTATTTGGCTATCTTTAAGAGAAAGCATGAAAATGTTTCTATCTTACTTAAAAAATTTTCCCTCAAAAAATGAAATTGACTTAAACATAAAAAGTTAGCCATTACTGAATTTCACTTTTTAATATATATTATGTCATCTAAATAATTTTTAAACATATAAAGATCAACTATAATTTCCCTAAGTTGGTAAAATAAATGATGCATGCATAAGTTTGACTATATATAATTAAAACAAAAATATAAATAATTTGATATACATATATATTTACCTTATCTTAAGTAGTAACATTATTTCTCTTAGAATTACCAAGCTTGAATTACAGTATTAATCAATTAATATTTTCTTATTCATTTAAGGTATTTCTTAATAATATACTTGGTTCCATTTTGGTGCAATTAGTCTATAAGTGATACATCAACTCATAATTAATAAAGGCAAACTTAAAACTTATGGAAGCAAGTTTATGTAATTGCTATTGTTGAAACTTGCTATTTTATCCTGCATTATTGTTGGGAATTCGGATTATCACATGCAGCGGAATTTTAAATTTTTGATCCAAATTCTACCTAGGATCCATGCAAAAAGCATAAGTCAAAGATTAGGGTTTTACCTATTGGGCACTCGTGTTTTTACTGATCAAAACTTGAGAGCGGATGAATCAAACGTCGGCCGGAAGGTACAGCGTCTCTACGGTATCCACACGGAGTGAACAATGACCTTTCACCCTTCACGCGTTTGCTATGATGCGTTTTTCTCTCTAAGAATTAGGATCGAATGTTTTCTGAGTGATTTAGGGTTTATATGGAAGCTTTGGACGTGATTATTAAGTGCTGCCCTCAAGTCCCCTTTTATAGAACTTAGGCAAGCCATAATCCTAGTCCTACTAGGATAATGCTTCCAAAATCCTAATCACACTTAACAACTCATCTTATCCTTATCCTAGAGATAATGGGAAGAGATAGGACTTATCTATTAATTATCTAATATTAGATAATAATATTATCTCATAATATAAATATCTTAATTATTAGATAATTGCATATAGTTATCAAATATCAGAATAATATTATCTCATAATATATTTATCTAATATCTGATAAGATAATTATTTGATATTTCTTTAATATCAAATAATATCACATAATATATATATATATATATATATATATATAACGTGAATTATTATTCTTAATAATATATATATATGCACGAAAATAAGTCCAATTAATTGGATATTAATATAATTAAAGTCCAATTAATTATTGTCTTATTCCTACTCCTTTTGTGTGACCCTGTAGGTTCTTACTACGTTGACAATGACTTATTATTGAGCCATAGACAGCGAGCGGTATCTAGCAATACATCACTGCCACTCAAGTAGTAAGAATGTCTGTGATTCGACATCCACCTAATACATGATCAACATTTTGCATCATAACCCTTTTGTAATAATATCCAAATTGAACTGGAGGCATGGAATGTGTCATCCTCGTCAATGTTCAATTTATATTTCTTGATACTGAGTAGACTTAAAATAAATAATTAATATCACATATTAATTCAACTGAGCATGGCCATGCATTTCTAAGTCTCACTCAATCAAGGGGCCCAAGGATATTTCTCTTTTATACAAGAGTAACAAAATCCCATTTACATCACTCACTTTCCTCTGCACGATTTATGACACACCCAATCAATGCCCTACTTGTCATCCTGATTAAAGGTGACATAGGACAATATTAAAGTGAGTAATTCCTCATGTAGGGAACCGTAGTGACTTCAGGTTAAAGGTTTATGTGTAGTTGTGATCATATGAGAATAACTTATGACACATTTATCCATGCAATATTCTCATAGTGGGTCAGTCCAGTACTTTGTTCACTTAGCAATGTACTCATGTATTGACTTGATATCACATATCCATGATTCATAATCATCAGTCATTATACATGCTAGTCTCGATGTATTATTACTATCCTTTTCGTAATAATACTTGACTAGGGGCATTTTAGGAATAGCAAAGCTATTCCAAGGATAATTATTATATTAAGTTATAAATTGCGCATAATAATAATAAAAACAAATATAATAATTAAATTGCCTAAAATAAAATATAATACATTGTGTATAACTCTAATCATCTTATATGATTGGTTCTAGGACACACACCAACAATTATAACTTTAAGGGCACCATAAAATGAAACAACTTGCATGTCACTTACAATTTTAGTTTTATCCCACCAATGTTGTTATTTATCCTCCATTTGCTTATTAAGTGTCCATTACTCCTAAATGCTTAAGCTATTAAGAAAAGGTCCATGATAGGTTTCATTATTAGTATGGACATAACTTAGGCCCATATTATCTTATATGGATATTTAATGTTTAGAGAAGAGGTAGTAGGAATTGAACCTTTAACCTTTTGATCTTAAAGATTCTAATACTATATCAAGTGTTGATTACTCCTAAAAGCTCCTAAGTTGCTAGGAAAAGGCATATGATTGGATTTCTTATTACTTTAATATTGTCTTATTTCAATTAGATGAGAGCAGATAAACATATTATAATTGAAGTATATAAATATTTTCCATCATCCAATAGTTATGTATGGTCGAGTTAAATATAAATAATAAAAGGTAAATCTTTATCCCTCAGTCAACCTTACAAAATCTAATACTTGTGCTTAAGTTATTTTAGTCTAGAAAGTCCAATATATAGAATTAACAATAAATAAATAAAAGAACTTCATTTCAATATATTTCCACTTAGCTAAACACATAAAGAATTAATAGGCCATTGGAAAGAATTTTAAAATAAATCTTTATTTCTCTATCATGTATATTCATCAATCATATGCGTAATGATATTTGTATAAAATATTATTCTTTTAGCATATAATCAAACATTGCTATTGTAATCATAATATAACATGTTTATTGAAGATTTTATAATACTTTAGTTTAAAGACATGCAATGATGTTGCAACCATTTATTTATTGTCATCAAAACTCATCATATACAACCTTAGGACTAACAAAATATTTTGTATATCAAATTCCTCCATATTTAACCTTTGTACATCCTTGGATAAACACATTTTCATTGAAATTCAAATAATAAAAGGCCTACTTTCTAATGATTTCAAGGTAAAAAAGTCATAAGCATGGAACCAATTAAAACTCTTAAGAATCATAACACATAATAAATCAACCTTCTTGAGAAGTTTAAAATTCAATTAGCATTATAAGTTCAATCAAAAGAGTAAACTAACATGGTAGACCCTCATAAGAATCTTCATTCTTTAACTTTTAAGTATCTAGATAAGTGTTTCATTCAAATTTATTCAATGAAAATGTACTACCATAAGTTTACTTATCATTCAATCTCTACTACTCAAATCATATGTACAATATAAGTTAAGAGGACTTTATTAAATAATGTAATGTGACTAGCAAGAAAGGGAAGGAAAATTAAAGATATGAAAGTGAAAATCTATAAAAATTAATAAAGCACTTGAAACACAAATATAGGTAAAATTTGAACAATTATAACTTAACACGACACCCCAAGATTTAATTTCAAATACTCATTAACTTTTTTTTCCCTATTTTCTTTGTGCCTTGTTATCTTTTTTATTTTTTTATTGAATTTTTTTTCATTTTTTTGAACTAAATCTTGAAATTGAAGTTGATGATGTTCACATTTTTGTCATGCATAACATACATAGCTCCACACTTAACAACTTATAAAGATTTCAAATCCTATAATACTCTTAAAGGTTAGGTAAAAGTAGTGTTTTTCCAAAACAACAAAGAAAAATTCAATCAAAGCTCAACAAGGCTTATCAAAGATTAATTTCAAGGTTAGCTATTTAGCAAATGGCTGATATGAAGAATATCTTAATCATATTTATTCATGCATTTGCAAATATAATCTCAAAAAAAATTAAAGTAAGTTTGAGAGATATAAATCCATGGAAAAAAATCACATAAGAAGGAAAGAGAATAGCATAAATACTTAACATACGGCTTAAAAGCTACAAGCAAAAATGTCTACCAAAATTGACCTCTTCCAAAAACATCTTTGGACTTTAATTTTTCTTTATCTTCTGTAATTGGTAATTTATAAAATCCAAGTAAACTATCATTATAAATACAATCAAGGACTTTGTGATAAGTAAGATTTTATCCATATTATTTCCTCCTATTTTATGTCTCTTAGTATGTTATATTTGCTAAATTTCACAAAATTGGCCTTATTTTATAATTTTGGATTGATTTTACAATGTTTTAAAATTATTTAATTAATATTAGATTTTGACATTGTTTCTATTTTTTAGGCACATCTTGGGCACTAAATATTAGACTAGAATGATTTTTACACTATTGGAAAGTATAAAGATGGATCTACAATTTTGGTATTTTGGTTAAAACCTAATTTAGACTCTTTGAAACCTTTTAGTCAAGAAAATGAAGTCCAACTTTTGTTCTAGCTCAATTAGTTTTAATTTTTGGGCCATATCTAGACATACAGAGGTCTAATTAATGTGAAACTAATGCCTAAATCTTCATAAGACCTATCTCTACAACTTTGATATTTATGGCTTACCAAATTGTATTATTTTAATGGTCTTATACTGGTTGGAATTAAACTTGTGGGAATTTATTATTATAACTTTTAGAGTTAATTGCTTTATAAAAATAGGTTCTAGGCTTCTAAAAATTAGGAAAGCCCCATCTTTGTAATCCAATAGGGTTTTAAGGTAATTAAGTCAGGTATAAAGGCAAGAACACATATTAGAAATTAGATTTTACACTCTAGATACTAGCATAATTTTCTTTCTTTTCTTTTAGCTTATGCTCTTTAACCATGGAAGGCTAAATTCGAAATTGATTCAAGGAGTTTAAGACTCTTCTCTTTTA
This sequence comes from Sindora glabra, assembly GCA_020226215.1. Classification (NCBI taxonomy): domain Eukaryota; kingdom Viridiplantae; phylum Streptophyta; class Magnoliopsida; order Fabales; family Fabaceae; genus Sindora; species Sindora glabra. The sequence goes on along the minus strand of CM035225.1, from coordinate 55,181,568 downwards.
GATTATAATATTATTAGTTGTAATGTTGACTTTTTCTAGTTAATTTTTCTCTTTCTCTAATTATTTGTGTTGATTTCTTGAAATTACTTATGTTGAATGTTGATTTAGTATAATTGATATTCATCCTTGTGATTTTTTATCTTTTGCTATTTTGATGTGGAATGATGGTTAGTTAATCACAATTTTACAATATAGGGGTAAAGGGTTGGGTGATTAATTTAGAGGTTTTTGATTTAATTTCTCAATTGAACTGAATTTTATCTTTAAATCAAATTTGATTTGGATTAAGATTATAGCGATTGCTTAATTCAGCTAATTTTAATTAATCAAATCTTAGATGACTATCTAGCATAGGATTCATGACTTAGTATAGGGGTTTTAAGTAATTTAAGGTTAAAAAGATTAATTAGAAAAGTTAAATATTAATCGATTCATAATTAATCCAAACTAGAGCTCTCAATTCTTTAAATTGATTACTTCATTACATTAATTTCTTTCATACTATTTATTTTGTGTTTTGCTTTGTTTATTCATAAAATCCCCTAATTTTGTTTTTTGTGTAATTTTGCATACTATTGTGCACTACATTTTGCATTCTACATCCTATCAAAATTTTATGTGATTTGTATTTGCATTCTATTTGCATCCATTCTTTAAATTTTTAATGCATAAATAATTAAAAATGATTGTGTAAACATCATTGGTAAATCAATTAGAAAAGATAATTTAATGGATCACACGGATACAATCTAGTTTATCTCACTATATTACATTATTTTCAATAAACTAGCATAATCTAATTTCGATACATAACGATGTGTAAATCACTTTGTTCTAAACTTGCTCAGCTATATAAGTTGAAAGTTGGGCAAGTTGTTGTTGGTGGTCATTCATCGAGACCATAGATTGATCTTGTATTTTTTGCTTTTAGGATTATTCTGAAATTGCATGTATCCAAAATGCACATCTTGATTATGGCTAGGTCAAAACAACCATCAATTTGTAAAGGTTTAACATTTGGATTATAAGCCTTGAAATTAATGTGATATTGTTGTATATAGCAAGGATTGTCATTTGCCACAATGATTTCTATTATTCCATCTCATTTCTATATGATTAACTCTTGGTGCAAGATAAAACAAACTACTCCAACTATATGAATCTAGTCTCTCCTTAATGACAAATTGTAGTTAGCTTTAGATGATACCATTACAAATAAGTAGGCCTATTAATCAAGCTAACTTTCAATTTGGTTAACATTATTCCTTCAGCTGTTGACATTTTTCCATTGAAATAAATAACTACTATGTTGGACAATGTCTTTTAGTTGTAATCCTTACTAAACAAATATTGACCTTGGTATAGGATTTATTACTACTTCACCATCTCTTAATACTCAATTGATTAGTTTGCCATTCATATAGGCTTTAATATGCAATGGTCACAAAGTGATTTTTCATTAAGTCATTTAGCCTGTCAAATATAACTTGGTTTTTGGGTATCTCCTCATCATCTAAAAGTTCAACTACTGTAGTGGTTGTGTCATATTCAAAATCTTCAATAATGCCATAAATTTCATTGCTTGAAAGGAATATGGAAAAATGGTAACTATGTCAGCATTAACATCCATATTCTAACCATGGGTTCTAAAGAAAGTATTTTCTTTTTGGTTATCTTTCTTATGACCACTTGTCTCCCTATAATTAATTAATATTTTTTATTCCATCTTTTTTCCTATTTTCTTCTGTAAATAACTTACCTCTGCATTTATCTTTTTGGCATTTTGGTTAGCAAAGGCCCCTTATACTAATGATAACATCTTTCATATCCTTCTTTCTACCTTGGCTTCCAAGGTTGCTTACCTTTATTATTCAAGTTTTATTTCTAATCCATTTTCCTTCAGCATGATCTCCTTTTAATTTCTTTATGCTAATTCAAATTCTCATTTCCTTTCTCAGTTGTTGACATTCCAATTGATAAAACATCAATTTTTACTTACCCTTAGTCTTGTTAAATTCTTCCATTCTTTTATAGGCTTGATTTCAATCATCAGCTAACTTTTGTACCTTGGGATCAATACGTTCTTTTAATTGTTTGTTGTACATGACTTCTTTTAACTTATTATAATATTTTCCATAATGAGGACATATTTTTAATACACCTTATTCACATTAAATTCTTCTCATGAAATCTAAATTTGATTCACCTTCATTAGGAAAAGTTTTGAGGAAAATGGTGCATCATTAGGATCTTCATATTCATAATAACAAGCCATATTTGTGCCCACCAGTAATAAGTCATTGTCTTTATCTAACTCTGTGTAACTTTTAACTTCATCTATTTCATAAAATACTTCCATTTGAGGCTAAAATAAGTCAATGTTATTTTCTAGTCCTTAGGAATTTGCCACTCCTTCTTTATAGTAAACCACATCAACTTAAGTATTGAACAGGTCGAAGTTATCATTTGGCTTCACATAGTGGGATCCAATTAGGAAAGGATCTTTGTCTATTATTATTTCCTGGAAGGGATCTTTATCTATTATTATTTCCTGGAAGGGATCTTTGTCTATTATTATTTCCTTACCCTTATTAGCAAATTTTAGCCTTCCTTGCTTTATAGCTTTCCTAATAATATCCCTTGTTAGTATTATGATTGAACATGTTGTAATATTTATAATATTTTTTGTTTCTTATCTCTTTTTTGGGTAGATCAACTGTTTATCATTTAACAATATATCAAAAATTTGATCTGTTTTACTTAAACTAAAAGAATAAATTTTATTGTTCATGGGGTCCTTTTGATCTTTCTTTTTTTTACATTTTTCAATAATGTACAAGTATACGATAGGTTAGTTTTAAGTTTAGCCACATGAACTTTATTTTTACTATCATTATTAGCTATATCTTCATTAACATAAGCTACTTTTTCTTTTCTTAAATCTCTCCTAAAGCTAATCCTATTTTTCTATCTTTTTCTCTTAATAATTGCTTCTACTTATTGAACTTTGTTAGCTAACTTAGTAACATGAATTATGTTTTAATTGACTAGCCTTTTAAGAATGGCGTAGTTGAAACTAGGTATCATAATTTTAACCATTTCACTTTCGGCCACTTAGGTGAAATATTAACTACAAGCTTGCGAAAAGCAAAACAAGTAGTTTTCCACTGACTCCATTGGAATTTTATGGATATTCATTAAGTTAGCTAAGTTAATGTTAGTCACTCTTTTGAAAAATTAATCATGGAGCATTCATTCCATTTGAACTCATGTATACACCAAATAAAATGGAAAGCTTGAATACCAAGAAAAAGCTATATAGGTTAATGAGAAAGGAAAATGTTTTAATTTTAAAAACTCAATACTAGTTAACTCTTCACATTCAGTCATGAATCAAGCAATGTACTTATTGTAGGTTAATCTTTTTCTCTAGCAAAAGTTACGAACTTTAGTATTTTAAAACCACTAGGTAACTTGAATTGATGAATCTATTTTAAGAATGCCTCCTAATAGTTTAGGTAGGCTCCTTGGCCACTTAATTGATTTAAAAGTCTCTCTACCAAATATTGCAATGTTAAGCTTTGATTTCCTTAGTCTCATTGATATTGATATTTTTGATTTTCATGAACATTCTAATAATATAGTGCAAATTGATTTAGATTGATGTTCTAATAATTTAGCATTGCTAAGTATGTTTGTCAAACAGTACCAAACACACACTAATTTCAGAGGCTATTAAGTTAAGCCCTTCTTATTTGTTCTCACCTTTTAGCCAATCTTACATGGCCATACTCAAATTCGGGCATTTTAGTTTCTGCATCTTCAGTATTTAGTTCATATTCAAACTCTTCCTTATTTATTTATGACTTTTCTTCTTATTATGAACCAAATTAGTGAGCCAACCAATCCATAGTTTGAATCATACATTTTTTATTATTGGTCACACTTTTAAAGATTGGTTTGAGTATTGTAGTTAGATTTTGTAATAATATATGCATCATGTCCTAGTTACTTTTATTCATTTGTTATCACAAAGCAATTAAATTATTTATAGTAAAGATGTTGCTTCTATCTTTTTCAACTATTTCAAAAATTAGTTCTTTTAGCTTGAGCTTTTCAATCATTATTAGTGACTATTCTATTATTCTTTTTTGTTTATGACATGCTATGAGACATCCCCGCTGGTAATCCATTGTCCCTTATGGGCCTCTAACATTATTCCATTGACCATTATTTAACCTATTGATATAGGTGTTTGGTCTCCAAATTCTATTGATTTGATTATGTGGCTTGTTGTTATGCTAGCCACTTCTTTTATGATTCTAGTTCTTGTTTAGATTAGCCACATTTTGAGCATTTTGGAGGTTTAGATTTTATTAATTATGGGTATTGTTTGATCGATTATTGCTTTAACTCCCCACATTTAGTGCTAATTTCAATACTATATTATCCTAATTATTTAGATTCTATGCATTAACATTCAAAGCCTTATTAGTATGTTTTGAAGTTTCAGTACCTACATCTAATAGATCAATATTTTTTAGCATTGCTCCAAATAAAGGGTTGTTATATGCAGTGCTAGAAATAGATATCTTATTAGGATTCATGATAAAAGGTGGTAAAATTATACCATTTCTCAATTGCATAAATAGAAAGGCATCATAATTGAAATATTTTAATGTCACGACCCAACTTTAACTATGATTGGCATAGATCCCATTACTGATTTCCATAAGCCTTAATTATTTTGAATATTTCTATTTAATGAGAGTTTTTAAATTCCAGGGGAACTCAAAATTTTCACTTTAGATTTTTAGAGAAAAAATGGATAGAGTCTTCTCTATTTTTGGATGCTTCTCGAAGGCCATATGCCCTAGGATACAAAACTGGTATCTTTCCAGATATGACAGCAATCAATAACATACACAATTCTACATAATTCAACATATATACTTAACAATATAGATGATTTGATATATCAAATTCTAAAATAATAAAATTTCATTTTCAATGTCTAATCCTTATCTAATTGTCAAAACCCTTTTGTAAGGTAGTCTTGGATCTTCATAGATGCAATAGGGTTCAAGAGTTCTTATCTTAACCTGAAAATATTGGAAATAAATGAAATGAGTTATGAAAACTCAGTGAACATACATCTATTACTATTTTTTAGGTGATCAATTATATATATATAATCATAAATTAATCATATACTAAATTAGAAAATATTGGCAAACCTATTTCCTAAATTTTTGAAATATGTGCAACCATGCCTTGAAATGGAAGTTTACCTACACATAACTTAAACTCTGTTCCTATAACACAATTATAGGAATCTCAACTATCCATTAGAATTCAATTTTGAATACTACCCATTTCGAGTAGGCATCACACTCATAAATAGCTGTTAAGGCTCAAATGCAAATAAATCATCACTATCACATCAAGTCTTTGCAATCATGTTAAACAGAGATATCCAATCACAAGTAAAGTTTCAAAGTCACATCAAATCACACATTCAAATATAATAAACATATATGTACCTGTCTTTTTATTTCAAGATCAAGTGTATACTTTTCTTAACTATTCACTAGAAATTTCCTATCCAGCTCTCTCAGATCATTCTTATATCCATCACAATTATTTGCCAAGAGATTCTCATCTTACTTTCATATCATTGGCCTGTCACATTTCCAATTTCAATGCCACTCATGGCATAATTTAGATTATAATAAATTTATTAGAACTCGATTCATCAATAAAGGGTAAACATCAATATATAACTATATCGATATAATAACATTGCCATGCTTTCATGCATAACCACAACACTCATTCATATCTCAACATAATCCACACTATAATCCTTAGCATACAAATGATAGAGAGCTTAATCATAAACATTCAGCAATCATTAATAACATTATCATGCTTCTATTGCATACTCTAAATAGTTACTATTTGTACTTATATTATGAAATTGAATTTATGCATGAGTGCAGACATATACACATAAATCTAAAATTCAAACTACTAATAAAAAGATACAATTTACAATATCATCTTTTATCAAGATAAAATTAGTGATGAGATATATACACTTATCTAGTGGGGCATATTTATTATGGAAGCCTAAGGTAGTTCAATTCATTCTTTTTTCATCTTCCTAGTTTACAACTATTTATAATAACATTATGAATATAAGAATACTAATTATTTCTCTTTCTCAAGTTAAAACTGGGAAGTCAAAAATATACCATTCTATGATAATTTAAAATCAAACTTATATAGATGAAAATATTACAATTTAAATCTTTAGAAAAGTTTATTTGATACTATTTATTTATCTTAAACCATTGTACCCTTCATTATTTCAAATTTAGCATTGAAAAATTTTAAATTCTTACTTATGATAACTTTTCCAATTCAAAGTACAAAACAATCAAAGTATTAGATTCTGATAATGAGAATATACTTCAAATATATTGTTTCAACATAATACATTAACCATACATCTCATTATCACATTTCATAGGATGTGTCCAAAGAAGCTACCAACTAATCATAAGAGTTTTAGAAAACTACTATCCTACTAGGTTGTCAATTTTACAATAAATTTCTTTTGGGTATTCAACCATTTCCATAAATCCCCAAAATGGGAAATAATATATATAACACATATATTTTAAAAATATCAATTGTTTGACACAATTTCAAGCTTCCTAGGGATTATTCATGCAGCCCTAATCCACAGTAAATAAAATAGGGCAACACCAATAGTCTTTGAAAAGATGAATTTTTAAAATATCCAAAAAATCTCAAAAACATACCAAATAAATATATAAGGGTGACAAGATATCATTTAATTAATGAGAAATTATATTCCATCAAAATCTCCTAATCTTATTGGTCATAAAAATTCATCCATCCAGTGCTGCCATTTTTAGATAGCACTAGAGCTACTTTTGGAATTGGACCTTTTTGGTATCAAAACAACTCCGATTTCAATGAAACTTATGCCCTCATTTTTATAAAATATTAAGGTATCCAAAACATGTTTTTACACATTTTTTAACTATCAATCAATTGGTCAAAATTCCCGGAAATAGAAGGGCTAGAACCTAGTCCTTTATTTTAAGCTCAATTCACTTATTTTCATGAATATTCAACTTAAAAATATCTAAAAAAATTTTAAAAAAATTTCAAAAACTAAAAATAATAATATAACACTATAAAAAACCTAAAAATTCTTAAAATCAAAATTTTAGAGGATGAAGAAGAATTTCCATTGACCTTCTTTTTTTGCTCTCTTATCTTCACTTCCAAGGATAACAATCACATGAAAAGATGAAAATATTTTTTTTTTGAAAATTTTATTTCAATATTTCTTCACTTGATTAAAATATAAAATCCCTTTCTTTAACTCTCCATATTCATGGCTACTCTTTTAGCAAAAATGAAGATTTTTGGCTAAATTCCTTTTATATAACCTTCTGAGCAATTAATTTTTGCCAAAATTTTTCATTTTTTTATTTTAATTAAAAATAAGTAATAAATATGTTTGGAAGGAGGGAAGCTAGTGTGCTGGCTATCCTTTCTACCTTTTTATCACTTTTGAACTAATTAAATTTGCACAAATTGCAATTTTTACCCTTCTTTCCAAAAATGCCATTAACTTTTAATTTAATGACATTTGTGTCCTAGCTTCCTTCGCAAGCTTCTTGCACCTATGGGCCCTTTCAGAAGTCCATTTGGGCCTTCAAAAACCAATACTAATGAGTCCACAAAAAAATAAAATTACTCAATTCAAATATATCTTAGTTTCGAGCTCAAAAGAGTAAGTTTTCGATCTACCAGGCCAAAAATATAATATTTTTTTCTTTAATGGTTTCTTTTATTATTTTCAACTCTTTTTTACTCATATTAATTTATAATAAATTTCTCATAAAAATTTTAGTTGGGCACATACCCCAATTTCCTTTATAATCTACCTAAATCACACTCAAATATGTTATTCAATCAACTATTTAAGGAGTTTTCTATTTGATATTTCCTTTTAGATTTTTTTTGAGCTTAGTCATATAAAAATTATAAATAGAATTCCAAAAATTGGCCAAAATCAATTCAAATCAAAACTAAATAGTTCAAATCAGACTATTGAAAATTTGAATTTAGAATGTTAATTCTTAACCTATCAATAACAAAATTTTGCAATATGGTCTTTATATATTTTTTTCCAAATTTATTGATTCATAACAACACCTAATAAATTTGATTTAAATTTTCTTATTTCTTTTAAGAATATTACATTTAATTTGGTCCCACTAGGCATGCCAATTTGTTTTAGCTAAAAATACACTATAAGAATCAACTAAGTTTGTTTTTGGTCAAAAATTCTCAATAAGAGATAATGGTGATTTAACTTGTTTTACAAGTAATGAGTTCAAACCAATTCATTGTTAAAGATCTAAATTGGCATGTTACTATAAGGAAAAATAATCAATACCATAACAATCTTATCTAAATAGCAATAAATTGTCACAATTTATGTAAATACTCAAATCAAAGTACATAAAATTGGTCAAAAGATGACAATTCAAATATAATTCATTATTAAACCTTTGCAAAGTCCTTTAAAGAACATGTACATCCAAATCAAAGATAGACATGATCTATAGAAATAAGAGGCATATGGATTTGGTAAAAAAGGTCGTGACATTCTCATGCTTAAAGATTTAAGAGAAAAAGGGAATTACAAGTGAAATGCAAATTAGAAATAAAGGGTAAAATAGGTAATAAAGCATTATGAGTGTGAACATAGAGTGTGTTATTATTTGTCTTGTATGAAATTTGTAAAAGAAAAAAAAAGATCCTTTTTAGAATCTTTGTTTGGCTTTTTTATAATTTTACCAATGTGTGTGAATACTGGCAATTACTAATCCTTTTAAGTACCATTTACGCCTTCACATGTCTTACATGTGGCATGTTTCTTTATTTTCCACATCAGTCTTTAACACATGTGGTTTATATTACAATCATTCAACTTTCTAATTGTTTTTTATTAAAATTCTTTATTTAGCTTTTTATAGTTTTACTAATATGTGTAAATACTGGCAGTTATTAGTCCTATGGAGTATCTCTCAAGTCTCCATGTGACTTACACATGGTATGTTTGCTTATTTTCCATATCAATCTTTAAACATGCAATTTATATTATGATTATTTGTCCTTGTAACTATTTTTTATCAAAATTCAAGACATTTGACCACTTCCATGAGCTAAAAAACAAACTAATTCATTTTAACCAAAATATTGTTTATTAGTGGTCAACAAGTCTATAACGTATATGCTTTCCTTCATGAAAAGTAGGAAACTTGGGAAGTGAGTGAGATTGTAAATTCTTGTGGGACTACTTAGGAAAATTGCTCTTATGGAAAAGAAGTTACTAAATGAACATCAACAAGACAAATGCTAATATTTCATTAGTCAAATGAAATAGGGTGAGTTACCTTTAAAAAATGGCTTAGACATTACATTCTAGCACTTAATAATTGGTTTATTATATTATTAATGAATAAGAAGATGATGTGTCATTAATAAATAATAATAATAATTAAGAATTTTTAATTACAATAAAAATATTTTGATAATTTTTTATTAATATAGTAACATAAAAATAGATGATAGTATAAAAAAATTTACATTGATAACGGATCAAATTTAAATTCATTTTCTAATAATAACCCTAGAGAGTCTTGTAAAAATTTTTTCAGATACAAATTATAATTCTTTTTGGTGCAAATTTTATTAATGAAATTATAAAATAGTTGTAACATTTTATGATATTTTATATAAAAAATTTGTAACTAAACTAATATCATTTTATTTTTATATCAATTTTCATCACACCTTGAAATCCTTCAACATTGTAGTTTGTGCTTGTAATATCAATTGCCAAACTTGTAACTCTTTTAACAATTGTTGCATTCTTTATGTACTAGGCATAACTTATAGAAGCTTATTCTAATTTTTATTATAAAATTTTCATTAAAAATTAAAATATTTTATATTTCAAATTTGACCATTAAAGTTATTGAATAATTATAAATTTTTTATTATTTCATATTTAGGTCAACTAATGTCATGTCATGCTATCTTATCTTCATAAAAACTTAAAGGTACATTTTTTTACCCATAACATATATGGTAGAAATTGGAATGCATTTTTCTTCATCTTATATATCATGAATATTACTAACATCAAAGATGATAAATTATGATGGTTTAGGGAAAGTAAAAAAAAAAAGTTTGTTCACATTAGCTATTTCAAGAGTCAAGTCAAGCCAATGAGATGAGTTTAAAATGGTTTACAAAGTGATGGAATTATTTAATCTTATTAAATTACATTAATGCAATTGTAGAAGGTTAAAAAGAATTTGAATTTTTCTTTTAATAATTTTTTTGCATACTAGACAAAGATATATAAATAGAAAATTTTTTATGTACAGTGAGGTTTAAAATTTTTATTATATATGATGAGATTCATAAGAACTTTGAATCTATCTCTTTTAACATACAAAAAATGATAAAAGAGAATACAAGAAGGATAGAAAATATATACTATGAAATAAGCAACATCAATTTAGGCAAATTTTCTTGATCCCATCTATCTTGAGAGAAGTTGCTTGAATTGATATTGCTTTTTTCATAATAAATATTTTCTATCTATTTTGTTTTCTATTTAATCAATTTTTGTTTGTTAAAAGAGATAGATTTAAAATTCTTATGAATCTCATTACAGATAATAAAAATTTTAAATCTCACTGCACATAGAAATTTTTGCATTTATATATCTTCATCTAGTATGTAGAAAAATAATTAAAAGAAAAGAAAATTTTCAAATTCTTTTTAACTGTCTATTATTGTATTTAATGTAATTTAATAAAATTAAATAATTCTATCACTTTGTCAAAATATATATATTATTGTCATTTGCTTGGCAATATGTTAACATTTCACATAATAATTAATGTAATTAATATTAGTGTGGAAGACTTGTTAATAGATAAGAACCATAATAAAGTGAACAAAACTTGTAGGGAAGGTCAAGCATATGATAAGTTCTAAATCAATCTAAATATATGGGTGTAGTTAATTGCTGAAATGATCATTAAGGGATTTTCCTCCAATGCATTATATTATTTTATCACCTTCTTGAATCGATAGGATCATTTGTAGTAGGTCTTTATATTTTTCCTCCATTTTAGGTTGTGAGTATAAATAACACAACACAATGGTAATAAACTAAAAACTAATCAATTTCCTTATTGGGTGAAATTTTGAATTGAAATTCTATTCTTTGTGAGAAAGACTTACATTGAGTATGTTGGGGAGGTTTCTGTGAGTTCTTTAATTAAGAGGTGTAAGTACAGTAATGAAGTACAGGAAATGGTTATGGAAGTAGGAGGGTAGAACGATCATACTTCTCTAACTTAATGAACCTTTACAACCTCTTTAGAGTCAACAAAGAAGTTTCTAGAAAACTTTTATACCATGGGTGCTTATGCTAATAATATATATTGTTTCTTACTAGTCTACTCATTCTTTTTTTCTTGTGCTTTCTTTTTTCTCATTCTTCTTTTTCTTATCTCCTTTCTTAAGACTTAATAAGGGTATTTATAGGTGGAAAATGGCTAAAGTGGATAAAAGCTAAAGGAATAATGGTTTTTGGTATAAAAAGTTAGACTAGTAAGGTATTTAAAGGATCAAAGCTATAGTGTGGCACAATGGTAGTTAGTGTCCTTATTGATGACATTAGTGGTGGCATATAGAGGTTGTGGCGACAATGGTAATGATGGTTTTGCTACAGGATAGTTGGATGAGGACAACTAAGTATGTGCTAAGATTAAGGTTAAGTTAGTGGTTTATTGAGTATGGAAGTCTTATATTTTATCATGGTCCAAATAGCACACAATTGAAATGGGTTAAGCAGATATGTCTACCACTTTTATTAGTTGTGGTAAGGTCCTTATTCCAATCTTTCTAAGCCATATAATCTAATTAATCACAAGAGGTTGGGAAGAGGTTTAACTCTATTCTTGTAGCCAAAGTGATCCTTGCCATTAGATCAAATAACTACTAACTAGCCTTTTGGCTTCTATGGGACGCTATTTTTTTAGACTTACATGGTGGATGTTGTGACCAAGATAAATCAGATAGTCCTTTTTAGGCACTAAGTATGGGTGAAGAGAGGAGGTAGTTTTCTCGAGACTCTTTTGCACACTTGATAATATGAGGTGGATTTTCTAATCTATTTTGAATTCTTGCTTGATATGGAGTCTTTTGACTCTTTTGAGTTCTTTTTTAAGATGGGACCTTTTTACCATTATGCCTTTTATGGAAATAAAGGTGAAGGTAGGCCATTTAACCTATTTTGAATCTTTTTTTGAAGTTAAATATTTTAACTCTTTTAGGACCTCTTTAGAGAAAAGATCTTATAATTAATTATGCCTTTTGTGCAAATAAAAGTGGAGGTAGATCTTTTAACCAATTTTGATTCCTCTTTTAAAGTGGAGTCTTTTGACTTTTTTAGGATTTATTTAAAGGCAAGATCTTATAATCCTTTTTACCCTTTAGAAAGATAAATGTGAGGTGGGTTTTTTTAACTTATTTTGAATTATCCTTTAAAGTGGAGTCTTTTGACTCTATCGCAACTCTTTAGAGGTGGTACCTTTTGATCCCTTGTGCCATCTATAGAAATGATTACTAGATCTCTTCAAAAGTAAAATCTTTTGACTCTTTATAACCTTTTTTGGAGATGACCTTCTTATAGGTGAAATATTATAATCATTTATACCCTTTTTGAAGTTGCCCTTTTTAGAGGCAAAATTTTATTATCCTTTATGCCTTTTTTAGAGTGAGTGGTCCTTTAACTTGTTTCATATCTTTTTTCAGGTGAAATGATCTTTTAGTAACTTTGGGCCTTTCTTAAGGTGTTTTTCAAAGATTTAGGCCTTTGTTGAGATGACCCACTTTGATCTTTCAAAAAAGTGTATTTTATGGTTTCCTTGTAAAAGATTCCCTATAAAGACTTTTAGGTTCTGCCATGGCGATGTAGCTAATCCCTTTAACCCTTTACTTTTTTGGATAATCTCTTGACTTTGTATCAATAGAGTATAGATATTTGATTATGGATAGTAAGTTACTTAAAATTGGAATGCATTATTTTTTAGGCCAAATTCCATTCATTTTTTTTAAAGATTTAACCTAATTACATTCATATCCCTTTTATTGTCAAATATATACATTAACTTTTTTTTTCAAATATGCTATCACAACTTATTTTTGATTGTGATCAGCATAGATCCTAATACTTAGTTTCCACAAGCCTTAAAAAATTTCACTATCTAAGGAGATTTTCCAAAATCCAAGAGGACTTAAAATTCATTTCAAAATTTTTGTAAAAAAATGGATAAAATCTCTCTTATTTTAGGACACTTCTCGAAGGTTACACACCTTATAATACAAAGCCTGTGAACATTTCCAAATATGACAAATCAATGTACACATAGTATCATACAAACTTAAAACTCATATACAAATAAACAATCAATATATTCAATGCTGAATTAATAGCATTTATATTTCATGTTCTAATCCTAATCCAACTATTAAGCTCCTCTAGTAAGGTGGTCTTGGATCTCTACTAATGTTAACCTGGAAATAGTGATAATAAACGAAGTGAGTTATAGGAGCTTAATAAGAATATATTTATCATTATTAATTCTTAATTCAAAATTATTAAGTGATCATAAGCTAAATAAATGTAATTCAATCATCTTGAGATTCTGAGTGCGAAGTCTGAGCTTCAAATGAAATATCCATTTTCATGCAACTCAAATTCTACACTGCTTGTTGTAAATCATAATAATTTCAATTATTTGATAACACACAATATTGTGATCATATCATACGTTACCCATTTTGGCTAGATACCACAATCATAACTAGCCAATAAAGCTCAAGCACTAACATAACAAACCATCATATCATACCAAGCAATAATATTCAAACACAACACATTTTTCAATATCACATCATATAACATTCAAAACTCTATTTGAATAATCATTAAATGTTTATATGGTTGTCAAGCCTCATCATAAGCCATTTGTCAAGAATTCTCCATCTAGTTCTCAAATCAATCTTATGTTATTTACAATTGTCTATCAGAAATTTTCCATCTAGTTTCATATTATAGTTCCATCTCCATTCATAGCTCACCATAGTTGTTGCCATTACTCTAACATGGTTTACAATTTCCAAAGCCCCTATGGTAAGGTTCACAAGGAATATGCATTTGAGAGCTTAGCTCTTGTATTATAATTATTTAGAGTTCATTAATTTAAAATAATAAAATCCATCACAAAATAAGACTAAACACTCAAGTAAAGCATAAATATATAGCAATGCCATTATGTTCCCCTATATGGCATAATACATAACCATTACTAAATTTAATCACAATTCATCATTAGCTGAAACTGCCATTGCCATACTTTTGTTGTGCACTGTATTCAATTAACATTTCCTCCAACAACTATTTATACTTATACTATGGAATTAAGTTTAAATATGAATATAAATATATACATGAATATAAATTCTGTACTATCAATAAGGAAAAGGACCATTCACAAAATTTAAGCTAACTTTAATTAAAATATTGATCTATGGTGAGATATATACTTACCTAATATCACTAAACCATCTTGGAAGTTCTGAAGCAACCATTTTCCTCTTTTTGCATTTTCCTCCTATTATCATGATTTATGAAGAGTAATTTGTAAATATATCAAATTTACTTATTTTCTCCTCAATTTACCATTCTTGTATCTAAAATCTAATCAAAATATTTTAATCTTCTTTATTGACATCCTATTATTTCTTTCTTGAGTTAATCATAAGAAATTTCTTGAGTTAATCATAAGAAATTTCTTAAGTTAATCATAAGAAATCAGAAGTATAACGTATTATGAAGGTTTTAAAAGCAAGACCATATAAACAAAATAGTAAAACTCGATGCCATAACTAGTGCCCATTTAATCCATTCCCATAATCTATACTATTATTTCTTTTATATCCTTGAAATTATCATAGAAATTAGAAACTTTCATAAATCAGAACTATTCCAAATCAAACTTCAAATATTATTATTTTATAAATACGAAAACTTTATCATTAGGATACTTCACTATCACCACTTTATGAAACTAACTATTAAGTTCCCACTATTTTCAGCTTTATTCTACCTAATTTACCAAATCACATTTTTTTTTTAACTAAGCTTAAGTCCTTTAAGGCATCAAAATATAACATTCCATGCATATATACTTTGTTTCAACCATATCATTTTAGTGTTCCACAATATGAGGTCATATTTCTCCTATACATCACCATACATCTCAAAATTATCTAATTGGATTTCCTACAACAACCTGAACCATCATAAAAATAGGGACCTTATAAAACTCTAACCTTGTTCTAATAATGTCATGTTAACATTCAATAGCACAATGCTCTTATGCTTCCAAGTTTCTTAATGTATATATATATAAGGCATAATACATTCATTTCTTAGCTACACTCCACATTATCTACAAATATAGAAACTAATTATATAAAACTCCAATTATATTATTTTAACATTCTATAACATAGAATTCTATTTTTCCTAAATTATCATTGTTTATTCAGATTTTATATATAAATAGGAATTCCTGGATTAAACTTGAATATCACACTCTAATCATCCTATTTTGACATTTTATAGCATAAAAAATATATTTTTTTCTTTTCCTTCATCACATGTATCAAATATATATAAAATTTGATATCTTGGATTAACCATTAAATCATTATAAAAATTGAGACTTTATGATATAGTTTTGCTCACTAACATAAAAAATACCTAGCCTAAGCTTGCCAATGATGAAAGCTCGCTAGATCACTGGCAAAACAAGAAAACTGATAGCTATGTATTCTACTTTTCCAACCACAGTTCTAGCCACTACCACAACTCTAAATCTTAGCAAATTGTAACCTTTAGTGTTTATGGTTAAGACTTATTGGAACATTCTATAAATTACAGCCAACAAGTTCGGAGAAGGTAACATTTTTGCTACTATACTTGTCACTAAATGGAACCTTTTCATGCCTATAATTAGTAGCTAAGTTGGGCAATAAGCAAAGAAAGAGCACGGTAAGGTTGGCAACAAAGATGGTGGCCAAAAACACCAAGCTTAGTAGTTGTAGATGGTTGGAAAGGAAGAAAACAAAAGGAGGAAGAAAAAAGAGAGAAATAGTTGAGAGAGAGGCAAGGTTAGTGAGAGAAAATGAGAAAAAGTAAAGAGAGAGGAGAAAAGTCAGCAAAATTAAAAAGAAAAGGTGCTATAGGCTAACAACATGAAATTCAAGAAGGGGGATGTCTAAAAATTAGAAGAAAAATCAAATGGAAGAGAGAGACAATAACAAGGAAATAAATAAAATAAAATAAAAGAAGCCAAAAGATGCAATTTAGTACTTTTTAAAGCAATATAATCCGAATCCCCATTTGATCTCATCCCTCTAAATGGTTCAAATTAATTTTGGTCATCAAATTGTTATATTTTATAATACTTTTCTCCAAGTAACTTTAAAAATTCAATACAAGTATTTTAATATTACCTTGACAAGTAGAATCTTAATATTTACATTTTTCCAAAACTAATTTTATTTAGAATCTCGATTCAATTAGTATTTTTAATCTCCGCTCAATATAAAAATACAATAACTTCCAAAAATAATTTATCAAATACTAACAATTAACTTCATAAAACTTCATACCCATTATTATTATTATTTTCAATTTATGAGAAAATTTTCATAAAATATTTAAATAAACCTTAAATTAATAATGGCCATTTAAAAATAAATCTATTCTAAACTTCAATTCTTAAAAATAATTTATCAAAATACAAATAATTTATTTCATAAATTTTTATACCCATAATCACCAAAATATTTTCAACTTGTAAGAAATTTATTTTAAAAATTATTTTAATCTAATTTTACCTCAATAATGACCATATATAAATAATTTTAGAATATTATTATAGATATCATTTTCAATATTTTAGAACCTTTAATTCAAAAAATAAAATTTAAAATTAAATATTAAATAATTAAATAAATAATTATCCACAATTATCAAAATTTATAGAATTTTAATTTTTAACTTGGGATATTACATGCACTCACCTCCTTTTTATTTTATTTTAAATATATGGTCACTTGCTTTTGAAAAATATGAAAAATAAATATATATTTATAAAAATAAAAAGGATATAACTATAACTAAGATGAAGCATGAAAAGGAATGAGTGTAATTTATTTTATTTTATTTATTATGGATCAATGGATTATACATCATTTACAAAATAGTGAATTAATTTTTTAAATAATTTAATGTATGACTTTTTATTATACCACAATATATTATCTCTCTTCCATTTATAATGTAGTCAACCTTTTAGCCTTTCTTGGTTTAATGCATAGAATAAGATTGAAAATAACTAATGCAATTAATGTAACAAAAGAAAACATCTCTCCTTCTTCATTAGTGGAATACTTTTCATATTATTAATAATCGTGAATGTATGATGTCATGTAAAGGAGCATCTTTTGAGGAATTTTCATTACATATAAAAAAATACATTTTTAAAATAAAATCTAGAACATTATTATATTTTCAAGTAAAATAATAAATGGATTTTTTATATTAATATATAAAACAAAAAACACCCTTAACAAATCAATATTTAGTATTTTTTTCAATTCCACTAGAAATAGTTACAAAGTAAAAGGATACCTAAAACTAAAACATTGAAATAACTTAAGACATATTTCTGGTGATGGCAACCTATAACAAAATAGACAATAGAAAATAACTAACTAGAAATGGATAACTGCTAATACCTACCAAATACCTTATGCGACCAGGAGATTTGCCTTGCTTTACTAACTCCTTCCGTAAATGATAGTATGTGGATGTTTGCAAGTAAAGTTTTCCTCTTTTAAGGTGAAAGAAATTATGAGATGAAAAGTTAGAGCCAAAATTACTAGAAAATCCTTGATTACTAATAGTTACCTATGTCAACATGGAAGTTTTAGTGTGAACACTAAGTGCCCTTTAATAATCCTTGTGTAAACCACTTTGTAGAGATAATAATGCACTCTTTTTTGAAAATTTTGAACTGCATACTTCTACTTTCTTCTAATTTTCATTTGTGGACTTCAAATTCCCTAATATTTTATCTTAACCCTTAACTAAACCATGAAATTATAAATCATAAGAAGTTACAATAACATTTAGCTTCCAAATACATCACCCTTGATTGAAAAAGATAACTTAGATGTACTAGATTTAGAAGTGACAATCAAAGTAGCTTAGCAAACACCTTATATGGGTAAAATAGGTCTACCATAAAGAAAAGGTCCTTTAGGAATTTAAAAATAAAGTGGGCAATGTTTGAAAATTTTAGATAGATTTTTCCCTAAATAAGGTCTTATGCAACTTGAAAAGAAATGTCTTATTTATCCATAACTAGAGCAAATCCTAGTAACTTTTTCCTTCTTAAAAAGAATTAAATGTGTATTATTAGCATTAAAAGGGACAAAGATCCTAAGCTGTTCAATAGCAGTTAATTTGTTTAGAACAAACTATTGAAATTCTTTCATTAACCATAATTGATTTTAAAGTTCCAAAGTAGATCATTATTGGATTTCAACCTTTAAATAAGATCATTTAACTTTGAGACTTTAAGGACTACAACTTTTTTCCTAAACCTTTACACTTCTAACCCAATTACAACTTGGCATATAGGTGGTCCCACCACCATCAAAACCATGGCACCCTCCTTATTCAATGTAAACCCTAATTATTGAAATATAAATTCATATATATGGAAAAGTGTAGGGGTTTAGAGTAACATTTATCTTTGGTATGGTTTGTTTGGTGTTTTTCATACTAGTGGATACAAATGAAAAGGCTATCGATTAGTGGTTATAAGGGATAGCTACAACTAAGCAGTAATCTAAGGAATTAGTTAGTTAGTGGTCGTAAGTGTCAACTCATTCATATAAGGCATTGTTATTAGGGCTGGGTTATTGGAGAATGGCCGGGTAAGCACCATGGACCTTAATTGTACAATTTGCTTGGAATACATCTACTTTATTAGAGTGCAAAACTATTACTACATTTTCTTTTACTACTCTTATATCTATTGTTGCTCTTAAAGGGCCCTTTACATATTTGCCTTTTAGTCTACATTTAGTAAAGCTTCCACATTATAGTTGATCCTTATGATAAGGTCCTCCAACTTGAAGTTTGAAGGTTCCACTCGATAGCACTTTGATGCATCAAAATTGTCCTTAAAACCCACACCATGTCCAACACCCCAAATATAGTTGGGTTACTCCTCCAATCATAAAGCTGTAGTCAAGATATCCACCTTTCTGGTCATTTGAAACTTATCTTGGGATGCTTGCTACATGAGACCATCATATAGCATTCAGCAAACCATAGATAATTAGATTTTAGATGAAATAAAAGTTTCAAAAATAGATAATACATTTTAAAAAAACTTTAAGGCATTCATAATTCTCTTTACAAAATCCTAACTCTTAAAGGTTATATACTGCCCTTTTAAGTTAACTCTGTCTTATTTTCATAACTTTATCTAAGAGATCAAAGATGTTTTCTCAATATCATCACCACTTCTAGGTTGCAAGCCTTTCATTCACCAATTCTGACTTCAGCTATTAGTAGCCTATGTATATACATGTTCTTTCTTTGCCTTTCTTAGTTTGCCTCAATTAACTAATATTAATAAAAAGTAATATTAGTTCTCATATACAAATGACATACATAAAATACATTAAAAAGAAGTGATCACTAGAATGCTTAAATTTACTTAAAAATGCTCAATATCTTGTTATTCTAGAAATTTCTCCCATGATTGTTAATTGAGGAAGTTGAATTCCTCAAGCAAGTTTCCTTTTATCTTGGTTTCAAGGTTGATATGATCCTACATCAATGCTATTTTGAAGTCCTTTCATCAATTGGTCACTTACATTAAAAGTTTTCTACACATTTGAAAGGTGTTGGGAACCTTGAAGGCATTCTACAAGAAAAAATCACACGTAAAAATGTTATATGTAATTATTCTAGAAATAAAATTTTATATATATTTAACACAAAGAAAAAAATCAAATGTACATATCAAGACTTCCTCCCAGAGATTATTGACATGTTTCAATTTGCATAACCTATGGATTTTTTGCTCCATGTTGTTAATCTAATGTAATTGTCTGGTGTTCCTAGAGTTGGGTCCCTTGGCTTCCCTTTAGCATTAAACTCAACATGTGTCTTCTTTCCCTAAGTTCACATCATGCTAACAAACTTAAAGACTATGGGATCCCTTTTGGTCTTTTGGCTAGGAGTAGCCACTTCTCTAAAAGGATCCATATCTTGACTATTTCAAAAAACTAATATCGATTATGTATAATAACACATAGATAAAGTTAGATGTTTACATAAATTAATGATCAAGAAAATGATAGCTATAGAAATTTTACTCACAACAAATGTTACATGGTAAGAATAGCAAAAAATATAACTTGCATGACAAGCAATTGAACTTAAATTATAATAATCATCATATTTTACAAACTCTTCCACTGATTTACATAATTAGGGCACAAATAAGATTCATTTCATGATATAATAACCTTAAAAGTATCATCAAACCTAACAAAGAATATGAGAGTAAAGTTAGCAATGAAAGAGACTAATATAAGGTCACTATGCGTATACACATTTAGACACACAAATACATATATAGATATATATGTATATATATGTATATCAACCAAATAAAGTAAAATAATCAATTAATATTTAAAATGACAAAGA
The DNA here is from genome assembly GCA_020226215.1 of Sindora glabra. Taxonomy (NCBI): domain Eukaryota; kingdom Viridiplantae; phylum Streptophyta; class Magnoliopsida; order Fabales; family Fabaceae; genus Sindora; species Sindora glabra. The sequence continues at coordinate 55,160,555 of CM035225.1, read as the reverse complement.
AATTATGAAAGGATAACATACCTCAAAATGGCAATGATGATGAAAGTAATCGAGAATTCCTTATGAATAAAACCATGCTCATGGAGAAAGTTTAGGAATTACTAGAGAAATAATAACAATAAAGGATATCGCTAGGGAATGTGGGTTTTAAAAAACAAGAGTGAGAGCAAAAAAAGAGAACAAAGTGAAAGTTATGTAAATAAAAACTTTAAATATCAATTTTTTGATAAATAATCGACATCATAAACCACATTGCAATCACTATAATGCATTATTTGTAATTAGTGGTTCCTATTTTTGCAATCCCATGTGTTTAATATATTCTTTCATTCCTTTTTTTATCTTGTTCCATTTGAGTATGAAACAACTAAGTACAAGGTGAGAAACTATCTTGGATGAATAGATGTTGACACTAACCTTCTTTTATATTGAGAGTTTCAATGTAAGTAAACACTGTGATCTCACAAGTAGTACTAAGAAAATGAAATCATGAAGAATGAACCAAATGATCCATATCACATATTGGAGCCAATTCATATGAAGGTTCATCTACTCAAATAGGGTCTTGATAAATTGAATCTACATTCTTCTATCTACGCATCTTTATCTTGGCATGCACTATTATCATATCAAATGAAACCCATAAAGTTAATTAAATGAATTATTATCATGTTAGCTAAAGATTTAAATTGTGGATTGTATCACATGATCTGATTGTAATAATATAGTTATGGTGTAGAATTTGAAGCAAACCATTGTTTTTTATATGAGTTCATAATTTTTGGTTATACAGTTACAATTGTAATTTAAATCCATTATCAGCTAATTAAGATATGTCAAAATATAAAGAAAAAATGTATAATATGTTGTTTTTTTGTCAATAATTGACGAATTTCTCTGGCATAAATAGAAAAGCAAATATCCATTTCTGAGAAAAAAAGAGCAAGAGATTTATGAAGCAATTTTGAATTATCCTATTTTTCCTCCGCGTTGTGTTCTATACTAGGACAGACTAGTTCTCCATAATTGAATGAAGGGCCTTTTTTTTCTCTCTCGTCTCAAATGAAAGAAATAAATTGTTTGCTGAGAAAACAAATGGTTATGGTGCAATCGTCTTATGAGACTGCTTTGTTTCAATCACGTCTTCTCTGAATAGGCAACCAATGTGTAAATGGGAACAAAGAAATAAGGAGAACCAAAGTAATCTGAATTGGCTGCAATCACGTGCCAATCATGATATATGATGTGACATCATTAATTTAAATGGGAATGAGGTGTTATTTTTGTTTTTAAATAAAACATCTGCATAAGATATTAGAGAAACATGCTAGCTAATTTTAAGAAACTTGGATGGAAATTCGACAATAAGAGCCTCGTTAAAAATGAAATGAAAGTGTCGGTATTTGATTTTAAAATTTTAAATTATAGACACCTATTTTAAAAAAGTGCAGAATTATTATGAGCAATAAATTAATTTTAACCTAATTTTTATCGAATCAATGAGTTAAACTTCAAACTTTAAAATTTACTATGTTTAATAATATTAAAATTTGATTTAGATTAATTTAATTTTTAGCTCTAATAGTAATTTTGAATATTATTTACTAATTATTGTAAGAATTCATAATTTTATAAATCACATATCAAGACTAAAACTATAAATAAAAAAAATACTAAAATTAATATTTATGCATACCTTTTTTGTGGATTTAATTCTCCTAGATAAGCTAGTATTCAGATAAATATCACAGGCATAAATCTTCCTCTCCTTCTTGTAGAGTGTGCAACTCTCAATGGAATAAGCTAATTATTAAATTAAATTAGAAGTAGAGAGGGGATCTAATAAATATAAATAAAACCTTATTAGACTCTCTTATTACAAGCAAAAAAAGTTATGAGTCTACACTTTAGTTATCAATCACATTAATCTAAAATTAGGTATCTATAAGCCTAAATAATAGATTGCTTTAACAAATTGAGCTTCAAAAAATAAAAATATCTTAGATCATTATTCATCTAGTTTTATCAAAAAAATAAAATACTTAGAATTAATGGTAGCATATATAAAAATTCTAATATTCTCTCACCGGGCAACATTAATTGTAAAGGGTTTATTTTAAAACATTTTATATGAAAATAACTTTCAAGCTAAACACAAAATTTTAAATACAGAGCTATGATTTTGAAAATACACCCTCCAAGAGATGATACCTAAAATGTGAATCACACCTAAGCAACTAATAATATTAAATCATGATGGTAATTGCATTATTATTAACATAAGAACTTCCATGATTACATATATTGTTATCTACTTAAATATGAGTCATTAATGTGAAAGTGTGGCAAGAAAAATAGCATCAAAAGCATGATTTAACAAAACATGTTATTTTTTAAGTCAGTTCTTAATAATTTCTTTATAATAAACTTAATAATAAGATAAAGAAATCTTTTGGAAATAATAAATTTAATTGTTTCAAAATATCAAATAGTGTCAATTAAAAGAAAAATATCAAACATAGGAAACAACAACTGATACTGAGTCCTAATCTTTATAAATTTTTTAGTTAGAATATTTTTTAGTTTCAAAATGATATTAACTAAGAGATAAATATATAACTTAAGAATTAATAATTGATACCAAATCTTAGTTTTGATAAGGTCTCATGCAAAATAACATATTATACCGAATACTTAGCCTTTAGCAAGGCAATTTTTATTATTCCAATATGGTATGCATAGAAATCATATATATAAGCTCAGGAACTAATGACTAACATAAAGTATTAGTCCTCATAATTACAATAATTAGTACATTTTACAATGTGGAGATACATGTACTGATAAAGAATCCATAAATTACATATATAAATACACAATAATGTACCAACATGATAAAGAGCAAATATAATAAAAATTAGTAAATTGTGTAATAATATATATAACATATGCATCTTGTATCCTAGCAAATATATTGTAATTATCAACTAAGATGAAATGTTTTATATAATATAGGACTCCCACTAACGAAGTATATTATAGGAAAATAAAATTGAATGCCTATGTCTCAACATGCTTTTAAACATCCTATAAATATAAGAAACTTGGTTTAGGTAAGAAATGTTTAAATTACATACAAATTTTAGCGATATGTAAAATTATGATTTTTGAGATCATCAACTTGATATAATAAATTAAATCATTAATTGAAAAATTCAATTATATAATTAATTTTGGTGTCACAAGTAAGAAGATTGTATAACTGTTAAAATTGGATACTAAAATTAATATTAAGTTAATTAATAAAAGAATTTTCTAAAATATATTTTTAGATATTAGCTTATCAAAGTATGAATAAAAATTTTAAATTTAACTTAAATTATTTACAAAATTCTCATGATAGTAACATATACTATTGACCCAAAAAAAGGCATCTCAAAAAAATTTAAAAAAGGGAAAATGAATTCACAATGCATATGCTAAGAACTTTATAAGTTACTTTATACTTGAGGAAATACACAATAATTTATATGTTAAATTCATTACTATTAGCAAAAATATGCTTGACAAAATTACTTCAAAATTCAAACATTATCTACAAAAAAAAAAGATTCAATGAAATTTTTATCTCTTTATCATACATATTTTTTTAACAAATAAATGTATATAATAACATGTTATTATAAACTAAACCATATAAACTATATAAATAATTTTGAATATTTAAATGAGCTTTTACAAAGTAAAGTAATTTTAAATATTATCAAATAATATTTAACTAAATAAGCTCTTAAACATAGGTATATCATTTTATAATTCAAGTAAAATTTTTATAATATTAAATCAAACTTCTACTGATGTGGAGATTTGGTGCAATTCCCAAAACTGAAAATTATATATTATTTCAAAATATAATTATATACACTAATTGATTAATAATTTATTTATTAAATATAATTTTTTTAAAGAAAGTTATATATAATTTCATCCCAAAGAAAGAGGAAAAATTATATTTGATAACTAATGTGTCATTATACTATAAACAATATAAAATTTAATTTATCACAATATAATTAAAGTTATATAATAGTGTATGTCATTCTCAAAATTAATTTATTTAATAACTCTTTAAAATATAAGAGAGCTAAATTTAGTTACACAAATCATTTAGTAGCACATAATAAATAAAAGAAAATTTCCTTATACATTAACAATATACACATAAAAATTGCTAATACATAACTATAAATTTTCCTTTAGGCAGAATGCATAGTATTTCTCTTTCAATATATTAACTTAGTTATATAGAAAATAATATGATGTTAAAAAAACTATCTTCTTTGGGTAGATAAACCTTTAGACAAATTTACCCTTATAACCAAAGTAAAATAACATATTTTAATTTGACCTTAAAAGAAAATGATTAATCAAAGAATAGTAATTTTACTAAAAGAATAAATGAAATAATATTTGAAGCAATAATGTAACTTTTAGTTTAGAGATATAAGAGTAATGTATGTTACTACAGTCTTCTTTTCAAATAGAAAATGCAACATATAAAAGACTTTCCTAATCATGAAACTAACCAAGAGAATATTTTAGTATTGAAAACATGTCTCAGACATATTTTTAAAACCAAAGCAACTCTAGAAATTTATATATTTTATAAAACATCCTTGATTAAAATATACAACAATGTAACATGTAAAAGACATGTAGTAATGTATGTAACGTCCTTGATTAAAATATGCAACAATGTATTAATGTATGTTACTACAATCTTCTTTTCGAATAAAAAATGCAACATGTAAAAGACTCTCCTAATCATGAAGCTAATCAAGAGAATACCTTAGTATTGAAAATATATCCCTATTTAGGTAGATATATTTTTAAAACTAAAGCAACTCTAGAAATTTATATGTTTTATAAAACATCCTTAATTAAAATATGCAACAACCTCCTTTGGATATGTAGTTATATACAATAATCACAAATTAATCTTGTATAATATAACTCAAAAACTTTATGATCAATATGAATAATCTTACTTTAGGGATAATTATTTATAATAAATCATAAATTTTTCAAAAGATCTGGATACAAAAAATTATCCAGAATAATGATTTTTTAAGTATAAATAACATGTGATTGATTCTAATATAAAATAATAAATGATCATAAAATAAAAATATTGTTACATCCAAATTACTTCAATTTTAATCATTTTGTACATAAACATATTTTAAATTTGTGCAATTAAAAAATAAGGATTAAAATATAGATTTATTTGGAAAATTAAAGTTATCTTTAAATTAAGATCAATATAAGGATAAATTTATAATTCTAATCAAATGATTTTAACATGTTTCTTTTGGAAACATAAATTAATTTTTTATAAAGATTAAAATAAAAACATTCAAAACAATATTGACATAATTTAGTAATGCACCTTACTTGCTTCATGCAAGACCCATGGTAAAATAAAAATATTTATAAATATAAATACCGTGTGTGAAAATGATATAAGAATTTTTTTTTACAAATACCATATGTTCAATAACATATATTTATGACAAAAGAAATTATATATAAAAATAATTAAAATACAATATGTTAGTTTTGGATAAAATAATCATACTTAGAAGTATATAAATATCATTACATTCTTTTCTTTAGGTAAAAATGTCGTACATGAAAAAGCCTCCTAAAATTAAAGTCAATCAGGATTATATATTATTATTGTAAATTATCTCCTTTGAGTAGGTAAAATATATAATAATAAAATAAATCTAAAAAATAAAATTATTTCACTGAACTAATTTCTAATTATAATATACAATAACCTTTTTGGGCAAGTAAATATGTAAAATAATTAAAAATTAATCTTGTAAATATTTATTAATAGTACAGAGACTTATGAATCGATATGAAATAATTTCACTTTAGTGATAATTATCTAAATCAATTCATAAGTTTTCCAAAAAAATTGAGATATTTAAATTATGCCAAAAATTACAAACTTAATTATTAAATATAATAATAATATGATCAGTTATGCACCAATATTGATCATCAAAATCATATTGCATTACAACACAATCCTAAAATTTATTTTTTTACTTTAATAAAAGAAAATATTAGTTAATTATCAATGTCACATTATTAATATTATTTTAAACAAGATTTTTTATAAAATATCATCACCTTATCATGATAAGGATGAAATAGAAATCAATAATCTATCAAATCAATAAATGGCAAATTATTATCAAGTAATATACTTAAGGTATAATATTTTCTTCACCTTATACTTCATATAATAATTATTTTAACATTGAATCCTAAAAATAGTAAATAAGAATCTTAACAGATAACTACTAAAAATATAATAATTTTTTTATTTTCACTAATAAAATTATCTTTGAGATAGTAATTATTCAAAATAATTTCAATTAATTAATTTAAAATATCTTATGTCCAAAAATAATAAAAGATGCCAAAATTTGAATGTGAATCCTTATATAGATATATACAATCTATTAATCTGAATTTGTATAATATTAACATCACATATATTAAATCAAAAATTGAATATCATTGATATTATCTTAACATATATACTTGAATCCCTGTATGTTATATATGTATATAATTCAAAACAAAATATATTATATATGTTCCGATTTAATGTTATTAACATCAAATCACAATTCTTTATTCAAATAGGCTTTACATATATATAAAATGATAAACCACATGTGCTTAATCCATAAGAATTAATATATTAAATTCATAAATATTATATAAACTTAATATAAATACATAAATTAGCATATAAATATTTTGCTTTCACTTTAAATTTCATTAATGCATCGATCCAAATATATCAAAATTAGAGACTCAAAATATATTTATATAACAAATCCAAATCTTTTATATGAGAATTATATAAAAAAAATCAAATATGTATATTTAAACGAGTTAAAATTAAATCTATATAAACTATTTATATATCAAATCTAAATCCAAACTTCAACTAATTATATATATATATATACACACACAATATGCTAGAATATGTATGTATATATAACATTTAACATAAGTCAGAACATATACATATATATATATATATATATATATATATACACGTACAAAAAGTCAAAATATATGTAAATGAAAAAATAAAAATGTCAAACATAATTTCAAAACATTCGGAATGCCAGAATAAAAAAAATGGAACGTCAAAAGCATATGAGTATATATATATATATATGAACACTAAACAGAATGCTCTTAAATGTTTATATATAAACAGAACGCTAAACCAAACAGACATATGAAAAGCGTCAAATAGAATGCCAAACGAAACAACATATATGGAAGCTAAACATATATATATATATATATATATATATATATATAAATGCCAAACGGGAGCCAAAAAATTTATATAAAATTCATTTAATATATAAACATCAAATAAAAAAATTTGTTTTATATACATACATGTCCAAACAGACAAGCATATATACATTTATATATACATCTAGACAACCAAATATATATATATGAAGAGAACCCCAACATCTCTGACGATGCTTTTTCAGATGTACATATATATAGAACATGAAATCAGAAATGAATGTCAATTTATAATATAATATAAAATAATTTTTTTATTCCAAAAGTAAAAAAAAAAACTGTATGATTCAAAATTTCTCTTCAATGATATTGTACAGAAATAACTATCAATGAAAATTAAATTAAAATTACAATTAATTAAATTAGGGTTCTAGTTTAATATAACCTACTCTAATATCACATGTAAGAATTTATATTTTTACAGATCATATATCAAGATTAGAACCACAAATAAAAGAATACTAAAATTAATATTTATACATACCTTTTTCATAGATCTAATTCTCATGAATAAGCTAATATTCATATGAATATTATAAACATAAATCTTCTTCTCTTTCTACTAAAGTGTGTAGCTCTCAATAGAATGAGTCAATCATTAAATTAGGTTACGGGTACAAAAGGGACTTAGCCAATATAAATAAAACCTTATCAGGTCCTCCTACTATGGACCAGAAAAGATATAAATGCTGATAATATGATCTAAAATATTAAACAATGTAAATTAATCATAATTGAATTATGAGCATATCTAGTGCATAATCTAATGAAGTCATGATTAGTCTAGATGATGATAATGAGTAAAGTTTGCAACCTATTTCACCCCTTAAGTTATTCAAAGAAAAAAGATAAAGAGATTTCACAGGGATGGTAATTCTTATTGTGCTAGAATAACAATTTGATCTCTTTATATATGGTCATACTTGTAATAAGAAACCACTAATCATTAAAGGGTTGTCGGTTGGAGCTTCTACCCATATGAGCTTATGCAGGATCTAACCTATCACGGATCACATACATTGAACCAAGGCCCAATCTGTTCTATACTTAATGTTAAAATACAAAAATAACTACTTAAATAAATATTCCAATAAATTAATTAATACTAATCCATATAAACATATCTAATAAATTATTTATTTTATTTTGGTATAACAATCTCTCACTTAGATAGTATTAATTAATTCAATAAATGAAATCATACAGAATTACTAAATTCGATAGAGAGACAAGTGATATTTAAATATAATGTCTCATAATCTCAAAAGAACAGAATATATAAAGTTAGTCTTTCGACCATAGTTAAAAAAAATTCAAAATCATTGAATCTGATAAGGAAATAAATGATATATATATATATATATATATATATATATATATATATATATATATATATATATATATATACATCACCAATATTTCAATGTCCAAACTGAGCAATAATTACATAAGTGGTCTCAGACAGTAACAAAATAAAATAAGCATATCCCGGACTCCAACTAAACCAAAGCTTCATCAAAAGATTTAACAAAACCCATATGAATTACATGATTCTTAAATACTCCTACAAAAAAGCTCTTAGTCAATGGATCTGCCAGTATGTCTTCACTAGGGATGTGTTCAATGCGAGTATAAGATTCAGCAATCTTCTCTCTAACAAGTAGGAGGTTAACATTAAGATGTTTAGTATGATTAGAATTCCTATGATTTTGAGAGAAGTACATAACAGAAGTATTATCATAAAAAATTGTTAGAGGTCGTGATATAAAATTAACCAAATGCATACTGGATATTAACTTTCTTAACCATACAGCTTGACAAGTGGCCTCATAACATGTGATATACTCTGCTTCCATAATCAAGGTAATTGTAAGTGTCTGTTTAATACTTTTTCATGAGACACTCCTTTAAACATCCTAAAGATGTATCTAGATGTTGACTTACAATTATTTATACATGAGGCATAATCTAAATATGAATAACTAATAACCTCAAGTGAATTAAATTTTCTATAAGTTAATATGTGATTTTTGATACCTTGAAGATACCTCATTACCTTCTTGACCACTTTTTAATGATTTGTTTTAAGGTCACTCAAGTATCTACCAAGCATATTAATAGCAAAAGCTATATCTAGATAAGTGCATACTTGTGTATACATAAGACTACCAACAACAGAAGCATAAGGAATCTTGTCCATTCAGCTTTTTTAACATTAATTTGAGGGTGCTGCGATCAAGAGAATGTATCACCTTTTTAAGTAGGCACAGGACTGAAAATACAAATATTCATTTTAAATCTTTTAAGCACCTATTCAATGTGATTAGTTTAAGACAAACCCAAAATGCCATGAGTTTTGCTAAGATCCTTCATATCAAAATGGCATGGCAACATGTGTTTTGACTTATCCAAAAAATTCATTGAGTTACTAGCCAATAGAATATCATCAACATAAAGCACTAAGATGACAAAATTGTTCCCATCAAAATTTTGATAGATACATTGATTTAAAACATTCTTAATGAATCCAAGAGAGGTAATGACCTTATGAAACTTCAGGTGCCATTGCCTAAAAGCTTGTTTTAGCCTATAAATAGATCTATGTAATCTGTACACTAAGTACTCTTTGCCGAGTTCAACAAAACCATCCGACTAAGTCATGTAAACTTCTTCATACAAGTCCCTATTTAAAAAAGTAGTCTTAACATCTATCTGGTGAAGTTCAAGGTCAAACTATGACAAGTTCCATGATAACTTTGAAAGCATCCTTAGTAGACATAGGAGAGAAGGTCTCTGTGTAATCAATGCCTTTCTTTTGATTATAGCCTTTAGATATGAGTCTAGCTTTATACCTTTCAATCTCACGAGTAGTGCCCCGTTTAGTTTTGAAAACCTATTTACAACTGACTAGCTTGTATCCATTTGGTAACTTAGCAAGCTCCCATACGTGATTGGGATGCATAAAGGAAATTTTATCATTCATAGTCTCCTGCCACATAGAAGAATAAGGACTTAACATTACTTATTGAAAAGATATAGGATCCATCCTATTAATAGTATTCGATTCAAACTCTTGCAAGTACACGATATAGTCATTTAGTATTGCAGGCCTACGAACTCTTTAAGATCATTTTAATTCAATGGTTGGCTCATCAGGTTCTACCATATGGGGTTTTACTTCTATTTGATTCGAATTTTCAACATTATCACCTCTAGTAGGTGAAAATGTCAAAATAGGTATGAGCAAAGTAGTGCTCTCATCATGTAAATTCATAGCCCTGGGTACTAAACTCCCACTATCAAAGTCATCTTCAAAATAGAATACCCAATCAGACTTGACGATCTTGGTAGTATGAGTAGGACAATAAAATCTATAACCCCTGGATCCAGGATAGTACCCAATGAAAAATTCACTGATTGTTTTGGAGTCTAATTTCTTCAACTAGGGAATATATGGTTTCACTTCCGCCTTACAACCCCATACTTAAAAATATTTTAAACTAGGCTTCTTTCCAGTAAATAGTTCATATAGAGTCTTTGGCACTGACTTACTAGGTATTTGATTTAAGATATAGATTGCAGTCTTTAACCCATAAGAATTCTGGTAATGAGGAGTGGCTAATCATGCTTCTGACCATGTCCATTAAAGTACAGATACACCTTTCTACAACCCCATTTTGTTGTGATGTTCCAGGCATTGTATATTGAGCTTTAATACAATGTTCTTGTAGAAATAAAGAAATGGATTAGGATTTCTACCTGCCTCAATATATTTCCTATAATACTCTCCACCCTTATCTAATCTAACATACTTTATAGCTTTGCTAGTCTTCAACTTAACTACTGCCTTAAAGTTCTTGAATGCATCTAGAGTCTCTGACTTTTCGCATATAAGCTCGATCTAACCATATTTGAAATAGTCATCTATAAATATAATTAAGTATTTAAAACTTCCAATAGTTACTAGTGTAATGGGCCCACATATATCAATGTGTATTAGGTCCAACATGTTTTCAAACCTTTGTGTCCCTTTGTTTCTAGCTCTAGCAAGAAATTTTCCTTTAATGTAGTTAATGCAAGTCTGAAAATCTAAGAAATCTAGATTTGATAGCACACCTTACTTGACTAGTCTTTCTAATTTTTCTCTAGAATTGTGACCTAATCGTTAATGCCATAAAATGGAAGAATTCTCATTTATTCTAAGATATTTATGCCTAATCACAATAATGATGGGAACATCAGTAGACATAACAAGACAATCATTCAAATTCAAACAATATAAACCATTTTGTAAAGTGGCAGTACCAACAATAGCAGAATTATAATAAATTTCAATATTTGCATTTCCTTACCAAAAGGAATAACCACAATTATTCAAAATAGAACTAGAAATCAAATTCTTTCTCGTAGAAAGTATTTAAATGACATTATTCAAATCTAAAATGTGTTTAAAAGATAAACACAAAGAAACTGATCATATATATTCAATTTCAACCTTACTCCTTGCTACTCCTAAGAGAATCTTCTCTCTTTCACTTAGGAACTGCTAGTTTTTTAGCCCCTACAAGGAATTTGTAACATGAACAATTGCATTAAAATCTAATTATAAAAAATCGGAAGATGTTTCAAGATTATTGGACTCAAAACACACTAAAGCTAATAGGGTAGAATTAGACTATGCACATTCCTTCTTATCCTTGTTCTTTAGCTTATAGCACTCAAATATCTTGTGTCCAAGGATCTTACAATAATTGTACTTGCCCTTAAATTTCTTCTATTGTCTTTTGCCTTTTCACCACTCTTCTTGAACCCAAGCTTTCCAAATATCTATGTATTTGGTTTCTTTCCTTTCTTATCATTATCACTTGACTTACTATTAAAGCCCCAAGACAAGTGATTTGCAGAAGGTGGTTAGGAGTTACTCTTCATGATCTCTTTTTCCTGAGTTACTATAAAGATCATCTGATCTACTGATCATTTTGCCTTTTATGAATTGCAAAAAGTCCTCAGGTAGCTACATTTAGATAACAATGATTAAAACACTCTATAGAACAAAGTACTTTCTCCTAGATTAATGCAATATGATCTTAGCTTATTATAATAGTAAATTATCTTCATGATGTGCTTTTTAACACTTGAGACTTCGTCATAGCAAGTATTGTCAAGCAAGGAGAAGTAGTAAGCTTGTCAAGCTTCCTAAATTTTTCTCCAACTACTTTCATGTATTCTACAACAATGTCCTTATCTGAGATACTTTCTCTAGTTCTTTTTTTAATAGTGAACTTGATCATTACCAAAAAGACCTGATTTGACTCATACCACTGCTTGTGATAGGTCTTATCTACAGCACTAAACTCAAGCAAGAGATTAGCCAGCTTTAGTTTTCTGAGAGTCAAATTTTCCTTAGAAATTGTCAGGTACATGTTTAGAGACTCTTTCAATTCATCATAGTTTGTTCCATTAAAAGTTCTTACCATGGATAGTTGTTGAAAAGTCAAGACTGATGCTACAAAATTAAAAAATTTTAATTATGTATGCACAATATAATTATAACACAAGATTCCTAATTAAAATAAAAAATTAGTCAAGCAACTATATGACAAAGTGACATTAATGAAATTACATATACTATATGATTTGACTTGTATAAGAGTCTACATAAGAATGTAATCAATATAGCTATACCGATAGGATAGAAGAAATATTGAAACATTATAAATATTACATGCCTATTCAAAAGAGCTCAAATCCTAAAATTATATTAATAATGTCACACCGATATGGTGCATCCATTTTCAAGACAATATACTCCTAGGCCTTCTAGAAGGACAACATCTTTTATGTAAAATAGCTTTATTATAATCCTAATTATTCACCAATGTGAACCAAACAATTTTGGTACTCATATATGTATGAAAAATGCATAATTAAAGGTTTAACAATTTATTAGGCATAGCTAGACTCATAACCAGATAGAGTGATTCATCACCAAGTTTAGAAATATTGGGAGAAATATTCACAAATTTTTACAAGTCCAAATTTCATAAATAAAATGCAATTTCATATAGTGTAAATCTTATAAAATTTAAAATAAATATTTATTAACCATAAAAAATTTTAAAAAAATATTAAATAAATAGAAAATTAAAATCAAAGTGGACTAAGCTAAAGAGTGCCCTAAACGGCCCAACACATGAGGCACACACACTCTCATGTGCATGGCCCTATGCGTAGGCCTAGTTGAAGTAAGGTAATCTTCAACCATGCTCCAACCAACATTTGAGCATGGTTGTTTTTAGCCATTAACAAACGCTTTCAAGCTCCAAAAAATAGTTTTCAAGCCATTTTAACATAAAAAAATTCATCTATTCCATCAATCCATAATAATTGGAAGAAAAAGTTTCAAAATTTTGCAAACAAAAGCTTATAAATTTCTAATAAAATCTAAAAACTCATGCCTTCAATCCATAATAATCACATGATAAAAATGCAATCAAGCAATAGTATCATATTTTGCATATATGTAAGAGCAAAATTTATGATTCAATTAAAAGAAAAAGGATTCAAATGATCTCAGAATTAAAAAAAATACTAATTTTGATAATTCCATGTAAGAAAAGGAAAAGAGAAAATTGAGAATTTTATAAATTTTGCCAAGACTTATCAAAATAATTTATAATAAGATGATTCATACTATTAACATTGCTCTGATACCATTTGTTGATAATATGATCTAAAATAGTAAACAATATAAATTAATCATAATTGAATTATGAGCGTACTTAATTATAATTTGATGAAGCCATGATCAGTTTAGATGATGATGATGAGCAAAGTTTATAATCTATTTTACCTTTGAGGTTATTCAGAGAAAAGAAATAAAAAGATTTCACAAGAATGGTAATCTTTATTATGCCAGAATGACAATCTGATCTGTTTATATATGGTTAGATTTGTGATAGGAAACCACTGACTACTGAAGGACTGCAAGTTAGGGCCTTTACCTATATGAGTTTATGTATGATCTAACCTATCACGGACCACACACATTGACTCAAGATCTAATCTATTCTATACTTAATGTTAAAACATAAAATTAATTACTTAAATAAATATTCTAATAAATTAATTAATATTAATCCATATAAACATATCTAATAAATTATTTATTTTATTTTAATATAACAATAAACCTATACTTTAACAATTAATCACATTAATCTAAAATTAGGTATCTATAAACTCAAATAATAGATAATTTTAACAAATTGAGCTTCAAAAAATAAAAATTTCTTGAATTATTATTCAATTAATTTTTTTAAAAAATAAAATACTTATAATTAATGGCAGCCCACATAAAAATTTTAATAATTATTAGTAAATCTTTATAAGTTAGCTAACTAGACTTTGAAAATTTTATACATGAATCAAGTTAAACCAAATTTTAAGTGCACTAGAAGTTTATAGGCAAATTAAACTAATTTTTTTATATAGATTGAATCTATTTTAAACAAAACCTGTCTCGATTTAACTAGCTTCACCCCTTTTGGAAAAAAGTAAGTGATGTTTGCATTCTTTTGCTGTACTCAAGACTATACATTGGTATCATACTATCGGTGAGTTATTGCTGACTTCTAAGCCATTTATGCATGGTAGATAATAAAATTAGGGTAAATTCTTTCATACATTAAATTTATATATATATAATGTATATGTTTAATATTTAATATTTATATTAAATTTTATATTTTTAAAATTAAAAAATTTAATTTAATAATTTAAAATCTATTAATAAAATTAATTTATTTTTTATATTAAATTTCATTTGATGCATAATAAAATTAACCTAAAATTAAATATGAAACAAACAATCTATCATCCTTGAAGCTTACGAGAAGTACCTAAGGAGGTGGGAAGAGCGAGAGAGAGAGCATGCTTCAAAGGAAGATTAGGACAAAAAGGGCACGTAAATCCTTACGACTTTCCCTTTCCACATTCTAAAGACTAAAACAACGTGATTTCCATATACGGTTCTCACTTTTGATTGGGGTAGATACACGCAATCCATCCAATTTCTTGCCTAAATTTAATCTGAAATAAATAAGGTTGGCGTCGAAAAAGTAAGCTTCGAGTTTGAATAAAATTTTAAATCTTGTTTTAAAGATAGATTGAATCTAAACTTACATATTTAAAATCGAATCAACCTAGATTCTATCTAATTTTATATTTAAATATTAAATATTTTATTATATTATGTATTTAGTATATATTGTGTCATATAATCTCAATCATAAAAATTAATATATATGTAAAATTTTTTAATAATATTTTTATTATATATATTAAATATAATATATGGGTAAATATAAATACATTTTATATATTTATAATATTTAATTATCTCTATATTATATATTAATTATAATATTCTTTATTTCCTATTATGAGAAGTGTCATTCTCATGACTTATCAAGTATCAATATGTTATTCCTTTTTAATAAATATTATGCTATAATGAATCACTCTCGTGCAATCAAATTAAGAGATAAAATCTTTTATTACCTTTTCTATCTGCGTATTATCTTCTCCTTGCCATTTTTAAAAATCAATCTTAAATTTTGAATCCCTTGCTTCATCTCTTAAATTAGTTCCAAGATTTTGTAATCAATTTTACATCTATCAAAATAAGAAATTAGGTTTTTCAAATTTTGAATTTCAAATTTATTACCCTATATTATTACCAGTTTGTAATTAATATTTTCAATGGCAAATATAGAGATTTAAAACTTATTTAGTCCATTTCACTGAATCTAAATTCTTGTAAAATCTCTATATTATATATTAGTCGTAATATTCTTTACTTCCTATTATAACAAATATCATTCTCATAACTTATCATGTATCAATTTGTCATATTTTTTAATAAATATTATGCTACGATAAGTTACTCTAGCATAATTAAATCAAGGGAGTAAATCTTTTATTGCCTTCTCAATCTATCCATCATCTTCCCCTTACTATTTTTAGAAATCAATTTCAAATTTCAAATATTATTTCATTTATTAAATTAGTTCAAAAATTGTATAATCAATTCTTGCATCTACTAAAATAAAAAAAATATAAGTTTTCAAATTTTGAATTTCAAATTTTGAATTTCAAATTCATTATCCTATATTATCATCAATTCATAAATAGTATTTGCAATGGCAAGTAGAGAGAGATAGCAAAAAATCTCCACATTTTTTTACTTCCCTCCTTTTTTTGGCAAACATGATATTGTTGGGTAAGGGAAAGCAATATGATTAAAGTTTATCTTAAGTGAGATTTTTCTATTATAATTTTACTGAAATTGATATCATTTTCCTTTTCAATGCTTTTACTCTTTTGGATACACATATACCATAGGTAATACATTTTTGTCTTTTGTTTTGTATAATTTGTCTCAGTTGAATAATGAATGTCTTAAATTTTTATTTTGTGGTTTTTGACATCAAATTTTAAAATTTGAAACTTTATCTTTTTCTTGATTTTTTAACTTCCTTCCAGATTTTCCTTCTTTTCATTTAGAATTTAATGCATATATGATTTATAATGCTTGTTTTCATAATTTCTTATCCCAATAAAGCATAAATTCCTTTAAAATCTATGTTTTCTCTATCACCCAAATAATCATAATTCTGTATCTTCTTATTTCTCTACACATTCAATTTTTTATTTAATTTTACATTTCATTTTCTTTAGTTGGTTTGCCATTTTTTTACAAGTCTATGTCAATTTCTTTAAAGACTAAAAAAATGAGTTTTTACTACTCTATGCAAAAAATAAAAGCATACTTTATCCATTAAAGTACGAAAACCAAAATGTTTTTGATAAAGACAAAAGTTAAAGTACTGATTTTTTTCAAAAATAGAAAATTTTTAATTTTTTGAAATTTTTTATTTATAATTTATGTTTATTGTTTAGCTATCATTGATTATTTTTATAATGACATAAATTAAGAGATTACTTTTTTAAAATGAAAAGAAAATTTTTTATTCTTCATTAAGGGTTAAGAATTTTGTTTTAATTATAATTAATATTTATCAGTGATCGATACACTACATCAAGTTTTTATATAAAAATTATATTCTATCAAAACAACAATTCTTTAATTGCGAATGTTTATATTAAACAATTTTACAAGTCACAAACACTAGTCATTGATTAACATAAAAAAGAGGATATTTTTGAATTATATGTGTTTCTATAGTGGATTGGACTCTTCCAAAATGACCAAAATATAGAGTGCTTACATCTCAACCTTTTAAATGATCTAAAAGTTGAGATATATTCGTATTTATTATTTTTTGGGCTATTAATTTAAAATAAAAAAGGGACCCTTTTCTTCTTTCCCGTTGCCACACACTGCACAGTCTTCCTCTGTTCTTCAATCTTCCAAGTTTCAACCCAGTATTTGAAATTCTCTGAAAAAAATCTATACCGCAATGTTTCAAAGTTTTTAAAAGTCGATGTCAACACTCAGAAAAAATCTATAATTTGAATCGCTTTGGCCATTCAAAACTATATCTTCAGCCCCTCAAACATTATCTTTTAATAACACAATTTTATTATGATTGAACAATAGACCAACTTCTTATTCTATGAAAAAAAATCAAACAAAACAAAACCCTTATAACTCAGTTATTATATCAAACACCTTCTATGCATTAAAAATAGCATTCTCATCGAAGTTTAAACCTTTAAATTTGACTCTCAGAATTATATACAAAGATAAAAAATTTCTAAAAGTCTCAATATCAAGGAAAAAATATCTATCTTTATCTGCCAATATTATTGGTAGTGAACTTTTGATCAATGGCCATCATCTCCCCCATTAATGTTGTTTCCATAGAGCAAAGTTTTGAAATTCTATTGCTGATTTGTTTATAATTGTTGCAGAATCAATTGTTGATAGAGTACAAATGAAGGAATTGAGGGAGTTGCAGAAGTTGAGGGATTAAATCAAAGTAGAGCCTGTTGAAGGATTGAGGGAAGAGATCGAGAAAGCTTCTGTGAATGTGAAATTCAAGCGTCCATAGGCTGAAGAAAGTGTTTTCGCAACAGTTTTTGTCTATTATTACAAACAAAATTAAAATTAAACTATTTGGTGATTTGAGAAAATTTTAGACACTGCATTGAAAGGTTGAAGAACGGGGAGGGAAGTGTAGTGTGCGTCGACGACAGCGAAAAAGAAAAAGGTCCATTCTTTTATTTTAAATTAATATTCTGTAACATAATTAACAGGAATATATCTCAGCCTTTAGATCGTTTAAAAGATTGAGATCAAGGCACTTTAAGACACTTTACAGCAGTACAATCCTTCTATGGAATATCGGGATTGAAAAAATGCAAAATTTTTTGTTGAAGAAACAATGTTAAAGTACATTAAATTTTAATTATATCTGCACTTAATATAAAATATTTCTCTTTTTTATTATAAAATTTGAATAAAATAAATAGAATATTACAAAACAATTAAAGTCCATGTATTGCATGGATATATATATATATATATAACCGGAGTGGATTTAAACATTTCTATTTTAAAAAGGAACAAACCTGACATACAAAATATAAAAAAATGGGACCAAATTAAATTTGATCTAAGTGGAATTACAATAATATTTATATAAATCCAATCCGGTCCCCTTTTTTTGCCCACTACTTTTTGACAACCTCGCCACCGGTTCCAAAACTGCTTTCCACGTTGACAATTGATGCACTCACACCTGGCATTTTTTTGTGTAAATGTCCATTTTTGTCTTCAGGGCCGCATGTGACAAGCAAATACAACCAAAATTGGTCTCTACTGTTAGTTTGGGAGTTAAACTTTTGTCTTCAGATTTTTATTTGACGAGTAAACTAAATGTCCATTTTTGTCTTCATGGCCGCATGTGACAAGTAAATACAAGCCCACAATTTCATACTTAATTTAATCAGGTACTTATCTTCAGATTTTCCAGCACAGCAAGATATTCCTGACCTGACCCGGGTGCGATCAGATTAATAGCATTTTCATATAGCAATAGAATTAATGAGATAGCAAAACATATAAAACAAGGGTTACGTTTTGGTACTACCTTTAAAAAAAAAAAAGCAGTACCAATACAACTTTTAATTTATAATTTTTTATAAAAAGTTGTATTTTTTTTATAATTTTGCACCCATTTATAAAAACATAATCTTTTTATAGAATTTTTACGCAAGAAGGGAACCGCACACAATAAACTCTTCTAATAAAGATATTTTTAAAAATCAAATGCACGATTAAACATCTTCAGATTTAGCTTGCTTCAACTAATCATTGGTCTCCAAGTGAAAATTGTCACTATTATTATAATTATTGTTCTGAAAAAATTGCTGGTTTCACCATTTTTCAATTTAACTCACCTATAGATTTAATTCATATATATATATATACTTTACTTACCAAAACTATTTTTCATCTAAAATTTATTAGAAAACTCACTTGTATTGTTTATTTTCCAAATTTTGATTCAATTTAATGCTCACTTAGGGCTAAAACTCCATTTCGCATAACTAATTTATAAATTAACTAATAACTGATAAATTAGTTAGTAATTAAAATAATCTTTTTATAAGATAACTAATAAACTGGTTGATAAGTTAGTTAATAAATGATAAAATAACTAATTACTAATAATTTATAACTAATAATTTATAACTGATAAGTTAATTAAAATATTTCACAAAATTAATTATTGAATTAATTGAAATTACAAAATAACATAACATGACTTATTAATAGAAATAAATATATAATTAAAATAATCCATATTTATTTAAAAATTAAACTATGTTAACATAATTAAGAAGTTTAAAATAAAAAATATAATATTTAATATTTAATTAATTATATTTTATAAATTTATATATTTATATACTTACATAATTTTTATTTTATTATTATTTATAATAAAATTATAATATTTAAAATATAATTAATTACAATTAATGATATTATTTATTTACATATATATTTTATATATTATAATTTAGAATTAGGATATAATTATGTTAAAATTAAATTAATTATATTTATAAAAAATATTTAGATTTATATTACAAAGGGCATGTGTTATAAATTAATAAAAAGAATAAGAATAAATTTAGAAAGAATTTGAGGAGATTGTAGTTTATAAATTATAAGTCACTTTAGGTAACTTATTAAATTAAAACTTATTTTTTTAATAAGTTAGTGCAAGAAATATCTTTAGAGGATAGCTTATAACTATTGACCATGTTAATAAGATATAAATTAGCTTATTTGTTGCACAAAAGGGAGCCTAATTTAACTCTCCAAAAACTTTTTTTGACACTTTCTATTCAACAATTATAAACTAAATCGTAGAAAATAAATCTTTAATAAAATTAGAATTTTTTTGGGTAATTTGATTTTGAGTGGGTATTAAATTGAATTAAAATTTAGGAAAGTAAAGATCACATATATATTATATAAGTTTTTTGTTAAATTTTAAATAGAAAATAGTTTAAATAGACAAAATATTAATTGTTAAAAGTACAGGTGAATGAATTTTAATATTTAAAATCACATGTGCATTAAATAAAAATGAACAAAATCATTGATAGATAAAATAAATTTTTTAGTTTTTTTATTATAATAATGATACAGAAGTTTAAATCTAAAACTTTTCTTAAACTCATTTTGGTTAGTGGGGAAGTTAGGATTCTTAAATTCCTCACCACCAGCGGGGTCAGTATCTCTAGTCTAAAGTGTTCAAGTTTTCATCCTTGTCATTAGCAGCAGAGGATGGGATATGTTTTAGATAAATACTAAGTGTTATACTTAAGAAGTAGCAAAGACTTCGCATTTATTATTATTTTTAATTTTTAAGAAAATTTATATTGATTAATAATTTAATTTTTAAAAATATTATAATTATATTATAATTTTTTATTAATATTATCTCATAATATATTCTTAAAATTTAAAAATAAAATAATCACTACCTCAATATATGTAGGGCTGAATATTATATTTAGCCTTTATAAAATGAGGGTGAGTGTAAAGACGGCAACTAATATTTTTTTTCCCAAACCTCACTACTATTATCTATAATTTTAAAAAGGAATGTAAGTCAGACGCAATAATACTAACTGAGAATATTATATTTAGCATTGTGGGATAAATGTTGTTCCCTTCTATTCAAATTGGCAGTTATGATTTGATAATATAGCCTATTTCCACATTATGCCGTAATCATGAAAAGGAAACAATGTTGTTGTCAAAGAATGTATGAAATGTGGGTTCCATGTTTTGTTGAATGTTATTTATATGCCAAATCTATGCATATGTCAGTTATAACCTGAAAATGACAATTCAAGTGGTATCCGTTTTCCACGAAATATCTCATTTCAAAATCTAATCCTAACCTAAGTCAGGTCTTAACTGGACGGGTTGTATTTAGACTTCTGTTAAATTTAAATAATCCTAGGATACGTATTTGTGAGAAACACATCAAGCTGCACTCACATTACAACAGATAAGAAAATTAATAATATATCATCCTTCCATGATAATTTTATACAGACGGGTGCCTATCAAAATAAATCCAAGTCCGCAAATTGCGCCAACTGATAAGCGGATTGGAGCGGACTGATCACTTAAATTTTGATTTGCTTTTTTCATGGACTTATCGGAATCAATCTGTGTAGAAAAATATTTGCATAGACTTGATCCAATTCATATCATAGATTACACGGACCAATTTGCAGATTGAATCACTCAAATTTTACTCTGTTTTCATTGTAAGCATATATACAAATTAAAGTATATATAAATTTGACTCGATCAAGTTCAATTTGTTCATTAATAGCTCTAATATTATGTGAGAGCATTATTTTTTTTTTTGGTAATAAAACACTATTTTAATATAAGAATAAGTAAAGTGAATCATATTCATTAAATTACACATTAATAATTTAATTTAAAACACGATTGAATGTTGCACATTTACTTAGTTAAAAAAGTCGCACCAACGTCGCAAATCTTTGATACGGCAAGAAATTCATATGTCATAAAAATTGCATGTTACACTTGAAGTCATGACCTTCTCCAGCATTTTTAGGTTCGGCCCTAAATCATTGCATATGTGCATTGAAAATAGTTTAATCACTCACATTATCACAAATTTTTTTAAAAAATTAAAAATCAAATTTATGTGATTTATTAATAAATTATGGAAAATTTTTTTACTCCCAAAAAAAATTGCTTAGAAGAATGTCAGTGCTAAATTCATTATTACATAATCATTTATAAACGTTGAGTGTTTAAGGGATTATATGTTACTTTTCGACCAACATCTAATCAAATATTGTTATAGATACATTATGATGTCAATTATATAACTGATGTGAAAATCACAAATAATGTTTGTTCTTATGCTGAATAAATTGTTGTTATTTCTTTGTGGGACATACAACTCAATCCGGTAAGATATTGGTTATTAAGTTAAAGGTGTTGATTATTACCCAGTAATTGTTATTGAAAATTAATATTTAACATCGATGCCTTTTAAAACCTAACATGGAATGTGTTGTATACCATATCAGTTCTTTTAAATAACCAATGTTGTATGACCTGCCTTCCCCCCTCCCCCCCAAAAAAAAAAAGAAAAAAGCCCATTTCCCTTTATATACCCTTTCCATTTTTGTATAACTTCTTAGAACACTACCTATTACATTACTCACAATATGAAATACATACAAATCCTTTAAATGAAACATATTAATAGTCCAATTTTAAAATACATAAACACTACAAATGAAATAGTAAGTAGTGTACATTTCGTATTACAATATACAATCCATATTTAGCAAACACAATACATAAGAGTTTAACTGAGACAGAAGTCATATTTCCCATTCTACTAATTTCATACAATTTGGAATGAGATAAAATAATTCCTCAAGATTTAAACTATTGAATGTTGGCATATAACTAGACCATTTCAAATTGCAAATAGAAAAATGACCACATGATAATTTAATAATTATAACAATCACAAAGAAAAGGATTTTTGGTGAAAGCAAAGTTGCCTCCTAATTTGTCATAAATATTTTTTTATTTGAGGATATTTAAATCATTATTCATGTATATCTTTCACATACGACTTGTATTAACTAAATATTTTTTATGAACAAAATATAAACTAACAAACAAGCAATTACATATGTAAGCATAATTATAAAAATGAGGATATTAGGACTTTAATCTTATGGTAAAAAATTTACTTGGAAGGATCATTAACCTATATCCATTCACCATAATCTTTTTGTACATAAAACTTTTCCAAATTAGCTTTATGATTAACCAAAGATAGTCCTAATGAGAAAATAGGTGTGCCTTTAATATTGGTGACTATGTCTTCTTCATTTCCACTACCAATAATTTGTTTCTTCCCTTAAAGAATTGTAAACCAATTGTCTATCATAAAAAAAAAAACATTTTACTTAGGATGTCGTTATGAATAACTCCCTTTTATGCCCCTTCTTACTAAGATCTATCAATGTGAATTATGGCTCATCCATTTGATTGTCATTATTATTTTCCACTTACTTACATTGAAACACAAGCTTCCTAAATTGGATATAGTAGGGCTCCCATATGTTTCCAATGACCCTATAACATGACATTGTCATGTAGACAAAGTTTTTATCTTTAATACTAGAGACATGCATTGCTTGAGCCATCAAAATGACCCCATTATTTTGTACGATGCTTCTCTCATCTTTTCCTTTTGTGTAAAAAGAATATATGTTAATGTTATACTCTTGATAAGATATTACCTTAATACGAGGCCCATTTATTAACCATTTTATTGTCTCAAAAATAATATTCAATATTTGTGTCATCATGCTCTTTACGTAATTGTAGAACTACTTGATGAATGAGTAATTATGTTCACTTATACCTACTACTCATTCTTGCTACGATAGAACTCATTTATGAGAGCAATATGCTCATGCATGTAAGGTTCAACTTTTTCATTATTTTGTAAGACATATAAGTGTGCTTATCCCATATTTTACAATTTAAGCTCTTCACTTAGGTCTTTAATATACCCTTATTTGAAATTCTTCCCTCATGGTGAGGCTTAAGAAGCTTAATAGTGTTCATATTTGATAAGTATTCAATGCAAAACTTCATAACCTCTTTAATTGTGCACCCTTTAACAATACATCCTTTAAACCAATTTTAGTTATGCATATATCCTTTTAGCATTTTCATATATCACTCAAATGGGTACATCCATCTCAAGTAAACTGATTTATAAAGTCTTATTTCCCATACCAATTATACAACCAAATGCACCATAATGTTAAAGAATAAAGGTGGAAAATACATCTCAAGTTGATACAGTATAATAACAACATCCTCTGTAAGTCATCCAAATCCATATATTGCATTGAAGAAGAAATAAAGTCTCATAATAACTTTTTTCACATTTTTAGGCAATATTTCTTAAATAAAAACTAGTAGAAGTTATTATATTAAAGTATGACAATTGTAAGGCTTCATACTAACTAATTTCAAATCTTCCATAGAAATAAGGTTTCTAATGTTGGAAGAATAGCCTTGGGCACTTCAATCCTATGTAGAAACTTGATTTCTCCTCCTTAGATAAGGTATGACAAGTCAAAGGCGATTATGTATATTAACCTCTTTTTCTATTATTAGTTCTTTTTGCATGGTTATTTTTTACAAGTCTACTCTTACCTTGACTTCATACTTTGTCTTCTCTAGTATGTTCAAGAGCATTTCAAATAGACTATCACATATATTTTTCTCCACATTTATAACATCAATCTTGTCTGACAAATAAGTCTTTCCAATATGGAAGATTGAATGTTATGACATTTTCTTTCATGAAATGTTGTTACTTGTAAGTGTATTTAGTTTGCCAAAAAAAATATAGTATTTTTCATCCCTTCATAAACCTCTTTCCAATTAAGGGCTTTAGAGTCATTATTTCCTCTAATAAACCATTAAAGGTTTTTCTTAGCTTGCGATAATTGTGGGAAAGAGCAAAAATCTCATGTAGCCAAGATAAACTATTTTCTTTTCATACTTAAGTTGATAAGAGTATATGCTAATTTCAAAGATGGAGTATGCTTTACACCCTTTAGTGTTATATCCCAATAATTTTTCATAAGTTAAGAAGTCATTGATTGTACAAAAGAGTATGGTATGCAATATGAAAAACTCTTAATGGTACACATCAAACACCAACATACCTTCATCCCATATAAGTCTTAAGTATCTGATAAGTGATGCTAAGAAGACATCATGTCATTTCTTAGTTGCTTAAGCCTTAAAATTAACAATGTTAACATTATATATTTATTCTTCATATATAACGAGGGAGGGAGATTGTAAATTACTAACATTACAAGCCATATGCTATATTTATTATTCATGTTACCATAAAGGTTTATTCCATTAATATATAGTGCAAGTCCTAGGTTTCTTGCTTCACTACTAAATTTAAGGAACAATAAGTTAATTGTTCTTCATTAAGAAGAATTTACTTAATGAAGAAGCTTGCTATCATAAATCATTCACTCCACATGTCATGCTAAGTTCTTAACATCTCATACATTAGCAAACACACATTTAAACCTTGGTATTATGGGAAAATACCATAACACCTTAGCCAAAGCTTATTCTTTGATACTATCATCATACTTCTTCAATTCATAAAAGGATATCCCATATTTTTGACACTCATACAATGTTTTATACTTTGTTCGGTACAATATGCAATCACTAGGATTCAAATGGATTTTTTTATATTCCATACCCATAATGAATGTGGTTTTCTTTATGTCATAAGCACAAGCTGATAGTACATTGCCTTTAGGAAGCATGTCTTTCAACAATTATAATAATATCATGAAACTTGTGTTACTTCACCCATTTTTAATTTAAACAATCTTAACATAATAAATAAACATGTAAATTTAGTTTAATCCAAATTTATGGCTACTTAGCATCACTCAACAAGTTATTAAGGACTTAGAAGTAATCAATAAAATTATCTATAACATTATAAACCATAGGTTTTAAGTGAGTAATGAAACCCTTACCTTCATGATCATTAATTACACTACACAAGTTACTATCACCATACCATATCTATTGCATATACCTGATATCAATGGCATGGATAAATAAATGATCTTATAGTTACTCAACCATCACCCTCTTAATATAACAACATTTAGTACAAGGTTACCTTAAAAGGTCATCACTAAATTCCTTCCCCCTAATTAAATACATATTTGATGAATTCATTAGTTTCTTTCTCATATTCAACACTTTCAATCCATAATTAACTAGTCTAATAAAAACTATATGCATAAGAAAATTAATTAAATCCTATTTCATCACAAATTGTATACCTTTTCAGCTATCTACCTAAAATCCAAACACATTTATACATTTATATGGCTAAGAATGCAACATAAACATATAAATCTAATCATTTTCTAAACATATACCTAAAACCAAACCAAACATGTACATTTATATGTAAGATTATATATGTAATCTATTTCGTGGCTAAAATTATAGTGAATATTTATCAGCCAATAAAACATTAGAAATATTTTAGTGATAACCTTAACCTTAATCATCCTCAATAAAAGATATTAAAATAGATCCTAAACATACAAAATAACATATCTATATAGAAAAAATGAAAAACCATCTACACAGAACAAAAACCTAAGATATTTGGTGAGCATACTTTGTTTACACATAATAGTAAAATAACAAGCTATACTTCGCAATTCTACTATAATTCTTGTATTTTGTAAGATAGAGCTTCATTTTGAAAGAAAGCTTGATTCAGCAAATGATATCATAACATTTTAATCTTGTGTTTTGTGCTCCCACCAATCTTTAAAGCAATATTATTTTAATTATCACAATAGTTACTATTAAATATTGATATGTAAAGTAAAATTAAGTAAATCACGTTGGTTATTAGATGTCAAATTTGTTATGATATCAATTGTCTTTATTAACATGATGACATTTAGTTTAATAAAATTTAACATCGATTATTTATTAATAATCGATGTTATAAACTTTTATACTTTAATTATAAGTAAACAACCAATGTCTTTTATTTTGTAAATATTTTTAGTAAAACATTTTACTATAAGTTAAAATTACATTAACTATTATCTTTTAGAAGACACATTAAAGTTTTTCATCAAATATATTATATTTTTAAGTGCAAATTGCTTTGAACTCTTATAATGTTAGCTCTAATTACACGATTCCCCCATTTTTAGGAAATTCACCTTACTTCCCTTATTTTTGGCATAAAAATTGCACCTAGCTCCCTTGCCATGAAGTTTCCATTTGAAAAGTGTGATTTCATTTGTTTAAGTAATTCACATGACTACACATGATGATAAGAAGGTTATGTTTGACTTTTTGCGACTATTTTACCCTCATTATTTTTAGCACAAAAATTATACCCAACTCTCTTACCGTGAAGTTTCTATTTGAAAAGTGATATTCTATTTGTTTAAATAATTCATGTGATTACATGTAATGATAGGAAAGTTGTGGTTGAAGTTCCCTTATCCCCTCAAAGGAAATATTTGTTATAATAAAAATAGTGAAATTTTGTATTTTGCCTTAAAAATGCAAAATATATTTTATAATTTCTAATTCTTATTTATTTTTTAATTATTAAAAAATTATTATTTAAAAAGTTATAAAAATTTTTATAAAATGTTATTCAAAATGATTATTAAGAATTATTATTGTAAAAATAAATTATTATTAAGTAAATTCAAAAATTATTATCACAATTTTTCATTTAAAAATTGTGAATAATCTTTTAAATTGAAGAAACTTATCTGTAAGTAAAATTTTTTAGACTTCTACATATATTAAGATTAAGATAAGATGTATCTAAAAAAATAAAATAAGAAAATTCAAGAAAAACATTAAAAATGGATTTGTTATGTTATTCAAATCTTAAATTTATAAAAAAAATAATTGAATAGAAAATTAAAAAAAAAGTGCTTGTTGATTTTATTCTATATTCAGAATATAAAGTAGATATCATATCCAAGCATAGCACACATTAATAACAACTACAAATATAAATGGTTGATTTCAAATTTATAAAAAAAAGAGAGATAATTATAAAGAAATTTAAAAGAGAAAAAAAGGAAGGTGGTTGTTGTTTATCTTGCTATCTTCAATGTAAGGAGTAAATACCAAATTCAAGCAAAATGAGCACCCATTAATAACTACAAATGTGAATGGAAGACCATAGATTTATCAATAAATAAATAAAAATAATTGAAGAGAAAGTTAAAAGAAAAAAAGGAGATGCTTGTTGTTGTTCTACTATTTTCAAAGTGAGGAGAAGATACTAGATTCAAGCACTTGGAAAATCAAATTCTTATAAGATTCTGATTGAAAAGTGGTTTCAACAAATAGTATTTCTAAAGAACAAAATACTAAAAAATGAAGAAAAAAACTACAAACTAAAAATGCATAATAAAAAAAAACTTCAAATCTACTTAAAAATGCATCAAAATAATTTCATTTACAAAAAATTTCATGCTTTATTAAAAGAATTTACAAACCCAACAAATGAAAATAAACAAAATAGAATCATCAAAAATAAATATCTTACCTACACCCAAATAGCAACAACCTTTTGTTCCCATCATTTAAGGAAGAGAAAACCAATGTGCACAATGGAAGTAAGGTGCAATTCTTCAATCATGGAATAATTGCAAAGATGGAGAAAGAACGAGAAAGACGAAATGAGTGCCCTCGAAGAAAATGAAGTGGGTTTTCCTAGCAATGTATCAACTAAAAGGTAAATTTATCTTTTAAGCTTTATTGTTAATGTCATCCAATTTTGTTAAATATAAACGAGATGAGGTGAATTTCCCACACACAAGGGAAATGGTGTGTAATTAGCTATAACCTTAAAGGAAGCTAAAGTAATTTGCCCTATTTTTAAATACACTTTGGAGCTATAATTTTACAAATTAAGGTGGAACTAGTAAATATATGGTTTAGTTATGTTTAAATTAAATTTGAATTATGGTTTTAGTTATTTGTAATGACACTAACATTGTTTCTTTGTGCATATTTTTTTTATTATACATTCAACAAATTGATTGTAAACTTATGAAAATATTAGAAAGGAGGCATCCAAATGTGAAAATATATTATACAATTTTATGTATTTCTAAATATCATTACATCAACAACTCCAATACAAAATCAAATTGTCATTCACAATAAAGCATTTTATACATTAATATTATTTAAAAAAACAAAAGGAAATTATTCCATTTCATTCTCATTGCTAATTCTCTCCTACTATTCATCTAAGCAATATATTTACCCCCGTTATCCATGTTACAACTATGGTGGAATATCAAGATAGCTCCCCTTCCACACTACAATGAATTAAAACTCGTATCACAAATTATGCTATAAAAGTTTAAAACTCATGATAATTTCATCACTTTCTATGAAAATTAACAAATTCAAATAAATGTACAAAAATTAAAAAAATTATTTCATAAGAAAACTTTACCTATTGTGAAGTGTCAATTTTACCATAAATTAAACTACAAGAATACTTTACCTGTATCAAAATATCATTTGTGCCAAAATATAAGTAGAAAACTTTATCCATAACAAAGTATTATTTATTCTATGATATAATAAGTAGAAAAATTTACTCGTGGCAAATATACATATAAAAAATCACTAAATTGATTGAGTTTCCCTCTTTAAATTTTGGAAGGATAAAATAAAATTAAAAGGGATAAATATGCATATAACGTTCCATTTGATGAATATAATGAAGTAGATATATCATAACCAAATCAATCAAATTGATAGGTGGAATTAGTGATATTGTTTATATATATGTATTATAATATATTAATATTAAATTATTATGTAATAAAAAATTTACATTCATCATTGTAATGTTTAGAAAATTTTATTAAGAAATAAAAAATAATGATTATGTAAAATTATATATATTTAATAATACTTAAATCATTATTGTCACCACCTGAAAGTAAGGATTATGGTTGGTGCATGACCTTAAAGGACATTTATATGATTTAGGTTATGCAAGCCTTTACTACACTTAGTCACCTGTAACTTAGTACATATTACTCATATTTAATCAAGCTTTCACATATGTATTTATGCACCTAATAGCCCAATTATGGACTCCCACACTTTTATCATCAACATATTGTGCACATCATTAGCATATTCATTAGTCCAATCATGGACTTTCATTATTTGATCATCATTTAAACATAGCATCGATTCTCATGATTATAAGCATAATCTTTTTACATGTAATCAACTATGACACAATAGAAGTAAGATCCTACATGTAGGTTTGGAGTACCGCTAAGAGTTCAGAACATATATTTAATATAAATAGCAACTTTAACTCATTGTCCTTACAAACAATGTGTGTGACTCAACCCTATATAACACTTCTTTATTATAGTCCCAAAGATGACATACCTAGAACTTCACTTCAATTTGAAAAACATAGAAAATACTCGGATTAGTTATTAACTTAATAAGCAGATAAGATGCGCTCCAATAAAAGTGAGATAAGTTAAAGCATAGCTTTTCATAGAAAACTCAAAATTTAAATTAGTGCAAGCGTAATAATTATAATTTCAATAGAAAGCTCATGGATAATAATTCATAATAAAATATAAATTAAGGAGTTTCCAAATAAACAATATAAAGATAAATACAAGTATTCAAATCATAATGATATAAAGAAATACAAAGGTTTAACATAAGCATGAATTTAAAACGTAGCACTTAAATCAATTGATGCTAAAACAATAATTAAGTAAAAGGTTCCTAATCTATTAAGCATACAACTCATAAGGTAAAATTACTAACCCACCATATCTGACAATATGATGTATTGAGCTATTAGCTTAATCAAATTCATTCTCATATAATATCCTATAGGAGTCTTCCTTAAAAAATATCTTAAGTGAATTAAAATTTTCAAATAGGTATTTTATTAAAAAGCACTCGAATCAAAAAATTAAGTGGAGAAATTAAGTAAAATTTGGGAGAATTGTAAGAGCAATTTAGACATATGCCTAACTCAAATTTTTATAAGAATTTTATTAAGAATTAAAACAAATAAAAACATAATTAAAAATCTAATAATAAGTTTAGAAAGATTTTAGAAAGGCCCAATAAAATTTTAGACTTGAGTAAGCTGAAAATTAAGAAAATAGGTTTAAAATTGGTATAATTTAACTTGGCTCCTTTGGAATGATATTAGGCTAGTCTAGCCCAATTTTTGGAGGCCTAAATTTGGTTCCTAAGGCCTAAAAATATAGGCCTAAACTTCTAAAAGAAGCTAAGGATATAAGTTAAAAGAAAAGAAAAAATTAGGAGCATTTTTTTGTTAAGAATTTATCTAGAAATCTCTACAATTATTTTATTTATAAAAAAATTTAATAAAATCTCAAATTTTTTTATTAGGAAACTCTATATAATGTACATTTATTATCATGTGAATTTTGATTTAAAAGAAAATAAAAAATAAAAAATTAATATATAATAATAAATTGAAGATTTCTTTTGAGGTTATATATATATATATATATATATATATATATATATATATATATATATATATATATATGTATGTATATGTTTAAGCTAGTTAGGAAGTAAAGAATTTTGCTCCCTTTGGCTAGCCTTCAAGCCATGAGAGGAAGAGGAAAATTAAAAGAATTCAAGTCTTTAATAATAATCAAAAGGTCAGTTGCAATTATCTTTTTTTTTTAGAATTTTCCTAGGAAAAACTTTAGTCAAGAAGGTTTTAGGATCTATTTCTATTTGCCTTTGAGAATCATGGTTAAATTTTGTTTAAATTTTAAAATTTGATGTTTTAATGTCATGAATGGTGTTAGGATATATGAGGAAAAATTTAATAATTTTTGAAAAATTTTAGAAATGTGGAAAGTGAATAAGCTTAGGAGAAATAGAGTTAGAAGCAGAATGCTAGCAGTTTTGCTTCTATTTTAGGGTATTTGGACAATTAAATGGTTGAGAAAAATCATAAAAACTAGTATCCTTATATTTTCATAAACTCAGGCTAAATTTAGTAGTATTTGAAGTTTATTTAATTGTTCAACAAAATTTTCTATTTCAGATATTCTAGTACTGTCTTGATTCCAAAGTCCCATGAAAATAAAATTATTTGACCATCCAAACCATGAAATTTTTTAGATGTAATTAATATTCTATCCTTGTTAACATGTTAGAGATGCTATAACAAAATTTAGTAATTTATAGAAGTGGTTTGAATATTAAAAAGGCTTTTCCATTATATAACACTCCATGCTGACCCTATTTTAATGGTATGATATCACTTTTATGTGAACAATACCAAAGAACCATAATTCTATATGATAATTGACCTTTGATAATTTATAATGGTTAATAAGATGTCATGAATCTTAGAAGCATTTTTTATGAAAGTTTAAATGAGTTTGAGTGGTTAAAAAAATGGTTTACTCATGATTACCCTTTTATGGCCTAATAGGGCTTTTTGGTTAATGAAATATGTTTTAAATTAATATCATATAGTTGTTATTCAAATTGCCTTTAATCTTGAGACATTCATATGCCATATTTATTGTTAGAATATTTAATAAAACATTTATAACTAAGTTAGTATTTTGACCATACCCATGATATGTGATAATAAATGCATGGCTGATGTCGATGCTATCTCAACATGGTTGATACCAATGGTGTCCCAACATGGTTGATGCGTATAGTATCCTATCAGGGTCGATGCCTATGATAGCTTGATACATATTTGTGATGTGTGGAGAAAATATGCATCTGTTAAATAACTTATTCTTAGGGTGGAAGAGCATAAGACAGGATCGAAGTTATAAAGGGAAAGAGAGGTATAAAATGGGACCAAAGTTACAAGGAGAAAAACCTAAGCACCAACTATAGTTATTTAGTTTAACAATTTGAATAAGTATCATTCTAAAAAAATATTATCAAGAATTTATCATGTGATGATTATTTAAATATCTAGATATATATCTAATCTTTTATGATGAAAAATCTTTAGAAAAAGAGGAAAGTAGTCATTCACTAAGTATTCTTTATAATTTACACTTATGTGTGCATTTTTTTTTTATAGATATTGGTTATAGTCTAAATTATGCAAATTAACATATACACTAGATCCTTTCCCCATTCCATAAAGTCATGCTAAAGGAATAGTTTATAAGATAGTTTGGTTTATTTGACAAGGAGCACTCCTCCTTAGAGTGTTATGTACATACTAATAATAGTATATTTTATATACTTTCTAAATTTCTATATATGTTATCCTTATTATACATATCAATATAAATCAAATTTCTCTCACATCTATGTATTTTAATACTTATATAACAACAAACCTTTTCTTACTATATATATATCTATATATATATTAGTAAAAGTGTGAGAAATTTGTAAATTATCAAGGGTTGTAAAGGCATTTAGTTAGTGGATCTATACTAATTAGATATCTTTACATCAGTCACGATATCTGAAAATCGAATCATGATATCTCATTTCTTTGTAACCCATCGAGTTACAAGGTTCTAATCTACATATGTTAGCCAACACATAGGATTACCAATAACTTTTCTAATTGGAATTTGGACCAAGGTGCATTAAGGTTGGTGCCATCATTACCGCTAGTTACAATTTTCTAACTAATCCTTTTTCTAGAACAAGATTGAAACTAAAAATAGAATTTTAGTATTATGGATTTTAATTTCATTTTTGAGGAGGTAATTTGATATTGGAAATTGGTTTAATTCCTAGGCATTTTCCTAAGCATGATTATTGTTAAGGAATTAGAGGTGATAATGTGTATTTAAGTTTATTAATTTATTAAGGCTTAGAAACACAAGTCTAAAAGCAATGTAAGCAAGCTGTGTCATTCATTTGAAAATAAGAATGAATTTATGGAAGGGAATGTTAGCGCATGGAAGCATTAAATGAAGGAATATTTGCATTTAACTAAAGAATATATTCTTTCATTAAAAGAAAGAATGGGAAGATCTTATAAGATTATAATATGGGGTATTAATGTGTAAGCTTCTTGAAACCTAGGGAAAAACTTATTTCTTAGCTTAACTAAGCATGAACACAAAGGGTTTTAATCATTAGGAGAATATTAAGTAGATGTAGTTGGATTTTTTAAAGATTTTGCTTCATTTTGGGGGTCAAAACCATGAGCCAATGAGAATCAAGATGATGATATAATCTTGCTTAAAAGTGATGACATAAAGGACTTAGTGTTTTGCAACAAAGAGGGGTGAAGCTGCAAAGTTATCAAAATTGGCCAAGAAACCATGGTTAAAGAAAGAAGGAAAAAGGAGAAAGTTCTTTGTAATGTTCTTCATCTCTTTTGATATTTTCATAGTGAGATCTTAAGAGTTCTTAAAGTTTTCTTAGTATTTTATTGGAGTTTCTTAGAGAAAGGCTTAATAGATATCTGGAGAAAAGACAAAAGGATCAACATCTCTTAGCTTCATTTCCTTTTCATGGTTCTTGTAAAGGTTCTCTCACTAACTTCATGTTATTTTTTGATAATGGAACTTGAATCCATAAATGCATAAAGAAAATAAGCAAATCTATAAAGAGTGTATGGAAATTTACTTATTTTCTTTTAGATTTTTTTAAGGAAAATCTTTATATATGAGATGTGTGTGTGTGTGTATGTTTTGGCTCATGGTGTGCTAAAGTCATAATATTCATGGTAGATTTTCTTGAAAAGAATGTTTTCTTAAAACTTCAAGATGTGATTTTGAAAGTGACAGTTTTGAAAATGATGTTTTGACTTGCATTTTTAGAAAAGGATGAGTTTTTAAAAAGTTGTGATCTTTGACAATATTCTTGGTTTGAAAAGATTAATCTTTGAAAAAGGTTGGTTTTGTAAGCCATCCTATGCTTTTAAGAAAAATCTTATGATTTGAAAAGTTTGAAGCTTTGAAATGTTTTCTTAAAATGTAAGGAGACAAAATGAAATCTAAGGAACATTTGAAAAAGATTTGCAAAGAAAGTAAAAAAGATTCTTGAAATAGATTTGTGAAAGTGGCCTTTCTAGTTAATGGTTTAAATAGAAAATGATTTGAAAACATGATTTTATACCAAAGAAGAAACAAATTTTAGTTGCGAAAAGCAAGATGATGCTATTAGGTTTCCTACTAGTTCTATGGGAAAATTTTTATTTTTGTGAGGAAAATTTGTTACATTTTATTCTAAACTCTTTTAGTAACATTAGTAAATATTTATGTCAAGGTTTTTGAAGCAAAAATATTTTAAAAATGGAGCATATAGCTCTCAGGTTGTTGCTATGTGAATAGCATAAACAGTTTGTTTTAGAACAAAGTTTGTCTCCTACAAAAATGATTTGTTAGTTAATTGTTTTAGTTACTTGTATAACTTGTTTTAAGTAAGAAAATGGTTGAAAAGGGACTTTCTAGGACACTAATATAAGGCTAGAAAATTTTGAATTTTTTTATAAAAAGTTGGTATTTCAAAAAAAGACCGTCTTTTTCAATGTTGGTTGTTAGTTGAATGTTTTGATAATTTATGTAACATGTTTTAAATAAGAAAAAAAATGAAAAGGAATCTTCTAAGCCTTTATTTTAAATGTAGAAGTTTCCTAAAAAAATTAATAAATTTTATATATTAAGTTGACCTTTTCAAGTATAAGTATACTTGTTAAAACCTAATGTAGGGTTATGCTTGAATGCATGAGAATTTGATGTTTGAATAAAGAAAAATAATACAATTTTTTGTATTGTTGTATGATGTGTATTCTTGCTTGTATTGATAAGAAAAAAATAGTTTTTTTACTTGTGAAATTAATATATAAAGCATAGGCTTGAATGTGTTTAGTATTGAAAATAATAGAACTTGAAAGAACCAAGTTGCAATGTGATGATTTTGTTGAAAAACCATGCACTAATGCTTTATTTTAAAGTAAAATTTTGCTTAATTTTAGCATACAAATGTATGAAAATGATAGCTTGAAAGTATGCTTAAATATGAATGAAAATGTTCATGAAAACATGAAGGGCATTCCACAATTTAGTGATGAAACTGTGAGCATGTATGAGCTAGTTAATGCATGAATTATATCATGGTTGTCTTATGAATTATATATGTAATGATGAATTTTTATGCAAAAGCAATTATGAATAATGTTTATGGAAGTGAGATAAGATGAACTCTTCCACAAGAAATGTGATATGATGATGTGATAATCTAGCGTATGGAAATAGAAGCATGAATTCCTAACAACGTCACTTAAAATGTGATAAAGTAAATTTGAATACTTTCTTTCTAGATTCCGAAATGTAATTATGGTCATATTGTTCATATGATATTTATGGCAATGGATAATATATTGACCTTACCTTGATGATTTGTAAATATGATAAAAGGCATCTAAAGGCTATATGAGTTTATCTTTAGTCAAAAAATCATAAATTTATATTCACTATAAGAAAATAGTGCTAGAAGTCTAAAAGGTTATCTTCACTACACATAAATCCAATAATAGTGTTGCAAATTTCCTTATAAGTGGTCTTTGATTGATTGATTGATTGAGTTGATGACTAGGAAACCTACAGCAGGTTCGATTGCACTATCCTTGTTAATTAATGAGTTGATAACTGCAAAGAATAATTCCCACTATGCTAAAGTGATGCATAAATATGTGAAGTGTGATGTTGTGAATATGAAACTTTGTTGTGAAGATTGATGGGAGATTGATCTAGTGTCCTTGCGTTTCGAGGCATGTAGACTAACGCATAGGATAAGGTTAGTCTAAGAAAATAATGTTAGGATGCACATGAGATAAGGTTGACCCAGAATAATAAGGTGATAACTTTTTATGCCTTATTATATGTGATTATATTATGATATGCATGTGATTGAATTATGTGCTCAATGTGAAAATTCTTATAAGTGTGGCAAACAAAAACGATGAATGTGAAATATATGAAAAAGATTTTTTTGGTAAGAAAATGTTTTAATATATATTGCATGTATTTAATTTTCTCAACTAAAACCCATTAGAAAAATTGATGCGACAGGCCATTCCACTAAGTAATTAAATTACTCACTGTACTTACGATGATTATATTTTTTAGATACTCCTCTTCATGGACGCTATCAAAATTAATAATATTTTTGGCACCTATATCATATTGCTTGTGGATGATACCGAGAAAAGCTACATTTCATTATTAAGATTGACAGTACTGAAATTTGGCAGTGGTCTAAGATGAGGGTAGTTATATTTGAGCCCTCAAAGCTAGATTCCATATATAGCAGTATTTTGGTTTTGATGTTCATTTTTTTTTTTCCCAAACAAATGTGATAGAAAAATGTTAATTTTTCAAGAAATTTTCTAATAATCTTATTGCAGTTACGGGTTGAATGTACATTTATTATGATAATAATAAGATCTTGTATAATCGTTGCGGTTACAGGATTGATATCTTATACCTAAGCCAACGATATATTTTTATTTAAATTGTATTCATTAAATAATTTTGAAATTTTTTTTGAAATATAATTTTCAAATTGATAGGAAGCTAATCTTGGATAGATTCTACAGGTGGCTAGCAGCCAGTGAATTTAGGTGTAGCTAGCGAGCTCGGAAACTTATAGGGCACTATGTAGTAATGGAAGTTGTGATCTTGAAAGCACAAAGATTCATTGGCCCAAGTACAAAGGTTGGTTTTTTCATCAAGCCAATTACTGGGTTACATGGATTATGTATATCTATCTGCCGCTTGCGACAAAACTAAGCTTAAAGCCATTATTAGCTGATAAGATGGATGACTCCATCTTTTTCATGTAGCAAGATGGCAAACCCATATTCCTAACAAATCATCCGTCAATACTCTAACGTTTTGGCTGGTGCCATAGATTTTAAAATCGACTTTGGATGGGTCAATTCATCGGTGAATCAGTAAACCAATTGCCGACTTGATCCCGTCAAGACATTTGAATTAAAAATGTATATGAATTAATATGAATAAATCAAAATCGAAATAAATTAGTTAAAATTAGTGGATCGATTTTTTTTGAAATAAAGTTTTATAATATTATAATAATTGAAAAGTAATATTGTTATAATTTTATATTAATTGAATTTATTTTTTAAATTATTTTTAATATAAATTATTA
Source organism: Sindora glabra (assembly GCA_020226215.1). NCBI lineage: Eukaryota > Viridiplantae > Streptophyta > Magnoliopsida > Fabales > Fabaceae > Sindora > Sindora glabra. The sequence continues at coordinate 55,121,746 of CM035225.1, read as the reverse complement.
TTGTATTACTTATATTTTGTTATTTTAAATATATATTATAAATGTATATATAATTTATATTTTTAAAATTAAAATTAGTTTAACTAGTGAATTAATGGTTCAACCAATATACCAACAAATCAATATTTTGTCCAGATCAATGATTGATCTGGCTTTTAAAAATTATGACTGGTGTCATAGAAAGTGAGTAATGATAATTCAAACATGTAGAAAAGGACAAAAATATATTTTTCTTTATTTAATTGCAAGGTAGAAAATAGATGAAAGAAAACATAAATAAAAAAAGAGTTGAAAAAATGAATAAAAAAAAGTTGATAAGTTTTCTTAGCACGTATAATAAAAAAAGTGAAAAATTGACTTGATGCAATTTTGTCATTAATTTTAATTAACTTGTTAGAATTCAAATTAATTTGTTAGTTTTTGAATTCTAACAAGATTAATTATGCAAACATATGCGTTAGAACAACTATCCAAATAAGTGTTGTATTACAATTTTATATAAATTAATATTGTATTTTCAACAATAAAATTAAATACTCCTTATATAAAATTATAAGCGATATAAAATAAATTTATACTTTTTTATTAAAAACAAATTAATTACTTAAAAAAATACCTAACAAAAATTCATCTACGATTAATACAATTAAATTTTTCAATTTTTTAAATAATATTTACAATAGTTAAAATTCATTAATTAACATTTGTTATGAATACTTAAATTAGTAATATTTTCAAGTTTTATTTATTAAATATATAATAAAAAATTATATAAATATGGTGAATTATGATAATATATACTGTTGATCACAAAGAAGATTAACATAAATACATTAAGTCGAAGGGCATATTCATCATTCAATTTAATTTAATTTTTTCTCTAATTCTTATCTGAATAAATAAATAAAAATTATTTTCTTCTCCTATCTTTTCTTTTAATTTTTGCAACTACAAGTGAAAGAAAAAAATTCTTTTCTTAATATTTTCTTTACTCTTATTTTCTTTCTCCTTCTCCCCCTCCCTTTTTGTCTATCAAAGTGAAAGGTAATAGTCTAATTAGATTTAAGCAAGATGATACATGAGAACAAGTAATGTAGTGGCAGTCAGTTACAGCTACATTATTATTAACAAAGTTATAAATGAATATTAAAAATAGGAACAAATTTCATTTCAATGCAAATTTAAAAAGGATTGTTTTTTTATTAAAAAAATGGTAATTTTTCATAAGATTTATATTTTAAAATAAATTTTATAATTTTTATAAAAAAAGTTATGAAATTTACATTTTTTTAGAATACAACAAGGTTGTAATTTTTATATAAATTTTACTTTTTCATAAAAATTATAATTTTGCTAGTTATAATAGAAAAAAAAAAGAAAAGAAAATTGAAAACATTGCAATTTTTATAATAGAGATAGTAACTTTTAATGAAAAAATTGTAAGAGAGCATGTTGATACTTACTTTTCAAGATATTATTTGCACATAAATATTCTGAATGACTAGACGATACTCATACCTGATTCGGATACAACGATCTCGAGCAGAGCTAGCTATACCTACCAGCTGCACGGATGCCGTAAGCTCACATTTGCACAATCAAAACCATTCTTGGCTGCACAAACGCAAAGATGGCTTCTTGAAGCGACATAACTACACAATACACATAGCCATCCGTGGTTAACCAAGAATTACACCAAAATCATTAAATTGCTTAGAATCTTTTATAACGGGCATCCATGATCACATTCTTTAGCATCATATTCAAACTTATAAATATGTACTTCTTTTCAAGCCTAATCTCTCTACTAGTACTCAAGGTTACAGATACTTCATAAATATAATTATTGTTTTTAGTATTAGAGTGTACTTAATGCCATTCCAACCAACTTATATGACTCACCCTTGTGATAGATGTTATCCAACCAGAGCCTCGTTCTTCAAGATTTTGTTAATATTGAAACACAACTTATATATATATACAACATGATTCACAACAATAATATTCCCTACAAGGTAGTAGTTGCAAATCCCTATTCAAAACATGACTCTAAGATTTTATCTTCTTGCAAGTTTTTTATTACAAAAAATGGTACAAAATTTATATAAAAATATAAATTGAAAAGTTGCAAAATTTATATAAAAGATGTAAATTTTATAAAAAGAAGGTTTGGACTTCAGTAGCAAATGTACAAAATTGCTCCTGATAATATGCAATAATAGCTCTCTATACTTCATTTGTTACCTTCCCATTAATTTTATTTTTTAAAACTTTTACCAAGGAAGTTAAAAGAAATTGAAAATGTCCCCCCAACAATTATATTTTAATTTTTCCAGCAACTCCTTCTCTTCTCTCTATCTCTCCCATCATTGATCTTCACTAATCTTTCAATTAATTGGCTATAGATCTAACTCTTAGATGTGTTTTCAATTTATGTTTTGAATCCTTTCATAGAGCAGTGATTAATTGGCTTTCTTTTTCTCAAATTTGATTAATTTTTGCTTGATCTTAGGTGGTGGAAATACCATGGATCTACTTTGTTGGAGTACATCCATGGAGTTTTGATTAGTTGCCAAAATTTTACATCCTTTGACTCCATGGTGTTTTAGATCTGGTGCCCGTGCATGATGTTTTAGATTTGAATCGATTCGGATAGGAAGAAGCTTCCGATCATGGACTTTGAGATTGGAATGATTTTGGTATTTAGCCATAGTATTGTTGATCTACAAGTTTATATTGTTAATTTTTTTTAAATTATCTTTCACTAAGCAGATTATCTATTTGGCTTGCAAGGCTAATGATACAAGAGATTGGATTAGGCCTAAAAAATTAGTGTGCAGGAGAATGATGCATTCAAGTGACTGTAAATTAATACATCAGATAGAAGCATTTGTACTAAAGAACTTGTTTGTGTACACATAAGACATTAATTATGTATTTATTTATAATAATAGCATTAAGAGATATAAATCATCACACAGAGGAATGAGTGAAATGACAGCCTATCTAGTGGGAGAAGGTTCAATTTTACCAAAAGGCTTGACTATCTTCGGAAGGGTGTGATGGAAGAAAAGTGAAATCTTAATCATATAGAAATACATGAGAATGACCATAGTCAACGAACACATTTGAAAAATAGTGCACTGGAGTAATATGTTAAGCAAATTACTCCAAAGAAAGTAGTTTAAAACCATGTCAAAGTGATTTGGAAGGATTAATTTTTGTGCTCAAAGGAGCACAACCCTAGGGCTTAGCATAACCAAAAATTGGTTGTCACCATAATTGCATTAGTAAATTCTGGACTCGTTTTTTTTACAAACTTAAATAATTTGAAGTTGGTACTTGGCATTGGAGTTTGCTTCGCTTCGAACCCGCAAAGATACTGGAGAGCATTAAGGCTAGCATAGTAAGAAAAATAAACAGTACTGGCAGAATTGAGATATGGTCAACTTTCTTATTTTCTTAAAAATCTGTTCATCCCAATGGAATCCAAATTTGGGTTTCTTCTCTCCATTTTGCTATTGGGTTCGGGTTTTTTCTTCACAAAATCAAAGTGCAAGGAGGGTTACAATTAGTTGTGCATAATTGGGTTATATTCATGGCTGTCAACTCATAGAAATGGGATTAGTGGAGAAAGGAGGGAAACATTGATAATTTTGTAAAAGTATTAAACTTAAAAAAAAAAAAATGAAATGTTTATTGTTATACAGGTTTTTAATATTCATTCATAATCATTAAATTTGCATACTTTTAAAATCAACGACGTATAATCCATGTTATCAATAGTATAATTCCTTATATTTCTACTTGTTGGAAAAAATAAATGAAACAATTAACCCAAAATTAGAATGCGGAATATACATATTTGATTTTGATTTTTAGGATTCTGATGCTGCAATCTACCACACGGATATCAAGAATCACCTATAGATTGGAATTTTTGGCTTCTTCCTACAACAATTGCACCAAAATAAAAAAAATCCACACACTCTCTTGTATAGAGAGAGAGAGAGAGAGAGAGAGGAAGATGGATGAAAACTCTTTGATAGGATTTTTTGACTCTCTTGGAAAAAAAAAAACTAAATATCTCATATTTTTTTTCTTTTCCTTTTGTTTCTCTTTGTTAACTTTTGAAAGTAGGGGTGAGTATAATTCCTTAAGTATAATTCCTTATATTTCTACTCGTTGGAAAAAATAAATGAAACAATTAACTCAAAATTAGAATGCGGAATATACATATTTGATTTTGATTTTTAGGATCCTGATGCTGCAATCTACCACACGGATATCAAGAATCACCTATGGATTGGAATTTTTGGCTTCTTCCTACAACAATTGCACCAAAATAAAAAAAATCCACACACTTTCTTGTATAGCGAGAGAGAGAGAGAGAGAGAGAGAGAGAGAGAGAGAGAGAGAGAGAGAGAGAGGAAGATGGATGAAAACTTTCTTATAGGATTTTTTGACTCTCTTGGAAAAAAAAAACTAAATATCTCATATTTTTTTTCTTTTCCTTTTGTTTCTCTTTGTTAACTTTTGAAAGTAGGGGTGAGTATAATTCCTTAAGTATAATTCCTTATATTTCTACTTGTTGGAAAAATTAAATGAAACAATTAACTCAAAATTAGAATGCGGAATATACATATTTGATTTTGATTTTTAGGATCCTGATACTGCAATCTACCACACGGATATCAAGAATCACCTATGGATTGGAATTTTTGGCTTCTTCCTACAATAATTGCACCAAAATAAAAAAAATCCACACACTTTCTTGTATAGAGAGAGAGAGAGAGAGAGAGAGAGAGAGAGAGAGGAAGATGGATGAAAACTTTCTTATAGGATTTTTTTTACTCTCTTGGAAAAAAAAACTAAATATCTCATTTTTTTTTCTTTTCCTTTTGTTTCTCTTTGTTAACTTTTGAAAGTAGGGGTGAGTAGTTATTTCTCTTTCTATATCTTCCACTTCTTAGTTAGTTACCCAAAACCTGATTGATTTTGAATTCAAATTTAAATAATATATTAGATACTTATCTAAAAACATAATAAATATGGATCACTCATTTTTTGTGTCCCCACATTCATCACTACCAAAGTCTTCATGAATTACAATTTTTTCACAAAAAACTGCAGCTCTGAAATTTAAAAAAAATATATTTTTTGCAATTTATTTGTAAAATAAAATGTCAACTATTTTAATTTTTTAAATATTTTATCATTTTTCTCCAAAAAAAAAAAAGAAGATTTGTATCACTTTATGAATACATTAACATTTATCGAAGGAAAAACCATAATTTTGTAAAGAGAAAACGCATATCAGACGTTCTGATGATTTCAATGAAAAATATGACATATAAAGGTTAATTAACATGGTGAGCTTGGATCATGTGAAAACAATAAAGGTTTGTGTGCTAAAAATAAGGAACATTAGGACTAAAACAGCGTCATTTTTATGTTAAAATAATAGATAAATTTGTTTAAAGTAACCTCAATGAATGAGACACAATGGGGTCAAATCGCCTAATCTTGATCAGTTGTTGCAATTAAAATAATCAGATGTGTTTTCTTTATTCAATTAGGTCAGTAATCACTAAAACTAAGAACAAATCCAAATCTTAAAAGCGTTTTTGGGATCCTCTAGCTCTCTTTTTCTCCCCTTCAATTTTTTTTAATTCTATAAAAGCATGAATACCTTACCAATTGCTTGTGTGCAACTTTGAATAGCTACCAGTTCAGATGGCCCTCCAAATTAGCACTGACTAAAATCTTAAGAATGAAAAATTACCAATTGCGTTGTTAATTAAATGAAGTCCATTATCATCATCATCATGACAGAGAAAAAAAATCATGCAAAGATCTGCTGGTGTTTCTTCTTTCATATCCTACAACACTTTGCCATCCATTACATTCTGATTCCATTGACTAATTAATTTTGTAGATGTATAATAAATTCAATATTATTATTAAAAAAAAAAGGGAACTCACACATTTTTTGACCCTATTTTTATTGAAGATTATTTTATTATGCAAACGTTGTTAATTAAATTAAGTACATCATCATCATCATCATTATTATCATCATCATAATAGAGAAAAAAAATCAAGCAAACATCTGCTGGTGTTTTTACTCTTAATAATACATTAGAATTTTTTTCACCTTTTATTGAATTGAAAAAAATTATAAAAAATATGAAATTTCAATATTAAATTAGAAATATAATCATTGAACAAAAAATATGAACCTTTGTTCAAACATAATATGATATTAATAATTAAAATTTTTAACATTCCATATACTAAAGTTGGACCTTAAAATCTTAACAAAATTTAAATTAATATATTTAATTTGGAATACAAAATTTAAAATTATTATCAAGAAAATTTTGATAAAATTTCAATAAATAAATAATTTTAATTTTCAAATATTTTTATTTAAAAAAGAACATTAAATTGATGAATTCAATTATTTAAAATATTTTTATAATAGAAATAAAATTAACATACTATAATTATATCAGTTAATAATAGCATTCAAGCTGCAAACAATACTAGTCGATATGAAAACAAAAAAAAAAAAAAAAGCACCGGAGTAAATAAAAGAATACAATAATGCATGATTAAAACCTTAACAAGTAATTAATCGATATATGTTTATTTTGAAATATAATACTTAAATATTGACATCAATAAATCATTGATATAATTTAAATAAATACATAAATTTAATTTTAATTTTTTAAATATTTTATTAAAAATAGAATATTTATTTAATTAATTTGATTAGTAAATTTTATATTAAATATTTAGTATATTTAAAATACTTGTATAATGAAAGTAAATTACATGATATTATATATATATATATATATATATATATATATATATATATATATATATATATATATATATATATATATATATATATATATATTATTTAGTAATTTGAACGTCTGTGTTGTAAAGCTTTAATTTATTTAAAATTTATTATAGTAAAAATAAAATATATCATATTATATTTATATTATTAAATAATATTAGTGTTTGATTTATAAATAGTAGGAGGTGGAAATATAAAAAAAGTTTAATTATTCGAATAAAAAAAAGAAAGAGTGTGTCAATTTTGTAAAGTGATAATAGTTCAAAATAAAATATGTAGTTAAATTATTTAATTAAATTAATTTTTAAAATTTTTAAAATATATTTATAATAAAAGTAAATATAACGTGGTGCTTATAATAGTTAGTGATATGAGTTTGTAAGTTATAAATTATAGAAGTTGACGTGAAAGAGGAAAAAAACATATAACAAAGTAAATAAAAAATTCCATGTGCGAATTATAAAATAATAAATAATAAAAATAAAATAAGTAATTAAATAATTTAATTAAAATGTTAATTTATTAAAGTTATTTTTATAATAAAAATATGATGTATTATATTAGATGATGTATTAAGTGAAATGAGTATTTTTTATATGATAAATGAGATGAAAAATCATAACTATCAAATTTGGCATTTAATAATTAAAATTAAAATATAATTATTCACATGATTATTCATAACATCATTAATTACTTAAAAAAATACATAACTTTATATTTTAACCTTAATTAATTCATCGATGTGAGATTTGATAAATACAATTCATTTTTTTTCACTTTTATATAAAAATATTTCTATTATTTGATATGTTTTTATAATATTATATTTATATAATTTAGTAACATTAATATATAAGTTGTTAATAATATGACTAAGCACAAAAAAAATATACAATGAAGCAAAAAGAAAGGAAATAAGTTATGGTACATAAGTAATAAGAGTTAAAAAGCCTGACTAAGAAAGACAAATAGGTGAAAAAAATATAATATTATGATTTTGATGGACCGTTAATGTCAATATCAATGCTATAAATATAATCTGAAAAAATATATAAAATTCACGTGATTTAAGTTATAAAATAAGTTAATTATATCTCTCATTTTAGCGGTTAATTTTATTTGGAGGGCAAAATAAACTTTTACGAACAAGGAGTGCAACTGATTACAAGGGACAAATATGCACGTGCTGCTCGTCGACTGTATATCTACAAAGAGAACATAGGAATACTATAAATAATTAGTACCAGAGAAATCAATATATTGAAAAAGAGAAAAAAATGAGAGGGAAAAAGTTAGGGCAATAGATTTTCTTCCTACATTTGTGTATAATTACTTCTTTGGTAAATTACTCAAACGACGCTGATGTTAGACTAAATTAAAGACATCCCCTAGATTTTGAGAAATTCATCTAACACCCCTATAAGAATTAGAAACAAACGGTGTTAACCTGAAATATGAAATGTCTAATTTACCGTTAAAAGCAGACCGCTTATGCATTTTATTTTCACTACTTTAATATCAAAACCATGAATATATTGAAATATTTTAAAATTAAAAAAATATTTTTAAAAATAAAATGTTTTACACAATGACCTTATTTGATAATTAGTTAATTACGTTAATAATTAGCTTATTAAATTAATTATTAGTTGATAGTTAATTATATTAATTGATTTAATCAATTGATAATATTAATTATTTATATAAAAATATTTAGTAAAATAAGTTATTTATTATTAGTTATTTGTAAACAAAATAATATATAATGACATAAGTATATTTTATAATTTATTTGAGTATTTTTTTACTTTAATAACATTTTAAATTATGATATATTATTTATTATATAAAATTTTTAAGATAAATTATATCATTATAATTTAATATACTTATTTGACCTTTATTTAAAAAATGAACAATTATTATTTTCTCATTGAGAAATACTTGTGATATTTTGATAGATACAATAATTATTAAAATTTATTTTATAACTATTTTTATTATTAAATTTAAAATTCATACGATTATCATTAAAAAAATGGAATTATTACAAATTTTAAGTATAAAAACATATCCTTCACAAATAATATCACCCTATTGTTTCTTTTTTTTTCTCTCCTTTATATGTATTATTCTTTAATTCAAAAAATATTATTTGAAAAAATATTAATAATTTTCTCAATATATTTTTTGGTATTTACTATTAAATAAAATATATATTTTCTTCTTTTTTATACAATTTGATAAAAAAAATATAATTACATTCATGTAATTTTTTTAATGAAAAATTTTTAATATAATTTATTATACTTATTCAATTTTTATTTAAAAATAAATAATAATAATTTATTATATATATCAAAATTTTCTCTAAAAAATAAGTAAATGAAATTTGGTAATTTTCATTTATCAAGGATTGAAATGCAAAAAAATTTACTATTATAGGTAAAAATATCTTTATATTTACTAAATGCAAATCAATTGTTCTAAAAAGTTACTATTCTTAACTTTTTTAAAATAATTGTTTGAGAGTTAATAAGTTACTAAAATAACTATTTATTCAATACTCAAATCAAATGATTAACTTGGTCAAATAGGATTAGCTAAAAGCTAATTAAAAAACTTTTTATCAAATACTCTTAATATTTAAAATAGAAATAGTATATAATAAACATAAAAATTTTATATTCAAAGTCAAACATTAATAGTATAACAATCTAATTGTCTACTAATAACTCAATAATTTTAGAAAATAAATTAATATTTTATTTTATAATCTTTTACCTCCTAAATTTAAAAAAGTCAAAAGAACAAAATAAGAAAAAATAAATAGAAAAATATAAATAAAAATTAAATATAAAATTATAATGCTTAAGGTAGATATGACAATAACAACTTGTCTGCAAGAAATTAATTAGTATTTAATATTTAAAATTTTTTGTTTCCTAATTTTTAAAATATTAAGGAAAAATAAAGATAAATAAATTTTAAAATCTAGATTTATAAGTTTGTAATGTGAGTTCATTGAAAAAGAAATGAGGTGACATTAGCCAAAAGTAGTCTTTAAAAATTGGGTTTTGTTAAGAATGATTACAATTGATATGTATGTACATCACTATATGAAAAACCAAACCGTACCAATCGGTTGAACCAGAAAAATCATCAACCGATCACTTGACTGATTCAATTAATCTCTAAAAATGGTCCTGAAAGAACTGATCAAAAAATCGATTAACTAGTAATAAACCAATCAAACCGTATGAACTGATCATGTTTTTCATGATTTAAATGATTTTTTTAAAAATTATTATTTTTAAATATTTATAAAAATAATATTATTTTTACTTAATATCGTGTATACATTCAAAGTTTAAAGTTTCAAATAGTAAAAAATTATCTTGTATATATAAATAAAAGACACATAACCAAAAAATTGAATTCAATATTAATTTTTTTGTAATAATTTAAATTATAAACTTATAAAAATTTGAAATTATTTGAATTTTTTTTAGATATTTTCATATTTTATATACATAAATTTAACTTTATGATGAATTAATTATTTCTAATTATATATATATATATTAAAACTTTTAGTTTACATTTTATATTATAATTTTGGTTCAACTTCAGTTCGACTCTGGTTGAACCATTAGACCTTAAACCGTTCTTATTTTTAGTCTAATGACCGGTTCGATTTTTAAAACATTGATGTACATAAATATTTTATCCTTTCTTTCATAGAATTATTATTTTCCCATTATATTCAATTAAGTTTTAATTCTCATTATAAGTCATTACTTTGAAATTGTAATTTACAACCTATATGTTCTATAAATATAGGAGTAAGGATTAATTTATACATAATTAAATTAAAATAATTCTCTTTTTTTTATAATTCTTTTATGTTTTCATTTCTTTAGTGTTTTATATCACATTATCAATATGAAAGTCCTTCTCATTATGATTCAAGTATAATCTTCAATTTTTTGTTATTGTCTCATATTGTCAGGTTAATAGGTATATATGGTAATATAATATTATTTGAAAAGTTTGTTTACACCAAATCATTTGGGTATTCATATTGCCCTTTTTTTTTATGCTTTACCAAACAATTTGACCAATTTGTTTGGCCTTTATTGTGATCCTAGAAGTGTGCTCTATATTACTTTATACATAATAACTTGAAAGCTTATTGGAATTATAATTGTACATTTACATGCCTTTAAATGGACTTTTTTCTAATATATAACATAAGTGCACATTAAATATTATATTAGGTAAATAAGAACCTTCCTGAGTTTTAATATTTTTCTTTATCTCATTATCTATTAATTTGTTACTGTTTTTCAAAAAAAAATTTGAAAGCTTGTTTGATGATTGATTATCACTATATATCTTTCTTTTATGGTTTGATCATTGCTCATTCTCTGTATCTATAAATTCATATGGATTCAATCTTTAGAAAAAATTTGGGTTTTCCTTTTTGCTCTTACAAATGGTCGTAGCTAAAGTTTTGGCTTTCGGATTTGTTTATGCTTCCTTCTTGTTGAAGGATGTAAGAGAGAAATGTCAAATTCATTTGTGTTATCCTTAAATTGAGTTGGTGAAAGAATATATTGCTGAAATTAAATAGTTCTAGATTTTCCATTCATGAAATCCATAAAATTTTCCTTTTATGAAAAATATAAAATTTGTCCAATTGATTTCATTACATTCCCTAAAGTGAATACATTGACAATTATAAATATTTTTAATAAAAAAATATGAAACACATCCATTAGTTTTATTATATTTTTTTATGTAAATAAATAAATAATAATAAATAGTTTAGATATAGATGAGGTCATGGTTATAACTAATGATTATGCTACAATATGGTAGACAATAAAAACAAAATATAAATATTTATATATTATGAATATTTAACAAATAGCTAATTCATCACTTAAATTAAAGATCTATAATTAATTAACTAAGTTAAACAATTACTTCATGAATTTAGCAAATAATTTATTTGATCAACTAATTAGCCCTAATCAATTAAAATAGAAAAATTGTATAACATAACATTTTCAATTAGCTGATTCATTAAATATATGTAAAATGATAAAATTACCCATAAATTATATAGTTATGTACTTTTACTATTATTTTAAAATAATAAAAATAGGAGTTAAATCCCAAACCTTAAGATATGTACGAAAAAAGCTCAATTATTAAGTTCTTAAATATTTTTGTTTATATGTGTATGAAATTTAATATCTATTAAAATGTAATAGTTTTTTTATAAATAATAAATTATCATTTAAGTTTCTATCAATTAAATTCATATAATAAAATAAATATTATAATATATTAAAATTTGTATTATATAATTATTCAATGAATTCAAATTCTTTACATACTAAAATTTAAAATTAATAGGATTAACATATACATATATATAATATATACATATACAATAATTTTTTCAATTTGTTATTTGGTCGAATTTTTAAAATATCACTTAAACAAAAATAGATCATTCAAAGTATAAAATATTATAAAAAAATTATTTTTCATCACATTACATTATTATTAAAAAATGTGTCAACGAAGATGATATATATTATGAAAATACTAAAATTATTATACTATATTATGAACACACTAAAATCATTATCTTAAATATAAATAGTATAATTTGTGAAATAAGTTATAACAAAATTATTATAGAAATATGTAATAATAAGTTTTACATTCATCATTGTAATATTAATAAAACTTTCATTAAAAAATTGAAAATAATAATTATATAAAATTATGTATAATTTAATAATCATTAAATTATTATATTAAAAAATTTTAAGTAAATTATATTTAAGTGAGTGATATATATAAAATAGTCTCAATTTTCATTTTCATCTCTTATTAATTTCAGTTGTATTAATTTTCATTTTTTACAGATATTTTTTATTAATTTCTTTCCTTTTAAATAATAATTTAACTAATTTAATTTATTTATTTATAATTTTATTGATAGGTTAATGAAGTTGATAAATGAAATAATAAAAATTAAATATAAATAATATATAAGAGATGAAATTAATATAAAAAATTTGTAAAGGTTTAAATAGTTTAATTTATATTTGTGAATAAAAATATGTGTTATAAATAAAAAATTAAAATTAAATAATTTATAGTAATTTGAATTTTAATTTATAATTAAAATTTAAACATACATAGTAGTTGAAAGTTATGATTTGTATGGATATTTATTTTATATAATTCAATCTGTACTGAAGGAATTTTAAAAATAAAAAAAATTACTTCAAATATGTAACGATTTTACTTTTATTTTATAATAAGCTTCAATTAATAATAATTAATAAAAATATTAATAAAAGGATAAAATTAACTAATTAATTATTTATAAGAGATAAAATTGATATAAGATATTTGAAAAGGATAAATTTAATACAAGCAAAATTAGTAATGAAACAAATGGAATTTAGTCTATAAAAAATAATTTTTAAGATAAAATCACAAAGCATTTTAGTATTAGAAGTATTTTTATTATATGTATTTATGTAATATTTTTTTATTATATAATTAGTGTCACATGTGTATAGTTTTATTTTTTAAGTTAACAAGTCAATTAAAACTTTATATAAAATAATTATATTATAATACTAAATAAGTAAACTAACATAATGGTAAGGCTTGACATTCCTTATCTTGGATATTTAAGTTCAATGATTTAGCTTTGCTTAATATGAGTCAAGAACATTAATAGGTTTCAACACATATACAATAAAATAATAGGATAATACCTGATTGAATTGACTAGATAATTTATTCAATTTGAATATATAAAAATTATTTTAAATAACTATATTAGTTTTATAATTATTTTATTTTATTTTTTATCACAATTTTATTCGTAGGTAGTATGAGTTACTAGCCTATGGATGTAGCTTTCTTGTCATGTTTGTACTCATGGTTAGAAGAATCTGTTAATCATAAGAGAATCTATGGACAAAAAAGGATTTATTTATGCCACAGGACTTTTTTTCCTATGGAAATTTTTTTACCATACTTACTTGTACCATAGGACCATTCAATTAGTATTTCATGGCTAAATAGTATAGTTCACAGAAATTTTGATCTTGTGCCATGATTTTGATCATGGCATAAATATTAATTTATTATAGCACTAGTCATAAATCAAATAGAAAGATTACTAGTAGAGCTTGTTAATTTTTTGGACACTCACTAGTTTCATGGCATAGTAAAAAACAAAATAGTATAGGCTTTATCTACCATTAAAGTGGAATATATAGTTGCTAGTAGTTGTTGTGATCAATTCTTATGGATAAAGTAATAATTATCAGGACTTTAGCATGAATTTTGAAAATATTCCCATTAAATGTGATAATACTAATGCTATGAATCTCACCAAAAATCTTATCATGCACTCAAGATCTAAACATATTGAGAAAAAACATCACTTTATTTGTGATCATGTTTAAAGACAAGACATTACACTTGAATTTGTCCAAACAGACTTTTCAGCTTGCTAACATCTTCACTAAGCCCTTAGTAAAAATCATTTCATTCATATTAGAAGAGAATTAGGCATGTTAAACATTTTTGAAAAGTAATATCTGCACAAATTTGCTATCTACCTAAGTAAAACTTCCTTACTCCCCTTATTATTATCAAAAATCAAGTTCCTAACTTTAGCATTGAAAATATCTTAAAGGTTTGTTTTGGAGGTTCTATTCATAAAAAATTTAACAATTAGAGTATTAAGTATAGTTTTAAACAATCACAAGCTGAAAAGTCATGGTTAAGAATTAACTAGATTTGAAAATGATGAATTGAGAGCTTTTGGGGCATTTGTCTATGTTTGACTTGCTTAAATGTGTTAGGCATCTAAGTAAACATATTAGCTTTAGTGAAAGTGAATTACTAAATAGTTTAAGTACTACAAGTTACTATAATTGTGTTTAAATACTATCGTATATGGAAGAAAGAGAGAGAATTGCCAAATTAGTTTACATGATGATGCATGGAATGGATAACCAAGTTGTTGATAATTATGTGCAATTATGCTTCACTTCTTGAAAATTTGAGGAAAAATTTTCTTGAAGGGGGAGAACTTGTAATATCCTTAATTTAAATATAAAGTTGTATAAATTTTGAAGTATGATTAACAATAAAATTATGACAAAATAATGTGTTACTATTTTTATACGAAATAGTAACATTAACTAAAAATAACATATCAAACAATAACATCATACTTGATATGTTTCCTCACAGTAAACTAATGTGTTATTATTTGGATACCAAAGAGTAACATTTTGTTTTTGTTAGGTCTGAGATGTTACTGTTTGGTCTAGAAATAGTAACATCAATAAAATAAATAAATAAATAGATAAATCAAGTATGATTAATAACAAAACTTCAAGAAAACAATGTGTTACTATTTCCATATCAAACAATAACATTCAACCAAGAACTAATAGTTAGTATTTGATCATAATATAAGTATCACTCACCACCATTTTGGCATCAAGAAAGTATGGATCTGTAGTCCCCTCTCTTCTAGGCCTTATTGAGTAATTATCTGGATACCAAAGAGTAACATTTTGTTTTTATTGCTTTGAGATGTTACTATTTGATCTAGAAATAGTAACATCAATAAAATAAATAAATAAATAAACAAATTAAGTATGATTAATAACAAAACTCCAAGAAAACAACATGTTACTATTTCTAGACCAAATAATAATATCAACCAAGAACAATAGTTGGTATTTGATCATAATATAAATATTACTCACCTACTATTTTGGCATCAAGAAAGTATGGATCTGTAGTCCCCTATCTTCTAGCCCTATTAAGTTGTAATGAGTCCACTTGCACTTTGCATTAGTTAACATGAGCAATGTGTAGTGACTAAGGTTTATGCAGTCCTTGACTGCTCGTTGAGTTTATTGGGAATAAAACAATTTCTTCATCTTTTGTGGTATCTACTTTTCATTATCTAACCATCTGCACAGTTATTTCTATGAGCTATATGGTAACTTTTTTTTTCTTGTTATCAAGACTAGCATTTTCAATCTCCAAGGTCTTAATGATCATTTTGAGATTTTATGTCTACATCATTATGTTGGATAGTTATGTTTGGAGTTGTATGTTTTCCTGTGTGAACTTTCTAATTGTTTCTTTGTTTTGTTATAGTTATTGCTCTAACCTTTAAAGTCTCTCTATCAAAGATTTCAATTCATCAGCCAGTTCATTTATTTTATTAGTTTATGCTAAGGAGTTGATCCTTATCTTATTCATGATGTTCTTTTTAGGATAGTGCAATATCTGTAAACTGGTCTAGTATTATTATTCTGGGTTGCATTAGTATACTATCCCATTCTTATATTGTCATTAGTTCCAAATTCTTCTAATTAGGAGTCTGTGATTTGTGCTTTTATTTGTTCTTAATATTTGATTAGTTGTAGTTCATAGTGTTGTTTGTGTGTAATGGTTGTAAAGGAGGTTTATTTCTTCATTTATTAGTTGCATTTCTTCATTTTTACAACCTGAAACGTAAGAGTAGTTACTCATTAGTATAATTAGTTGACCTATTTTTGTTTTGATAAGAAACAATAATATGAAGAGAAATATTATGTGGCAGCATAACAGTGACAGTAGGTAAAGGAAATGACATTTTCCAAAGGTTACCTGAAATTGACTAGCCAGTTTATGCTTAAATTGGTGTGTGAGGAGCTTTAGGTTCCTATTTGAGGCACCTTGGTACCTTTTGAATTTGATGTCTATTAAGCATATTTGTTATCTCGCATAGCCAATATTAGTCAATAATACAATGTACATACTATTAGATCTATTTTCAATACAAGTTTCATTTAAAGATGGAGTAAAAAAATGCCTCATTGGATGTCATTAACAAGAAATTTGCTAAAAAAATGTTATTGTTTGCACAACTAACAGTAACATATTGTTGTTTGATATTTAAATAGTAATATGAATTAAAAACTTAAAGTAAATAGACGAATCAAGCATCATTAACAACAAAACTGTTAAAAAAATAATGTTACTATTTACAAAATAAACAATAACATATTAAATCAAGTCTCATTAATAACCAAAAATCTAAAATAATGAGATAAATGTATTTTAATTATTAATAAAATTATCAGAGAATAATATGTTGCTATTTGCAAACAAAATAGTAATATGTTGTTGTTGATATTCAAATAGTAACATGAGCCAAAAATTCAAAATAAATTAACAAATTAAGTGACACTAACAATTAAATTGCCAAAAAATGTAAGGTTACTGTTTACATACCAAACAATTATATGTTATTGTTTAGTCTGTAAATAGTAATATTAACCAAAAATTACTAAAAACATGCGAGAAAATGAATAGAAATAGATGAAAACAATATCAAAGAAAATGATATGAAGTAATATAAGTTTGAGAACAACAACTTACTAGTAATAGCATGACATAGTCGGTGACATTTAATAGCTTGTCCTTTGTAATGTAACTTATTAGTTAATCATGTATGTATCCAGACAATTAATATTTTACTATGTCATCTATGTCCTCAATGTATTTAAGGTAGGACCAAGCTAGTGTTTGAACCAAACAGGGTCACCAGCAACATCAGTGTCATAAGGCGTGAGACATCCTAAACATCAATTTTTGATGTTCCTTCCATTGCCTATTAGAGTGCATTGAATATTGTGAGTTTTGTAAGGCATCCTTGGCCACAGAATCGTTTGGTGTCTAATTTTAATTGTGGCCTCTAATTAGGTCTTATGTTGATAGGGCAATCTCCTTCTCTTATTCTAAAAATAAGCTTCATCGATGTAGGTGTAATGCTTAAACACTTGCCCCTAATTACGAATTTGTTGTATTTCCTTGAGAAAGTGGTAATTACTACCTATATTTCTTTATTACTCTTCTAGCATATACTACAATCAAGTTCCTTTATCATTATAGCATTGAGGAGAAGCCATAAAAGGTTTTATTGTAGCACCCTTTTGTAGCTCTTATTGAATTGAAGATCATTAATCTACCTTATACATGCTAGTAGATTGAATCTGTATTACTAGAATTTTGTAGCTACTTCTTCAGGTCCTTTTGCTTGTTTGAATGTTTTGCTCCCTTTCTGTTTAGAGATAAAGAAAAGTGCCTTGGTCAGATTCGATATAAATCAGACTAAAATTAGAACAATGCCATATTACTATTTCGTGTAAGATAGTAACATTAATGAAAAATTTATGTTACTATTTTGCACAACAAATAGTAACATGTTGTTTTCTTGTAGTGACATGTTACTATTTTGTTTGAAAAAAGTAACATTAAACAAAAAATAAAAATAAATAAATAAATTAAGTATGATAAATAATAAAACTATGAAAAAACAATGTGTTACTATTTTTAGAACAAACAATAACACGTTATTTTCTTATAGAGACATATTACTATTTAGTCTAGAAATAGTAATATCAATCAAAAGAACAAAGTAAATAGATAAATCAAGTATGATAAACAATTTGTTGGTGAGTATCCTAGGAGTCAATCATAAAAATGATTGTAATAATGCATAATATATTATATTTTATTTTAGGCAATGCAATTATTATGCTTTGTTTTCATATATATATCTGCGTAATTTATAACTTAATATAATAATTATCTTTGGAATAATTTTACTATTCTTAAAATGCTCATAGTCAAGTATTATTATGAAAGGGATAATAATAATATATTAAGATTAGCATGTATAGTGACCAATGATTATGAATCATGGATATATGATATCAAGTCAATACATGAGTACATTATTAGTGAACAGATGTACTGAACTGACCCACAATGATAAAACTATATGGATTGTCATATGTCATTAGTTATTCTCATAAGACCACAATGTACGTAGTCCTTTGACTTGAAGTCACTACAGTTCCCTACATAAGGAGTCACACACTTTGATGTTGTCTTGTATCACCTTTAATCAGGATGTGTTATAGGATGTTGATTGGATGTGTTATGAATCATGCAGAGAGATATAAGTGACATAGATGGGAATTTTTTTCCTATTACATAGTAGGAGTGATATCTATAAGCCCCTTGATTGAGTGAGATTAAAAAATGCATGGCCATGCTCAAATGGATCAATATGAAATATTAATCATTTGCTTAAGTTAGTCTACTCAATATCAAGAAATATAAATTGAATGTTAACGAGGATGATACATTCCATGCCTCTAGTTCAATTTGGATATCATTATAAAAGGAACTATGTTGCAAAGTGTTATTCATACATTAAGTGAATATTGAGTCACAAATAATTTTACTACTTGGGTGGCAGTAATGTATTACTAGATACTGTTCACTGTCTATGGTCCACAAATGGGCTATTACTAACGTAGTGAGAACCTACAGCGTCACACAAAAAGGAATAGGAATGAGGCAATAATTAATTGGGTTTTAGTTGGACTAAAATTCAATTAATTTAGCTTATTTTCATGTATATATATATTATTAAAATAATAATATATTTTCACATAATATATGGTATATTATGTAATATTATTTAATATTAAAGTAATATCAGATAATTACATTATTAGATATTAGATAATTATATTATGAGATAATATTATTATTTAATATTGGATAATGAATAAGTCATATCTCTCCTCACTCTCTCCATGATAAGGATAAAGTGATAGTTGTCAAGTGTGATTAGAATTTTTTGGAAGCATTATCCTAGTAGGACTAGGAATGTGGTTTGCCTTAGTTCTATAAAAGGAACTTGAAAGCAGCACTTTAGAAACACACATTAACTACCATCAAATCCTAAATCACCTAGAAAAATACATTAATCCTAATCATAAAGAGAGAGAGAGAGAGACGTATCCTAGCAAATTTGTAAAAGGTGAGAAGTTTTTGTTCACTCCATGTGGATACCGTAGAAACATTGTACCTTCCAGCTGACATTTAATTTGTGATTCATCTCGATTTCTTAAAGTTCTGTTTAGAAAGAACACGAGCGCACAAAAGGTAAAACCCCAACATTGATTTATGCCCTTTTGCATGGATCCTTGGTGAGTTTCGAATAATTTTTTTTTAATTTTTCGTTGCGTATGTTGATCCAAAATCTAACACAATTAAAGTGATAAAAAACTACATGTTACTATTTTCAGACTGAATAGTAACATCAACCAAAGATAGCATATCAGTCAATGTAACACTAGTATTGCATAATTTCTTACGTGTTATTATTTGGCATATAAATAGTAACATGATGGCAAAAAATACAAAACATGCACATTTTCAACATGCAATACTCCATATTTCTTTTTGTCATACAAATAGTAACATGACTAAAATAACATATTATAAATTTTATTATGATGTTTGGACTGAAAAGGAGTGATGAAGATAAAACTGAAGTTCATTATCCACAAAAAAACATGTCGGATTGCATCTTTCTATTTGGTATGGGAAGAGTAAGATGTTTTTGTTTGCTTCCATGTGAATAAGATGCTAAAAAATAAAAGAACATATATGCTTCCATGTTTCTATTTGATATATAAATAACAACATGAAGATTAGCAACAACAATGTCTTGATTAGTTGTGCAAAGTGATAATAACATGTAATAAAATAGTGAGATGCATGTTTATTATTATAACTTTTAGGGTTTTGTTTCAACATACGTACTATATATATACACACATATGTAAACAATAATATTTTTCGTTAAGTTAATGCTAAGATAATCCCTATACACAAATCATTTAAGAGAATGTAGGGTTTACCTATTGATGACCCATTTTAATGTGTTAAATCATTGGAAGTTACTATTTCTAAATGGTTAAAAGTTGCCAAAGGTTGAAAATGCTAATTTATGATGGTATAATGTCGGCTAAGATCACCTACTGTAATTTTCCAGCAATTTCTATAGTGTTTTCGTTCAATTTGTCTAGTTGCTTCACTAGGACTACGCGGTTATGGAATGTAGTTCTTTGATTTCTATTTTGGAGCTTTTATTCTTCCTAAAATGCACTTTAAATGTGTTGTTTTGTCTTATAGGCATTGCGGTAAATTATTGTTTGTGGTAGCACTTAAATGAATGAAAGTGAACTTGAAGTGCCTCATTACAATAAATTACAACAAACAATACCAACCTAATTTTTTCCTTAGGTAAAAGATGTTAGATTTATGTTTTAAAATTAAGGAAGTTTGAGTGTAATTAGATTTAATTTTAATGAAGGCTAAAGCATTTTACCTTTATTTAATTTCTTTTTCTTCCTCTTTCCTCCTTCAATAGTGTAAAGAGAATACATGGAAAAAATAGATATAAATATAACATTGATAAGGAAAGTATAGTAAGAAGAGCAGTTTTTAAATACTTAAATTATAACATGCATCATTATTCTTACATATTGATACATAGAAACCATGAAGAAATCCTAGGAAAAAATATATCAAGAATAGAAATCATGCTTAATAGCTTTATCTTAATCTCTTTTTCAAATTGAAGAAAAGCAAAAATAAATTATGCTTAATAGTTCTATCTTGATCTCTTTTTCAAATCGAAGAAAAGAAAAGATAAAGAAATTAGAAGAATCCTTTAAACAAGTTAGTCCAAAATGTTTAGTTATAAAACCAAGGAGATCCTTTTCTGGAAGAATTAGAGATTCTTTTTTGGAAAAATCAAGCCTAGAAAGCCTATTAGGCTTGAACCTTCTAAAAAATCCACTTTGTCTACTCAGTTTATAATTAATATTAACTTTAGAGGCGTAGAAAACTCCGTAAAAGTCCCCAAACCAATGTATGATCAAATTATTCAAAAAGAAAATAAGAAAGATGATAAAAAAAAATAGGAATCAGTTGTTACTAAAAAGAATTTATTAGATCTATCAATTCACCAACTACCTCATAATTTTATCCTAATGACCTTATATTACTATAAATTTCAAAAAAGAATTTTAGATTAATAAGGAATATTTGAAAAGAGAATTCTATTATGAAGAATTTGCTCATAAAAAAACCTAATTTTTAAACAAATTTCAAGGGACTTCAAAGATAAATATTAAAAATTGTTATTACAATTTTACATATTTGATAAACAAATATTTTTTTCTGTGAATGGTTTAAAGCATATGCTTAAAACAACCAAATAAACTATATTTTCATATAATCAAACTCTACTAGTATGGTTTCTAAAAATACTTAAGAATGGGTCACTATTAAAGGTGAACAACTTATCTTTGATTTACCTCCTCAAAAGGCTTTTCAAATGGAAACCATAGATCCAAGAAGACCAATTATCACAACTCCTTTCAAGCAAAAGGATCCAATTAAAAGAGAAGGAGCTTTGGTTAAAGATATTATGCATTTGATAGAGCAAAATAATTACACCACCAAGTATCTCCAAACTTTGGGAAAGTATTTGTTAAATAAAGATGTTTCTTTTAGTTTTCTAGCAGAATCTTGTAGTTCAAAGAAGGTTAAAAATCCTTTATTCAAATCTTACCAAATTTCTCCTAGTAAATAGGTAGCTTTATCTAAATACTTAGCCATAGCTGGGATTGATCAAATGTTAGAAAAACTTAATTAGAAATTAGGAAAAGTATATATTGAGGAGTTTGTTATACCCCAATCAAATAGGTACCCTTATCTAAAGACTTAGGCATAGCTAGGATTGATCAAATGTTAGAAAAACTTAATCAAAAATTAGGAAAAGTGTATATTAAGGAGTTAGCTATACCCCAATCAACTAAATTAGTCACCAATAAAATGGTAGGAGTCTTTGACGATGGGTTTGAAACATCTTCAGAAGATTGTTAAGAGTTAAACCCAATTCAAAAGGAAAACCAATTGGAGAATACCTTAAAAGTTATACCACCTAAGGGCCAGTTATCCAAACCAAATCATAGAAGAAAAATTATAAATTATTTAGAATTTCTACAATGGGAATAACATCTATGAATGGAACATAGATGGAAAATATAAATATAAGATCCTTAATACTCTTTAGCAAATGACCATAGTTATCACAACCTACTAGTCAACCCATAACTATTATAACATAATAGTCGTCCATTTTTTAATAGCACAGTTCACTTGTAAGCTTAAAAGATAGTGGGATGAACATCTCACAGAAATAGAAAAAAATCTATATAGTTGAAGCTATCAAACATGACCAATAAGGCTTAATAATCCTTAGTCCTAATAGTTAACTAATCCTAATTGTTATAAATACCTTAATTTACACCATCACCAAGCAATTCATAGGAGACCTTAGCCTATAAAAAGATAAATTAGTTGAACTCCTTTCAAATCTCAGATGCAAAACCCCATCTAACTTTAGATGGTATAAGATAACTTCTTTAACAAGATCTAGTCTAGATCAAATAATAACTAACTTTTTTAGAAAGAAAAATTCCTCACTAGTCTTTTAAGACCCCTAGGTGACAATGTAAAAGAGAAAATTAAAAATCAATTCAATGGCTAAATTTCTTATGAGTAGCCTATTATGGATAATTAGTAAGTTATACTTAGAAAGTAACCTTTAAAATCTGTCAAGATGATAAAATTCAAAGGCAATTAGCCAAAAAAAATCCCAAAATTAGAAAGAATTAGGAACCTTCTATGAACAATTTGGTTTCATCTATCCTAAATCCTTTAAACTAAAACATAGGTGAAGAGCTAGATAGCAACCTAAGCCTAAACCTCAACCTAAATGAACCTAAAAGACACCAAAGAAGAAAACTCAAATATACTTCACCTCTTTATCAAGTACAAGATATTTAGCCAATGTGCTATAGGTGGAATAAGCTAAGGTACATAGCTAAATATTTTAGATTGAATAGGAGGATTTGACAATTAGAGTTAAATGAGTCCTTCCTTAACTAAATATTAAACCCTCTTGCTAAAGTATCTTCTTAATCTGAAAAGGAAATAAGTGAAGAAGAGTATATCCAGAAAATGTCTTAACTTTTTTCAAATGATGGAATATCCTCTAACTTAGAAGAATTTGAAAAATTGATAAATATGCTCAATTTTGAATGAACTTTGCTTTTTGATGTTATCAATGAATATCCTGATGATAAAAAAAAAAGAATATCTTCAAAAGCTAGAGCAAAACTTAACAAAACCTTCTTTTTCAAATAAAATCCCTTAAGCAACCACCTATAACTTAAAAGATATTTTGGAAAGATTTAAACTAGAATAAAGTAAACCTGTAACTTTATAGGATTTATAATCTAAGATAAATTTTTTGCAAACCAAAGTTAAAGAGCTATGTGAAATCCAGCATCTTCAAAGTGCAATCCTTTTTTATCTTCAAAGCTTTCCTAAAGAAAAAAAATCAAAATAAATAGGGATGAAGATGATTTCTTAGGATTGATTTCTAATATCTCAATACTTAAATATCATATTACTATAAATAGGGTAAAAAACAATTGGAAATTGAAAATAGTTGCCTTATTTGATATTGGAGCAGATATTAGCTATATCCAAAAAAGACTAATTCTAACCAAGTTTTTTAAAAAAATCAGAGCGCAAATAAAATCTACTAATGGCTCTCCTTTGAAATAAATTTCAAACTTTGTAGTGTGAAAATTGTAAATTCTTCTTACAAAATAAATTAATCTTTTTTTCTATTTAAAAAATTTATTTGACAAAATTATTTTAGGAACTCCTTTTATCCAAGTATTAACTCCTTATAAGGTTATAAATAAAAGGATAACTATCAAAGTTCTTGGAGAAAAAATCACTTTTCAATTTGTCAAAAAATCTAAAAAAATTAATTTGATATATTTTGAAGAAGTTCAAATCAACTATCTTTCTGAAGAAAATTTCCTATAAAAAGATAGAGCAATAATTGGCCACTCCAATTGTTAGAGCAAAAATCAAATCCTTTGAAAATAGAATTTTCAATCATGTTTATTTAACCTTCCAATGCTTTCTAGAATAGGAGGTAACATATGTAGAATTACTACATGAAAAAGATTTTTTAGAAAGAAAAATCCCAATCAATGTAAGACCAATCTAAATAAATTAAGAAGTTCTGGAGCATTACTAAAAAGAAATAGATAATTTCTTAAAAAATGGAATTATTAGAAAATTAAAGAGTCCTTGGTCATGTGTAACATTCTATGTCAATAAAAATACTAAAATTAAATAAGGAGATCCATAACTTGTAATTGACTATAAGTTTCTCAACTAAGCACCCTAATATATTTAGTATCTAATCCTAAATAAGAAAGATATACTAAACTAACTTTATTTAGCAAAAATGTTTTCAAAGTTTGATATGAAATTTGATTTTTGGCAAATTCAAATAAAACCTGAGAATAAGTATAAGACAACAGTTGCAGTTTCATTTAGCTAATATGAATGGAATGTAATACCTTTTG
Organism: Sindora glabra; assembly: GCA_020226215.1. Taxonomy (NCBI): domain Eukaryota; kingdom Viridiplantae; phylum Streptophyta; class Magnoliopsida; order Fabales; family Fabaceae; genus Sindora; species Sindora glabra. The sequence goes on along the minus strand of CM035225.1, from coordinate 55,096,411 downwards.
ACTTGGAAATTGCTCCCTTGAAATTTTAAAAGATTATGAGTGATATTTATAATACATTTTATAAATTGATTATTATTTATATTGATGATGTTTTAGTATTTTTAGAAGACATTAATCAACAATTTAAACTCTAAATGCCTTATTAGAAATAACTTAAAGAAATGGTCTAGTTATTTCAAAAATAAAAATTCCTTTGTTTCAAACTAAAACTTAGGTTTCTTGGTCACTATATTTATCAAGGAATCATAACTCTAATTGAAAGATCAATTAAATTTGCTAACAAATTTCTTGATAAACTTATTAAGAAAATCTAACTTCAAAGATTTTTAAGATGTTTGAACTATGTCTCAGATTTCTTTCTCAATCTTTCAAATTTTATAAAACCTTTGTATGAGCTTTTAAAAAATAATCCTCTTCCTTAGATAGATGTTCATACAAAAATTATTAGGTAGGTTAAGTCTCAAGTCAAGATCTTCCATGTTTGCATATTTTAAATCCAAATGCATTTAAAATTGTTGAAACTGATACCTTTGATTTAGGATATGGAAGTGTCCTCAAATAAGTTTTAGATGGCAAAAAGCATATATTTACATATGTATCAAAGTATTGAAATTCTACATAATAAAACTATTCTACTTCAAAAAAGAAAATTTTGGCAATAGCTTTTGTTTGTGTGTGTCCTAGGAACCAATCATATAGATAATTAAAATAATATACAATGTATTATGTTTTATTTTAGGCAATGCAATTATTACATTTTATTTTCAATTTTTGCACAATTTATAACTTAATATAATAATTATCCCTAGAATAGTTTTACTATTCCTAAAATGCCCCTAGTTAAGTATTATTACGAAAGGGATAGTAATAGTACATCAAGACTGGCATGTATAGTGACTGATGATTATGAATCATAGATATGTGATATCAAGTTAATACATGAGTATATTGTTAGTGAACAGATGTACTAGACTGACCCAATATGAGAATACTGCATGAATAAGACTGGTGTTATTAGTAGTTCTCATATGGTCATAATTACATATAGTCCTTTGACCTGAAGTCACTAAGGTTCCCTACATGAAGGGTTACTCACTTTAATGTCGTCCTATGTCATCTTTAATCGGGATGACAAGTAGGGCATTGATTGGGTGTGTCACGAATCATGCAGAGGAAAGTGAGTGATGTAGATGAAATTTTGTTACTCTTATAAAAGAGATATATCCTTAGACTCCTTGATTGAGTGAGACTTAAAAATGCATGGTAATGCTTAAATGAATCAATATGTGATATTGATCATTTATTTTAAAGTCTACTCAGTATCAAGAAATATAAATTGAACATTGACGAGGATGACACACTCCATGCCTTCAGTTCAATTTGGATATTATTACAAAAGGGATTATGATGTAAAATGTTGATCATGTATTAGGTAGATGTTGAATTATAGACATTCTTACTACTTGAGTGGCAGTGATGTATTGCTAGATACAACTCACTGTCTATAACTTAATAATAAGTATTGTCAATGTAGTAAGAACCTACAGGGTCACACAAAAGGAGTAGGAATAAGACAATAATTAATTGGACTTTAATTATATTAATATCTAATTAATTAAACTTATTTTCGTGCATATATATTATTATTAAGAATAATAATATGTTGTTCACATAATATACATATATATATATATATATAATATTATGTGATATTATTTGATATTAAATTAATATCAAATAATTACATTATCAGATATTAAATAAATATATTATAAAATAATATTATTTTGATATTTGATAACTATATATAATTATCTAAATATTAAGATATTTATATTATGAGATAATATTATTATCTAATATGAGATAATATTATTATCTAATAGATAAGTCATATCTCTCCTCATTATCTCTAGGATAAAGATAAGATGAGTTGTTAAGTGTGATTAGGATTTTAGAAGCATTATCCTAACAGGATTAGGATTGTGACTTGCCTAAGTTTTATAAAATGGGACTTGAGGGAAGCACTTTTAATATACGTTCATAAGCTTCCATAAAACCCTAAATCACTCAAAAACATCCAATCCTAAATCCTAGAGAGAAAAATGCATCCTAATAGATTCGTGGAAAGTGAGAGATCGTTGTTCACTCCGTGTGAATACCGTAGAGATGCTGTACCTTCCGGCCAGCGTTTGATTCATCCGCTCTCAAGTTTTGATCAGTAGAAACACGAGTGCCCAATAGGTAAAACTCTAATCATTGATTTATGCTTTTTGTATGGATCCTATATAGAATTCGGATCAAATTTTGAATTTTCGCTACATGTGATAATCTGAATTCCTAACAGTTTTATGTGTTCAAAAATTCTATTTAGAACTTTTAAATCAAAATTTTCTTATTGGAGTTAATTGTAGCTTTGCTAAATCTATTTTAGAAAATGATGTTGAAAATATTGCATTAAAATAAATTTTTACCAGATTGCATGACATTTTAAGTGTGTTTGATTTTGAGATTAAGCATTTAAAAATTTTTTTGAATCCTTTTCCAAATTTTCATATAAGAGAATTTTTACAAGGAACTCAATCATGCAAAAAAAAAAGAATTTAGATTCTTTGGATCCACCTTTTTAGAAAATAAATCAAACTCCAAAAGAGAAAGGGAAATAAGTTGCCATCTCTTCCTCGAAATTAAAGCTAACCTCTAAGCTATCTCAAAATCCTAGAGAGATTGATGACTTTAATTTCTTTATTGAAACTTTACAGGCTCTAGCTTCACAACTTAAAAGACCATTCCAACTTACAAAGAAATCTTAGGTTGACATAGCTAAAAAAGAAGATGTAAAAGAATTAATCCTTAACCAATCTAAAATCCTTCAAGATATTGCCAACCAAAAGAACTAAATCATAATAACAAGAACCTTATCTAAAGCTGCTATAACCAAAGCACCAAAATCTACTAAAATCACTATCAAATATATCAAAAAACCTAATGCCCAGAATTTTTTTTAAACTAAACCTAAATTCTAAGCCAAAGAACTTAAAGAACTTGTCTTAAAAGTTTTCCCAAAAGGATGACATTCCATTCTAGATACACGATTCCCTTTAAGAGAATTATTTAAGCATATATTAGATAATTTTGGCTCAATAAAGATTAAACATAATTTGAGCAAGCATGATCCCAATTTAGTGACTCACTCAATTTTTAAAATTTTGAAAATCATTGCTTCATTTGAATGGGGAATGGAACCATTTAAGATAAAGAATTTAAAACCCTTTTTCATCCAAATCTTATTAATATTCTTACTGGGATTATTAAAAGGCCTAGTTTAGTACTATTTATTTTCAAAATAAAAATTTTAAATGTTCTTAGTTGATTTATTTTCTTCATGATGCCAAATACCAAATATTAAATTGGTTCATTAGGTGGTGAAACATCTTTAGACCAATTGAAGAAATTCTTCTAGTAAATATTAAAAAAGGATAGGAAACTTTCAAAGATTGCTTTGATAATGAAAATCATGGCAATTTTCCTATGTTTCTATAATTTTTCTCAAAGATAGGTCTACCTTGGGCTTATTCCTAGGAATATTAACATGCCTAAAGTCCAGATTCTAAATTCCCAATTCTCCAAAGGCAAAGATTTATCAAATGGTGGGCTAGTTTTAATCAATTCACTAAAGTAGAAAAGGCTAGAGTTTTGAAATGGTTCAAAAAAAAGACTAGAATTTCACAAAAATCTTAAGCAAAATACAAATGAATTCCTTTAGAACAAATCACAATCTCTTGCTACATTTACTTCAACTTTAATAGAATAGGATTTTAATTCTCAGTTAGAGGATATTCTTCTATTGCCCAAATTCAAATCAAATGCAAAATCTCAAGCTTCTAACAATTCAAAAGAAAGCTTTAAAGATTATGTTCAATCAAATAAAAATGATTGCTTTGGGATAAATCTTGAAGGAGATAAAATTTTAGTAAACTCTAATGATCTAACTTGAGCCATCTAATTAGATGAAAATTCAAAATTAGAATTTAAATTTCTATTAGCATCAAAGGACAAAATGCTTTTGGTAGAGACAACACAACTAGATTTCCTTTCAACTTTATGTCAACTTTAAGAAAGGCAAAAGAATCTTTCAACTTTCAATGACTAAAGCTAATGTAAAATTATTATTCTCAACTGTAACAATATTAATGTACACTATAATGGTGAACTATTGATAGTCACTGTAGTAGTCCAACTTTGCCTATAAATAAGGCATTCCTTAAATGTAAAACACTATGCTTCAAAATAACCTCAGATAAGCTGGTGATCTCTCTCCTAATTTTCTCTCTCTCTATATATATATTTGTATGTGTCTATACAAAGTCAAATACTCTATCAATATTAAAAAAAAAATGAAGCCGAGATAGGACCACATGCTTGAAAATGGTTGTGATGATAAAAATGAATTTGAAGTTCACTATGAATGAAATTAAATATGAGGAGGTTTGGGAATTGTTGGAGAAGTGATGAAAGTAGCGGTTATCGTTGGATAACATGGGTTTCAAAAAGCAAGAAACAAAGGATGAAATGAAAGTTTTGTAGTAAAAAATTTTAGATGTCTCTTTTTTAGTAAATAATTGACATCTTAAATACATGAATTTGGTTTAATATAAAATAAATGTATTATGTTTGACCCATAATTACAAAACCACCACCTCTCACATCATTTTTTATGTCACTTCTTATATAAATAATTAATGTCTAAACATAATGTACTCATTTCATTAGTTTTTTTAAGATATTTGACATACTAAATTTGCTCAATGCTTCGCAAAGTAATGATTTGAAGACTTTAGATATCATTTTAATAAATAATCGATGTTTTAAATTTCTTAATAATTTTAAAAAATATTATTGCACCCAAATAAATGTTGATTATATGTTTGAACCATCATCTTAAACTTTTAAATAATTTTAAAAATATTATTATATTTAAATAGATGTTGGAGTTAACTTTAATAGCTACCAACGTAAATTTGCAATTAGATAGTAGTGCATAGTGAGAATTTCATTTGAATAGCTATGACAACTAAGCAATAGATCTTCATAAAATCATCTTTCATAATTTAATTTACACATATTATTCTTCATTCTCAAGGATTTCTTCAGATTATGAAATCATTCCTTCGTTAGATACAATGGCTTATAATTAATTTTGGAGATAAATGTTGTAATTTGCATCTTCACGCTTGCGAGGTGGCATTGATTCTTCTTTTAGCAGTATATTTCTTTTTATGCTACGCACCTGATTTTCTAAAACAGATTTTTTTTAATATTAGAAAGTGTTTATTTAATATATATTCAATAAGTCATGTGAAATATCACTCCAGTCAAATAATCACTGTTATAATGGATTCTTTAATATTTTAACCAAAAAAATCTTAAATTAGACATTAATTATGGAATTATAAATAGTATATTCGGTGGCCAAATCAAGTAGGGCAGCGAATGGAGTACCAAGGTATAGATTCAACGACGAATCCTATGGAGGAACTCTCTACTTTATTAGAGTAATTATTGTTATAAATTAAATCAATATTAAATAGGTTTTTGAAAGATCAATGTTATATCAGGTCTTGTCCGCAATGTTTCAGTTATATTAAATAATTAACATTAAATTTTGTACACAGAGATATTTATTTCATGCAACTGAAACATTAGAACGAATCTAATGTTGCATAATTTTCAAGGCTTATTTTGGTGGTTACTTATTTAATGTTTGGATCATGCTTGGGTGTGTGGTTTTGAAAGTTGCTGCCTTGTCAAAAAAATATTTATTTCAGAGAAAATATTGTATTTTTATAAAATTTATTAATTTCATAATATTTTATGAAAAATTGCAATATGAGACTTTAAATACTACTGTCTTTTTATGAAAAAATTAAAAGACTTATATAAAAAATTGTAACTTTTTGACAAAAATATGCAACTTTTTTTAATCAAAATTATATTCACTTTCTTTGCCATATTGTAGGCTGCTATGGATAGAAGAATATAATTTAATCATCAAAACATATAAAGACCATTGAATAAATAGGATCCACTTTTTGGGGGTTACAACGAAAAAATGATGACCCAAAAATGGGTAATCTACTTGAAATGTCTTTCTTGTTGATTAAGAATAATACATGTTAGCGTGACCGTTATTAAATTTGCAACATTTTGGACTTTTCAAAATTTTAGAAAAACGGAATAGCCGAATGTGGAATTGTTGGTATGAAACGAAACTTTGACCAGACATTGGAGTGGGATGAAGATGAAACGGAAACGGTCGGTCTTTTTCATTTTTATTAAAAAACGGTCAGTTCGAATGCTTGCGATGTCCCTGCTCCACGCCGCACTGGATAATCCACCCACTCCTCGTTTGCCGTACTCAGACAAACAGTTAAGGAGTGGGACAGAGGTTGCGAAACAGGGGAGCTGCTCTTTAGCAGATGTGGGTCCCACACCCATCCCATCTCACGGGACCCACGACGTGTCTCTGGCGTCAGCTCTATTGTCTTTGTCAGATCTCCCACTTCTCTCGCTCATGCGCCTTGCACGTGCAGTTCTTCTGGCCCCACTTCACTGTGTGCGGCCGAGCCATTAATAAGGTGACAAAATTCTCTAAGGGTCCGTTTGGCTGGAGGTGAAAATGGGAGGGGGTGTAAATGGAGGGGGGTGTAAATGGAGGGGGAGGAAATGGAGGTGAAAGTAATTTCACCTGAGTTGTTTGGAATTTGTGAAAATAAGAGGGGGAGTAAATATGGGTGAAATGAATTTCTTTTGTTTGGAATGGGTGAAAATAGAGGAGAAAGTAAATGTGAATGAGTAAAATGACTAAAATGTCCTTTTGTTATGTTATGTTGAGATAGTTATAATATTATTTAGTAAAATTAGATAACAAATAATTTAAAGGTGAAAGAAAATATATTAAATTTTTTCTTGAATCCTAACATATTTATATTTTTAATTTTTAATTTTCATATAATTAATAAATATTAAAAATGTGCATTATATTTTGTTCAATACTTACGGTGAGGCAGTAAAATTAGTATACTATCATTGTTGAATAGAATTATACATATTTAATGATAATAATTTCATTTGTCAAAATTAAATTACTTTTAATTTATTTTATTCCTAATAACATTAGTAATATTAAATTATATATTTTTTAAAGACTATAATTAATATATTTTTATTAAAGAATTAATTATTAAATGATATCTCAATACATAGAATTAATTAGTAAATAACACATTACTCCTAATATTGTCAATTTATTTTTTGGTAGCAGAGGATATATATATAATGTTCATTAACTGTTGCAGTACACATATACACACATACACATAGAAGCAGTAATTTACTTAGCGGGAATAACAATCAACTCACTAAGGTTCAACGAAAAACACTTGCTTCGTGGGTGCAACATACAAACATTGCACTGCTCCAATAATTACAAACACAACAAATACCTATCACATTGATTAAATATTGCAATGCACATATGCACACACAGACATAAAGGCAATAAGTAGCGGAATAAACATATACAAACTTCTGGTATGAAAATGAATATTACATAAAGCATAATATTGTCGTCAGTTCTCATACTGTACTAATTATACACACACACAATACATTACACAACATGGATGTGTCCAGTCACATGTTCTTGTGAATAACCAAACAAAGTGAATGATTTTATCCAAGAACTAACTCCCACTCAATAATGATCAGTGTATAGCCTAGTGTAGCCAACACTTCCAGATCAGGCACATTGTCTTGAATTAGTGAAGTTGAAACACCTACAATTAAGATAAACACATAGTCAAAAAACCGCGTAAGGATATGAATAACAACTGTTAGGACATAAATACAAACAAGCTAATTACTATCGTGCAAACTCAATATAGAACAATAAATAAGAACGTTACCCTATATTCTTCTCCAAGGTGGCCTTGTATCCTTCCATCCTCAGCAACTCAATCATCTCCAAGATTCGCCATGAGTTGGTACAACAATTGTAGACGAAAATGAGGTGGGACACCAAAGAATTTATTCCTAGCCTTCTCATTATCACACAAGAAGTTATAACACATCAGCATGTTATCTTGAGGAACTCCTACATTTTCCAACTCTCCCCAAACTTCTGCCTCGCTATAGTAACGAGGTCTACTACTCTGAAAGATTGCTACACTTTCTCTAATTGCCTGGGTGTGTTTGTCTGCCACTTCTCTCATTACATCTGATAACTTCTCCATTCCTATGTCTAGTCTTTCATACCCTTTCTCAATGACATCAACCATTGGTGCTTTTCTTTTAGAACCCTTTGAAGATGAAGTTCCTTGTGAATGAGTGGAGGGATTTGAAGGTGCATACTCCTGAGAGTGGTGGGATGGAGGTCCCTCAGAACCGACTGCATCAACATGCTGTGTGGAATTTGGAGCCTCACCTCCCCATTGAAGATCCGGACCAGACATAAATTCGAAGCTATCATTGAGGTCAAATTGGGCACTCTGCCACCTATGAACTTTGTCCCTTGATGTTTCAGCGGTTGTACCAGTAGCCCTGTCTCTAGCAAATAGCTCTAATAACTTGTCATAATTATGGATAGGAGTCCTTTTCCACTTCTGAGCTTCTGGCTTGTCCTGCAAATCAAACATTCCAATGGATAAAAATTTAACATGAATAACCTATCACTCAATGCCCCACAATCAAAACATATGTATTTTTGTGAAACACTATAAGTAAAGGCATGCCATTTTAAAATGATGCCATTTGAATCATTACCGCACAAATCTCGTTCCATACTTCTGGCTCAGCGTCAAACATTCTTGTAGTTGGATTCCAGGCGACTCCACTCCATTTGTGAAACAAGTCATAGCACCCGTTAAAGTGCTCCTTCAATGTTCTCAACCTATTTTTGATGTGATGCTTCTGGAAGAATGGTCCAATGGATTCCTTTAACTCAGCTACTATGGTGGCATACGCCGCTGTAGTGAAAGTCCCATCAGGTCTGTTGCCTTTGTGCGCTTCCTCCAGTAATGCATCAAGCAACAATGCATCCATTTCAGGGGTCCACCTAAGTGTGTCCCTAGATGAGGATTCTCCCCTGTTGTCAGCTTTCCTGTTCCTTGGCATTTTTTATCTGTAAAGCATCAAACAATGGTGATGTCAGCATCAGCATTCTGATGTTAAATTAGTGAATTTACCAATTAGATAGATCTTCCCTAACAAGTATAGTTCTAGTCCTTTTCCACTTATGTCACATTGATGATAGTAATTATTGTTTATGGTATATAACCAGATTAATTAGATTACAATTAACACATACATGGAGATAACTTTGAAACTACTAAGAACGCACACATATAACCTTTGCATTTAACATTATCGTAAACGAGACCACATACTTCTGCAATTATCATACAAAGCATCCAAGTGAAATGTCATGTTTACACATGGTACAACTCTTTCAATACAAATGTAAAATATTTATATAAGTTCCTGTTTATTTGACAAGAGTTATCCTCATCACCCTTAAAGTTACAAAAGGACCCAAAATACAGAAAACTCTATCTATCACAAGTTGTTCTCATAGTCATTCCACATTTGGGTGGCTATTCGTTCCCTCAGGAGGTATCCTTCCCGATAGTCTTCCTCATTATTTCGTGCTTCATGGTCCCCAGTATCTTCTATCTCATTGTGCAACAGCTCATGATCCACTTCATCCATCAACCGTGGATCGGGATCAACATCCATCAGAAAATTATGCAGTACACAACAGGCTATCGTGATATCTGTCATAGTGGTGAGAGAATAAAATGGTTCCGCTCCACTGGCTATAATAGGAAACCTTTTTTTAAGCACACCGAATGATCTTTCAATCACATTTCTAAGTGAAGCATGTCGATGGTTGAATATTTCTTTTGCATTCTGTGGACCACGTCTTGTGTACTCCTTCAGATGATACCGTACGCCTCTGTATGGTGTTAATAGCCCACTTTTCAAGGGATAACCTGCATCACCTAGGTAAAATTTGCCTAGGTTTCATTACAATCATACATACTTACATCATTATCTCCATATCAATCATCAAAAGAACTTCTAGGCAACAAAGTTATCCTATTATTTAAAAGCATGTCATTCTAAAAATCTATCTTACCTCTAGGAATTTTCAACCTATCCCCTCTTTTAGTCAATGCATGTTTAAAGACTCTAGAATCGGACGCAGTTCCTTCCCATCCAGATAAAACATATGTAAATTTCATATCAAAACCACAAACTGCTAACACATTTTGCGTCGGGTAATCCTTTCTGCCTCGAAACCAAGGAGCATCTTCTCTTGATACCTTGACTCGTATATGAGTCCCATCTAAGGCTCCAATACAATCCTGTGTTATATTAATTATTCAAAATTTGAATTAAATAAAGATTGCAATAGGAACAACACACGTGAATGAAATATTTTAGCATTCCTAACTAATAGCATTACCTTGAAATAAGGAAAAAACCTACTATTATTGAAAATCTGTTGAGGAACCTCTGATCCTGTAGGTTGAACTAGATACTCTTCGCCGAGTGAAACTATTGATCGTAAGACATTATGAAAATGACGACTAATTGTCTCCCCAGATCGATAGAAGAAGAAAGACATAGTCCTATTTTTTACATTATGGGCCAACATGTGCAAAAATTGGGCAACCTGCTCTTCCACTATTGCATACTTAGAATCTCTCACTTGACCAGTTCCTCTCACCTTCTGGCACAGTTGATGGAAAGCATGTGGGCTCATGCGTATAAGATTATGGCACTTATCAGGATGTAATAAGTCTTCAATTAGTTGTTGACGCATTTGATCTCTTGAACCACTAGACTTATCAGCAGGAAGTTGCGTACAAGAGGCTTGTAATTGTAACAATTGCATTGACTGAACAGTATATGTAACAATTTGAATAATAAACATATTACATAAATTTTCCCACTCTTCCATCATGTCTACATTAATGAATTTGAATAGCTCCATCCACTCTTCGAATGAATCATCCATATTATCGTCCACGACAACTTCCAAGATACGGGCAATGTCTAACTATTAACAAAGAACCATCAGCATGTTATCATGACATGGTATATTCATTACTCTGATCCAGGTGAACATGTGCTACAAAGCATCACACATAAGTTTCAAATACACTTGCCAATCATGAAATACTACTTTTAATGGACAACAGTCAATCACCCATATAGCCCATATAAGCAAGATTATTAGCTATGGATATGGATGTGCATTTACCTTAAGGAATGGCGAGGTAAGACTATCAATCCTTTGTTGTTTCCTTGGACAAGGATTCTAACTTCTTCACTGGTTGATCTGTATGTGAAACAGGTACATAAGAAACTCTTCTAAGATGAACTCATATATATAAGAAGGGTGAATTAAATACCAAATATTGTGATTATCCGATTCACCATTATTTACAATGTGAATTAAAATAATGTAGTTGTCAGAATTAGAATAATTATAAAGTCACACGAAGAAGGTAATTTATTAATTCTGAACCTACATTAATTTATATTAATAATTTAATTACTATTTATATTAAAGAAGATAGTTTACTTATTCTGAAGCAACATTGAAAGGGTAATTTATTATTTATATTAATAAGTTTGTTAAAATTTTCAAGTAACTTATCTAAAAATTATACGCGTGTCAGGCATTAGTTTGCAGGATAGAATAATTGTATTTTGATTAACAGAAACTAATATATTAGTGTAAGATAAGAAAAATAATTCATTCATATTTATTTACATTTTGTTCAATAAGTGAAAAATGAGGTGAAGTGAAATTTATTAAAATTATTTTAAGCATTTTCAATTTAATATTAACCTTTCTCAACACAAATGCCACCACATTGTGAAGAAGTTGTTATTTTTGAAGCAATCACAGTTCTCCATTCCAAAGTACTTGTAAATTAATCTACTAATATCTCATTAAATATTATGTAATATAACATCTAATATTTTTAAAATTAGAAGATAGTAATTTACTTAGTTATAATTATAATATACCATCAATACATAATTTTGTATATTTTAAGTATTGACTAATTACAATGTTCCTTTTTTACAATTTGTATCATGTTAGTACTGATTTAAATACTAAGAAAATAAAAATAATAGCATCAGACAAACTTTACAGTATTTATCCCAAGGAAAATATAAGCACCTTATTTGTTGTTATATTAATTAATAAAAAATTTCTAAACATTCCGTAAAAATAATGGTCAATGCATCCATTTATTACAATTCTTTGTCTTTATTAAACTGCTAAAATTAAAAAAAAACAGGGACAACATTCAGCATGCAAACTCCAGTTCCGATTTTCAATTTCTCATTATCACATTTTCTGCCAATATATGTATGAAATTAAGTGGAGGGGAAGGAAGGAATACTGAAAAAAATTGCAACCAGAAATTCAGTTAAATGCATTATAAAAAAATTTAAAAAAATTTCAATACGGTACGGGTCGGGTTTCGGGTCAAATCTGAACGAACCGACCCGACCCGACCCGAGACCCCCCAGCCATCCGCCCCCATGCCCCGACCAGTCTGCCCGTCGTCCGCCGCCAATCACCAGCAGATTGGCGAGTCCCAGCTCCGGTCCGTCTTCCATGCAACGCTCGGCCGCCAGAAGACACGAACTTCCTCCGCCCACGCCGTATGGATGCAGATCGCCAACCGTCGCACGCGAAGCCCTCCGCCCACTCCGAATGGATCCAGATCGACGCCGAATGGATGAAGATCGGCAACCGCCGCACAGGAATCCCTCCGCCCACGCCCAATGGATGCAGATCGGCCCCCGTCGCACACGAATCCCTCCGCCCACCCCGAGTGCACCCAGATCGGACACCCCTGCACACAATCCAGCAACCACACATCATCATAACCAGAAGCACAAAAGTTTCACCTGCTCGGGCGTTGCTTCCGCTCCACACGGCGGCCGTCAGCTGCTTCCGAAGGCGGCAGCTCCTCTTCGATGGTGACGAACGCAGTTGAAGCTGCGGCAGAGAGAAGGGCTGAGGGGTAGAATGTGGGAAATGAAAAATTTTTTCCCATTTCGCCCGATTTTCACCTCGGATGGGAGAGGGGGTGAATTTCACCCAGGCCCACCAAGTTTTGAAATTTGAATTTCGCCTCCCCTCAATTTCACCCCAGCCAAACGGGTGAAATTCCCCATCCCCCCCCAATTTCACTCCTCCCCTTTCGCCCCCCTCCCCTTTCGCCTATTCCAAACGGACCCTAAATTTATAATATTTTGTAGAAATTGTTCCCATAGAATTTAAAAGTTGTATAATTTTCTGCTTAGACACGGGACAAATTTTTATTCTGAATAAAATGATAAAATTAAATCAATAAATTTTTTTCTTATTTTACAAAGTTCATTATTATAAAATTATTATATATTTTTTATGTATTAATATATATACATACATATAATTTTTTACTCATTTTAATAATTTAATTATTTAAAAAATTAAAAATACTTTAATGTCTTTCTTGAAATAATAAAAGAATAATGTAATAATATTTTATTAAATATGTATTAATTAATTTTTTTAATTTTTAAATTATTTAAATTGATTATATATGACTTTAAAATTTTATTGTAACATTTTATTGATTATGTATGACTTGTAATATTTAAATTTAAATTTTTTTCTTATTTACAAATATTTAAAATTATTTAATAGTTACAAATAAGTTTATAATCATTAATTTCATATTTATATTTTTTAATTCCTTTATTTTTCAGTCGTACCCCAAAATTTTTGTAGAGTTCTGTTGTCTTATAAGATATGAAAATGAACGAATTTAATTCTCGATCATGATATATGAATAAGGTAATTTTTATTCTCGATAATAAAATATGGAATAATAAAAAACTAATTTGTTCTTTACCCTACTCCATTGTGATTCAAAATTTTTACAACACCACTACTAAAAAATGGCTTTTTTTTTTTAGGAACCTACTCCTGTATATATATATATGGACTAATATTAACACATCATGAATTTTTTTCCTCCAAAATCATTCTTTCTTCTTTTCCATTGTATACTTTTATTTTAGCTTCTTTTTACGTTAACTTTTATTGCCCTTTTATAAAATTCTTTGTTGTGCATATATTAATTATTATACTATTAAATATTATATTTTCAATAAAAATATATAAAGATTAAAATAAAATTGATATAATTATTGAAATTTTATTATTATTTTCTTAATATTAATTTTTAAATGTTATATTAAAAATAAAATATATTTTAAATAATTTAAATATCAACTAACTCAGCTCCTATGTGATTTGTCAAAATTAATATATATATATATATATATATATATATATATATATATATATATATATATATATATATATATATATATATATATATATATATACACACACACACACACACACACATTTTACATTTCATAAATAAATATTATTAAAAAATTATTATAAGGTTAATATAATTTGTATAGTTGAAAATTTACAATTAGAAACATAAAAATATACACATATTCAAATACATGCATTACTCTCCTTCTTTAAACTTTTTATAAAATATTTTTATTTTATGCAAAATTTAATGTAAGATACTAAAATTAAAAATGAAATAAAAAAAGTTGATAGATTAAATGCCCAACCCTATCAAACTTACATATTTCAAAATTACTTTAAAAATATAATAATAAATTTTTTACTAATAAATGCATTATTACTTTTTATATATGAATATTATAATAATTTATAATATGCGTATTTATAAGTAATTCATTGAGAATATAAAATGTATTTAATAAAAATATTCATTTTATATTACACAAATCTTCTACAGTGATTTTAAATTTAGTGTGTTTGAAATATCAACTAATAAGAATATTATTTAAATTATAAAATTAATAATTTAAAATATAATGATAATTTTATTGCAATAATTATTAAATTTAATTAATAATATGGAAAGATAATATTACAAATAATATATTTTAAAAATATATTTATAATATGAAAGTTAAATATATATTTATTGCATATTAAATTAATTTAGTAAAATAAAGTGGTAGCAACTATAAAATATATACTCATATGAGTATTATAATTATAATAATATTAGATAAATATGTAAGAGTACTGTGATGATTTATAATATTGGCATATATAAATAATTTATTAAAAATATAAAATATATTTGAATAAAAATAAATAATTATAAGATTTTTAAAATAAATATTAAGTATAATTTATTCAAAGATTGTGAAATTTTTTTATTTATTTAAATGAGGATGCAAAATAAAATAATTTCAATATATTAAATTTAGAAAGGAAGTAAATTAGTTTAATAAAATATAAAAATAATAAATATTCTATTAAATAGTCATTGATATAAAATTGTTTGAAAGTTATTTTAGGAGGAAATTTACGGGTCGACGTGTTTTAAAAGAAGATATAGATAGATATCATTAAGTTAGTATGTTATATTTTATTATATAATAAATTATAAAAATATTTAGAAAATTTAAATGTTGATCTTTTCATCTACAAAATATCACTTGAATTGACTAATTACATATTCTATTTTTAATAGAATTAAAAAATAAAAATTAATTTTATTTGATTATTTCAGTTTTATCAATTTTTGTTGATATCAATTTTTAAGTGATATATTTTAAATTAAATATATATCAGTTAAGATTTTGCAATTAGCCAAAAATTTAATATAAAAGATATTAATTTATTTTTCACTAACATATTTTTAAAAGATAAGTTAAATCTTCAATATAAAATAAGATTTTTCAAGTTCTATTTCTTATGAAATGGAGAAAATTATTTATTCATTTTTTCTAGGTAAGATCAACTTCTTATAGAATTTTTAATTTCCGTGATTAATTAAATAATTTTGATCATTTTTAAAGAAGTTCATAAAAGAATTACTTATTTTATCAAGAAGTTCAACTTCATGCAAAATCTTATTTACTATATAAGCCAAATGGCTACCAAAACTCAACTCCAAGCCTCCTTTTTTTTTTTAATTAATGCCTCTGTTACATTACAATTCATACTCGTATTTTCCTTTTCCTTTTTCACATTTTTCATTTTTTTTAAATCTTATTGCTTTTTTATTTAAATATCGTTTCTCTTCATTTTATTTATTTAACTTTCCTCAATATCTTCTTAATATTAATTTTTAAATATTATATTTAAAATTAAATATAGTGTGATCAATTAAGACTTTATAAAAATATTAATATAAAAAGTATTAAATTATTTTTAGTTAATATATTTCTAAAATAAGTCAAACATTTAATATATAGAAACTTGAATTAATTACATACTCTATTCATTTAGCAAAAATATTCTAAAATTGAAATCAACTTTTTTTCATTTTGTGCACATAAAGAAATTATTGGTTGAATTAATTAACTAAATATTCTATTATTGAAAAAATATTTAAAATCAAAATTAAATTAATTTATTTAACTTTTACCAATATATTCTTGACATTAATTTACAAATGTTATGTTTCAATTTCAAATTTCAAATTAAATACATTATGATTAATTAGGATTTTGTCAAAGTTTTAATATATAAATAATTAACTTATTTTTAATTAATATATATTACAAAATAGTTTGAATACATTCTTTTTATTCTTGGAATCAAATATTTTTTTGACAAAAACATTATAAATTTAAATCAAATTTCATTCTTTACTGTGCAGTTATATAGAATGCATTAATTAAATTGATTAATTAGTTACTCTATTATTAATGAAAATATTTTAATACTAAAATTAAGTTTATTTATTTAATTTTTGATAATATCTTTTTGATATTATTTACAAATTTTATATATCAAATTAAATATATTGTGATCGATTAGAATTTTGTTAAAGTTTTACTATAGAAACTATTAATCTATTTCCAATTAATATAGCTTAAAAAGTATTTCAAACTCATTCCTTTTACTTTTGAAAACAAACACGATTAATTAATATAGATATATTCATAATTATAAATTATTTTTAAAAATTTTATCACATAATATGCTACACATGTTTCTTCTTTAAATCTTATAGTCATCTTACATCATATATAATCATCCTTTATAATAAAAAAAATCATTAGAAATAGATCAACATTATATCTTATCTTTTTGCATTGATTGAGAAAAACCTCTTAAAATTAAATTCTTTTTGAAATATATTTCATAAGAAAATAGCATAGAATAAAACAAATTATGAGATTTTTATTTCTATTTACTATTTGTCTACCTATTTTTATGTTAAATATTAATTTTAATTTAGTTATAGATTCTAATTGCTAAGAACCTATAAGGAAAAATCTGCTAATTGCATATTTTTATTTAATAGAAAGAAATATATTTATTCAAAATTTATTATTTATAAATTTGGATGTATGATTGTACAATGAATATAACAAATCAAATTCTAATAATTTTGTAACATATTTTTCTTCTTATTACGTACATATCAATCTTATGTCAATAACAAAAATAATATATTTGTATGAAATAAATATTATAAATTTATGTATTTTAATTTTATATGTAAATACTTCTATAAATTTTTATATAATATTAAGTTTTCAATATAATCCGTGCATCATATGGATTAAATAAGAAATAAAAAAATAGCTTTTTTCGTACCTTTCAGAGTCTTTTGCGTGGCTCAACTACAGTGTGCCACATCAAGATTGTCTCGTGGCAAAAAGGCTGTGAAGGAGCATAACGCAGGATTTGGAACTTTCTTTTGTTAATTTTGAAAAAATAAAAAGATAACTTTTAGTTTAAAATTTATTATTTTTATTGAAATATATATATATATATATTGAAACCCACTTCTTTAATTTCTTAAGAAAGGGAAAAGATAAAAATCTAAAAGCTGGAAAGGATAAATAAATTGTGATTTCGAAACTACCCCTCTTAGAAATGTCTAATTCTGTGGCATCGCGACAAAATTCAAATGTTTTTCCTTGTTGCTTGGCGATTGAAGAATTAATATAACCTTTTAGAGTTATGTTTTCATCTATTTTATAATTTCTTTTTTTTCCAAAAAGTATAAAGTGTATCATGAGAGAAGTTATGGTATACCATAGTATATTAATATATTATTAAATTTGATTTTTAATTAAATTTATTTTTTTAAAAAAATTAAATTTTATATGCTTGATTAATGAGAGTATATTTAAGTCCTTTATTTTTTTTAGAATTAATTTTAGAGAATTTTGTTCCGTAACAACTAACTTTTCCCAATTTGCCAAAATTGAAACACAAAATTTACTTCCAAAATCGATAATTGTTATCCAGTATCAAACATAGGACGCATTCATCACAATCATTTTTTTTAAAAAAAATTATTATCTCCAATTAATTATGATAAGAATCAATTACCTTATAAATAAATAAATATATAAAAAATGTCCAAATTAATTCCAAAACAACATGGAAAGTGAGAAAAGGAAAAGACAAACGGGTAAAGAGAACTCTGGGACCAAAATCTGCCAGCCACGTTTTACTAATTTGGGAAGCAAATTACCAGACTGTTATTAAATATGGTCACATTTTCTCTTTCTAGAAAAAATGCGTTTGACTTTATCTCTCTTTCTCTTTCTATTTAATCCCAAACACACCAAATAAACCATAGCCTTGATAGATCCAACTAATTCATTCATCCTCCTTAGTCGCCACCTCCATTGCATGTTCTCCTTCCCTCATTCTCTTCATCATATTTCTCTCTTCTTCTGAACTCAAAATCAGAGTCACAAGCAGTAACCAACTCTGATGGCAGTTGAGGCTCATCACATCAATCTCCTTCCTCCTCAGCTACTCACTAACAGGTACTAATTCATTTATACCCCAGAATTCCTATCTGATTTATGAGTTTTTCAATCGATTTTAACTTCAGAGTTGCGATTTTATTTTTTTTTGGATTATTTTCCTGAAATGGTTCGGTGCCCGTTTCTGGATTTTGACAGAGAAATTGTAAAAACAAACAATTTCTGCAACCATGGCGGCCAGATGGATTTTTCTACTCTGCCTTCAACAATGCCAGAATCAGTCATCCCTTTGTGTCAATCCGCTGCCGTTTTGGATCCAAGGGGGTTAGGCAAAACGTCCATGAACAAGGCTGATAGTGGTCTCACCTACCACCACAACATCGCGCCAAGGAAGCGTTTCAGAGATTCTGTCGGTGAATTCAACACTCTTGCAGTTCCTCAGAAGAACAAGTTCCCTGCAGATTATAGTCTTCTTGATCAAGAAATTCTCTACCAAATCGACAGTCACCAATCTCAAATCGACGGATTAATTGCTCAACATGTAATTTTTCATCCTTCATTGATTTCAACAATTTACTTCATATATTTTGAGTTTAATTTAATTCTAAATTGCAGTTACTATTTTTCTGCAAAAAGCACAGTTGCTAAAAAAAAATCTAATTAATTTCAAAATATTACAGTTACAAATGTAGTAGCGTTGTAATATTGAAATTATAGGCTAAAATTTAAAATTATAAATTTGAATAAAAACTGTTGGGAAATAAAATTTGAATAACTTACTGATCTATACCTTGTAATGTTACAGTAAAATTTATTAATTTTGTTTTGAATTTTTGAATTTGAAATTAAATAGACAGAGAAAGTAAGAATGGAGTTCGAAGAGCAGAGAAAGCGACAATTAAGGATGGTGTTGGCGGCAATACAAGAGCCAGTGATAAAGAAATTGACGGAGAAAGATGAGGAGATTCAAAAAATAGGAAAGCTGAATTGGATGCTTCAAGATAAGGTGAACAGCTTGTGTGTGGAGAACCAAATTTGGAAAGAGTTGGCGCAGAGTAATGAAGCCACAGCCAATTCTCTGCGTACCAATTTGGAAGAAGTCCTGGCACACGTTAGCAACGGTCGCCTCCTTGGTGGTGGTGGTGCGGTAATAGCTGATCCAATCGCTGATGATAAGGAGTCAAGTTGCGGAAGTAATAACGATCATGGTGAACTAGAGAACAGGGAGGATATGGCAGCATCGGCAGCCGTTGATGGCAGTAATGCGTTGGATTGCAGTGGGAGAATGTGTAAGAAGTGCGGGGCTAGGGAATCGATAGTGTTGTTGCTGCCATGCAGGCATTTGTGCTTGTGTGCTATGTGTGGGTCCGCAATCCACCATTGCCCTGTGTGCCATTCTGGCATCAATGCTAGCGTGCATGTTAATTTCTCCGGAGTATTTTAGGCAGGGAAGAAAATAGTTTTTATTTTTTCATATGAAAAGAACAAATTTGAAAAAGAAAAAAGAAGTGTAATATATAGATGTGCAATTCTTTCATTAATATAATTTTTTCTATCAATCTCGTTAGTTAAATTTATGTATTTATATATATTTCGATTCAATATGAGTGGACCACTTAATGTGATTGTGGCTCACCTATATCTGTTAAGAGATCTAATTTTTATAATCAAATTGTAATACCATAAAACGAAATTGGACCGAATTACATGATGTTGATATATCTAATGCAAATATTAATTTAATTTAAAAGGGATATCTAATTTATACTTTATCTACTTAAATAATATTTCTGAAAAAAAATCTTATTGTATATTTATTTTGGATAATGTTTTGCTTCAGACAATATTTAATAGAAGTGAATTCATTTCTATAGAAATTATCTTAATTTATTTATAAATAAAATTTTAATATTTGGAAGTTACTTACAAATGCATTTGTTATTTGAAATATATAAAAAAATATAAAATTTAATTAAAAAATAAATTTTGATGTTATTAATATAAATGAATTGATATCACCACATGTGTGTCATGTCACATAAAATATATTTCATTATATTCTTGATAATTTCAAAGATTTTATAATGAGATAAATCAATATGATTAGAATAAAATTTATAAATAAAATAAAATTAAATCATATTTGATGTTAATTCAAAAATCATTAAAATAAAAAAATCATTTTAAATTGAAATGGAATCTGTTTAGCTGAAGTTCCAATAAAAGGTAAAATACATAATTTAAGACTTGAAATATAAAAGGTGTTAGAAGTAAAATGCATATCTTGTAAGGGGGAATAAATTTCCAGGATTATAATGAGGATAATAGAAAGAAGTATCTACGCCTCATTCAGGAATATAAAATATTTGAGCAACGAGGAATCAAATTACTCTTAAAAAAAAGGTAATATTGTGTGTATTAGAAATGGGATTCGAAATTGAATTATAAATAAAAATCAAGAGTTACTATTCTAAGATAATGAAAATAAATTTATAAAGTTTATTCTATCAATATGAAAATTTAGAATTTAATTTTGAAATTTATTTTCAATACTTATAATATTTTTTCTAAAGAACTATTAATACTTTCATTTAGTGGAGGCAAATTTATAAAATTTAATGCAATAGATATAAAAAATTTAAAATTTAATTTTGAAATCCGTTTTGCCTACTTATAGTGTTTTCCTTAAAAAATATTAATATTTTATTCAATCTAAATTATTTTGAATTATAAAAAAGAAATTTTGAAGATTATGGATTTTATACGGGTGTAAATTTCTTTAAATAATATTAAAAAAAACTTGAAAATTATGGAATTAATGCAGGTGCAAATTTGTTTAAATAATATAAAAAATATCTTGAAATGGATGCATTTCATACAGGTGTAAATTATTTTATATAATATAAAAAAAAGGCTTGAAAAGTATGCATCTTATGCAAGTGTGTTATCATTAAATAATAGAATAATAGTAGGGAAGGGCAGAAAGTAATGGGCAGAAAGTGAAGCAATGGCATCACCAACTCTAGCAAGCGAAGGGAAGGAAAGGAAAGGAAAGGAAAATTGACGATTGGTTTTTTTTTCTTTTTTTAAATTACACTTATCTCTTTACATCTCTTTTATTTTTTTAAAATATATAAACTTACCTCTTCTAAAATTTGAAAGTTTGAGAGATAAATATATGTTTTAAATCAAATAAAAAAGGTGAGCATATGTAAAAAGTAATATATATTTCTAAAATTATAAAAGTGAAAAATATAATTATGCGAAATACCAAGGAACAAAAATATAATTAGCTTTTTTTCCTTTGGATGACATTGTCATTATATCTTAAATGATGGATAACAGACGGTAATTTCTTTATGTAAAAAGAAAAGATAAGATTGATTTTATTAATATTATTTTATTTTAACAATAAATTTATAAAATTTTTAACAATTTTCCCCATATGTCATTTTTATTGCCATTTATGGCCTCCTCTTCAATAGCGATATTGCTAACAAGTTGTCGATGATTAGTAGTATTGTAAAATGGATAAATGCAAACAGATTAAACGGGTGTGTATGAACTTCAATTTATATAAATAAATAAATAAATAAGTCAAAATTTTAGTGGTCAATTGTAAGCCCGCGGATCAATGATTCACGAATTACAATTCATTTAATGGTAAAAATGCCCGATAATGCCCGATCTATATCCACCGAAAGTTTGCTAAAAGGAAAAGGATTTGTTGCGAATAAAGCATTTGTAAATAAATCTCGCAATTCTTAAAATGAAAATATAAAATCAACTTGTCAATTTTCAATAATCATCACGATCATTAAGTTTATATACATATAAAATTAATATTGATAAAAAAGGTGTTATCATAATACAATCACCATTGTGCTATTGAAGCCTTCTCTGTGACATTTTTCCCTTCAATAATTTTTGCCCCCCATTTTCCAATATTAAGCGTTTGTATATATTGCTTCTACCGTTTCCATCTCCTTTATTCCAATTAGCTTCCTTGCTTTCTT
This sequence comes from Sindora glabra, assembly GCA_020226215.1. Taxonomy (NCBI): domain Eukaryota; kingdom Viridiplantae; phylum Streptophyta; class Magnoliopsida; order Fabales; family Fabaceae; genus Sindora; species Sindora glabra. Next base: position 55,073,501 of record CM035225.1, on the reverse strand, counting down.
TTTCTCCCATCTCCCACCACCCAATACACCAAAAGTAATGCCAAGGAAAAAAAAAGTATTATTCACTTTTCCATCATTTCCTTCTTTTTCCACGAGTCTCTTCAAACTTTCCCACTACTTGTTGGCACTAGTATAAGATGAATCTATAAATTATCCGTCTTCTTTGTTAACTTTTATTATTTTTTTCCCCATAAGAAAAAGTGGACTTTAAGAAATTGTTAAGTGATAATTAATTTAATAAATCATTAAATATTTATAAATAAAAATAATTTTGATTATCTTTTTGAAAAAATATTTGCAAATATCTTTATTAACTGATCTCTTCTTTTTTTTGCGTACATCATTAGTTCAGTAAAATCACAAAGAATTTGGAAACATCTACTCATTCAATAAATTTCATTGTATTTCTAGAGTACGATTAGATATATATTTTTAAATCATTTTTCTCTTTTTGTTTCTTCTTAATGAATTTGAAGAGTAAACTTCTTTTCTGTTGATGTCAATTTTACTTTTTCTCATTGTTCATTCTATGAAATATTCTTTCATAAATTTTGTTCTCATAAAATATTAATTTATTTAATTTCATCATTTGATTAATGTCTGCACAAGGATTAATTTATTCGTTTTCATTCCTTTAAAGAGATGAAATTTGAAAAATTAATTATTCATATATATTTGATAAGGGTAGAAGTTAAAAAAAAAAAGTAAATTTCATAAAAATATAAAAGGAGTTTACTTGAATTTGAATTATCATTAATTTGACTAATTTTTTAATATGTTCTTTTTTAGGGTGATTAATTGATTGAATCAAGTTGCAATGCCAAACCCACTAAACTTTTCTACAATAATATTTCCTGAATTGATTGAGCATCACCTCAGAATATGATATCACTCCCACTGAATTATCTTTTAATTTTGTCAAAACTTTTATTATTGCTATTAATATAAAAGTCCTTGCCAGCTGAATATGGCTCAGTGATCTCCTTTTTCATTCTCTCCTAACTTTATCTTCTATCTTTTCTGCAAATAATAGCTTGTTTTGTGAATTCTCTGTCATAAAAGAGAAAAAGAGGAGTGCGATCTTAATTTGTTGTACTTCTCTTCTCAACTGGGGTTGAAATGATTGAATTGACCACTAGCCTTTATAATCATTATTTTACTTGTAATATTGTTATTCTAGATCATTATCTCGTAGTAATTTTTCTAAATTTTACCTTGGATATATTGTATAATTTACTAATCACCGTGTAATTGCAATTATGACGTAATCGTAATTTAGAACCTTGTTAGATTCATTTAATCACAAATTCCTATTGAATTACATTTTGATTCCTTCTCGAGTCCACCACTATCTTTTTCCACTTCGGAATAAAATCCATTCTTTTTGCAAAATTTGCAAAAGAGTAAAAGGCACTCTCTTCTAATGGAACAACCAGGAATCCTCCAACTGGTTTATTCACATCACATGCCTTTCTTTCCTTCTTTCTCCACATTTGGATCCTCAATTTTCTAACGGGTTAATCATAACATATCCTCTCGTGATTTAGCAAGTGTTCACTGCAAATAGCATATCATTCTGCAAAAAGAAAAAATAAAAGGAAAATGCATACATATGGCGTAGATAATTTTCTCAAATCACAATTTGCTCTCGTTTTGGCTTAAAATTCAAATGGAAAGACTCTATTATAGACAAAATCTTAAATCAAGGTTAATATTGAAAAATCTTGCCCCCGTTGTGTAAACAACAATGTTTTATACATTAAAAATGAGCTTTAAAAATGGGTTCCACATATAAATTAAGAGTTGTTATTAAATATAAAATGATGATACGAAATTGTAAAGTTTACTTATAAATATAAAGAATTTGAAACTTTATTTTAAATCTTTGATATATATAATATTTTGTTCTGCAAAATAGAACGATTTTCGTGCTCAATATTTTTGTTGTCTTAGAATTTCTACGCATTCACTTTCGTAAAAAATGACAAGATGTTGCATTTCATGGTATATTCGTTAAATTTCAAAAAGAAAAGATTAGATAATAATTTTAGGAAAAAAATGCAATATATTTCCTTTAATTTCGGAGTAGTTACATTTTCTCCCCTTAATTTGGAATTAAAACTTAATTATCATAATTTAATTAACTATTTTATTAAATTACATAATTTTTTAAAATTTTTTAAGTAAGAAGTATAATATTATTGTATGTTGATTGATCACATAATTTTGTCATTCATTTTTAAATATTTAATTAAAATCTATTTATTTGCTTAAATATTTACTAATTATATAATATAAAAATTATGTGTGAAGAATTGCATGACAAACGAAAATACAATAACATATTATTAATCTTGTTTAAAAATATTATGAAAAAAATTACACAATTCAATAAAATAGTTACTTTATATTAGATAAAAATTTATTAGCCAACAATCAATTAATTTTTTATTATTCAATATTAGATAACAATTTTTAAAGGTTGCCAAAGAAAACAATTTTCAAATGTTGTCTTAAAATAAAAGGAAATAGGTTTTTAATGTTGCCTAGATTAAAATTGAAAGGACAATACTCTTGAAATTGTTGTTTATCTAAACTTTAGGTCACAATTTTTAAATGCTATCTAAAACCAAGAGACAATAGTTTTTTAATGTTACCTAAACTAAAAAGAAAAGACAACACTTTTAAAATGATTCCTTATCTCAACTTTAGGCAAAAGTTTTTTCATTGTTGCCAAATCTAGTATTACTATAGGCTAAAGATAGAAGGCAATAGGTTTTTAGCATAACCTAGACTAAAAGAATAAGGAAACATTCTCAAAATTGTTGCATATTAAAATTTTAGGCAATGATTTTTAGCCATTGCCAAGTTTAATGTTGTCATAGGTCATGAATAGAAGGTAACAATTTTTAAGCATTGTCTAAACCAAAAGGAAAATGCAACATTCTTAAAATTGTTGCTTATTAAGGTTTTAGGCAACAATTTTTTAGCTGTTGTCAAATCCAACATTGTTGTAGGTAAAAAATATTGTAGTTGGATTATGTGTAGTTTTTTTAGGATATTAAATGACAAATTAATGGAAGAGGTTCTTTACACCATCAATAAAGTAAAATAAGTGATAAACACATCTTAATAGTATAAGAGATAAATTACACATCAAAGAAAATTTAGAAGGATTGTGTATAATATACCTTTATATTTTGAAGAGAAAATGTGTGATAGTGGTCTCTTTCCAAACAGCTTTGAAAAAGCATTATTTTGTATTAATGATGATGAAGTCTTGAAAATTCAAGCATTGGGATGAGAGACTTACAAAATAGAGAAAATGTACACCAATGCTTAAGTTAGTATGAGTAGGAGAAAGTAAAAGTATTAAATAGTATTAAATTCCTAGATAAAGCAATAAAGGGTATTATATATAGAACGTAGATATGATGTTGAAGGTTAAGTTTGTAATTGTCATTGTGACTTGCCCCTTTCCATCCCAATGTTTTGAAAAGGAGGTTTCAATACCAATAAAATAGAGAAACAAAGAATCAAATATGGTGGTTTAAAGAGGCCTTCATTAATTAGGTTAGTATATGTCATGAAAGAGAAATATAAAGCACCAAGTGTTGAGTGAGAATGGATGTCCATGCTAGGAATGTAGTCCAAGCGTTGTATAATGTCGAAGGCATGTAGCTCGCATGGGTTTTATATTATAAGCTTATGGCTCATTTATCTAATTTTTGAAATATTATTTTCTATTTAACTTTGTAAATTGCTGCTAAGCTAATTGATCATTGCCAAGAGATCTTGCATACTCTGATGATAAAGTTAATAATAATTCAAAAAAGAATTCAAATTGATGTATACTTTAAAGTAAGTATAATACTTGTTGTATGGGTTCTTCCCCCTTTCCAATGGGATAATGACTTATTCTTTCTCACCTTCCAAGAAAGAGAATAATGAGTTAGTAAAAATATATATGTTTAAATTTATATTTATAATAAATCATACTAATATGTATTTGTGAATCACTTTAACATAGTGGGAATTATTTCTCACAATATCAACTTACTAATTAATAAGGGTAGTGCATAGAACTTGATGCTAGTCTTATATTCATTAACTTAATTAATCAATTAGAGATAATATTTGAGAGAAAACCATGACACTATTATTGGATTTATGTATAATAAAGATAACTTTACTAGCTTCTGACATTATTTTTGAATATTGATTGTAGTCTTTTGTCACTTTCATTAGTGAAGACAGAATTACGTAGCCTTTAGACACTTTTTATCATATTCACAAATTATCAATGTAAGGTCAAAATAACATCCATTGACTATAACCATAACAAAATATATATCATAATCTAGCAAAAAGAATACACAAGTATCTCCTCACTTTACTAATGACCTTACAAAGCATTTGAGCTTTCATTTCAACATACTAGACTACCAAGTCACATATCTATGCAAGAGTTCACTATCATTCACAAGTATTCTTGTATATAACTTCATTAGCGCATATACAATTTATAGAATAAGTCATATCAAAATTCATGCACCATGGAAGGAAGATGAATCCATAATAGTTATAAGCTTATACCTCTATTAGAAGATAAAAAATGCTTCCAACTTCAACTAAACTTCAAGAACACTTAAAACATCAATTGAAACTCACTAGAATTTAGAAAGAACTCTTAAGAAATTACTCTTTTCCACTCTTCTCTTCTCTCTCTCTCTCTCTTAGGCCATGAGGTCTTATACTTTAGTATGAGAAAATTTGTATTAAACTCCTTTGTTTATAGGGTTAGGAAATGTGATGCCCAAGTAAGATGACATTATTTCCAAGTAACAAGATTGTATCATCCTAGTTCCCTCCTAACCAAGTAAGCCATAGTTTGGTTAAGCCCAGGATGAGCTAATTGCATTTTAATTCCTAGTTACATCTTAAGCTTATTTTAAAATAGGATGATACTAGGAATATTAATTTGAAGCATAATTCTTACTATATTCTTTCCTAAGCTTATCTTACGATCATATATACATTAGAATATTCCAATTCTAAATTCCTTAGCATATTCCTTTGCTTGATGGTTAGGTTCCTTAATAAAACATTGCATTTTTTCAACTCATTTTCATTAATTAAATCATTAATTACAAAATATTCTTAATAATTACATTAAAGACCATAAACTAAGCTAATTTCCCTTTTTCCTCCTTAATGACAATCCAGACCATTATAGATGTATCCAAAATTACATTTTTGCCACTTTGAGATAATTTTAGGATGCTCTTAAGTAAAAACCTTAAGTTACTTCTAATCCTTATCAACTTTGGATTTTGAATGCTCTTAACTTTTATGGCAAAAAAAACTCCTAATTTTCTTAAGATTCTTTTTAAATACCTATTGGCAGATTTTTTATCCACTAAAACAAATAAATAATTCTATTACCAAAAATATATATTTCTACTTATTATTCACTAATAAATATAATCTAAGTTTTGACAATTCTTATCTATAGGATTTTTATTAGGTATTACATTTATGAATTGAAATGAGACTTAGCAATGATTTGACATGTAACTCCCTCACTTATCAACGCCTTATTCCTCATTTAATAGATAATTAATGCATACTAATTTGCCTTCTACTCTGAACTAGCTCACAATACCATAAATTTATGTATCTCATACGCTTTAGGCAAGGGTCATGTCATTATATAAAAGTTCGATTTACAAAAATATACATCCATCATATACAATATCCCCAACTATATACACATTTTTTTATTTCTTTCTTTCTTTTACATTTACAACTTCAAAACATCATTGTCCTTTATCATGAGAGCCTTTGGAAGCATCACCTGGAATGGTTAGTAATAATACAGAAAAGCATAAGAAACAGAGTTTCCCCATAGCTAGCCATCACTGTAAAAATATATTAAGTCATTCCAGATCCTTAAGCAAGTAAAGCATACATTTCAAAAATAATTAATCATTTCTCATCTCTTTATCATCTCATTCCGTACCATTGTAAGAAACATGCGCAGCACACAGCAATTATCAAACCCATTCAAGGACTTATCTCAATATTTAGATGGCCATCACAGATAATCATACCTAGGCCTATATACAGCATCACGCTGTCTTCCCGGGGTACTCAGGCCAAAGGCCTAACATATAGCATCACGCTGTCTTCTCGAGGTATCGGGCCATAGGTACCGCACACTTGTCATCCCCGGGGAACTCGAGCTATAGGCCTAACACAGTATCACACTGTCTTCCCGGGTTGTGCACACAGCAATTTCATACACATTCCATACAATGGCATAAAATACAAAAACGTATAAATGAAAAACAGAGCTTAAGGATAAAGCTAGCTACCTTTCATAAGCTTCCAATGTGATGTTCCCTTTGCTCTCACCAAAAACTCCTTTACACTTCCTCTTGCCTTTGCAAGTTGTCACTTCTTAGTCTATACAAATACATATCATAGTTCTTTATTAGAACATCATCATTTTCCTTAAACTTCATGTATTCTTTACTTCCTCCACTTAAATAAATGCACACTTAGATGCTCTATATCTTGTTTTCAAGCCTTGAAATGACACATATGAACATTAGAAAAGGATCCAGGGGTAAAGCCATGCAAAACATGGAGAAATCAAGCCAAAAAGTTCACTTAACAAAGAACACGCGGGTCCCATACCCCGTGTTCAGGGCCGTGTTCCTTACTGGTTCACTTCAGGGCTTCACTGGGTTACTCGACAAAGAACACGGGGGCGAACATGGGCCGTGTTCTACCCCGTGTACCTTACTGCCCTTCAGTCCTGAGGTAAACACGGGGAGTGTTGCACCCGTGTAGCACACTGATCAGCTTTGACGAAGAACACGGGGTACAACACGGGCCGTGTTCTACCTCGTGTACATCACTGATCCTCCGAAAACACATTAAACAGCTAAAACTCCTTCCTTCCTTCTTTTTCATATTCATAGTTTTGGCTTCTCAAAAGGAAAAATGCACACAAACACTTTCACAAATCAAAGTTTCATCTTTCATAGGCTTTAAGCTTCATAGAAATTATTCTAACTTCATCATTTTAGCCAAGTTCCAAACATATCATGCCAATACTACACATGCACCATTATGCCTCTAAAACCCAAGTGTGTACATCATGTTTCTTGCTGTTCTTGCTGTTCTTGCACCAAACCAAATCCATAGATTAACATAACAACATCTAAAACACCATTAGACATGCTCAAATCATCCTAAACTCCATGATCAACTACCTTTGACCACTCCAACATCAAAATCTCAAGAAACTAAAAAGAGTACCTTAAAGAGCTTTTAGAGGAGAACAATTTTACCTCTTGCAACAACTTGAAAATCCTCACTTAGAGCTCCCCAAACTTAATCAAACTTGAGCTTTTCTTTAATTTAAACACACCAATGGATAGAGCTTGATGAGAAGAGCAACTTTCCCTTCTACCCCCAAGCCTAAATCTCACTATTTTTAGGTGAAAAACTCAAAAGAAGCTTTCTCTCTCTCTCCTGCACGTTTTGGAGCTTTCATGGAGGTGTGTTGCAGCTTTTTGAGAAATGGAGAAGAAAGAAGACTTTTCATGAAGCTTCTAGGGGCATTCTTGCCATTTTTGACAATTCCAAGGGTAATTTAGTCCTTTTTCACCAATTATTAAGGCTATTCTTGCCATTATTTTTCTAACAATGACACTTGTCATGAATCTATTGGTTACACTAATTAAAATCACATATTGCACCCCAAATTCTTGGTTATTTATATTAAGTCCCAAATCCTTGGTTATTTCACTTTAACCACACCCGATTCTGCACTTTTGCAATTTAGTCCATAGGGTTTCTGTCTGTTTAAAATTCCTTATACTGTCAGACTTAGACAACTCCCCTTTTTAGGATTTTCTAACCTCCTATGATCATCCATACTGTTTAGGAGAATTAATTCTTTTCCTACCATCATTTTCCTTCAAAAATTTCATTTACCCTTACACTTAATTCCTTTCAACTTGAGATTCACCCACTAAGCTAAATCAAACGTACTCTTCGTTTCTACTACCTTAGAAAATAAAGATTCAGATAATAGAATTGAAAATTCGGGACATTACATGACACATGGTATATGATATAATTGATCTTGTTCATGGACATATGCGGTCATGCATTAAGGCATAGCATTACTATAAGAATATGATGAAATGTCTTGAAATATCACATGTGAAAGAAATGCATTGTAGCTTATGATATCAAAAATGTGATAGGGGAGATAATGTCAATGCTAAAGGCCTAGTTCCTAGTAATATACTTGTGAAGGGTATAAAGTTAATCCTAGAGGAAAAAGGCTAAGCTTATGGAGGGTATAAGGTAGACTTGGAAGTCACAAGGAAGCTATATGTATTTATCTATCAATTATTATGTATTATATTATAATATTAGAATTTAAATGTCATTGGTTCTCCTAATATGATGTAACTATGATAATATGACTATGATTGACCTCATTGGCTACTTAAGATGAGGTTGATCAATTTATGTGATTTATGTGACAAGTTTTTCAGAAGATTATCCAGTTGGTAAGTAGATTTATTATTTGATTATTTATACTAGAGTATTTATTTATTAAGTTTTGAACTCACTCCTCGGTGTTTATTTTGTATATACACAAGTTGAGTCTTTACTACCACCTCCTTAGAGCTAATTTTATTAGAAACTCTTTTTGAATGTTTTGGTAGCATAAACATTTGTTAAATAGAATTATATTTTGGGACTTATTTTGTATAAGCACAAGGTAGAAGAGTTATGTATTAAAATATTTCAAGTTAGTTAGATTAGCTTATCCTTAGTTGAAAGGAGTTGCAAGCAAACTAAACTTCCTGTTGTTTTGAAAACTTTGTTAATTACTAATGAAATGTCCTTTTTTTCTTTTAGTGTTGCATTCCTTCCCTCTATACATTCTAGTTAAATAATTAAGATGGTGATAAATGAATGGGATTAGGCTATTGGAAATTAGATAGTGGATTTCATGCCAATCATAATTAAATTAGGGTTATGACACCTTTAAGATTTAGTTACTCTAAAGATATATGGTTATAGTCATGCTCTATTGATTGGCAATACCCTTATCATTTTAACTTGCTACATTTGCCATTGCATGCTATTATGTATTTTTAGGGCATTAGACATACCATATAATGGAATAATTCTTGTTTACTTCTTGATTATGTAAATTAGTGGAGAATTCTATAAAGTATGATGATAGATGTAATTTATTTTAGTTATTTATCATGTAATTTATATGTTTTGCCATTCTTGCCATGTTTCATTTATTGTGAGGAAAAATTGTATATCTATTACTTTGTTCTTCATTAAATAATGTGAACCTCTAATTTTATCTACATATCATTGTACGTTACTGACGCTAATTTTTTTTTTTAAACAACTAGAATATGGATCCTTCTAGAAATGTAGTTACTCTTACTTAAAAGAATAAAAAGGACTCCATAATGTTGAAGGTCATTGTTGTGACATTGGCTAAAGGTGGAAAGTCACATGTTGAGTTCAATGCCAAAGGCAAGTAGATGGAGAAAATAGAGCAGTATATAATAGTTATATTAGATTGGTAACACAATCTAAAATATTAATAGGTTATGTTCTTTAAAAAAGTATCCCAATGAGAAAAATATTTACTATTTTATTTTTTTCTATTTTATGTCTCTTAGGTGTCACATACTTAATTTTATAAAATTGATCTTATTTTATAATTTTGGATTGATTTTTAAATATTTTAAATTTATTCGATAAATATTGAATTTTGACACTACTTCTATTTTTCAATCATATCTTGACCTTTGGATATTGAATTGAGGAAAACTTTATATTGTTAGAAAGCTTAAAAAAAGATCTACAATTTTTATGTTTTAGCCTAAGCCCAGTTTAGAAATTTTAGAAGTCATATATGGCTAAGAAATTGAAGTCATGTTTCTATTCCAATTGAGCCTGCCTTGATCTTTAGGCCATTTTGGAGCTATAAAGGTCAAATTAACATAGAGCCAATGCCTAAATTTTCATAAGTAAGAGTCTACAAATTTCTTATTTATAGGCTTTCCGAATTATCTTATTTTAGTGGTTTAATATTGATTAAAAGTCAAACTTATAGGAATTCACTGATACAACTGTTAGAGTTAGTTGTCTTGTTAAAAATAGGTTTGGGCTTCTAAAAATTAGAAAGACCCTATTATTATAATCCTAAGAGACATAAAATCTAGGGCTAGTAGGGTTTTAGATTAATTAAGTCAAATAAAAGGGGGGAACTTATTAAACTTCTAGACATTTATACACACTTAATAGATAATTTTCCTTCTTCTTCTTCTTCTAGCTTGTATCGTTTAGCCATGGAGGGTTAATTTTTAGAGTTGGTGCAAGAAGTTTGAGGCTCTCCCTTATTGGATTACGAGATTATGATTCATAATGTTCACTTTTCTTCAATTTTTCTCTTTCCCTATTTACTCATTCTAAATTCTTAAAATTGCTTGTGTTAAATATTGATTTGATATAATTGATGTTTATCCTTACGATTTCTAATCCTTTGTTGCTTTGATATGAAATTATGGTCGATAAATTATGATTTTACACAGGGATAGAGAGTTGAGGAATTAATTTAGAGATTTCTAATTTAATTTCTCAAATCAACTGAATTCTATTATTAAATTAATTTTGATCTAGCTACTTTAGGGATTATAACGATTGCTTAATTTAACTAATCTTAATTGATCAAATCCTAGACAATTATCTAACATAGGTTCATGAATTATTATAAGGATTTTAGGTAATTCAAGGTTGAAGAATTAATTAGAAAAGTCAAATCTCAAATAATCCATGATTAATCTAATTTAAAGCTCTCAATTTCTTAAATTGGTTATTTTATTACATTAAATTCCTTTTCATTTTGTATTCATATTTGTTTGGTTCATTGCTTTTATTTTAATTTTGTATAAACCATCCCAATTCTAATTCTATTCTGCATACTATATATTACTATATAATGCATTTTTGTCTAGTTTTTATTTTGTTTATATTAGTTTCTTTTATTTTTAGTTCATTAATAATTCAACAATTATGTAAATATTGTTTGGAATTCATAATAGAAAATAATATCAAGAGATCATTGGGATACAACTTGGTTTGTGCCACTATATTATAGCAAACTAGTTTTTAACTAATTTTTGTGCACAACAGTAGTGCACATCATATCCCCTCAGTATTTAAGGATAATATTTAGGAAAAGGTCTTAGTATGTATGCTTGATTTAGATAACATTATATTATAGATATATGTAAAGCTATATATGGTTGAGTAATCACATAAAACTCTTTCATGAGTGTTTTTTCCTTGTAGAATGCTTTCGAAATTCTACACACCCTAAACATGCATAGCAGAGTACTATTACATGTAGTAATTTCATGAAAGGACTTCAAGATAACCTTGAAGTGAGGTTATATCAATCTTAAGACCACTATAAAAATAAACCTACTTTAGAAATAAAACTTTATTGAAAAACAATCATGGGAGAAATTCTTGCAATAAAACAATGAGAAGTTTTATGTAAAATTTATACATTCTAATTACCAATTTTTCTTATTGTCATATTTATATATCATTTATGCTTATGAACTAATATCTCTTTTATTCAATAGGAGTTAACTAGATCCATCCAAGGGAGGCAAATGAAGAATAGATATCTATACAAGCTCCCTTGAGATGGCTAATAGAAGCTAGAGAAAGAGTTAATAGAAGAGAGGTGTATGAAAGCCCAAAGCAAGGTCATTGAGGAGTTACCTTCCATATCCTATATAGAGTTATGGAAGTGAGGCATAGTTACCAAGTAAGGATAGTACATGACCTTGGAGATTTAAGCTATTATGGAGAAGATTGTAAATTTTTATAATTAAATCAACATGTATTTCTTAATTTTGAAGCTTTTATTTCATGTAAATTGAATCTAATTATCTATGTTGTTTATTGGTACAAGACACTTTTATGCAATAGGATTCTAAAAGTGAGTTTGAGTTGGTTAAGAAGAATGAAATCCTGACCATAACATTGGGATTTAAGAAGCATTTAGCCATGTTCAGGGTGTTACATATAGTGTTAGCTTAAAAGATTACTTCACCTATCAGGGCACCATTTAAAGGGACATTTGTACATTAACTTGAAATACCTTAGAGCCAATATCACCTATGAAACAGAACAAAAACTTAATACATATTGGATGATAAAGATGCAATCAATGCAAGAGTAGCATATGTTGATGTAGTAACAGTAGTAGTAAATTCACATTTTAATAGACCAGATAGCTTTCTATCAGATTGCACAATTGAGTTTTATAGCATTTGTCTAACTAGCTTTTATGACTATAATTCACATGGATGAGCCAACCCTTATAAGCACAACCCAACTTGCCCTTGATACTTCTAATCAGAAAAAGGTGTTAACCCCTCTTGCAACTAGTATAGGGAATGCTCTAGCACTTATAAGGTTAGTTGCCATGACAATAACTTTTTAAAGACCATACCTAAGATAAATGGAAACTTTAACACTTATATTTTTTCATATATGTCTATTAGTGAATTGAATTTCCTATATTTAATGTTTATATTAAACAAGGTGAAGCCCTGTATGCTTTGATAATGGTGGGACACCTTCATGAAATATCATAGCTAAGTGGATATTGGTAAGTTATGAGCTCCACCATCAACCATTGTCAGATGATTAACTTAAGGTTACAGTCGATAAGCCTTTAGATTTCATGGTTGAGGTACTGATGCTAAATGATGAAATTTGGATAGTAAAAGAAGCCTTTATGATTTTCATCACATAGTTAATAGCTCTTATTTAATTCCTAGTAAAGGTATCATTGTATATCCTTTCCCCTAGCACTAACTTTTTTATATGGTTAAAATTAAATTAGTCTTATTATTTAAGATTATTAGCTAACATTATATGTGTTTCAATGACCTTTTGATTATGATTAGAAGGCATTATAAGCAAAGCTTAATAACTTTTGGGCCTTAGAGGAGCAAGCATGCTTATGATAAAGGTAGATATGGTAGGATTCTTACTCCATTATTTATTAATAATATCACCATTAAGCAGATCTTAAGATTTAAGGAGCATAATGTCATTGGCATCCAACTTTTATTAAGTAAGTTTATATTATCTTCTTTGAGTAAACATGAATTAATTTAACTATTGTCTAAATTAAAGTTAGCTCATATTAATCTTTTTATAGGTATTATTATGACTATTAGCCTACCCTAAGAGCTTATTATGGATTCTTGTATCCATTTCAACTCAAAACTCAAGCTTAATAGGATGATAAGAAAAGGGAGTAACATATTATTGGTATATTACTCAAGAAACCTAGGAAAGCCTGTTACTTTGCTATACTTAAAGGATAAGTTTCACTTATGCATTAGTTATGATTTTTATTTTTCAAAAATTTTATTGACATTTTGTTATACCATTGTGTTATGAATTCGGATTATCATATGCAGCGAAAATTCAAAAATTTGATCCGAATTCTACCTAGGATCATGCAAAAGACATAAATCAATGATTAGAGTTTTACTTATTGGTCACTTGTGTTTCTACTGATCAAAACTTGAGAGCGGATGAATCAAACACCGGCCGGAAGGTATAGTGTCTCTACGGTATCCACACGGAGTGAACAACGACCTCTCACCCTCCACGAATCTGCTAGGATGTGTTTTTCTCTCTAAGAATTAGGATTGGATGTTTTCTGAGTGATTTAGGGTTTGTATGGAAGCTTTGAGCGTGTTATTAAAGTGCTGCCCTCAAGTCCTTTTTTATAGAACTTAGGCAAGGTATAATCCTAGTCCTACTAGGATAATGCTTCCAAAATCCTAATCACACTTAACAACTCATCTTATCCTTATCCTAGAGATAATGGGGAGAGATAGGACTTATCTATTAATTATCTAATATTAGATAATAATATTATTTCATAATATAAATATCTTAATTATTAGATAATTGCATATAGTTATCAAATATCAAAATAATATTATCTCATAATATATTTATCTAATATCTAATAATGTAATTATTTGATATTACTTTAATATCAAATAATATCACATAATATATATATATATAAACGTGAATTTATTATTCTTAATAATATATATATGCACGAAAATAAGTCCAATTAATTGGATATTAATATAATTAAAGTCTAATTAATTATTATCTTATTCCTACTCCTTTTGTGTGACCCTGTAGGTTCTTACTACGTTGACAATGACTCATTATTGAGCCATAGACAGTAAGCGGTATCTAGCAATACATCACTGCCACTCAAGTAGTAAGAATGTCTGTGATTCGACATCCACCTAATACATGATCAACGTTTTGCATCATAACCTCTTTTGTAATAATATCTAAATTGAATTGGAGGCATGGAATGTGTCATCCTCGTCAATGTTCAATTTATATTTCTTGATACTGAGTAGACTTAAAATAAATGATTAATATCACATATTAATTCAATTGAGCATGGCCATGCATTTCTAAATCTCACTCAATCAAGGGGCCCAAGGATATTTCTCTTTTATACAACATCACTCACTTCCCTCTGCACGATTTATGACACACCCAATCAATGCCCTACTTGTCATCCTGATTAAAGGTGACATAGGACAATATTAAAGTGAGTAATTTCTCATGTAGGGAACCGTAGTAACTTCAGGTCAAAGGTTTATATGTATTTATGATCATATGAGAATAACTTATGACACGTCTATCCATGCAATATTCTCATAGTGGGTCAGTCCAGTACATTATTCACTAGCAATGTACTCATGTATTGACTTGATATCATATATCCATGATTCATAATCATCAGTCATTATACATGCTAGTCTCGATGTATTATTACTATCCTTTCGTAATAATACTTGACTAGGGACATTTTAGGAATAGCGAAGTTATTCCAAGGATAATTATTATATTAAGTTATAAATTGCGCATAATAATAATAAAATAATAAAAATAAAATATAATAATTAAATTACCTAAAATAAAACATAATACATTGTGTATAACTTCAATCATCTATATGATTGGTTCTAGGACACACACTAACACATTGTAGTGTAAGCACTATTGGATTCTTATTGTGGTGTACCTAAAGAGGAAGGTTGCCTTTTGGTTAGATTCATTAGGCAAAGAAGTGTGTTCCATATTGAAGAAATGTCTAGATAAAGTAATGTTTGAATGTTACGAAAAGAGGATTGTAACTAGATGGGAAAAGGTAACAAAAATTTAAAATAACAAGCAATATGCATGTGTGTTTTGTGAGTAAGATTATAATATATTACAAATAAAAGCTATAGGGAATTCAGATTATCACATGAAGCAGAAATTCAAAATTTAATCTGAATTCTACCTAGGATCCATGCGAAAAGCATAAATCAATTATTAGGATTTTACCTATTGAGCACTCATGTTTCTACTAATCAAAACTTAAGAGCGGATGAATCAAATGCCGATTGGAAGGTACATCATTTCTACGGTATCCACACGGAGTGAACAATGACCTCTCACCCTTCACAAATCTATTAGGATGCATTTTTCTCTCTAGGATTTAGGATTGAATGTTTTCTAAGTGATTTAAGATTTTATGGAAGCTTATGAGCGTGTCTAAAGTGCTGCCCTTAAGTCCCCTTTTATAGAACTTAGGCGAGCCACAATCCTAGTCCTACTAGGATAATGCCTCCAAAAAATCCTAAACACAGTTAACAACTCATTTTATCCTTATCCTAGAGATAATGATGAGAGATAGGACTTATCTATTAATTATCTAATATTAGATAATAATATTATCTCATAATATAAATATCTTAATATTAAATAATTACATATAGTTATTAAATAAATAAATAATATTATCTCATAATATATTTATCTAATATCTAATAACGTAATTATTTAATATTATTTTAATATCAAATAATATCACATAATAATAATTATATTTATTATGTGAAAAATATATTATTATTTAATAATATATATATGCACGAAAATAAGTTCAATTAATTGGATATTAATCTAATTAAAGTCAAATTAATTATTGTCTTATTCCTACTCCTTTTGTGTGACCCTGTAGGTTTTTACTACGTTAATAATGACTCATTATTGAGCCATAGACAGTGAGTGATATTTAGCAATACATCACTGCCACTCAAGTAGTAAGAATGTCTGTGATTCGACATCTACCTAATACATGATTAACGTTTTGTATCATAATCCCTTTTGTAATAATATCCAAATTGAACTGGAGGCATGAAATGTGTCATCCTCGTCAAAGTTTAATTTATATTTCTTGATACTAAGTAGAATTTAAAATAAATGATCAATATCACATATTGATCCATTTGAGCATGACCATGCATTTCTAAGTCTCATTCAATCAAGGGGCCTAAGGATATATCTCTTTTTATAATAGTAACAAAATTCCATCTATATCACTCACTTCGCTCTGCATGATTCGTGACACGCCCAATCAACGTCCTTCTTGTCATCCCGATTAAAGGTGACATAGGACGACATCAAAGTGAGTAACTCCTCATGTAAGGAATCGTAGTGATTTTAGGTCAAATGACTATATGCAATTGTGACAATATGAGAATTACTAATGATACAAGTCTTATCCATGCAATATTCTCATATTGGGTCAGTCCAATACATTTGTTCCCTAACAATGTGCTCATGTATTGACTTGATATCACATATCCATGATTCATAATCATCAGTCACTATACATGCCAGTTTTGATGTACTATTATTATCCCTTTCGTAATAATACTTAACTAAGGGCATTTTAGGAATAGTAAAACTATTTCAAGGATAATTATTATATTAAGTTATAAATTGCATAAAATTAATAAAATAAAAATAATATAATATAATAATTACATTGGCTAAAATAAAATATAATACATTATATATTATTTCAATCATCTATATGATTGGTTCCTAGGACACATACCAACAAAAGCTTAAGTGTTAATGAGATAAAATTAACTTCCTATTTTATTGTAGTACTTTAGATAGCCTAATAATGTGGAGTGTGATTACTATATCATCCAATACATGAATGATATGATACGTCATCAAAAAAATCTGATTAAGGTATTCACTTGCTTACTTATAGCTCACCACTTAACCAATTAACTAAATTGGTTTTAATGATAATATATTAATTGTATAAAAATTACAATGTTTTGAGGATAACCTAAACCCATATGCTTGAGACCAGCTTGATGAAATAAGAAAGTTTTAGATAGGGTACTTCATCAAGACCAGAGTTAAACCAGAGTTAAACTAACTTAAATGGCTTTGGGTGTATCTAAATATGTAGTGATTGTAATTAACTTATTGAAAATTACTTAATGATAATGCGTTAGTTGTAAATAACTTGTTATAATTTGATATGAAAATAAAAATTAAAAAATGTTATATAATTTGGTTTACCAAGGTATTCCAATAATTATTTCTACTATTTTTGTCAATTGTAATATATTTTTATAGTTGTCAATTGGTTATTTCTAATGAGTGCTTTTTTCTTAAAAAAATTACATCATAAGAAAACATCAATTATTTAACTAAAATAGAAGTCTTTGTTAACAAGATACTAATTATTTGATAAGTGACTAGTGTCATAAAATTCATAAGTAGGATGATGCTATTGCCATTTAAATGTCAGCTTTATAGTAAATAACTAATATCTAAACTAAAACAACATCATCTTGACAACTTCTATCCTTGGCATGAGTTGAAAATAAAATTAGTAAAGCATTAATGCCAATTGCAAATTTTTTCCTCTAGTTTTTTTCAACCATAAAATGATTCTTTCTTTATGCTTACCTTTCAATCTTAAAATAAATCTCTTTTGTTTTAGGTTTATCCTCAACATTTATTTTACAAGATTGAAGCTTTGCTAGCTTGTCACTAAATATATGTGACTATGCACTCTTTGGAAAAAAATAAAATATAAGAGTTAGGATTTGTTAAATTTTCATATTTATTCTTGCAATTTAATTTTGGGTTTCATAATTGACCATATTGTTGTATTCATTTTGATGTAACTTTTACAAGTTTGTAGATATGAGAAATTTGATTTCATTCTTCTTCTTTGGTATTTGGTACTATATATTATCAATTATTTATTTATATGAAATGTATAATATCGTACATGAAATTTGAAAGAATGCTCATTATATTTGTAGGTATTGGATTTAAAAGTGCTTTTCCATAAAGTGTGAACCTTACATATTATGCAAGGGTATCAAGATAAATTTAGTAAAGTAGCTATCTCTAATTAAGGTATCATATATAACCTCTCATTGTTTTCAAAATTTTGTTATTCAATCTATTCTTTAAAATTGCTAACATTAGGATTCTATAACATCATAGGAGGTATTGGTTTGTATTTCTAGTTAGGGTGTTTTGTAATGAGGAATATAAGAAGAATAAAGAGGATTCAGGAAGGAAAAGTAAATAAAGAAAGGGAACATGGAAGATCCAAGAGTGAGGAGAAAAGGAGGGAGATTTGGGTTATGAGGGGGTATAATATACCACATTAGTTTTTTAGAGAAACCAAAATGATATTTCTAAAATTAAACATTGGTTACTTATAAAAAAATTAATATGTAATGTTATTTTTCAAGGCGCTTTAAATGAAATGATGTCAATTTTTTTTTTATGTAATAACTGATGTTGTGGTAATTATTTATGATAGATATATAATTGACATTAAAACTTATATATAATGATGCTCGATTACACATTGATCAAATTCTAGACATCTATAAGTAATTTTATAGTAATGCTCTTATATTGACTTTTTATTCACTAAAATTAACAAAACAACTTATATACTAATTACAAGGCTAATTAATATACTACAAAATAAATATTTGTCATTAAGAAACAAGTTGTAATGAAAATTTAGTATTAATAGACTTTTTCAATTTTTAAGGTTGAAACATCAACACTTACGCATTACTATAGAAATACAATTTCATATTGGTTATTTCCCAGAAATCATGTTGTATGTAAGACCATTCCACATTAGTTATATAACTGATATTAAAAAAGGTTACCACATCGATTTTTTATTGAAAATTGATGCATTTTATTTTAAAAGTATTTCAATTTTTTTTACATTTCATGTCTATTTTTAGTAAAAACTAATATGAAATGTTTACAAAATATTTTTTTAAATTCAATTTTTCATTTCCCCTAGCAAAATATTTATAATAAAAATTGAATAAACCCAATATTTCACTAAAAACATGCATTTTAAGTTAAAAATTTTAGAAAGTTATAACTTCATCCATTTAGGGTGAATTTTTTTTAATTATAAATCTATCCATTTGCGAATGGGTAAATTTGGTTTGCCCTTTTGGAATCAAGAAAAAAATGGCCATTTTCATGGAATTTTTTATTTTTTTTCTCTATCTTTCATCATTATTCAACTAATTTCGGACTCTACTATAAGATTTTATCGAATATATAATAAGAAAAAAGACTTAAATACAACCTCAGAAGATAAATAAAGGAAATACAAATAAAAATCTTTTAAAAAATCCGGTATAAAAATTAAGAGAAATAAAAGAGGTGAAGATTTGAGAAATAGAAGCAAGAAAGACACATATTATGTTTTGACCCATTTCATGCTTGATGCTAGTTGAATGAGTATCTATAGCTTATTAACTCTTGTGGAGGACGAAGTGAGATCTAAGTTTTTATAAAGGGAGCTAGATGGTCATTAAGCTTGGAAACAAATTAGAATGACAGTGAGAGTGATAATGAGGAAAATAGGAAATTTTACTTAGTGAAAAAATTTCTCTACTACCATCACTTTATGTGTTAGTTATTTTAAAAATTGATATTTAAGGTGTAGCAGGAAAAAACATGTTATTTTTTTTAAGAATTAAAGTCTAAATTTTTATCATATTTTTAAAAATATCATTGTTCACATGACTTTAGATATTGGTTATTTTCAGAACTAACAACTAAAGTCTCATAAGAAGAAAATACATCGTATTTTTTTAAGAATTGGCCCATAAAGTTTCTTTATATTTTTTAAAATGTTACTACTTTTATGACTTTAAAGGTTGGTTATGTTAAAAATCAATGTCTAAACTCTCATAAGAAAAGAATACATAGGTTATGTATAAAAAATCAATGTCTTAGGCAATTTCATTTTCCAACACTAGAGATTAGCCTTACTTTGGATATCAATTTTATAAAAAAACCAATGTGTTAATTATATCTCAATTTTTTGAACAAAATCTTCTCCTCCCTTTTGATGCAAATTTAAGTTTTCTAATTTAAATTGATGTATTAAGTTTCCTACATTTTTAAATATGCCATTATGTCATTATATATATTGTTTTCTTATTTAACTAACATTAATTGGTTGATGTCGAATTGTATTTTTATATTAGTGGTAAATAGTGAGTTTTAAGAATGAAAATGTGTTGGCTAGAGTTCCAAAGTTAAAAAAATGGTATATTTGAATTATAGAAATGTACTTTATTATGTTCATTTGTAACACCCCATTCCAAAAATTAAAGTTTATTCATTTATTTATTTTTGGTACTTGTCTCTAACTTAATTACCTTTTCCCACACATTAATTTATTTTGCATGTTCTGCTATTGTATTTGAAACATCCAGCACTATGCAAAGATCTTTCAACCATTTTGTCATGACCCATTCTTTAGATCATAATGACTGATGTAAAGATATCAATCAAAGCTCTTTACAAGCCTCTCCTAACAAAATTATTTTAAAATTTTAGTGTTTTCTGAAAAACAAGTAAGATGTAGAAGCCTCAAGTTTGGAAATTCATTAATTTTTTAAAACTAATTAAAAAATAACTTTCCTTAAACTGATGAGATTTAATATTTTAAAATTCTAAAAATAGATAATGACTTCAATAAATGAAATCTCATCTAAAAACAATTAACAAAGCCAGGGATCTTTTTCTAAAAAGAAGACTTTGTAATCAAATTAAGAATTAATACTTTGGAAAACTTCTTTTTAAGGAAAGTATTCTTTCATTATTTAATGGAAGTTTTCAAAAGTAAAAAAATATTTTAAAAATTCGAATACCTTTTTAAAATACCTTAACTATTGAAAAATCATTTCCTTTTATCCTTTTTTCTTTGAAAAATTATGGTCCTTTTATGTCATAAAACATTTTTTTAGTAAAGCCATACACATGCATCATATATATGAAATGCCTAGGCTTGTGTAGTTAACCCTTTTGTCATTAGAATAAAGTCATAAAATAATTGTACATAAAAATGTTATTCTTAAAGTTAAAGATGGAATGGTCTTTGGGTATTAGACATCATTTAAAACTATTGCCCATGCTAAAGTAAAATTCCAGCGTAAATCATTCATAAGTAGTTTCCTATATATGCCATCCGATATCAATAATTTTTATGAGAGCCATCTAGAGATGTAGTATTTGAAAAATAATATCCACAAGTATAGTAAGTAATTTAATAACTCAATGAATGACTATCACATCAATTTTCTAATGGGTTTTAGCTAGAAATCAAATTTGTACAAAATATATATTCAAATAGCTTTTCTTACCAGGAATCTTTTTTCTAAACATTTCACAGATCTAACATTTCTATATATTTCACTTATAAGATTATAAAAAATAATTTTTTAAGCATAATCATGAGCATAATATTATGTATATATTCGCATAATAAAATAGGTAGGAGGTATATAGGCTTACCACCTTGTTACTTTGAAACTGACCTTATCCCATCTAACCTTTAGGTATAGTGAAGATAGCCCTTATGGCTTCTGACACTTTTTTTTCAAGTAATTATACTAGAGATAGCCTTTTAGGCTTCTAACACTATTTTATATAGATCATTATGTTGAAAATAGCCTTTTAAGCTTTCAACATCATTTTTCTTTAGTGAATACAAATTTGTGATCTTCTTACACTTTTCTTTAGTGAAGATAAACTTATATGGTCTTTAGATGCTTTGTCATTTTAGTGAATACAAACTAGTGATTGTTTAAACTTTTATCAGTGAAGACAAACTCACGTAGTCTTTGGACACTTTTTCATAATTTCACAACAATATTAGGATAGAGTCAAAATATCTTTTATGCCATAAACATCAAGTAAACAATATCATATTCACAATAATATAATCTAGCAAAATAGTATTCTTGTCACATTTCAAATGACCATATTAAGCATTTAAGCTTTCACATGCATATGCTGAATTAAATATCCTAGTGCTTAAACCATTCATATTTATATAAAATTGTTTGTTAACTCTTTCACAGCATATCATATCACTTTTCACTATTGCATGCATTAATGATTCATGACATAATTCATCCACTTAAAGCATTTTCATACTTACTGTTACGTTTGAAATGGTTTGTAAATGATGCAAGTGTAAACTATTGCAAACAAGTAATAAAGTGACAAGTAGAGCATTATTCTCACAAGGATTGTTTCACTAAGTACCAAAATTAATAATCTTAATACTATTTGGTGAATCGATTAGTCAAGAATTTAATTAACTAAATAAAAATTTATGCAAAGTAATTAAGATAAATCCAATTGAAGTAAAAGCAAATATGAATAAAGCCCTAGTGATTAGACTTCATATAATAAATTTTGATTGAATCATCTATCTACTTTAATCAAATTTTAATATTTCTCATTGATAATCAACTTTCCCTAAATTAATTACTAGCCTTTTCCAAGATTAAGTACTTTTATTATCAATTGCTAATTCATTATATTCCTATGTGAATTAAAATAACTAATAATGCATTATGATTTATGGAACTCATTAAGATTACATAAATTATATGAATATATTCCTATTTCATGTGCAATTTATAGTTTTAATTATAAGATTCATACACATGCATTTCCTTCCAGTCTCAACATGCATATTGAAATCATTCAAAAGGTAATTAATTAATTTAAAGCATTAAGATCAATAATTAAAACTTAATTATGGAGAACAAAATTGAAATTAGATTTAATAAATTAGAATTCAATCTATTATTATTAAGCTACATTATCACCCTAGGAAAATGAAGATTTAGTTTATAATAGAATTAAAAACAAACTCAAAATAAAATGAAAGCATCATGAACACAACATGAAACTTATTTATTCATGATTAAAACATAAAGATAAAACTATAAATGCATAAGAATGGGAAATCTAGCCATACATATAGGTGACAATCTAAACCATTCATATAGGAGGACTACTTAGCCTTTCATTTAGAAGGTATGTAAGAAGAACTAAAAATGCATAAAACTGAACTCTAAATGCTTTCTAAAAATGTTATCCCTTTGTGCTTTTGAATCCTTTCTATTTATAGATGAATGGATGGAAATATTTGAATTTGCTAAGCCACCAATCTTGACCATGCAGTGGCCATGCTTTTGGATTGTTGCTATCTTTTAACAATCAAAACAATGGATTTTCATTTTCTAATCAACGTGAAAGTTATAAAGTTGCATCTTAGATTTAAAATGCATTCAAGAAATACCAATTTTAACATCTATGGCTTCATTTATGGTTAAATTAGTGGACAAAGGTTAGATTCAGAAAAAATCACTATTTTAGATTTTAAGCAAAATTTAAAATCCTTAAAGATAGAATTAGGCTTTAGCGACAACATGGAAATTGATCCATATAAAAAATGATCTAATTCAATATCCAAAACTCTAGATATGATCTAAAACCTAAAATAGGGTTAAAACCTAGTATTATTAAAAAAAATTAATTTCATCTCAAAACCATGACTATTCACAAAATGCAACCAAATTTATTAAATAAGCCTATATAATATCCTAAAATGTATCATATAAGGAAAAATAAATATGTAAATATTTTATTTATCAAATTTTTCCACAATTAACTTTTGGATGTCCTTGAATGTACATAAGACCAAAAATTAAATAATAACCTCTTAATGAAATTAAGAGTGCAAATTCATAAGTAAGAAAATAATTAAAGTATAAAGATATCATAGCATTCATGAATCAACAAAACTTGATATCTAAAACTAAAAAGGAATTGCAACTTTATTTGAGAAGAAATGAACCAAGTTGATTGAATCATTGCAATTAATCTTTTTTCAAGCATTTAAGGATAAGTATTTTACTCAAATTCAACCAATTAAAGATTACACTATCATAAACTTGCTTAAATTCTTAATCTCCACTACCTAATTCACATGTACATTTCAAATCAAAAGGTCATATTAAAGATTGTAATGAAGTTAAGGTAAAGGAAAGATAGAATTAGGATATAAAAGGCTAGAACAAAGAAAGAAATTAGTAGAGTAATTAAAATATAGGTAATCTATGAATAAATTTTTCTCAGCACAACAATCCCAGATTTAAATTTAAGTACCTGTCAATTTCTCTCTTTTTTAATTTTTAATTTTTTTAATCTTTTAATTTTTTCTTTTTTTTTTTACTTTGAAATTGATGATGTACTTTATTAACAATCTATCTCACAAAGATTTAAATGCTCTATTAATTTCTAAGGATAGGTAAAGACACTTGATATTTCATTAAAAGACATGTTATTAGGCTAAAAATAAAGAATAGTTAATTAGGCTCAAAGAGGCTTATCAATGATAAAACTATAAGGTTAGCTATTTGGTTCTAGTTAAAATAAAAAAAAAATACCTTTCTCATATTTGAGCATGCATGTGAAATGTAATCTCAATAAGATTTTATGCAAGTTCTAGAGTGATAACTTAATAGGTAAATATCACATATAAGAAAGACAATGATAATTAAACAAGTAGGCTCAAAAGCTTACGATTAAAGGCTTCCAACTTAATTCCTTTAACTCAAAATCTATTGTCAAACCTATCAATATTAAGAAGTGAGAAAGTTATTCAATCATGGTATGAAACCTTTAAACCTAACTGATTCTCCTTAAGACTTATGCATTTCTTAAAATTATTCAAAAGAATCTAAATAAGCAAAAAACCTTTTTTTTTTTTTACAAAAGGAGATATTAAAATAATTTTTTTACACTATATGGAAGTGTATTAAGAGCTAAAAATAACTTTTTACTTGGCCATCCTTTTTCACACATAATGAATCTTATGATTTTACTAGCAAAATCTCTTAATAAAAGCTTTTTTTCTCCCCTAATCTAATGTAGACATTGTCCCCAATATCTTTAGGAAATTAGCAAAAATGTTTATTAAATAGTCAACTTACATGTGAAAGAAATTTTTGGAGTAAAACTATAAGAGTAAAGAAAGTTACATTTGGAGAGTTGTATCTAAATTTTGCTTCAAACTATTGTCTAAAGATTGTCAATCTATTTGTTTCACTAATGGATTAGGTTTAGTTGCATAGATATGCAATTGGTCAATTAGCTAATCAATAATTGAGGTAGAAATTATAGCACTATAGGTCCCTTAGGCTTTGTTTGGTTGCAAGAGAAAAGAGGAGAAAAGAAAATGGAGGAGAAAAGAAAATGGAAGAGAAAGAAAATAGAGGAGAAGTTATTTTCTTCAGGGTTGTTTGGTTGTAAGAGAAAACAGAGGAGAAAAGAAAATACAGAAGAAATTAGTGTGTTTGGATAGAGGAGAAAATAAGAGAGAAATAATATAGATAATTTGAATGGATATAAAATTAATACAAGAACATTTATTATACCAAAATAATATTGAAAATAAAAATTAAATTATTTATAAATAGAATAATATTGAAAATACCGATACTCACCGGTTGGAGGGTCCAAAAATATTATTTAATTATAATAAATAATATTATAATATTTTTAAGTTATTAATAATTAATAATATTAATAAAATAATAACAAATATTAAAAATAATAATTAAATAAATAGTGATTAATATTATTATGATAATATTAATTATTATTAAGATATCAATAATAATTAAAATAATATGAGTAATAATAAAAATAATATTAATAATATATTAATAATTAATATTAAATAATTATAAAAATTATAATATTAGTAAATAAAATAAAAATAATAAGATAATAATTATAATAATTATTTTAATAATAATTATAAGTAAATTATTTTTAATAATAATTATAAATAAATTATTTTTAATATAATAATTATTAATAAAATAAATTAAAAATACTTAATTTTTTCTGTTTAAATTAAATAAATTAGATAATTAAGAATTATTTCTTTTTTTTCTTCTAATTTTTTTTTAATTTCATTCCCTTTCCCTGTTAAATTAAACGGCCCCTAATAGCTTTTTGTCGTTACTGTGCTAACGCTGCATCATGTGGCTTCCCTATGTCACCGGTGGTAGTGGCCAGCTGGAAACGAATGGAACAGCAGCAGCATGATGTCAGCTGGTCTTCATGCCGTCAACAACTCTGCTCGAGATGGGAACAACAACAATGTTTGTAGAGAGAAGGAGAGAGAAGAAGGAGAAAGGAAGGACATAATCACACACGAGAGGATGGTAGCATACAGTAACAATCCAACCGGTGCAGATCTGTCGTCGTCCAGCAGCAGGAACTGGCCGGCCTTGCTCCGTCGGCCATCTGCAGCCACAGATCGGAGCGTCTTGTAGCTTCCCACGCCGGTGTGAAGCAAAACTCAAGCAGCTGGACGACGGACGAACTCAGGCAGCTTCAACCGGAGAACAGAGGCGGACGGACGAACCTCCAACACGGCAGCAACAGACAATGAAGAAGAAGGAGAAAAGCATACCGGCAGAAATCAGGCTGGTCGGAACTCGTCGGCGGCAGAAATGCACAATAAAGATGGCTCGGCTGCTTGTTGTTGCAGTGATGCTCCCTTCCGAACTCATGGCTAGCAGAAGTTGTGCTGCATTTTCTCCTCATTTCTCCTCAAAACTGAGGAGAATTTCGCCAGGTGGGACCCATGTACGGAAACAAAAAAAATTTTCTATTCTCCCCGATTTTCACTTGCAGCCAAACGGACGAAAACCGAAAAATCTCCTCCGTTTTCACCCCGTTTTTTCTCTTCCCCCCTGTTTTCTACGCAACCAAACACACAGTTAGAGTATAAATCCCTATTTCATAATATGATCTAAAAAAAATAACAAACCATCATAAAAATTATTAACATTTAATAACCCTATTGACTTTTGAAGAAAGTTTAAATTGACCTAATATATAATATTGGAAATTCCATCTAACATTTCTAGACTACTAGGTAAAGCAATAAAGGCTTTAGCATTGTAAAGCATGCATCTCATATGTTCAGGCAAGCTTGAAACCCTTAACTCATTACCTATGATATATTACTTATTATCCAAACCCTTTACAAGGACTCAATATTTTGCTCCTTTTAATTTTTGTAGAAATTATTGCACTTCCCCTTAAACCTTGAAGTCCTCCCTCATATACAAAGTTAATATTTCTAGTTGCTAATGCATTACCAAGATCACTCGCTACTTCAAGGAACTCTTCATCCTTCTTAGTATAAGATTTACAAAAAATATAGATAGATTTAAATCTGCATTTTGATGGCTTTTTATCCTTTTTTTCTTCCTTACTTTCAGACATTTTGCATTAATGGCGTGGCTGCAAGGATGCATCTTTATAATATGAAAATAGACATAGGGGGATCACATAAATCATGCATTGTCAGAAGAAGTTTGAAAAATGTCTTGAAGAATTGTTAGGTGTAATGATGGTGTAAAGAAATTAAACAAGGCAAGAAAAAAAATGTAAAGAAAGTCAAAAAGTTGCTAAAAAGATAAAAGAAAAGAAAAGATAAAAAAAGCATTAATATGAACAGTAGTTATGATTGTGGTTTATATCTTCCTCTAGTTTTATGTCTAATAATGGCTTAAACACCTTTTATAGGTCGAGGATATGCTTCCTATCTAGTTTTCTTATAAACTGACAAATAGAGTATTTTACTATTAGATTCCTTAAATTCTAGCACTCCTTTTTTATGTTGAATAATTTTATTAAATCAAGAAAAATAATATAAACATCTCTACTAGGATGCATCTCAAGAGTTTGAATGATATTATCTAATAACTCTTTACTCTATCTATCTCTTATGAATTGGATTTTATTTTCTTGATTTATTAAAACCATTTCTTTACTCTTACAGAGCTTGTTACATGTCCACCTAGCACATTTATGGTAAACTCCCATTCTATTAACTCTTTCTTTTTTAGAGTAAGAACTTCTTCCCATTCCAAGCATATATTTAATAAACAATTTATTAAACTCACCTACTAAATATACCTTAACTTCAATGATCCAATGTATATCCTTAGGAAAGCCTAAATGCTTAAGTGTCTTCATTCTTTCATGTCGATAGTTGTAAATCTTCTTGAGCACATCTTGGGGAAGAGTAAGGAATCTGATTTTAAGCTTTGCAAGGGATTCCTCCATGTTAAATTGAAATGACAAAAAATGATAAAAAATTGAAATTGTAATTGAAATATCATGCAATGTATGCTTTAGTGAGTAAGAAAAGAAAATGAATGAGTAGAGAAAGAAATTCTAGGTTGCCTTCTAAATAGCAACCTTTTTTTAACATTTTTAGCTAGACAAAGTCCTAACCTATTGCTGGCACTAGCTCTCTTTATTTATTTTTTAATATACATTTTTTTATTTTTTTTTATTTTTTAGAACTCATCGGGTGGTTTTTCAAGTGTGATGATACTTTTTAAGGTGTTGAGTGCACTGTTATTGTATTCTTTCAGCCTTTACCCATTCACCTTGAATTTTCAATCTCCATCTTGAATTTCTACCATACCATATGACTAGACTTGAACTATTATAAAGGTTTTTTACCTTCTTGATCTTAACTTTCCTAGAAAAAGCTTTAACCTTAAGTTATAAAGTAGAACTTTTTATCTTGGAGTAAAGTCTCTTCTCATGATTCCTTTGTCATGCCATTGCTTTGTCTTTTCCTTATACAACTTAGCATTCTCATATGCTTGTTGAATAGAATTCTTCAAGTTCATTTAATTGCATTAGCCACTTTTCATTAGCTACATTTTGTTAGTGTATATGCCCTAAAACCAATTATATTGATGATTGTAATTTTGAATCATGTTATTTTAATGGCAATTTCAATTATTATAATTATATATATTGTCTGCGTAATATATTCAATTATGATAATAACCTTAGAATAATTGTATTCTTAAATGTCCCTTATCATATATCATTGTGGATTAGGTTGCTTTGATATGTTAAGACTAGCATGTGTGAAGACTTATATGGGATATTAAGTTTACACATGAGTACAAGTTAGAGAACTTGTATACTGGACCGACCCATATTAAGAACACTACATGGATCATTATATGAGTGTCATAAGTGGTTCTTAGTGATCATTATTAATATGGTCCTTTAACCTGAGATCACCAAGGTTCCCTACATGTGAGTTTCATATTTTGATACTATTCTATGTCACTAATGGTTGAGTGAATGCAAGGGTAGATATTGGATATGTCACATATCATGCGGAGGGGTTTGTGTGATCAAGATGGGATTTGTCCCTCCTATATAACAGGAGCAACATCTATGGGCCCCTTGATTAAGTAAAGCTGAGAAAATGCATGGCCATGCTCAGATGAAATGACATGGGATGTCGATTACATTTATTTCAGTCAGCTTACTTAGGAATCAAGAAACCTTAAGATTGAGCTATACGGGAATGACACGGTCCATGTCTCGTGCTCAATCTAGATGTATAAGACAAAAGGACATAAGTGATGATCACATGTAAAGGTTTAGTCAAATCACCGACTTTCTCATTACTTGGGTAACAATGATGTGTTGCTAGACACCAATTATTATTTATGATCATTAATATGATTAATGATAATTGCCAACGTAATGAGAGCCTATAGGGTCGCACACTTAGAGCCTAGTGAATTTGGAATTAATGGACCAATTTGTTTGGGCTTAATATTTAGGAATTCATGTTATAATTATAAGGCCCAATAGTGAGCCTATAATTGTACATGGAATAAAGCCCAAATAGGTTAGGTTTTTCTATGCACCTATTTAAATAGGCTTGTTGGGTAATAATAACAGGATTACTATCATTATTCACGCACCCCAAAAAAGGCATAGAAAAACTCTAGCACCTCTCCTTGACTAAAACCCCTGAAGAGGCGTAGCTAGCACTACGAGGTGAAAGGAGATCGATTCCAACTGGTGTTTGTGTGGACATTCATCGATGATTCACTGGTTCGTATGGATACCATAGAGGTGCAGCCACATTAAACGTTGCATTGGTGATCTAATCTTCTGGTTTCTATCCCGGTTCATGATTTGGAGAGTAGATTGGGTTGGAAAACGGATAGAAGCAGATCGGATTTGCTGTGTAGCGGACAGAAGATTTTTGGCCATAAGGTATAAACCCTAATCCCTAATCTATGGCATTCTTAATTTGCATGGATCCTTGGTGGAAATTATGCAAAATTTTTATTCCGCTGTGCATGTATGATGCGCGATTTCCAGTACATTTAAGTCAAAATTCAATGCTTTAATCACCCAATATGCCTTAGACTCCATTTCTATTGGAAGATGACATACCTTGCCATACACTAATTAATAAAGAGATGTACTAATCAGAGTTTTGAATGTTTTTCTATAAGCTCATAGCACATCATCAAACTTCTTTGATCAATCCTTCTAATTAGAATTTACTATTTTTTCTAGTAGCCACTTTAGCTCCCTATTAGAGATTTCTACTTGCCTGGTAGTTTGTGGGTGATATGGACTTACAACTTTGTAAGTTACTCCATATTTTGCTAGCATCGATTGAAGTTGCTGATTACAGAAGTGCTTTCGTCCATCACTAATATTGCTCTGGGTACCCTAAACTTTATAAAGATACCCCTCTTCAAAAATTTCATAACTATTTTAAGAATCTTTTGTAGGAAGAGCTATTGCTTCAAACTATTTCAATACATAGTCAATAGCTACTAGGATGAACTAGTTGTTGAATAAGGATGGAAAAGGTTCCATGAAGTTAATCCTTTATATATTGAACAACTTAACCTTTAAGATATTAGTTAGAGGGGCTTTATGTCTTCTTGAAATATTTTCAATTCTTTAGCATCTATCACAAGCTATTACAAATGCTTGGGCGTCTTTGAAAAATGTAGGCTAGTAAAATCTAGATTGTAATGCTTTAGTAGCTATTCTATTTGCTTTAAAATGACCATTGTATAGGGATGAATGGCAATGATGTAGGATACTAGTCATCTCCTCTTTTAGGACACATCTTTTAATAATTTTATTTGGGTATGCTTATATAAGAAGGGATCTTCCTAAAAGTATTACTTTTCATTAATAAAGAAATTTTTGTTTTGTTAGCTGAATAACTTATAAGGCATGACTCCATTAGCTAAATAATTAACAAAATTAGCGAACTAAGGAGTAGAGAGTAATTTCATAGTAAAGAGCTATTCATCTGGGAAATTTTCCTTGATTGGTGATTTTACCTTTTACTCAAATGGCTCTAAACAAGATAGGTGATCTGTAATCAAGTCCTTAGTCCCTTTCTTATCTTTAATCTCCAGGTCAAATTCTTGCAATATGAGCACTTATTTGATCAATCTTAGCTTAGCATCTTTCTTTTTGACCAAGCACTTGATAACTAATGGTTTATATACATAATTACTTTTGACCCAATTAAATAAGCTTTGAATTTATCAAATGCAAATACTACTACTAAGAGCTCCTTTTTATTATTGCATAATTCAATTAGGCATTCAAGAGTATTTGGCTAGCATAGTAGAATATAAAAAATTTTATTTTTCCTCTAACCAAGAATAGCTCCAATGACATAGTCACTTGCATCATATATCATTTCAAAAAGAAAATTCTAATCTAGAATTATTACAACCGGTGCAGATACTAAGACGCTCTTTAAAGTTTGGAAGACTGCAACACACATTTCATTAAACATAAATGAGACTTCTTTTTCTAGTAACATGCAAAGTGGTTTTGTAATTTTTGAAAAGTCCTTAATAAACCTTTTGTAAAACCTCGTATAGCCTAGAAAACTCTGAATGCCTATGATTGATGTAGGAGGAGGTAATTTGTTAATTATTTCAATTTTTTCTTAATCAACTTCAATTCCTTGAGTAGATACCTTATGGCCTAGCATAATACCTTCTTTTACCATAAAATGACATTTTTCTCAATTTAGAACCAAATTTATCTCAACATAGCAGTGTAATACTTTTGCCAAATTAGAGAGACATTAATCATATGATTCATTAAAGATTAAGAAGTCATCTATAAATACTTCAATAAATTTCTATATCATGTCTAAGAAGGATGCCATCATCATTCTTTGAAATGTTATAAAAGTGTTACATAAGCCAAAAGGCATCTTTTTAAAGGTGAATGTACCACAGGGACATGTGAAAGTGGTTTTCTCTTGATCTTCTAGCACAATTAAACTTTGATTATATCCCATACACTCGCTTGGGAAATAATAATAAGCTTGCCAACTAATCTGTTCAGCATTTAACCTATAAATGGAAGAAGAAAATGATCTTTTCTAGTGGCTTTATTAAGCTTTCTCTAGTCAATGCATACTCTCTAACTAACTACTATTTTTAATAGAATAAGCTTATTATTCTCATTAGGCATGACAGTCATTCCAACTTTCTTTGGCACAACTTGAACTAGACTTAACCATTGATTATCAAAGATTGGGTAGATTATTGCCGCATTTATCACTTGATCATTTCTTTTCTAACCACCTCTTTCATGTTAGGTTCAGCCTCCTCTGGTGCTTAACTAATAGCTTATAATTATCATCCATTAGGATTTTGTGCATACAAATTGAAGGACTTATACCCTTTATATCAACTATCGATCATCTAAATGTTGTTTTATACTCCCTTCGAACTCTTAACAACTTCTTCTCTTCATTAGAAGTAAGGGCAACAATGACTATCACTAGTAATGTTGAATTTCCTCAAAGTAGGCATATTTCAAATGGGTTGGTAAGGCCTTTAGCTCTAACACTGGTGGTTTTTCCATTGATGGAGTAGGTCTACTTAGTCTTTCTCCTAGATCTTCAAATGGTCTCTTGATAAAAACTAGGGAATTTATCTCAAGGTAATTGATTGTTTCCAAGATCTTAGGATTAGTACACTTTGATATATTAACCATTCTTACTGCTAATGGTTGGTCTGTGCATATTTCATGCATTACATCTCTCATGTTGCTAGTCAATGTATCTACTTTGTAATAGGTATCACCTTCATATGGAAGAGATAAAACTTTAAAACTATTAAAGGATACTTGATCATCTTGAACATATAAAGTCAACTTTCCCTTCTACATATCAACTAGAGTTCGCCTAGTTGCTAGAAATGGTATCTCAAGAATAATAGGAATTTCTTAGTCTTCCTCCATATTAAGTATTATGAAATTAACTAGGAAGATGAATTTATCAACTTTTTACCAGCACATCTTCAAGGATTCCACACGGATGCTTTATCGAATGATATGCTAATTGTGGTGACACTGTAGTTAGTTTCACTTCTCCTAATCCCAATTTCCTATAGATGGATTGGCTATGGTTGGTATTTTGACCTTACCCTATTGATATGAAATGGGCTAGTGAAAGCCCTATATGAAATTGGCTTTATGTTGTATTTAAAATTATGGCCATATACCAAATATAGGCTTTTGTTTTATCTAGCATTATTAGATTAAATGTTATATGTGATGTATGATATATTTATGTGATATGAGATGATGTGGAGAGTTTTAAGGTTCGGTTCAATGCTTTAGTATTTGAGTCAAACAAAAGATCAAGTGATGCTTTATCGAATGGTATGCTAATTGTAGTGACACTGTAGTTAGTTTCACTTCCCCTAATCCTAATTTCCTATAGATGGATTGGCTATGGTTGGTATTTTGACTTTACCCTATTGATGTGAAATAGGCTATTGAAAGCCCCATATGAAATTGGCTTTATGTTATATTTGAAATTGTGGCTATATACCAAATATAGGCTTTTATTTTATCTAGCATTATTAGATTAAATGTTATATATGATGTGTGACATATTTATGTGATATGAGACAATGTAGAGAGTTTTAAGGTTCGGTTCAATGCTTTAGTTTTCAAGTCAAACAAAAGATCAAGTGGGATATGCATAACCTTAGAGAGACAAGATTGGGATACATGTGAGATAAGGTTAGCCTAAAGTAATAAAGGGGAACCTTTTATACCTCTATGACATTTAATAGTTATTGTAATGTTTATATTGAGTTATGATTAAATCATGTGGCTAAATTATATTTTGCTTAAGTGGTCCATAGTGGAGTTTGTAAAATTACCTAATGAAAAATATTTTCTTGTAAGAAAATTTTTTTAATACACTCCATGTATGTAAATGTTATCAAGATTAAAACTTATTAGAAAATTTATGTGATGGTTATCTTATTAAATAATTTTATCACTAACTCTACTTGTGGATATGCTTTTCGGATACTTTAACCTTAATAGCATCCTTTAAAATATTTGATATTTGGTGGCATAATTATGAAACTGCTTATAGGCGATTCAAACTAGAATGTTAGTTTTGCATGAATTTAGATGTACACCAATGCCATAGATTTTGCTTTAGTCTATGAAGCATTAACAGAGCACCTATACTAGCATTACTAACTACACCACTAGTAGTATTAGATGAATCATCATACTTTCTAGCACATGAGAACCCTGCTACTCTTGACTCTAAAATAGTCTTTATTGACAATTAGTTTGTTAATAATTGTCATGTTTATTTTTAAATTTTTTTTATTCACTGCAAATTTGCATAATTATTTTGAAAATCTTATAATTAGGCTGGTACTTAACCTAAGTACCTTTGTATAATTATGAATATATGATTTATATTATTATATGTACATGGTTTTGATATTATTTTTATTCTCTCATACTTTTTACAAAAATGATATAGTAAGTTAGTTCACATGAAATTTGAAAAGGAAAAGAAAAATGGTTTTCATTTGCATCAAAGGTAAATACATATTTTTGAATTTGAAAATATTTATTAAATAATAGATAGTTACATATTTTGAAAAAATTTCTAGCTTGATTTTTGATTTGATATTAACTCCAAAGTATTTTAAAGTAGAATAGGCACTTTTAATTTTCCAACTTTATTTAACCTGATCTTATTCTAGCATATTCATTTCATAGTTTGAACTTTTGATTTTAGAAGGAAACTTAATTCCTTTTAAAGATTTAATAAAAATTTTTCAAGGGTTTTTTGGTTTCTTAAGAAAAATGTATTTCAAACAAAGTTTTTATAGACCTATTTTTAGGTCTTTTAAATTTCTATTTGATAAGTCATCCCTTTAAAAATAGCTCTTGGAAAATTATCTATTGAAATATTGCTACAAGTGTAGAAGTTACTTTCCAATAAAAAGATAATTTTCTAAAAGAAGTTTTTGTTTCATAAAGTTTTTATGTTTTAGCAACAATCTTCTTCAGTTTTAGCTTCGATTTTGACTCTAAAAGAATTTATTGTATTTTTAATTTTTGAAATTTCCTTCAAAATTTTCTAGCATTTTTGACATTCAAGATGATCTTTTGTTTGATAGTGTTACTTACTATAAAATATATAAAAGATTGTACCATGTCAATTATGCAAAAATATTTTTTCATTCAATGAAAAAAAATATTTTTAGTGAAAATTTCACCTTTGTGCTTATACATTATGCATATTTTTTTTTAAAATAATCAAATTTAAAAAGTTATTTGCTTTTAAAAAGGCTTGTAAATATATCTAGTTGATATCTTTATATTGGCCATAATAGTCCAGAATTCAATCATAATAGGGTTAGAGGATCTAATCAAATTTGGGTGGTGAAGCAATGAAATGAATTAACTATAGCTAACATAAGGAGTCTTGGAAGTAAGGTTATAGGACCTTTTATGTAGATTAATCATAAATTTGGCCTTTCACATCAATATTATAAGCAATAGACATGAGATACCTTATTAGTAGATAATTTAAAGCTAAGTGGGTGCATATGCTACAAAGATAGCACTCATGTAAGCTATAGAGACAATAAGCATAAGTTACAAGGAGAACAAAATTTGAAAGAATCAAGGGTGGCATTTATGCAAGTTACATAGGTAATTAGCACATTATTATAGAGGCAATGATCCATTGAACAAGTTACAAAGGCAAGGAGTCCAATAAAGGTTTGGGATAATGATAGGAAAAGGTGTTGGGATGCTTTAAAAGAGTTTATAGAGAGATCTTTAAGAAATTATAGAGGATGCATTTTGCCAAGAGGATACTAGTGTTATAAAGATGACAACCCAAATTTGAGGTGGGAACTATTCATAATACTAAAAAAGATAAGCATGAATGATTGAAGTAGTAACTCAAAGGAGTAAGCAAAAGACCAATATAGAGATTTGAAAGACTGAGTAGAGTTCTTTATAGAGTCATGTCAGATTAAGAAATCAATAAAAGCACTGACATTTATAGTGGAGAAAAGTGTCATAATTTTGTGGTTGTGACAACTTTAATAGGTAAATTTTCTTAGTTTTGCATAAAACTTAATGGAGAAATCAAGAATGGTTTAAAGGTTTTGTGGTAGAAATTTAAGTGTAATCTGACTTGTGTACAATTTTTTCAAAATTTCTTAATTTTGAAAGTATTGTAATTTTTTTTTAGCATGGTTCAAGAAATGCATAGTTATGATCCTCACATTTTTATTTTCATTTTAGTATAAGATATTATTAATTAAACATTTGGAGCATAGAGAAAAAGCCATATGTTAACTCACAAAAGTATATTTATTCCTATTAAAAGGCATTTGGCTTAAAATGATCTTTAGGTGTTGGAGTGTTAGTAACTCGGTAAGGTAGCTTAGCATTGAACATAGGGCTTAAGTAGGTTAGCTTATGACCTTCTTTTACACACTTAAAATTATGGAATGAGACATATATCAAGTGAATGGGTTTATAATTTTCCCTATTAAAAAATAATCATTTTTCAACCTTTATGCCTAGAGGCTTATAGTATGGGGCATTCTTGTAGCTCAATTTGCATGGTTACTTTAGCAACTTGCAAGTTTATGAGTTCCACTATCTATTCCAAGCATGCCATAAGGGTTTTATAGGAAGCTTGACATTTTTGCCAAGAACAGAAAGTTTACATTGCATAATTTTGGTTAGAGAGTTTCCACCTTATGAAACAAGAGTGCACTAAGGTAGATGATATGATTCACTTAAAAGGAATGGTGATGACATCTAGTTAGTGCATGAGATAGCCAACAAGCAGGCTAACATGGGATGGTGTTTATGTGTGCCATATTGTTATATCACAAGTTCATGAATTATGTAAAAGAAAAAACATCATAAGTTCCCCTTGGTTACTGTTATTGTACACAATATGATATGATATGATATGATGCAATATGATGTGATATGATAAAGCAAGTTTTGTAACCATATGTTATAATGATAGGAATGATTTATAAAAAAATTATAGTTAATGAGAATAGGAATTTCAAATGAGCTTTTTGAAAATGAATTTTTTATGTAATGATTATAATGTATGATGTTTCTATTTTGCTTATTTAACTAAATAAGCCTTTCATTTAAGATTAGGTGGGCTTCCATTCATTGAATAATGATTGCTCTCTTTTTTTTTTACATATCATGTGATAGTATAAATGAGAAGTTATTGATGGTGCTCTCTCCTTTATTATATGTGCATGCATGAATCTAGTATATGACTTTTGACTAAAATCTTTAGTTGTATTCATTATCTAATTGGGTCATCCTAAGAAGAGTTGAGTCATGTTTTGAAAGTCATGTCTTCTAGTTTATTAAATCTATATTAAAGGTTTTACATAATCACTTGCAAAATTTAAAATATGTTTGCTAGCATGTTTTCTTTCATCATATTTAGAATGAAAAGAAAATAATAGAACTAAGAAAAAAAAAAGGAGAACGCTCATGGGTTTTTGAGTCACCATTAGGGTGATTTGAGCCAATCAATTTTAAGTTCTAGGGTGTAACATATGGTAACTTATGGCAAGGTTATTAGGTAGTTCATGCATCTTTTGTTGTAAATATAAGAATCACAATGATACATATTAATTATTCAAATATTGAAAGAATTATTCTTACATAAGTTTGCACAATAATGGCAAGCATTGATGTTATGTAAAAAGGTAACTTACCATAACCTCGCTTAAGATTTGACTAAATTATATCTTGTTTATTACTTATTTGAGAAATTCACCTTACCTTTCCTACTTTATGATAATAGACTTTTTTTGCTTAATGTTTGAGATCCGTGAAATTTTTTGATGGAAATGCTAAGAAAGCTTGGAAATCGTAGATCCCACAGTTGGTTAGACATTTTGATAAGAAACTTAGACAACTATACCCTTGTTATGCACTCAATTAAAATTATCCTAATTAATTTAAAAATGTTTAAATAGTATAAATAGGGGAAAATAATATCTCTAACTATCAATTAATAATTTATACCAATCAATAATCATTATTTAGATAACATTCAAGCATTTAAGCAAAGTATAAAGAGGAAAATATTGCTCCTAATATCAATGAAGCATTTATGCTACTTAATAATTATTAGTTGCTAGAAATAATAATTATCTTAGCCCAAATGTATAAATTAGAAGCAACTCAAATTATAGGATATAAATAAAGATAACACAATATTGGACAAACAAATACATAGATATACCACTATGTGTTTGAGGCTTGCAAATATTTTTTATTATTTTTCTATCCTTCATCTTCATTCTTTATTTTGTTTTTTTTTTTGGAAATCCCATCTTGGTTTTCATTGTCCTTTTTTCTACATTAATAGATTTCTTTTCCCTTCTGTTCCTAATTTAATAATAAACTAAAATTACTTTTTCAATAAATAACAAAAATTTTAACATTAAAGACTCAAATTAATAAATCTCTGTACAAAGAGCCATACATAACAAAAAAAATGCACATAGTTTTTAAAGGAATTTCTTTTAACATGATATTTCATCATTGAATTTTAGCCTAAGAAATAATAATTTTTTCACCAAAATAGCAAAAGAAGAAAAAAAAACTAAGCTTAAGGCTTTATTCACCAAACAAAGTCAAATTATATTTACAAATCTTAGACTATAACCATTCAATGATGGAGCTTGGTTACTATAAATTGAAAGTAAAGCCCGTCATGCTTCTTGCTTCTCCTTTATGCAATTGCTAATTAACATTTCCATTAGGAACTTGGATAAGGAATTTTGTCTTTATATAGTTTAATATTGATGCTTTTACAACTAGTAAAGAAGCTTATGGGGATATTTGAAGAATAGTTCTATATCTTTTATGTAAGCTAAATCTTCAATCTAACTAACTGCAAAACTAAAGAAAAATCTTCATAATCAAATCCTCAAATCACTATCATCAAATCTCATTAGACTTCCTGTTACACCTGGTGCTCCACTGCTTATATCCATAGTTCTCCATGAAAATTAATTTTTTTATGTTAACATCAGTGAGGATAAAGGAAATTTGGAGTTAGAAATAGAGGGATGTAGAGAGAAAAGAAAAGGTTTATTTTTTATTTGTAGTAGTGGATAACTTATTAGAGGTAGATAATGGTTGGACTTCATTGAAAGTAAATAAAGATGATGATAAGAGGCAAATGAAAAAAAATTAAGGTTAAGTTTGTTGAGGCTTTACTTTTGAGGAAATGGCACTATTAGACTTTAAGACTTAAGAACTAAGAGTTAGGATGTTGGTGTAAGAAAAGGCCAAATAGCTAAAGGGGAAATCTAGTTGACATTATTTATTTTCATTTTTCATAAAGGAGGACTAGGTAATTTCTCCAAAAGAAAAAAAGGGAACAAAATTTAATTTGACCTAACATTAATGGAGGTGGTTGTAATTTACCTTATTTAAAATTTTATGATACCATAATTCATGTAATTAGCTTAGTTAATTAGAAAAGTAAATTTATTTTTATTCTTGGCACACCATTTAATGGTTTACATATCAAGAATGATAAAGCAAAAATTACGAACTACTACATATGAAACCCACAGTTATATATATATATGGTTTCAAACTTCTATAAAAATTTAATTAATGAAAATATGACATGCATATATTAATTTCATTTAAATTCCAAGGGTAAAAAATGGTGAATTTAAATTGTAGAATTGCATTTTTGTTAATTAGTTTTCTGATAAGGAAACAATTATTGCATCATGATTTAAGAAGAAAAGAAGCTAAGTGCACAACCAATAAAAGTTTAAGGTGGCTATTTGCACATTTTCATAGTTCAAGAGGTTATGCACACATCACAATTAGTTAAAAGGAGTTCTATGAAAATGACTCTAATTATAAATTAGAGTTGAGATAAGATTTAAGCATATAGAGTGATTGAATCATATAATGCAAAGCCATTTCAATTCTAGCATAGAAATGAAGTTTAATAAAACAAAAATCCTTATCTTTTCCCAAATATACACCTAATGTTTCTCATAATATATACAATGACATGTACAGACACACACACACACACACACACACACACACACATAACTATTGCACGGGCAATAATATTATTTATTGATTAATAAATATACTAAAAATATAATAAAAAAGATTATATGAAATATGTATATAATAT
The DNA here is from genome assembly GCA_020226215.1 of Sindora glabra. NCBI lineage: Eukaryota > Viridiplantae > Streptophyta > Magnoliopsida > Fabales > Fabaceae > Sindora > Sindora glabra. The sequence goes on along the minus strand of CM035225.1, from coordinate 55,032,682 downwards.
ACTTATTTGTATTATATTGATCAACATAATAATATCATGAAATATTAAAATGAAAAAAATTGAGAATAAACTTTCAATTTTTCATATATTTTGAATTATTTCCTTGAATATAATATTAATAATTACAAAAAGCATCAAACTTCTTATCATAAATAAACCTATTAAATTATCTACAAAGAAGAGGAGTTGAAATTATGCTTATATCAAATCATAAATTGTAAAATACTTCTTTATTATTTACAGAATTAGAATTTTATGAATTTAAAAATTACATCATTATTTACAAAAGTAAATTTTTATCAAATTCAATTCTTAGTTAATATTAATTCCTCCATTTAACATTATCTATGTTATACTATACTCTCCAAAACTTGTACCTTATATTATAACCTTTGAAATTCAATTCTTACTTAATATTACTCCCTTCATCTGATTTTATCTATATTGTACTATATTCTCCAAAACTTTTACACTGCATATAAGTGTTTCAAGTTTTAACTATAAATTTAAAATAGTATTGCTATTTATACTCCTTTTCTTTCATTTTCCCTCACTTTTCTTTCTATATCAAGAAAAGAAGGCCTTAAATAGAATAATTTTTATTATAATTCAAATTTTATTGTAAAATACACCATAAAAATTATAAAAAGAAAGTTATTTTATAAGAGAGAAAGAGAGAACTGGTTGCATTTGCCATGACCTATAAGCAAAAACTTAAAAGGTTCCAACATTCACCTCTTTTAATAAGGCCTCATAAAGCTCCTACTTATCATTAGGACTGATATCTTTGGCATAAAGATGAGTTAAACAATTCTTTATCTTACAAGGTAAAGATTTTATGAAGCACAGATTATGAATCTTAACTTTCTTCAATGCGAACTAAATTATCAGAAGTAATTATTTGAAAAAAAATTAAATTTAAGCATTATATGTTTTAATGATAAAATATTGGATTTGGATAGCAACTAAATTTTGCATTAAGAAACAATTATTGCATCATGATTTAAGAAGAAAAGAAGCTAAGTGCACAACCAATAAAAGTTTAAGGTGGCTATTTGCACATTTTCATAGTTCGAGAGGTTAAGATGTCATGATTTAAGAAGAAAAGAAGCTAAGTGCATAACCAATAAAAGTTTAAGTTTAAGATGTCATAGTCTTAAGAAACAAAAAATACTCTCACTCAACTAAGGAAGTTTTGCCTCTAAAATGCAAAATAGTCTATTCATAGTGATCTTTAGATGGAGTGCAAAGTTGAGATCCATTCAATACAATGACTTTACCATGAAAAATAGAAAAAAGTTCATCAAGAACATCTGTAAGACTTCATAAACTCCCTAATATATAAACCATTAAACTATATACAATTTCAAACTTAATAGAAAAATACAATTCTCTCTTACCTTTTGTACGTTATCTCTAACAATTCTACCCCGCCAAACATTAAGCACATTATAGAGAAGATGAGGATAAGTGATTGCAGATCATATCAAAATTACTCACTCAAAGTGCACTGTTCAAGCCTAGAACTATATAGATTATAACACTTTTATTATAGAGTAAATTTTCCAAATCTATTACAAAGTCGTTGCAGCAAATGTGCAAATTGTGCGAGATGGATTCAATCCACAATTGAAGGAAAGGAGGTTACTCCATGCTAAGTGTGTAACTTGGCAAGGTGCATGGACATGAAATTGAAGGAAAGCAGGTTGCTCCACAATTTCATACCTAATGTAATATAAGTAGATTATTTGACTTGTATGTAAAGAACTTTAAAGAGAGTAATGGTTAAGAAAGGAGATGGCTTTTTGGACGACAAATATATTGTTTCAAAGTAGTTTTAATTATAAAAAGGTTGCATTATATGATATGTTTTAGTAGTTGAAGGATTCCCTAAATATGCCAAGGAAAATATTTAAAATCTTAGTTTTTATATTATTGAATTTATGGTTATTTAACATGTAAGAAAAGAAACACTTGTGGTGCAACTGCAAAGAAAACACATTGGTGGATAAATATTAGAATTATTTAGGTTTCATTTCTTTTATTGAAAAATATTTTTATAAAAAATATTATTTACATATATATATTTTTTGATAAAAAACTAACATATCACTTACATTTGTAATTAAAAAATTGATATATATACAATTATCATAATGAAAAAAAGTAAATTTTTCTTTAAAATAAAAGGTGTCATTTTTAAAAATTTTTATACCTAATACTAAATAAATAAAATATTTTTTAATATTTTATAACTATATATTATAAAATTTCTTGAAAAAAATCAAGCTCTTAAAATAAATAGGAGCCTTAGGTTGAACATGATATTTCTGTGTTTATACTTATTGAAGGGTAGTTGTAGTTGATAGAGTATATGACTTTGGCATTTTTTTTTGTTTTTCACTATTTTAATTTGCCTAAGAATATTGATTTTGTCATTTTTATGACTCTAAAATAAATGCAATGGACTGATAGGATGTTTGTAGTTGTTGTTAGGAAAATAGAATCCTACATTTGTCAAAACAAATGAAGCACATAATTAACTCTTATTGCATAAGTGAGTGAGTGATAGTCACCGCCCTTGCAAATAGTCGTGCTAAGTGCATAATTGGCAATGCACATGAACATGAAATTGAAGGAAAGCAGGTTGCTCCACAATTTCACAACTAATATAATATAAGTAGATTATAAACATATACATTACTTTTGAATAGGATGACATCCTATTAGTATATTTATTAATTGGTCAGTATGAGTGCAAAGGTTTAAATCCTTTCTTTTCCACTTTTTTATAAAATACCATCGATAATAGCTATTACACTAGAAATTCCAAGGCTATAAAAATGCCTTTAATGGTTGCATTGATTATTAGCCATAGTTTAGCTTTAACATTATAAGGTTGTTGGCCATGTGATCATTTTTATTTAAGACTAATAAAGGATATTAAATTATGCATTTAACCTCTTATGTTAGTATTTTAATAACTAGAATTAACAAAATGACTTATACAATAATTACATGAATATTTAATATTAAAAAATAGATTAATCTTAAAAAGTTAAATATGACTAGTTTAGTAAACTTAGGGATGCTTTGAATGTATAAAGGCAAATGATATGATATGACAACATAAGGAATGATATGATTTACTTAAGTGGCAAGGTGATGACACCTATCTAGTGCACAATATGGGAATAAGTGGATCATTATGAGATAATTTTTATACATAACATACTTTACTTCTTAAGTTGATGAATTATGTAAAAATAAGAATATTGTAATTTCCCTTTAATTACCATTATAGCATACAATGTGATATATTATGATGTGATATGATATGATATGATATGATATGATATGATATAATGTGATATGATAAAGTTTATTGCTTTTCAAGCTACATGTTATGATGATGAAAATGATTTACAAAAGTAATAGTTGATGAGGATGAGATTTTCAGAGATTTTCAAACAAACTTTTGAAAATTAAATATTTCTTGAATGAGCACTATGACATATAATGTTTGTATATTACCTTTATGACCAAAATGCTTTTTAGGCAAGGTTAGGAAAGCTTTCATTTATTGAATAATGGTTGCTCATTCCCTCTTTTACATTTCATGTGATAGTATGAATAAGGAGTTATAGATAGTGCACTCTATGTGGATGCATGAGTTAGGTATATGGCATTTGACTAAAATCTTTAATTACTCCCTATGCCTAGTAAAGCCATATTTTCAAAATCATGTTTTCAAGTTTATAAAACTTTCACCAAAGGTTTCATATAATTAATTGTAACTTTTTAAATAAAAACATAAACTAATTTGTTCATTGATTTGAAAAACAAAAAACATATAAAAGAATTAAAAAAAATGAATGCTCATGGGTTCTCGGCTACCATTGGGGTGATTCAAGCTAGCTAGTTTTGAATTTTGGGGATAAGATTCAACTTATACTAAGGTTATTATGATTTTATGTATCTTTAGCTATAGATGCAAGGATCGTAGTGATACTCATTAATTATTCAAATTTCCAAAGAATTATTCTTACATATGTTTCATCTTGATACGGAAATTGGAACTCAATTACTCACATGACAACTATTGGAGTAAGAATACAAACTAGCACACATTTATAAGCTTATGAATGAAAAGAATGGAAATAAAGTAGGAAAGATATCAATAGCAAGAACTAATTTTATTTCCACATGTACAAATTGTATAGTATATTCTTTATATACTTAAAACTCATGACATTAAGAGGATAACTCAGCTTGAGTTTTAATACCTAAAGTACCTCAACCTATACTTGCTAATAATAGAAAAGTAACTAATTGGAATATTTTATAATACACCCCTTAATCTAATTCTCCCACAGATACAAGTCCCAACAAGCACTTTTTAATTTCTTGAAGCCTTCTTGTTTCAATAGTTTTGTCAATATATTAGCTAGTTATTCTTCAAATTTGCAATGTTGCATTCTAATTATTCCCTTATTCACTTGATAGTTTAGGAAATGGAACCTAGTTTCTATCCATGTACAAGGGGATATTTTGCCAAATTAATGGCTACTAGATTATTAATTAATAGATTCATAAGGCTATTAGTCTCTAAATGCATATGTTCTAAAAGTTCTTTAACTAGATTACTTAATAAGCACCAAAAGATACTATGATATATTCTACTTCATAAGAGGAAAAGATAGCTACTAGTTATTTCCTTGAACTCAATGAAAATGTTATTTTGCTAAACTTGAACACATAATTCATTGGACTTTTTTTATCATCTGCATCTCTACAATAGTCACTATTAGTGAAGCCTATTATCTCATGACTTCGATAGCTAGTTATTAGAAAATAAAAATCCTAACACATAAGTACCCTTCACATATATAAGAATTCTTTTAATTATAAGTGAATGGTTAAGTTGAGGATTTTTTGTAAACTTACTAACCAAAACCACTCTATAAGCAATGTTAAGTCTAGTATTACAAAGATACCTTAGGCTTCCCATTAATTGCTTCTACAATGTAAAGTTTATAGGTTTCTTACCTTTATTTTTTCTTAGTTTGGTGCTTTTATCAGTTGGAGTTTTTATTGCTTTGCAATCCTTATTTGAACCTTTTCAACAAATTACTAATGTATTTATTTTGATACATGATGAGACCTTTTCGATGCTTAGAAAATAAAAGAGTGTGCTAAAGACTATTCATTTTAAACTTCATCTTCATTTTCTCTTTGAATTTATTGATTTTTCCTCATCATTCATGTTACTAATAGATCATTAACATACAAACAAACTATTAAAATTCTTTTCCTTTTTCTAGTTTTCACATAGAACCCATGTTCACTTGTATACTTCTTAAAGATATAATCCTTGAAGAGCTTTTCTTAATCTATAAACCATGTACATGCTTCCATTAATCTCAAAAGCAGGTAGTTGTTTAACCCAAACTTGTTTTTCTAAAAGGCTATTAAGGAATGTTAATTTGACATCTAATTTATGCATTTTCTAATTATTATTACTTGTAATAGCTACAACAAACCTTAATGCCTTAATTCTTGCCATTAGTGAGAAAGCCTCTTCATAATTTACTCTAGGCTTTTAATGCAAGCCTTGTACAACTAATTTGGCTTTGTATTTTTCAACTTCTACATTTGGATTAGTTTTAGTTTTGAAAACCTACTTAACATCAATTATTTTCTTGTCTCTTGGCATTTCCATTATCTCCTAAGTAGCATTCCTATCAATAATGTCTAATTCTTACTTTATGGCTTTAGTTTATGCATCACTTTTGATTACATCCTAAATGGCCATTAGTTCATAATTTTCAAATAATGCTAAATTTACCAAATGAATTCTTCAATAATAGCACTATTAGGAAACAACTCAAAACCTCTTAACATGGTTGAATGCTATCTTATTCTCTGTAGTATTTGATGCATTTGAGCTATTACTTTTTATCTTTCTTCTTAAGATTCCCTTCTTTGCTAATTAGTTATCTTAAGTACTATAGTACTTGGTTTCTTGGTTTTTACTTTTTTCTTCCTAGTTCCAAGTTGTAGTTTCATCAAATATTATATCCTTGCTTATAACTACTTTATTTGCTAATGGATTAAACAACTTGTAGCTTTCAATAGAATGATACCCCACAAATACTATTCTTAAGCTTTTATCATCTAGCTTTTTCCTTTTTCCTTCTAGAATGTAAGTAAAACATAAAGAGCCAAAGCCTCTATAATGACTCATTGAAGGTTTCTTGCCTAACCATATTTCTTCTAGTGTCTCAAATCTAGCTTCTTTGTAAGATATTTTTTTAGAATGCACATTGCACAAGAGATTACTTTTCCCTAGATCTAGTTTGGAATTTATTTTATTTTGAGCATACTCCTAGCTATATTGCATATAGTCTTAATTCTTCTTTCCATGACTTTATTGTTTTAAGGAGCATATAGTGTTGTTACTTCATGAATTATGCCTTTTCATTTGTAGAAGTTATTAAACTTTTTTCAATTATATTCTCCTTCCCCCATTTATTTTGAGCACTTTAATACTTTTGCAATATTACTTTTTAGCCATTAATTTTAAACTCTCGAAGCTCTCAAGTGCATTTGAATTCTATTTCAATAAGTAAATCCATGTATTCTTAATAAAGTCATCAATAAATGAAACCAAATAGCTATTCTTTCAAGGTGAGAAAGTGTTGATAGGCCCACAAACATTAGAATATACAAGGTTTAAGTAAATCATTGGTTTTATTCTCATTTTATTTTACAAAGGACTTCAATGTGTTGCTTTCCTATTACACGGCTTTCATAAAGTCGTTCTGGTTAAGTTATTATAGTAGGTCTAACACAACTTTATTTCTACTTAAAAAGATTAATCTTCTAAAGTTTAAGTGTCCAAACCTAAGATGTCATAGCCATTTTTACTACTCATTATTGTAGATGAAGCATTGATACTTGCTATTTTGAATTTCTATTTTGAAGACCTTGTTTCTTAAGAATGGTGCCTTCAATAATGATGTGAAAAATATTTACTATATTATTTCTTCCTATTTCACATCTCTTAGTATGTTATATTTGCTCAATTTCATAGAATTAGTCTTGTTTTAATTTATTCAGTTAATACTAAATTTTTATATTATTTCAAGTTTTTAGCTATATCTTAAGCTATGGATATTGGATTAGGGTGATCTCTATATCATTAGAAAGGTTAAAGAAAGACCTAAAATTTGATGTTTTCATTAAAGTCCAGTTCAAACTCTTATAAGGTCTTATTTAGCCAAAAATTTGAAGCCCCATTTTTGCCTTAATTGAGTCCAACTTTAATTTTTGAGCCATATCTCGAGCTACAAAGTTCTAATTGATGTGAAGCTAATGCTTAAAGCTTCTTAAGACCTAGCTCTACAAATTTGATGCATACGATTTGCTAAAACTATGCAATTTTGATGGTCTTATATTGGATGGAAAGTCAAACCTATGAGAATTATTGCTATAACTCTTAGAGTTTATTGCTTTATAAAAATAAGTTCTAGGTCATGATCAAGTTAGCAAGATGATTGAAATTTTTTGATGTCATTTACCTCAATATTTCTATATGTAAAAGTTTGATTTCAAATTGCTATATAATAATATAGTTTAATTTCATAAGTTAATATTAGAACAATATAGAAGTTAGTAATCTAGATTTTAGTACACTATAATATGAAATAGAAATTGAAATAATTGGAAGGAAAATAAGAGATGCCTATTCATTTACAAATTATTCTTGTAAATTACGAATAGGAATATGAAGTACAAGTTAAACTTGGATGCTTTAGAGTAGACAAAATAGGTAGATGTGGACTACTAGGTAAGTATATATCTCACCATGAATTAAAATTTTAATTAAATATTGTTTAAGTGTTACAAATTATTTTTTTATAATCGATACTAATTATATATCTATATATATTCATGTTAAAGCTCTCAAAGTTATAGTTGTGTAACATGATTTAGCATTGAATTTCTTTCATGGTCAGACATGATTAGTAGGGAATGATTATTTCTGATATAATTGTTTTTGTTTATGTGAATGTGATTGCTAATGCTTAAGAAGCATGATGATAGTAATTATAACTATTGATGGTCTTAACTAAAGGTTAATAGATCAGAGTACGCAGCGGAAGCATTATAATGATGTTTACTTAATGATAAATTTATGATCTTGCATTAAAAACCTTATAGATTAATGTGATATGAGAGTTGAGCTCTCTTTTGGTAACTATTGATGGATCATGCTGACAATGGTATTGAAAATTGTAAATGGTACTAGATTATGTGTAAGTTGGATAAAGAATTCTTGGTAAATAATTATAAAGAACATAAGTATGATCTAAAAGTTAGATGAGAAATTCCTGGCAAAGCATATGAGAATGATATAAGAATGATCAAGATATCAAAAGATGGATACATGCTTGGTTAACATAAATGATTAGGTGATGTGATATAATATTAGAATTATGCCTGCAAGTATCATTGCTTGACATGATTGTAATGATTTGATGTGACTATGACACTCATATAACAATTCATGTAGTGTTCTTAGGGTAAGTCGGTCTAGTATACAAGTTCTCTAACTTGTACTCATGTGTAAACTTAATATCTTATATAAGTCACCGCACATGCTAGTCTTAATATATCAAAGCAACCTAATCCTCAATAATATATGACTAGGAACATTTAAGAATATAATTATTCTAAAGTTATTATCATAATTAAATATATTATATAGACAATATATGTATAAATATGATAATTGAAATTGCCATTAAAATAATACGATTCAAATTTACAATTATCAATATGATTAGTTTTAGGGCATATACACTAACACTTTATCCATGGAGGGCTAAATACTTGAAGTTGATTTAATGATTTTGACACTTATCTATGCTAAATTATGAGATCCTACTTTATAATGTTAATTTCTTTTAATTAATTTTCCTCTTTCCTTAATTCTTTATACTGATTGCTTTGAATTTGCATGTGTTAAGTGTTGAGTTAGTATAATTGATATTCAAACTTGTGATTTATGGTTCTTATCTATTTTTATGATAAATTATGGTTAGTTAATCATAGTTTTATGTATAGGGATAGTAGGTTGAGAGATTAATTAGGAAGTTTCTAATTTAATTTCTTAATTTAATTAAATTCTATCTTTAAATCAATTTTGTTCTAGCTTTTTTATGGATTATAATAGTTATTTAATTTGGCTAATCTTAATTCATCAAATTCTAGATGGTCATCTAACATAGAATTCATTAATTATTATAAGGATTTTAAATAATTAGAAGTTGAAAAATTAATTAGAATAATTAATTCTTTTGTGATATGTGATTAATTCATATTAAGAGCTCTTAAATCCTTAGATTAATTGCCTTAATATATTGATTTTCTTTCTTACTATTACTTCTATATTTTTGTTTTCTTTAATATATTTAATTCAATTTCAAATTAAACCTCTCCAATTTTAGTTTTGTGTTCATTTTTTATTTTTGTCTTCTAATCCTACATTTTGTATGTTGTCTAACTTTTGTTTACATTCTATTTGACAGCTATTTTGTTTCTATTTGCATTCATTTTATTTTTAGTCTAAAAATGACTTAAAATAATTGTGTAATCATTATTGGTAAGTAATGAAAAAAATATTTACTATTTTAATTTATTTTAATTTATATATCTTAGGTTTTACATGTGCTTAATTTTATAGAATAGACTTTATTTTATAATTTTGAATTAATTTTATAAGTTTGTAAATTTATTCAGTAAATATTAGATTTTGATGCTATTTCTATTTTTTTAATCATATCTTAGGCTCTGGATGTCAGATTGAGATAAACTTTATATTGCTAGAAAGCAAAAAGAGAGATATACAACTTTTATGTTTTGTTCAAAGCCCAATTCGAACTCCTTCGAGCCTTTACTTGGCTGAGAATCTAAAGCTATGTTTCTATCCTAGTTGAACCCATTTTTGTATTTAAACCATCTCTGGAGCTATAATGGTCTGATTGACCTGAAATTAGTGCCTAAATTCTTAGAAGACATAGAGCTACAAATTTCATGTTTACTGGATCTTCCAAAATTCATTGATTTCATGGTCAAAATCAAGCTGAAAGTCAGACCTATGGGAATTCCCTGATGCAGCTTCTAAAGATTTGATTTAAATAGGTCTTAGTTTCTAGAAATTTTGAAAAGCATTATTATTGTATTTGTAATTCTAAGAGACATCTAATTCTAGTCCAATAAGGTTTTAGGCTAATTAGGTTATATAAATAGGCAAGAGACCTGAAGAGAATAATATATTCAGAATTACAAATAGATTCATTCAACAACTATCAAAATCAAATTTAAGCATGCTTTGATTAACTTGGAAGCCTCCATAAACATAATGCTAATGTCTATATTCTCTTCTTTATAGCTTGGCCCCTTGAAGTAGACAGGAGTTATCATCCAACTAGCTAATAGAAGTATTGCATAACCTACTAGAGTTGTTGGGAATGTGCTGGTTCAAGTGAAGGAATTAATATTCTCAGTGGATTTTTACATTCTACCAATGGAGGATGAATGTATCAGCAGCTTTGCACTTTTGATTCTAGAAAGACCTTTTCTCAAAACAGCAAAGATAAAAATTAATGTTGATGTAGGCACTCTTTCTATGGAAGTTGGAGATACAGTTATGACTTTTAACATTTTTGAAGCTATAAGATTTCTTGCTAAAGACCATTTTGTATTCCAAATAGAAGTGCTTGATGAGCTTGCTAAAAATGCTTTGGAAGACATGCTTGTTAAAATTTCCCATAATTTTGAGTTTGTGGAATACCTTGATGATCATGAATGTACCTACTATAATGATGATAACTAATGTGCTATATGTAAAGAGATTTTTACTTCTTAAGTGAAGAAACCAGTATTATTCCAGAGAAAGCAAAAAAACCAGAAGGTACAGAATTCTCTATCCAAGAAAGATTTCACCTTGTTGGAATGACCTCTATCAGAAAATTACTTCGCTCTATTATCTTGCCACCAGCATTAAAGCTCAAACCTCTCCTAGACCATTTGAAATATGCATTTTTAGAGGAGAATGAGAAGCTACCAGTTATAGTAGTAAGGAAGTTGTAACCTAACTAAAAAGAAAGATTGTTGTAGATTTTGAGAGCTCACAAATAAGTAATAGGGTGGACACTTGCAGACCTCATTGGAATTAACCTTTTAATTTGTATGCATAGAATTCTGTTGGAAGAAGGAGCCAAACTAATGAGACAACCACAAAGAAGACTCAACCCTCTGATTTTGGACATAGTAAAGAAGGAGATTATCAAGCTTTTGAAGGATGGAATTATATATCTAATTCTAAATAGCAAATAGGTGAGTCTAATCCAAGTTGTCCCAAAGAAAAGTGGCTTGACAGTAGTGAAAAACTAGAATAATAACTTACTATCCACTAGAATGAAGAATAGTTACAGAGTGCGTATTGATTATAGGAAGTTGAATCAAGCAACTAGAAAAGACTACTTTCCACTACCTTTCTTTGATCAAATGCTTGAGACATTGGCTAGAAAATCACATTATTGCTTCCTAGATGGCTACACTGGTTATTTCCAAATTCACATTGCTACTAGAAAATTAAGAGAAGATAACATTCACATGTCCTTTTGGCACTTTTACTTATAGGAGGATGTCTTTTGGTCTATGTAATGCACCTAGTACATTCCAAAGGTGTATGGTGAGCATTTTTTCTAAATTTTTAGAAGATTACATTAAAGTTTTTATGGATGACTTTTCTATTTATGGTTTTTCTTTTGATGCATACTTAAATAATCTTTCTAGAATGTTAGACAGATGCATTAAGACAAACCTTGTGTTGAATTTTGAAAAGTGTCATTTTATGGTAGAGTATGGCATAGTTTTAGGACATATAGTGAGTAACAAAGGCATTGAAATAGATCCTTGCTAAGATTAATGTAATTTCTACTTTACGTTACCTTGCTTATGTGCAAGAAGTGCATTCTTTTCTTGGCCATGCAAGTTTCTATAGGAAATTTATTAGAGATTTCAACAAGATTGCCTTCCCATTGTCCAGGCTACTCCAAAAAGAAGCAAATTTTAACTTTGATGAACATTACAAGAAGGCTTTTGATAAGTTGAAACAAGCTCTCACTACCACTCCTATTATCCAACCACTATCATGGGATTTACCTTTTGAGTTGATGTATGATGCTTCTAGCTATGCAATTAGTGTTTTTCTTGCACAAAGAGTGGGAAAACAACCTTATGCAATCTACTATGCTTCAAGAACTTTAGATACTGCCCAAGCAAATTACACTATGATAAAAAAAGAGCTTTTGACTATTGTTTTTGCGTTAGATAAATTTAGATCATATTTGCTTGATTTTAAGATAATTATGTTTTCTGATCATGCAGTTTTGAAGTTCCTTTTGAAGAAACCAGAGACAAAACCCCACTTAATTAGATGGATGTTGCTTTTGCAAGAAGTTTAACCTTGAGATTAAAGATTAGGAGTGGAATTAAAAACTTGATACCTAATTATTTGAGTAGAATTTCAAGAAATGTAGACACTCTCCCCATTCAGGACACTTTTTTAGATAAGTAGCTTTTTCAGCTGCTAGGTAAGGACCCTTGGTATGCTAATTTAATAAATTATCTAATTGCTGATGAGTTGCTTGTATATGATAAGAAAACTTAAATTAATAAGTTCAAGAGTGAGGCTAAGTATTATGTGTGGGATGATTCTTATTTATGGAGATTTTATCTTGATCAAATAATTAAAAGATGTGTACATGATTTTGAGTTTCATTCTATACTTGCATTTTATCATGATCATGCTTGTGAAGGTCACTTTGGACCTAAGAGAATAACAAGGAAAGTGCTAGATTATGGGTTTTATTTGCCTACTTTATTGCATGATGCTTATATGTTTTGTAAAAATTATGAACAATGTCAAAAGGAAGGGAATTTAAGTAATAGACATGAGATGCCTCAATCTCCTATGCTTTTTTGTGAAGTATTTTATGTACGAGGCATTGATTTTATAATTCCTTTTCCTTCATCTTTTGGCTTTACTTACATTCTTCTTGTTGTTGATTATGTTTCTAAGTGGGTGGAAGCTAAAGCTACCAAAATTGATGATTCTAAAGTTATTATAGATTTTGTTAAATCTCATATCTTTAGTAGGTTTGGCATTCTACGTGCTTTAATTAGTGATCAAGGGACTTATTTTTTCAATAAAGCATTTAAGGCTTTGTTGAAGAGATATGGAGTTTGTCATAGAGTCTCCATACTATATCATCCCCAAACAAATGGGCAACCAGAAATTTCAAATAAAGAAATGAAGTCAATCTTGGAAAAAACCATGCAACCTAATAGAAATGATTGAAGCCTTAGATTGGATGATGCATCCTTAGACTTATAGGATCGCATACAAAACTCCTATTAGGATGTCTCCATATCAAATTATTTTTAGGGAAAGCATGTTATCTTCTAATGGAGTTGGAGCATAAAGCATTTTAGGCCATAAAAGATGCAACATGGATTTGAAAGCATGTGGAAAGGAGAGAAAATTACAATTGCAAAAATTAAAGAAGCTTAGACTTGAAGCCTATGAGAATTCTAGGCTTTACAAAGAGAAAACAACGACATTCCATGATAAATTCATTCTTAGAAAAAATTTTGAGATTGGCTAAAAAGTTTTATTATTTAATTCAATGCTTAAATTGATGTCAGGTAAACTTCATTCCTGTTGGGATAGACTTTTTGTTATCACTAACATTTTTCCTTATAGTGCAGTTGAGCTCAAGAATGTGGAAAATAACAAAGTGTTCAAGGTCAATAGGCATAGGCTTAAACCATTCCATAAAGGTTTTCAAGAACAAGTGGTAGAAGCAATGGAATTGAGGATCCTAATTTATTCTTGATGAGCTTGAGTATGATGTCTTGCCCAAGACATTAAAGAAAGGTACTTTTTGAGAGGCAACCCAAGCAATTTAAATTTATTTTCTTTCTCTTACCCTTCTTTTTTATTTTCCATGTCTTTTATCTTTCTTGATGATATTAATGTGCTTTATATCAAGGACAATGTAAAATTTAAGTATGGGGGAGGACTTTAGGATTTATTTTATGCTTCTATGTCTTTTTTATTTACTTTATGCTTTATGTTTTCATTCACTATTTTTAAAAAATATATATAGAAAAAAATTTCAAAAAAAATGTGTTTTTAACTTAATTTTGAGTCATTTTGAGTCCTTTTTAGTTACTTTCCATTAATAGAGATTTTGCACTTTCATCAATAGGATTCAATTGAAGTTAAATAAGGTTCATAACATGATTGAATGAATGATTTTGCTTCTTGAAATTAATTGATGTAGTGACGGATTTTGAATTGGTAGATTGAATTTAGTAGCATGTGAGATTTTGAGCCTTTTGTTAAAAATTTATACTATGATATTGTCTTTCCTTCTTGTATGATGTTTTCCATGATTTGTTTCTCTAGAACTTGCTTTGAATCTTTTTAAGATTACATTTTGTATATGCATGTACAAACTTGATTAAGACATTCCTTCTTTCTTTTAAGCTAGAGCTATAAAGCTAACCTTGAAGTTTTTACCATTATAAACCCCCTTAATCTTTTATTGCCTTTTCTTTATTGATTAATCCATGAGCATATTTTTTTAATTAAAAATAAATATTTTTACCTAACCTTAGGAATTAGTAGACCATTTGAATCTTATAAGATGGGCTCTTCAATAAGTGTGGGGGTGTGTAAGTTATGTGTTCTAAAAAGTCATCATTAAAGGTTAGTTGAAAAAAAATAAAAAAATCAAATAAAAAAGAGAATAAGGTAAAAAATAAATTAAAAAAAATAAAGAAGTTAATGAGTATTTGAATTTGAATTTTGCTTGATGTGTTAAGTTGTAATTATTTTTTATTTACACACATATTTTTTATTCAAGTGCTCTATTGATTTCTTTAGGTTTCTAACTTCTTTCATCCTTATTTTTCCTTTCCTTTTCCTTAGTCCCATTACAACCTTGAATAAAGTCCTTTTGATTTGTGTTATACATGTGATTTAAGGAATGGGAATTAGATGATTAGCAAGCTTATGGTAGAACAATTTCATGGAATGAACTTGAATGAAACACTTTAGCCTAAACACTTGACAGATGAAGAGTGAAGTTTGTGAGAATCTACTAATTTGATCTACTCTTTTTGAAAGAAGTTGCTATATTAATTAGTTCCAAGTTTGTCAAGATTTTTCTTCATGATGTGTTATGTTTCTTGCTACCTTTGGTTAGTTCTTGCTTGTGGATTTGTGAATTTGAAGATTTCAGAAAGTGAAGTCTTTTATGTCTTTAAATAAAATTGTGTCTTGCTTGAGGACGAGCAAGGGATAAGTGTGGGGAAATTTAATGAAAAAAATATTTACTATTTTGTTTTCCCTTATTGTATGTCTCTTAGGTTTTACATGTGCTTAATTTTATAGAATAGGCCTTGTTTTATAAATTTGAATTGATTTTACAAGTTTGTGAATTTATTCGGCAAATTTTGGATTTTGAAACTTTTTCTATTTTTTAGTCATATCTTGGACTCCAGATTTCAGATTAAGGCAAACTTCATATTCTTGGAAAGCTAAAAGAGAAATCTATAACTTTTATATTTTGGTCAAAGCCTAGTTCGGACTCCTTCAAGCTTTTACTTGGCCAAGAATCTGAAGTTGTGTTTCTATCCCAATTAAACCCATTTCTATATTTAGACTATATATAGAGCCTATAGTAGTCTGATTGACCTGAAATCAGTGCCCAAATTCTTAAAAGACACAGGCCTACAACTTTCATGTTTATGAATCTTCCATAATTCATCGATTTCATAGGCCAAATCGGGTTAGAAGTCAAACTACGAGAATTCCCTAATATAGCTTCTAGAAATTTGACAGCTTCTAGAGATTTGATTAAATAGGTTTTAAGCTTCTAAAAATTTTGAAAAGCCTTATTATTGCAATTGTAATTCTAAGAGACATATAATCTTAGTTGAATAAGATTTTAGGCTAATTTATTATATAAATAGGCAAGAGGGTTGAAGAGAATAATACATTAGAATTACAAACAGATTCATTTAGCAGTCAGCTCCTTTCTTCTTCTAGCTCTCTTTGTTCTTCATCAATGAAGGCCTAAATTTGTGGTTGATTCAAGGAGTTGAGGCTCTCCTCTTAAGGATTATGAGATCATAATTTCTAATGTTGACATTTCCTAATTAACTATTCTTTTTCTCTATTTACTTGTGCTGAAAGTTTTGATATTCCTTATGTTAGATGTTGATTTAATATAATTGATATTCACCCTTGTGATTTCTCATTTTTTTTTTGCTGCTTTGATACAAAATTGTGGTTAATAAATCATGGTTTTATACATAGGGACAGAGGGTTGAAGGATTAATTTTGAGATTGCTAATTTAGTTTCTTAAATCAACTGAATTCTATTCATAAATCAATTTCAATCTAGTGTAGGGATTATAACGATTGCTTAATTCAACTAATCTTAATTGATCAAATCCTAGATGATTGCCTATTGAAGAATTCACAAATTATTATAGGGATTCTGGGTAATTCAAGGTTGAAGAATTAATTAGAAAAAGTCAAATCCTAATTGATTTATGATTAATCCAATTTAAGGCTCTCAATTTCCTTGAATCGACTATTTGATTCCATTGAGTTTCTTCTAATTTTACTTCTACTTTGCTTTTATTTTGTGCTTATTTAATACATTGCTTTTACATTAGTTTCGTGCAACAAAATCCCCCCAATTCTATGTTTTATATTGCATAATTGCATAAACAACATACAACAGATAACATACATTATACAACATATATACATTGAATTTTGTTTCTGCATAGCATTCTATTTTGTTACATTGCATTCTATTTGCATTAGTTCTTCACGTTTTCATTGCATAAATAATTCAAAAAAATTATGTAGGTTTTGTTAAGAATTAATTTAGAAAAAGTAAAATCAAAGGATCACTAGGGGTATGACCTGATTGTGCCACTATACAACATTATTTTTTAGCAACTAGTTTTAATATAATTTTAGTGCATTGTGACGTGTACATCAGTAAGTTAATTTAGAAAATATAATTCAAGGGATTACTAAGGTACGACTTAGTTTATCTCATTATATTGCATTATTTTTAGTAAACTAGTAATAATATAATTTTAGTGTGTTATGATGTGCATGTCAAAATTTTGGCACCATTGCCAGGGATCCACTTGAATTCATTTTTTCCCTTTTTTTTTTACTAGTTATGATTTACATAATTATTCAAACATTGTAGTTAGTAGTTGCATCTGTTAATGTCTTGCTTGTATTTTATAGTAGCTACCTTTTTTCTGCATTTTCTTGTATTTAATTGCATTCTCTGATTATTGCATATTCCTCCATTATAGTACATCATTTTTCATTTTATATTACTTTATTCTACACTTTAACAAAGGTTTTTGGCTCATTTAAACAAGTTTTGCGCAATTCTACCCTACTACCTTGAACAAGTATAATAGTCACTAGCTCTAATTGATTTGAAAATTTTTATGGTAGTAAAATTGATTTTACTCATCAAAATTCACCAACTATCCTCGTGAGATACCTTACTTTTTAGCTAAAATCCATCATTTTGACCATTTTTTTTAAAAAATTTTAAGAATTTTTATTAGATTTTTAGGTTCTCCATGGTTATAGCTTTCATTTTGTGGTAGTCCCATAATTTTTTAAAATATCTAGATTGGTTAATCAGATATATTTGCAGTGATTTTTTATAATGCATTAGCATTTTTATGTTTATGTGTTTTTATAGCTTTGCTTAGCCTAGTGTAGTGTAATGATAGTGCATAATTAGGAGAACTACTGGTGAGTTATTAGAGTTTGATTTTGAAATAGATAGGACTTTTCATTTTATGCATAGTAGTAGAAATACAAGTAGTTATAGCATCCTTACCCTTCATTTTGAACCTTTAAACAATTCTAATAATATGGCAAATAATAAAACTTTAAAGGAATTAGCCGTTTCTAATGTTACTTACCAACCATTAAGCCCCCAATATCCTAAACTTGAAGCTAATTTTGAACTTAAACCTACTTTAATACATTTTCTTCTAAGATTTCATGGTTTATAGGTGAAAACCTTGATAAGCACTTAAAGGAGTTCCATGTGGTTTGCTCAACCATGAAATCTCAAGACATTATAGAAGATTGCATTAAATTAAAGGCATTCCCCTTCTCACTTGTTGATGTAGCCAAGAATTGGTTATACTATCTATAATTAAGTTTTGTCACTTGATAGAATGACATAAAGTAACTATTCTCAGAGAAATGCTTTCTTGCATCCAAAGTAATTGTAATTAGAAAAGAGATATGTGGTATTGGGCAATTAAATGATGAAACATTGTATAAGTATTGGAAAGATTCAAGAAGTTATGTACAAGCTATCCTCATCACCAGATCAATGAACAACTTCTAATCCAATATTTCTATGAAGACTTTCTTCTTTTGGATATGAGCATAATTGATGTTGTAAGTTGTGGAGAATTAGTAGACAAAACTCTTATGGCAGCAAGAGATTTAATAGCAAATATGGCAGCAAACTCTCAACAATTTTGCATAAAAGTTATGGCTACTACTAGAGACATAAGTGAGATAAATTTCTCCCATTGAAACTAGTAAAGATTGGAGAATAGAACTATAGTTAGGCAAGTGGCAACGGAATAACAACAACAAATACAAACCCTTCTCCTTACTCGAATTTATGGGATATGCTCATGTCTAATAGTAGCAACAATACCAGCAACAATATTAATACTAATAGTAGTTTTGTATGTTATCCTATAGGCCCAAAGTGCATCATCCAATTAAAGACTCCAATTTTTTTCTATTGGGCTTTATAGTTTTCTCTAAAATTGATTCAACTTCTCAATTAGAAACTTTTGCTTGTCCATTCATTTAGGGATAATATGGTGTAGAAACTCTATAACTAACCCCATATTTTTTTAACAAAGTCTCGAGTGCTTGATAGCAAAAATGATTCCTTTATTCACCTATCAAAGCATATAGAATGCCAAACTTGTTAAAAATATGAGACCTGACAAAATCTATAATAACTTTTAAATTATTAGTTTATTTGTATATTGCAATATACTAAAATTAGATTATGCTAGTTTGTTGAAAATAATGTAATACAATGAGATAAACTAGGTTGTACCCTTATGATCCCTTGAATTTTCTTCTCTAAGTTAACTTATTAACAATGTTTACACAATTGTTTAATTTATTATGCACTAGAAATAGAAGAAATAGATGCGAGATAGATGTAAATAAAATACGATATCAATGCAGATAGTAATGCAGAATGTAGTATGAATATAGTTTGCAGAATTATGCAAAACACAGAATTGATGGGGTTTTATGATTTAAAATTGAAATAAATGTATTAAACAAAGCAAAACACAAAATAAACAATAAAAGAGAAATCAATATAATGAAATAATCAATTCAAGAAATTGAGAGCTCTAATTTAGATTAATCATGGATCAATTGATATTTAACTTTTCTAATTAATCTTTTAACCCTAAATTACTAAGAACCCTTGTAATAATTCATGAATCCTATGCTAGATAACTATCTATGATTTGATCAATTAAGATTGACTAAATTAAGTAATCATTATAATCCCTAAGTTATATCAAAATTGATTTAAAGATAGAATTTGATTGAATTAATAAATTAAATTAGAAACCTCTAAATTAATCCCTTAACCCTTTGTCTCTATGTGTAAAATCATAATTTACCAATCATAATTCAACATCAAAATAAGAAAAGATTAGAAATCAAAAGGATGAATATCAATTATACCAAATCAACATCCAACACATGTAATTTCAAGAAATTAGTACAAGTGATTAAGGAAAGAGGAAAATTAATTACAGAAATTTAATATTACAAATCATGATCTCATAATCCAAAATAGAAAAGTCTTAAACTCCTAGAATCAACTCTAAATTTAACCTTCCATGGCTAGAGAACATAAGTGAGAAGAAAAGAAAGAAAAGTGTATTGTTAAATATGTAAAGGTCTCTCAAGTCTAATTTATGTTCTTGCCTTTATATCTAACCTAATTAACCTAAAACTCTATTGGACTTGAATTCTATGTCTCTTAGGATTATAAGAATGTGGCCTTCATAACTTTTAATAGCCCAGAACCTATTTTTACAAAACACTTAACTCTAAGAGTTATAGTAGTGAATTCTTGTAGACTTAGCTTCCAACTAGTATAAGACCACTAAAATAATATAATTTTATGACTTGATTCCTACCATGACCAATGTGAATCTTGATGCCAATTTCCAAAAGCATTAATACAATTGATTTTAATTTTAGCCAACGAAAATATCCCTATTTTAAGGAAACTCAAATTTTCAATTTAAAAATTTACAAAAAAATGGACAGAGTCTCTTTTATTTTTGGATACTTCCTGAAGGTCATATACCCTAAAAATACAACACTTCTATATTTCTCAAATATAATAGCATCAAATATATACACAATATAATATAATTTCAAACTTATACACATAATCAATTCAACACATTAGATAAATCCACAAATTTTTGTCTATGACACTACTCTCAATTGTCAAATATTTTAGTAAGGGGTCTTGGATCTCCACAAATGCAATAAGATTCAAAGGAACTTATCTTAATCTAAAAGCATTGAAAATAAATAGAGTGAGTTATAAAAACTTAGTGAACATATATCTACCATTATTAATTCTTAATTCAAATATATTAAGTAATCACATGCTACCTAAGTATTTAATAAGAAAGGTAAATATAGTTCAAAATTCCTGAGTTCGTAGTTGCAAGACTAAGCCTCAGATGAAACATTTACCTATACATAACTTAAATTTTATACTTATCATCATAAATTATAATGATTTTAATTATTCAATAACATACAACATTCTTATCACTCACTACCTAGTCTAAGTAAACACCACAATCATAATTGGCCATTAAGGCTTAAACATAGATAAATTATCTTAATCACATTAGCTATAACATTCAATCACAGGCAATTCACAAAATCATATCATATCACATATCTAAGTTGTAAACATAAGTAGCCACTTCTTGACTTCCAGGTCAATACTATATATATATATATTTACTTGTTAGAAATTTCCTATTCAACTTCGGACTAATTTTATATCCTTTATAAATATTTGCTGAGAATTTTCCATTCGGCTTTTACATTATAGCTCCATCATCATTCACGGTTTCCAATTTCACCATTGGCATGACTCATAAGTAATGTACACAAGAGAGCTCTACTCTCATATCATAATTATTTATAAGACTATCATTACAAGATAAATAATTCATCATATAGCAATATTAAGCATTTAGCAGTATATAAAGCTATCATATTCACTCACACAACCATAACATATTAATACTATAGGAACTCAGTTTCAATTCATTAATAAGTAGAATATTACTGCCATACTTTTACTACATACTCTAATCAATTTACAATCACTAAACGGTTAATTGCACTCATATCATGGAATTAAGTTTACATATGAATATATATGCATGTGAATATAAAAATTGTGCTATCAATAAGAAGAATATAATTCATAAAAATTAAACTATCTTCTATTAAAATGCTAATCTATAGTGAGATATATACTCACATGAAAATGCTTGTTCACTCTTGGAGGCTTCAAGATATCCATATTCCTCTTTTCACATTTTCTTCTATTGTAAAGGCCTAATTGGAGCTCCACCACTGGCGAAGAAGCTTTGTTCATCAGTAACATAGTTTCACATTTCCAAGCCCTTTCGCCATTAGAGCTACAAATGAAAAACTCCCTAAGCTTGTCACAGTCAAAAGGGAGCATGCCAAAGGCCTTAAAAGCATGTAGTAGCCGAAGATCGACAACAATGACAACTTAAACAAAAAGGTGAACCCAAATAGAGGTCGATGCAACTTCCTTTTTATTGATAAAAGTTGATATAGAGCAAAGCTATAGTGTTGATGTGCAGTAAAGGGGAGAGGGAGATGGTGACAATGATCAAAAAAGGAAAAAGGAAGAGGTCCATTAGGAAATGAAAAAAAAAAGAAAGTGATGGTAAAAGAAGAAGGAGTTATTGGGTGGGAAAAGAGAAAAAGGGAAGTCAGTGGTAAAAAAATGAAGAGATAGGGAACAATAGTCCAAGTTAAAAATAGAAGGGGACAAATGCTAAATTTGAGAGAATGAAGCTGAGCATGACAAGTGTATAGAGAGAAGGAGAAATATCATATTTTTATAAAATAAAGAGAGAAAGTGCCAACTTATAAAATAAAAAAAGAGAGTTATAGGTTTTATTATAATGCTTGTCATTCCAAGGTAAACTTACTTTTCTAATTAAATCTCAACCTTATATTTTAAATTCAAGATCATCCTAACCATTCATCTATTTCAAAACTCAATTTTTATAAAACTCATGTTATTTGTAATCTCAACTCAATTATTATTTTTGATCTTGTTCCTATATAAAAATATTTATATACTTTCAACAATCTCATAAATTTTTAAAATCTAAAAATAATTATTTTACACCTTCACAATTTTAAAAAATAATATATTAAATACACACAAATTATTTTATAAATCCATGCACTCCTACTTATTTAAAATTATTTCCTAACTTATGAGAAATTTCTCGTAAAATTATTTTAATCAAATTTTAAATCAATAATCACCATAAACATTGATATATTTCAAACATTATCATTAATATTGTTTTAATATTTCAAAATCCTTTAATGCGAATAATAAATTTAAAATTAAATATTAATCAAATAAATAAATAATTATCTATAAACATCAAAATTTATAGAACTTTAAATTTAACTTGGGATATTACAAATTTGGGCAAACTATAAACATAAAAGTTATAGAGCTAGGTCTTGTGAAGATTTAGGCACAGGTTTCACATTTATTAGACCTTTGTAACTCTAGATATGGCCCAAAAACTAAACTTGGCTTAGTTACGACAAAAATAGGACTTCAACTTTTTTGCTAAATAAGGGCTTCAAGGAGTTCGAATTGGGTTTTGACCAAAACACCAAAGTTGTAGATATTTCTTCAAGCTTTCTAATAGAATAAATATCACTCCAATTCAACACACGCAAGATATAGTTGAAAAATAGAAATAATGTCAAAATCTAGCATTGACCAAATAAATTTAGAACATTGTAAAACTAACCTAAAATTATAAATAAGGTCAATTCTATGAAATTTGACAAATATAACATACTAAAAGTCATGAAATAGGAGAAAATGACTTAGATAAAATCTTACTTATCATCAATCTTGGTGTTTTTGGCTTCCACCTACTTAGAAACATAATCAATAGCTAATAGAATGTAAATAAAGCCAAAAGATAAGGGAAAATGACCTATAAAATCAATGCCCTACACATAAAAAAACCTTACAAAAATGTATAAGATTTTAAGGCATCTTATGTTTACAAGTTAAATTTCCTATTCTTTGACATTGTTCACAATTTTTACAAAATATGTAAGCATCATGGAATAAAGTGGACTAATAAAACCTAGAATCAAGAACTTTCATTGCTATTCTTTTAGGCCTATAGTAACTTTAACAAGCATGAGTATAACAAAATGCAAGAATGGAATAAAACGTAGAATTATGTAAATATCTCATTATTATTTGATTAGCATAAAATCTTTATAAATAAAGGTCATCCCAAATATAATGTTTAGCCTCACTCTTCAACTTATCAATTTGACCTCTTTTAGCATATATAAGCAACTTATTAATAACTAAATAGTTCACTAAATTAGTAAATCAAATATCTTTACCTAACAGCTAGAAAAGATGCTTATTTGGAAAGGTGTCCTGAATAGGTAAAGTGTTTGCATCTTTTATAATCTTTCTTAAATGATCTATAACTAAATTTTCAACACCATTCTTATCTCTAATCTTAAGGTAAAACTCTTGTAATAGTAATATCCATCTAATCAAATAGGGCTTTACCTCATGTTTCTTTAAAAAAAAAAAACTTCAAAGCTTCTTAATAAAAAAATAGAACTACTTTAGAACTAAGCAAGTATGATATGAATTTATCTAAAGTAAAAACAATGGCTAAAAGCTCATTTTTTTTTATAATGATGTAATTGGCTTATACAACATCTAAAGTTCTTGAAGTATAATAAATCACATGAGATTATTTGCCCACTCTTTATGCAAGAACAATAACAATTGCATAATTAGATGCATCATGTATTAACTTAAACTAGAAATCTTAAGATGATAGCTGAATAATAGAAGTAGTGGTAAGAGGTTGGTTCAATTTGTCAAAAGTCGCCTTACAATGTTCATTAAAATAAAATTCCATTACTTTTTAGAGCAGTTTGGATAACAAAAAAGGCAATCTTGCTAAAATATCTAATGAAATGCTTATAGAAACCTACATGTCCAAGAAAAAAATGCATTTTCTACACATAAGTAGGGAAAGATGAAGTGTTAATCACATCAATCTTAGTAGGATTTACTTCAATGCTCTTGTTATTCATTATATATCCTAAAACTATCCCACACTCTACCATGAAATGACATTTCTCAAAATTTAGTACAAGATTAGTTTTAATACACTTATCTAATACCCTAGCAAGATTGTCCAAGCATGTATCAAAAGAGGAACTATAAATAGTAAAATCATCCATGAATACTTCTATGCAATCCTCTAAAAAATTAACAAAAGTGCTCTCCATATACCTCCAAAATATGTCAGGTGCATTACATAGGTTGAATAGCATTGTCTTAAAAGCAAAAGTTCCGAAAAGGGATATGAATATGGTTTTTTTTCTTAGCCTTTTTGGAGTAATATGAATCTAGAGATAACCAGTGTAACTATCCAAGAAGTAATAATGGGATTTGTTTGCTAATCTCTCCAACATCTAGTTAATGAATGAAAGTGGAAAATGATATTTTTCGATTACCTGGTTGAGCTTCTTATAGTCAATGTAGACTCTTCAATTGTTTTGAACTTTAGTAGGAATCAATTCATTATTTAGGCTCCTCACTACTATAAATCTAGTCTCTTGTGGAATAATTTGCACTGGACCCACTCACTTATTATATAAAATAAGATATGATATAGGCCTCCAATAGCTTATTAATATCATTTTTTGCCATGTCAAGAATTAAGGGATTGAGTTATCTCTGAGGGTATCTCATTAGTTTGGCTCTTTCTTCTAACAAAATCTAATGCATACATGTAGAAAGCCTAATACCAAAAATATCTACAAATGTTGACCCAATTACTTGCTTATGGGATCTAAAAATTTGTAATAACTTTTCTTCTTGCTTAAGTTGTAGATTCTTTGCAATAGTTGCTAGTAACTTCTCATCCCCTTCTAAGAATGCATA
Source organism: Sindora glabra (assembly GCA_020226215.1). NCBI lineage: Eukaryota > Viridiplantae > Streptophyta > Magnoliopsida > Fabales > Fabaceae > Sindora > Sindora glabra. Next base: position 55,007,141 of record CM035225.1, on the reverse strand, counting down.
CTTCAAATGATCTAGTAAAGGTTTAAGTTCCGATATGGGTTGTTGAATCACAAAAGGTACTAATTCAGTGGTAATAACCATTTTTACAAGTTAAATTTTTAGTTGATTATCATTTTTTTCACATTCTAAAACAACACTATTTTTACCACTTATAAATGCAAAAATTTTAATGCATATGGCACACTTAGTATCACTATCATAGCAAGTACACTTATAGCTATTAATACAATCCACAAACTTAGAAATCTTAAGAAAGTCAACAAGTATATCATAAAAAGTTTGTCCAACAAGTACATCAATTACATCTAATTAAAAAACAAAATGCTTTACTATAAGGTATTTCATAGCTATAAAGATGTTAAAGCTTATAATTAGTCAACCTCTATAGAAAGAGTACTAGTATCTACAGCTATCTTTATTTTTTCTATCTTAAAAAATGGTTTCCTTAAAATCAAAGTTGCATGGTTGCTTAAAGACTTATCCTCCATAAGTACAATATAAAATTCTTTTAGGAATATTAATTTTTTGACTTAACCAAGACATCTTCAATAACATCGATAGGATGTGTAATGCTTCTATTGGTTAATTGAATGATAACTCTTATTTGCTTCAAAATGCAAAGTTGTAATGAAGAAAACAATAACATTAGCTTGACATTAATTGAAGTTCTTAAGTCAATCAAGGTATACTCAAATCTATGATTGTTTATGATGCAAAGTATGTCAAAGGCCCATGGATTTTTGCATTGTTAGGGTAAGTTAGGTTGAAGGATGGCTAAAACATGTTGTCTTATGCTCACTTTTTCATTGTCATTTAACCTTCTTTTATGAGTGCATAACTCTTTAAGGAACTTTGCATACTTGAGAATTTTCTTGATGGCATCCAATAATGAAGTATTAATTTCCACCTTTCTAAAAGTCTCTAGAATCTCTCTATCTCTATCAAGTTTTTCAATTCTTTTAGACCATGTAATTCTATTTAGGAAAACAAATGGCCTAGTATAGTTTGCAAGTTTCTATACAAATGGTTGGATTGAAGTGGATCCTTAGCAATAGTGAATAATGAAAAAGGATGGAATGAAGTGGATCTCTAGCAATAATGCCAAAATTTTGATGGTTATCACAAAATACCAAAATTAAACTAAAATCACAAAACCATAGTAAAGGTGAATTAAGTCATTCCTACAAAGATTAAGTTTTAATTTACTTCTAATTTGGTTATAAAGTAAGGGGATTTTGAATGTAGAAAAATAGAATTAAAGAATAAAAAATGACAAAGCAATAGTGCTAAAATTTTGATGGTCATCATAACATACCAAAATTAAACTAAAATCACAAAACCATATTAAAGATGAATTAAGTCATTCCTATAGAAAAATAGAATTAAAGAATAAAAAATAACAATCTTATAAATTGAAAATAGAAAATGAAAGTAAAGTTCACTCATAGTAAGATAAATTCTAATTCAAAAGAATGAAAATCAATATATTAATTTATGATCAAGCATAAAATATAAGCAATGCCCAATTAACTATTCAATTAATGAAAATAACCTAAAAACCCATAATTACTTCCAAATTCCCTTTTCAATATGATTAGAATTAACAAATTGAAGCTGATTTGTTAAACCCAATCCTTATTAAGACCTAATTAAACCTAATTAAAATCAAAATGGAGTAAAAATAAGAGAAATTCAAGTAAAATAGACTAAATAACCCCTCAACCATGCAAATCACAAAGCCTATGCTCTAATTCATCGACCAAAGTAGTAGCTAATTGAATCAATTCACAACTGCAAAAATAAACTGATCAACCACTTTAAGAATGATCACATAAGTAATTAACTAATAGATCCCTTATACAAAAATATTATGCAATCATTAATAAAAAAGATAAATGAATAGATATAATGATTAACAAAGTAGTAGTTAATTGAATCAATTCACAACTACAAAAATAAACTAATCAACTACTTTAAGAATGATCACATAAGTAATCAACTAATAGATCCCTTATACAAAACTATTATGCAATCATTAATAAAAAAAAGATAAATGAATAGATATAATTAGTTAAACATAAAAAATAAAGAACAACTTCTTAAAATCAATTAGAAAAAGTATACCACATCCTTTGAACTAGAAAAAGAGAGTTTAGCCATTCATGGCTTAAAACCTCAAAACACTAAGAGAAGAATTTTTTTTTTGTTGATTGTTGAAATTACCTTTGGTTAGCTGCATTTTTGCCAAATATAATTTTGCTAAACTAGGTTACAAACACTTAAGGTTGACTCTTAGGTAACTAATGGACTAGACTTTTTACAATTTGGAGGCTAATAGCCTAGTTTATGACTAAAATACTAAAATAGGTCCAAAACTATCTAATTCATGTCATTCTAGTTAATACTATGTTTTCTTATTCAAAATGATTTTACTTTGGCTCTAAAATCTTAGAAACATGTTACTTTGGGTCTTAGCTAAGTTAAGGCACTAGAATTTTGCAGTTTGGGCTCTTGGAACTCAAGTTATAAGTAAAATAATGAGGAAAGGTCAAAGGTCAAGTTCACTGTACTAGGATAACACTACTAGATTAGCTTCAAGGCTAAATTTAACCTATCAAACATCCAAAAAGCCTTTTTTATAAAAAATAAAAGTTGTAGAGAATTCTCTTAACTTTCTATCTATATAAAAATCATGTTGAATAGAGCTCCAAAACTTAATTAATGGCTAAAAACTTGAAACAATGTTAAATTCCTACAATTAGTCATTATTTTTTATTTAACTCAAAACTCATAATTTATTCTAAAATAAGCCTTAACCGATTAAAATAAACACAATCACACCTTAAAAGACCTAAATATAAGGGGAAATAAATGCAAAATATTATGTATATCAAATTTAATTAAACTCTATGATTAACTCTTGAGATAGACTAACTACGTTTTCTTTTTGGAAATGAGGTATAATCACATACCTTAGGGGAAAATTAAGGCATGCTTCATAGCTTACTATACCTTATAGAAGATTATTAGTTTGTACATGCTGCTCAGTACCTTATTAAAGTTCCATTTCTTGCTAACAAACTTGTAGTATTAACACAAAAATAATTATTTAACAATCATTACAAGAAAGTAAATGATAGCAAAATAACTTTCAGCCATTCTTATCCTTTACAAGTCCATCCTTGTCCCTCCAAGTTAGCTTTATCCCTCACAAATGGGTATATAAATTCGATGCATAAAGATATAATGTCAGTAACATTGCCCTATTTTTATAAATTCTCATGCATTTGTTAATTTGTCACATTATGTAAACAAGTGCCTCAACTAGCATTTCAACCTAAATGTAAATTAGATTCCACAACAATAAGTTTACAAGTATACATGTGTAAGGAAAATCATAATTTAAACATATCTCCATTCCTATATGTAGTAGCAATTATTAACTTATTTATTCGATATTAGGTCATAATATGAACTTCATAAATTATCTAACACCCTATTTTTTTGGCATGGCCCTAGATCACTCCTTCAAAATTATATAAACTATAATAGCTCCTATTATCATTATGAAATTACATGCTTTATAATATTTAAAAATACATAGGCTACAATCAATTATGTAATCAATTGTGCAATCCTAGAAGGTAACTCTGCAAAGTCATAATTGATTACGCAATCAATTTTAAAGTTCTAGAGAGCAAGACTTTTAGCATATAATCAATTATGTAATCAATTATATACTTTCAAAGAATAGGTTTTTAGGGTATAATCAATTATGTAATTAACTATGACTTTCTAAAGAATAATTCCTAAGACATAATTAATTATATAATTGATTATAAAATGGATTTTTGCGGATTTTCATGTGAAAAACATTGTTCATCTGATAAATCTTTGCACAAATCTTACCTTTTAAGGTAAATCACTCAACTAATTGATTATAAAGCATAAAAATCATATTTTTCTCTCTAGATATAACAAGAAACACATATTAAACATAAATCTATGGCACCAAATTCTTAAATTTCCATTCAACCCCAAGGAAAATCTAAAACCTAACTCAAATCATTTGAAAACACCAAAATCTAAGTAGCATGGTTACTTACCTTGAATGGAAGAGATGTAAAGTTAAATAAATTATAGTTTACTTACTTCTAATCGTTTAAATATCAAAGATTGAAGTTAGGACTTAAAAATCCCTTTTTAAGCCAAATCTTTTAATCATTCCAAATTCAAAGAGAAGAAGGATGAAAATATTGAAATGTTGCAAGCTTCGAAGGCCTTACCTTGCTTAAATGGAAGAGTATTGAATATTTATAAAGATTAATGCCTCTTTTGCTTCCTAGGAAGAAGAAGAAGAAGAAGATAATGATAAGTATAAAGGTTTTAGGAGAAATAGGAAAAGGGCAACTAAAATGGGAAGTTTAAAAAGGGTAAGGTTAGGGGTAAAATTTGAAAAGTTTCCCTAAGTCTTTTCCATATTGAAATACTTACTCCCAATTGTACCTATCTCTTAAACATTTCATAATACTTGTTTCTTGATTCTTTTACACAAAATTTTTTATCCCATATGTCATTGTAATAATTTATTATTTTTCACACAGAATATTTTAAGTTTTAAATGGTGTAACATACCTTTTGGTTCAAATCATTATCTTTTAAATGTGTCTTTGTTTGTTAATGTATTATAGCATATGATATTCTTCTTCTTCATAATTTTTTTTATAATTTAAGCAAGATTAAGTTTCAATGTTATTATTTAAAAAGTACTATACTTTGTTGGTTGAAAAATTCAATTGTTGAAACATATTTTATAAATTTTTAATGAAACTAAGAGCATGGAAATGTTAATATGGCAATATTATGTGATACATAAATGTTTTAACGTTATTTTTCAATGAAATGATTTTTCAAAGTGATCATTTTGTAAATCATAATACATCACTATCAAAATCACCTTTTTCTTATCTTTTTCTTGTCCCTTTGATAAAGTAAGAATGTCTAAGTTAATTGAAAAATTAAAAAGAAGAACTTTGAGCTTTAAAAGACTTAATGAAAGACTCTAGAATTGTGATAATTAGTGAAGATGAGTAAGTGAGTACCTCTTAAAGTTAAGTGAGTAAAAGGTAAAATGATCATTTTATTTTTATTGATAGATTTCTTTTTGGAATTACTCTCTAACTTGTAAGTTTTTCATCCATGTTTGATCAAGTTAAAGGCAAAATGAGAATAAGCATTGAAATCAAATTGGACATGGCAAAGAGTAAATAGTTTTGAAAGAAAAAATTTAAGCTATTTGATGCTTTGCTAGATTCATTTAAGATATATAGTGACTAGCATGCTTTATCAACTTTTTGTACAAAGTTAGCATAAAATTTTATCCTGAACCAATTTTAGAGTTTGTAGTGGTTTATTAATAGAAGAAGGCAATACATTTAAAAAGAAATTTATGTGTGGTAAGTTTATTAACTTCAATAAGTTAGAAAATGGCAATTATGCTTTGCACATGCAAACATAACAATCCTTTCACTTTCTCTAATCACATTTTTGTTGGTTCTGATTTTTTTGATGATTTTATTATGTTATTTTCTTTTAACTGTCACAAGATTAGAAAATCAATGTTACCATACAAACATTGTTGGAGATATTTTCATAAAATTAATATTTATTGTATTGAAATATAAAAATAAAAACATTTCAAGAACCATAAACTTATGAATCAAGGTTGTCATTAAATACATTTTGTGATTTTTTTAATTAGCTTAAAGGGCCTTAATTTCGTAAGCTTTTATTTATTTCCATGATAAAGAGAAAAGATGCTTCTAAGTAATTGTTAAAAAAAAGAATGAAATGAAAAACATTTTAGCTATTAACATTTTTATAAATGCATATTTAATGTTTTTTAGTTAATTGGCTTTATAAAAAATAAGTATATGGAATTAAAGCCAAAGTGTGGTCAAATAGGGTAACAAATATGTTTTTTTTTTTATTACTCATATTTGAATTCAATGAGAGTCATTCTTACTTTAATGAATTCTTTGTTAAGGCATCCATTATCACTAATGAAAGAGCTCCTAAATGGAAAAAGGGGAAGCAAATTAGCAGGGAGAGGATTTGAGTCCCCATCCTTATGCTTAATAATTGATAAACATACTAATAAGATGTCACTCCATTGGCAAGTAACACATGTTTATGACTCTTAAGACCTAACTAAGGACATGCGATCGACATAGGAAGTTACTATGGATGAAAGCCTAGAAACCTCACCTAAATACATCTAATGTAGTGTTTTTGTGTGCAATTGTACTATTTCTTCAAAAGGATATAAATATGTTCAAAATTAATTATGTAATTGATCAATAAATTATCATGCATATCTACTTTAATTTTTCTAAGGATTACCTTAATGCCATAAAATTTCTCAAGTGCACCTACTTTCAACCCATTTATAGTAGCTGAATAATTAAAGGAAAAATTTTCTATAAAAGAAAAGGAAAAGAGAAAGAAGTAAGCTTTCTCAAAATTTAGTGAGTAACCCTTACACTATACAGCAAAGAGAAATTATACATTTTGATGACATATGTATACATAAATATAAATATATTCAATTAAGTCTTAAGAGAGCTATTTAAATCTACCAAAGAAAATAGAATCCCTTTGTACTTTTACTATGGAGAGATTTAAAGCCTAATGGATATATACCTTTGAGTAAAAAAGTGATTATGACAAATATTCATAGCTTCACTATTGTATCAATACCAAATTATGCATACCCATAATAATTAATTCATAAGAGAAGGCTCAACTATGGAATCCATAAAAAAAACAAATAAATAAGTAGGAATGTAAATCTCCTTCTAACTCCATTTTAACCTTATTTCTCAAAAGCCCATCTTTATCTCTTCAAGATTAGCTTTATCCCTTTATAAATAAGCATATGGATCTAGTCCATAAGCCATAGTATATATATATTTATAAAAGACTTCAACAACTTAAGTATGTATAATTCATTCACAATCATTCAAATATTAATTAAATATTATTCATCAATTAATCACAAAAGAAAGTACAACTCACCCACCTTTTAGTACATTAAACATTATGCATTACATATTCACATTTTTAAACAACTATTATAAACACAAGACTTTACTTTAGAACTCTTACATGTGTGAAATTTAAATGAATAGTTTTTTTCATTAAAGTATCAAACCATGAAGACAATTCATAATAATGTCACTATACCTTTATCTATTGACCTTTTCTTACCTATATATTCTTATGAAATGGTATATTTACTTATTGATGTGTAAGATTTTATTTATAGTATTTTCTCCCATTTTAAATCTCTTAATATGTTACATATGCTTAATTTTATAGAATTAACCTTATTATTTGATTTGGGGTTAGTTTTATAATGAATTGAAATTATTTAATTAATATTAGATTTTTATACTATTTCAAGTTTTTAGCTATATCTTAACCTCTAAATATTAGACTTTGCTAATCTTTATATTGTTAGAAAGCTTAAAAAAATCTCCGTAACTTCTTTGTTTCATCAGAGACAATTTTGGATATCTGGAAGGTCTAATTTGGCTGAGAAGTTGAAGCCTTATTTTTATCCTAAATGAGGCAATTTTGATTTTTAGACCATATGTGGAGCTCTAAAAGTCTAATCAAAGTAAAGTTAGCACCTAAAATTTTCCTAAAACTTGGCTTTATAACTTTTATGTTTAGACATGAAACTACATAGTTTTGGTAGTCTTACATTTGATAAAAGTCAGACTTGTGAAACTTTATTGTTGTAACTCTTGTAGTACATTACTTTGTAAAATACGTTCTGAATTTCAAAAATTAGCAAAGCCCTATTCTTTATAACCTAAGAGACATATGATTTAAGTCCATTAGGTCTTTAGAGGTTAGCAAGTTAGATATAAAGTCTTGTGCCTCCAAAGGCAAAAGGACTTAGAACATTTACTTTTACATAATTCAATAAGGATAGTTTTTCTCTCTTTTTCAAGCTTCTTCTTCTTCAATCACAGAAAGCTCAATTTCCAATTGATTCAAGGATTTTAAGGTCTATCTCTATTGGATTATGAGATTCTAATTTGTAATATTAACTTCCTTCTTTTCCTCATTCTTTATGCTGATTGCTTGAAATTGTATGCTTTGAATATTGATTTAGCATAATTTAAGTTCAACCTTGTGATTTTTTTATCTTTATCTATTTTTGTGTTGAATTATGGTTAATTAATCATGATTTTTCACATAAGGATAGAGGGTTAGGAGATTAAATCAGAGATTTTTGGTTTAGACCCACAATTCAGCTAAATTTTATCAAATTAATTTTGATTTAGCTTTACAAGTTATAGTGGTTACTTAGTTATACTAATTTTAATTGATCAAATCCTAAATGGTTATCTAGTGTAGGATTCATGAATTTATTGTAAGGTTTCCAAATAATTCTAGGTTGAAAAATTAATTGAAATGGTTAAATATTTTGTAATCTATGATTAATTTACACTAAGAGCTATCAAATCCTTGGATCAACTAGTTTATTATATAGAATTTCTTTCTGTTTTACTTTTATGCCTTTTTTTATTTAGTGCATTTATTTTAATTTTGAATTAAACCCCCCAATTTGTTTTTATATTCATTTTATTCTACATATTGTTTGAATTCTATCTACATTCTATGTGCATTATGTTTGAATTTCTCTTTCACTTTTGTTTACTTTTCTTCCTTCTATTTTTACTACATAAAAAAGCTTAACTAATTGTGTAATCATTGTTAGTAAATAACTAAAAAAGGATATATCAAATGAATCACTAGGGCAATTAGTTATATAATATATTACTAGTATGCAAAAACAATTTATGCCTTTAGTAATCAATTATATAAACAATTATATGAAAAAAATCTTCAAGAAATTTTCAAAATTTCACTATTCAAAGGAAAATCCACTCAAAACTCATCCTTTAAGCCAAATTACTTAATTAGCCTAGCATAAATTTTAATTGCAACATCTTAAGCATAAGATCCAATAAAAAAATTCATAACAAATAACAATCTAATGCATTTCAACTTTAAATTTCTTAAACACATAGAAAACTTAAACCTTCAACACCAAATCAATGAAATAAATGCTAAAACTCAAATTAAAAAGTTACTCACTACTTTTGAAAGGGAAGATCTAAAGTGGATGAAGTAATTTGCTAGTCTTTACTAGTAGGTTTTGGTTTAATAAGCATATGTAAAAAAAAATTAATTTTTTTGAAACTTACCAAGGATTAATGTGAAAGATCATAAACCATATGGTAAGAAATATATGTTTGTGATAAAGTTTGAATAAGTTAATCATACTATGATTGAATTCATGAACATATCTACAAATCCACGTTTTGTTTCTATTGAATATTTAAAAGCATGAGCAATATGACCATAAACATGTGGGTGATCTAACCATGAATGCATAAATAAATAGATGTTTCATGAACATAATGCAATCTGAAATGTGTGTCTATAGTATCCATATGAAAAGTTAATACTATAGTCAATATTAGAGGGAATAACTTAACCTTCAATGCAGTGGTAGTTGTGGGTTTTATTTCTTGTTTAACTACTTCCTAACTTACCTAACCTGAGATTTTTTGTATCAAATTAGAGAGCTAGGGCTTTCGTAATATGATTATAATCACTTTTATGATTTTTCAATAGTTTTCTAACTAAAATATACCTAAAGAGAGAGAGAAGATCACTAGGCCTTGATTATTAACTTGGCCTAATAACAATTTAAGTTAATTAATAGTCCATATCTAATGTTACCTAAGGGTAACCCAATCATATTATGCTATTAATTAGTAGAAGCCAATCATTTTAGGTCAATCCTAATTAAAAGCTATAGTTTGATTAAGAATTCTATTTACACTATGATCCTAATATTTCACTCGTTCTTTGTATGCAACTTATATGTTCTTATTACATTAGTAGTGATTGTAAAATCCTATTTTAGTATTATAGGCAATAAGTGGTATTTAGTAATACATCATTACCACCTAAGAAGTGAGAATGACAATGATTCAACATAACCTTTCCATAACCAATGTTATATAAAGTTTAGTCCTTTTTATCCTATATATCCAAATTGAACTTAAAGCATAGAATGCATAACCCTTTTATAGTTCAATTTATACATTTCTTGATTTTTTAGTAGACTAAAATAAATGAATTAATATCACGTATCGATTCATTTGAGTATGACCATGCATTTCTTAGTCTCATCTAATCAAAAGGCCTATAAATATCACTTCTCCTATATAGGAAGTACAAAATCCCATCTAGTTCACTCACATCATTCCACATGATTTATAATATACATAATCATTGTCTTTAAAGCCAACCTTATTATAGGCAATGTTAGATAGCATCAAAGTATATAATTCCTTATGTAAGGAACTATAGTGATATTAAGTCAAAGGACTATGTATATCATTGTCACTATGAAGATTGCTTATAAAACTTACATAGTGATCTACATAACATTCTTATGGTAAGTTTGTCTAGTACATTCATTCTTTAATATATACCTATGTATTGACTTGATATCTCATATCTATGGCTAATGAGATTTAGTCATTAGTTAACATACATGCTAGTTTTGATGTATTAATGATATCCTAATTTAAAATAATACTTAACTAGGAATATTTGAGAATAATATTAAATATTCTAAGGAAAACATTTCATATTCATTTATATTATGCATATATAAGAAATAAATATAATAAATTGAAATGGCATCATAAAGAAAATAAAACACAATAAATGTATACTAATACAATCATCTTATGATTAGCTTCTCAAGTATACACCAACATCTACATAGTAGGAAGCAAGATTTTGATGAAAAATTGTAGAGGAATTTAAAAATATGAATTAAAAAACAATTACAAAGGAATTTGGTACTTTATAATTTAATATCATACTAAAACAGATCCTAAAATAAAAGAAATCAATTTTCAAATGAAAAATAAATAAAAAAGAAGAAAAAAACTAGCATTATCTTAAAGTCATAGTTTTAAATGGACATAGAGATATAATATAATATTGTATATATCATTATTACTATGAATTGTCATGTAAATGTAATAATCTATGATTTTAATTTATAATTATCATAATTTTATAAATCATGGTCTTATCTTGAAAATTGATATGATATCTTGCAACCTTTTTGTTTGAAGTTGTAGTTTTTTTTATAAAATATTGTAACTTTTTTTGTATAAATTTACATTTGCAATTTTTATCTTTTTGTTACAACTATAACCAATAGAATTATAACTTTTATTGAGAAAATGGTAACCTTACATATATTTTAAACTTATGTAATATTTTATGCAAAAGTTATAAGTCATGTACAAACAATTATAAATTTTATCAAAAGAATTTAAATTAATTTTATACTATTATTTACTCAAGTGTTGCCATGTCAATAAAACTTATTAAAACATTCATATTATTAGTAAAAATTTAAAAGGCTAAAGAACAAGTTGTACTGATTATAGGCTAAAGATGATATTTAGGATATTATTGACCTGATGAAGGAATATTATCTTGTTAAATTTAGTGCTTCAAAAGATTATCAACTAGCCCTTAATGGAGGTCCCTATTTTCTTTTTTATTACTATCTGACACTTAATTCTTGGGATTCTAAATTTAGTCCATTTGAGGAAATGATTAATAAAGTTGCAATTTGTTGCTACTATAGAATTGTGATTATACATTGATGGATAAATGTTAATAAAAGGAAAATTTGATGTTTATGTTAATATGGTGGCTTTTTTTCAAATTATTAGGACTAAGAAGATGATGACTAGTAAATATAATTAACTTCTATTTTGACATTGTAGCATTTTTTATATTCTTAAGAAACTTAAAAAAGATAGTTTTTTACTTAACTGATGTCATAATATATAATATTTGAATGTTGTTAGGAAAATGAGAAAACTTAAGATGTTGATTTTAAAATTAATCAATGTTTATTTGAATATAGTGGCATTTTTTAAATTATTAGAAAACATAAGATATTAGGTTTTCACTTAACTAACATTTATGACATTTGAAGGCTGTTAGGAAAATGAGAAAAATATAAGATGTTAGTTTTAAAATTAACTAATGTCTATTTGAACATGGTGAGATTATTAGGAAACTTAAAGCATTAACTTTTTTCTTAATGGGTGTCATAATATAAAATATTTAAAGGTTGTTAGGAAAATGAGGAAGCGTAAGACAATAATTTTAAAATTAATCAACATCTATTTGGACATAATGATATTTTTTATATTATTAGGATACTTAAAACGTCTATTTTTACTTAACCGACATTAAAATTTATGACATTTGAAGATTATTAGGAAAATAAGGAAACTTAAGATGTCAGTTTTAGAATTAATTAATGTTTATAGATATTGCAAAAGTTTAATAAGAATCTTAAATGTGATGACATTTTTGTACTATAAATAAAGCATATCTTTTTTTTTTCTCATTACCATTCTCACTTTCTTTCTTATTTATTTTCAAGCTCAATTCGCATCTTTATCTAGCTTTCTCTACCAAATCTTAAATATCCCTTTGTCTTCCACCATATATTAATAAGCTACTAATACTCCTTTAATTAACACCAAGTATGAAGCAAATGCTTTAATATTTCAAGCCACAGGTTCAAATCATAATTTTCTCTTTTTGTTCTTCAATGGAAGCTTAAATTCATGGTTGATTCAAAGAATTTGAGGCTCTCTTCATTTGGATTATGAGGTTATGAATTGTAATGTTAATTTTTTAGTTAATTTTTCTTTTCCTTTATTTACTTGTTTTGAATTATTGAGATTAAATATGTTAGATATTGATTTAGTATAATTGATGTTCATCCTTATGATTTCTAATTTCTTTGCTATTTTGATGTTGAATTATGGTTAGTAAATCAAAGTTTCACATATAGGGGCAGAGGGTTAAGGGATTAATTTGGAGGTTTCTAATTTAATTTCTCAATTCAACCAAATTCTACTTTCAAATCAATTTTGATCTAGCATAGGGATTATAGTGGTTGCTTAATCAACTAATCTAAATTAGTCAAATCTTAGATGGTAATCTAGCTTAGAATTCATGGGTTATTATAAGGGTTCTGAGTAATCCAAGGTTGAAGAATTAATTAGAAAAGTTAAATCCTAATTTATCAATGATTAATCTAAATTAGAACTTTTAATTCATTGAATAAGCTATTTTGCTATATTAATTTTCCTTCTATCTATTTGCTTTGTACTTTTACTTTGTTTAATATATTCAATTTAATTTAAATTCACAAAACCCCTCTAATTTTGTTATTGCACAATCCTACATTCTGCATACAACATTCTTCATTCATACAACATATTGCATCTATTCTATTTTGCATATGTTGCATTAGCTTATTGTATTTTTATTGCATAATAAATTAGATAGTTATGTATATATTGTTTGGAATTCAACTTGAAAATATAATATCAAGGAATCACTAGGGGTACGACCTAATTGTTTCACTATACTACATTATTTTGTAGCAAACCAGTTTTTAACTAATTTTGGTATATAATGATAATGCATATCAACCAATTGATAAGTATTATTAATTGATACTTATATATTATTAACTAACTATATTAATTAGAGATTGAGTAAATCTCAATTATAATAACTAATAGATAAATTAAACATATTTTATAGATATTCACATAAATAAATATTTATAATATGGTAGATTTTTTTATTTATTTACAACATGGATATAAAAGCTAATGATTAATACATGTTAGATTAGATTAGATAGTAGGAGCAACTTTTCTTGTGGCATAAGTAAGCCACAATTGCTTTATGTTAAGAGTGATGCATATGCAATGCAACTTTTCATTGATGAAAAAGAATGAATATACATATATATATTGATTTATTATATGTGTAAGATATTTTATATTATTAGTAATTGAGAAGATGTTGTATTATTTAAAAAATTGGAAGAATTAAGCTTTCATAATAAAAAAAATTTAATATTTTTAATAACATGATAAAACATAAATGGGTAATAAGATGAATTAATTTATATGAAAATGAATTAAATTAAATGCAAAAAGGATATCTTAAAAGCTTTTGTATTTTGGTTTGAAGTCAAATAACAGTAGTTACATTTATATGAACATTATCTAATAGTCATCAACCTTTAAAAACTAAAAGTTAGTTGATTTCTTAATTTTCAATAATAAAAGAAAATGTAGTTTATTTGTTGAATGCTTTTATTATTATTGGATTCTTAGGATAATGTTGAAACATTACACATTAGTCAATAGTTATTAATGCAAACAATGAATTAAAATATTAAAAATTAATAAAAAGATATTTTTACAATTCTAATTTGAATGGTTTATATAGTTATATATGGCAATTTGCTATAGTCTTTCCATCTTTCTTATTTTATATCTTTTAAGCTTAAACTATAAATAACTCTTATGTACTTTTTTTACATGCGATTTACCCCCCGTTATGGTCGTTTACCAAAAATTTGGTCATTCAAGGGGAAAATTGGTCTTGTGCAGTTGACACAACAATGAGGTAGGTAGTTTGATCATAGCTAAAAGAAGATCACTTACAAAAAAAACCCCATAGCAATCTCCACTCAGGACCTTTCAATGCCTAAGCCAGTAATGGTCTTAAGATAGAAAAAATAACAAATGTGTAGAAAGAGTGATAAGAGCTCAAAATCCTTGGAAAAATGTACTTGGCTACCTTTTATAGTAGCTATTGGAAAAGTTGTAGAATGGGTAGATCAATTTTTTTGATTAGGGATAGACTAGTCATTCCTTAGTGAAAGAACTTCATAAATACAAGTAGGTATAGCTTTTGCTAGCTTAGTATTTTGTTAGCTCAATATTTTTTCAACCTTAACCACTTGATTAAGTTAATCAAATAATTAAACACACTAATGATCATGTGGAAACTCATGTGCCTCAAAGGATGATTATTATGTGATGACCTATCATTAGTCTATTCCTTGATAAGCCAACCTTAACTCAATAAGTCGATCATTAGTAGACTAATCACAAATTGTGGTTTACCCTAGCCTAATAGTCTTGTATTTATCACCCTTATAGTATTAAAATGTATTGCTTACCATCATGTACTTATTTAATGATGTATATATTCCTCCACCAATAATTTCATATTTAATATCCTAATAAAATCAATATGTGATTCTCACATGATTTAGTTTCTTTCCAACATTAAAAGAAATCAATGTTAATTTAGAAAAAATCCTTTAACACTCTTTGCCTAATTTATTCAACATTTGAATTGTCATTTTGAAACTTTCCCTTTATTGAAGAAAAACTTTTTGACTTCAATTATTTCATTTCAAGTTATTAAAAGGAATTTCATTATGAGTTTCTCATCATTGAATGGTACAATTTAGCTTCATTTTACTAATGTAATGATTTAACTTTTCTTCATTATGAATTTATCTTAACTCATATGAAATGCAAGTTAGTTGTGCAAGAAGATTTCTATTGTTTCAAATATAAATTTGAGCTAAAATGTGAGGACCTTGTTTACACTAATGAAGAAAAAAGGACTATGTAATGACCCCAAATTAGTATAATAGTGATAAAAAAAAATTTAGAAAATTTTTAGGAACATTATAATGAGTGAAAGCCAACTTAAAAACTTAAGAATAGATTTTAGAAATTTCACTTAGAAATTTATCGAATTTCCTGTACTTGGTAAAGCAAAAAAGGGAGAAAATGAGTCAAAATTATAGTGAATTAATTCTAAAAATTTACGGATGGCCAAAATTAATTTTTAAAGCTTAAAAATGATTATGTAAAGTCAAAAGCAAAATTTTAAAAATAGTTAGAAGCCTAAGGGTGAAAGTGTAAAGAAAATAAGTAATTCGAGGTTAAATTGTAATAAATCCTTTTATCTTTTTGGCCTTTTTTATTTTTGTTGTGTGGGTTGGGTTGACCCAAGTTTTTTTTAAGCCCAAAATATGAAAATTTAAGCCCCAAATTCGTGGCCCAATGACAGCCCAAACTTCCAAAGAAAGCGAATGACCAAAATGAAAGAAAAAGGGTAAAACTTAAGGCCAAAGTATAATAATTGAGAACTTTTGAATTGTGTTACATTTTTATTGGCTATGTATGAAAACTCAAACCACTTGGACATGCAAGAAAAATGTCCAAATGTGCCCAAAATCCTCTAAAATCTAAGATAAAATCAAGCTTAGGATTTGATGAAAATTTATAGAATTTTTTAGAAATTTTCTTTAAACAAATTTTATATAAAAAAGGACACTTAGTAGCAGCAAACTTCTGCTCCATTCTAGCCTAAAACGTGCAACCCTAGAGAAGGAGAAAAGAAATTTTAGACAAAGCAAACATAAGGAAACATTGCAAGCTAGTTAGGTAAATCATTAATTCCTCTTAACCCCTATTAATTTCTTGTGATATTCCTCTTCTTCTCAATCCTAAAGTCTGATTTTGTTTCTTTGAATTCACCTCCCTCTCCCTCAAAACTCAGTGTTGGAAGGAAGAAGAGAGTAAAAGATTGAGGTGAGTAATAGCTTGTTACAAATTCTATGAATTTCCAATGTTGGATTGTTAAAATTGACAATTATGGCTCTTTTAATATGATTTGTGTTGATTGTTGTAATAATTAGTTTGGAATAATTTGAACATGCTATGATGTTATTGGAAGTGAGTATTTGGTTCATGGATGATGAGAATGGAATTTTTCTTAGTTGTTATAAAGAAATTGCTAAGGTTATGTTGGAATTAGTATCAAGAAGAATCAATAATGCTGTTGAAATTTTGGTTGATGAATGGTCACGTGAAACCTAGGTGATTAATCATAATTTTTTTTATTTCTGATATTCCAAGGTCTCTCATGATGTGACGTTGAATTCTAGAAAATTTGAGTATTTTTATAAATTTTTATATATTTTAGAAGAATTTCCTAAATTAGGTCATCAGTGCTATCCAGAAACAGGGATCTTTCACATTGGTCTCTGTTTTCAAAATTTTTTGGGCATAAAATGATCATGAAAAATCATAAAAAAATTCATAGAATTCATTCAAGGTGTTGTTAATGTTGCATAAAATTTTCATGGCAATTGGAGATGGTTTGGTTACCCTATAAAATTGTGAATGAAAATTGTTCATGATAGAATCCGAAAATTTCTAGTTCTATTCACAAAATTCTTAGGAGTACTAAATGGTTGAGAAAAATTCTAGAAAAATTTATATGAGTCATTCTGAATGTGAGGTAGAATGAGTCAAATTTTCAGAAACTTTAAATTTTACTTAGTGCTCCAAATAATTCCCACTATTAGGCTACCTAGAAAGAGTCCAGAACAAGAAAAAAATCAAGGAGCATCCTTGATATCAAGAAAATGAAGTTTGGAAAACCCATGTGTGACATGAATTGTTTGAATTGTATACATAAATATCATTTAGGAATTGATATAATAACAAGCTTAGAAAGACAAATGAAGCATAAAACACTCATGGCATAGTTAGTATTTTAATACATTCCTCGAGGAAAAATCCATAACAATTGTGGTTGATGCATGTGGCATCCCACAATTGTTCATTCTTCTTGTGAAAATGTGGGAGGGAGAAAACTGTTAGTGTATATGCCCTAAAACCAATGATATTGGTGATTGTAATTTTGAATCATGTTATTATAATGGCAATTCCAATTATTATATTTATATGTATTGTCTGCGTAATATATTCAATTATGATAATAACCTTAAAATAATTGTATTCTTAAATGTCCCTAGTCATATTCATTGTGGATTAGGTTGCTTTGATATGTTAAGACTAGCATGTGTGAAGACTTATATGGGATATTAAGTTTACACATAGTACAAGTTAGAGAACTTGTATACTGGACCGACCCATATTAAGAACACTACATGGATCGTTATATGAGTGTCATAAGTGGTTCTTAGTGATCATTATTAATATGGTCCTTTGACCTGAGATCACCAAGGTTCCCTACATGTGAGTTTCATATTTTGATACTATTCTATGTCACTAATGGTTGAGTGAATGCAAGGATAGATATTGGATATGTCACATATCATGCGGAGGGGTTTGTGTGATCAAGATGGGATTTGTCCCTCCTATATAACAGGAGCAACATCTATGGGCCCCTTGATTAAGTAAAGCTGAGAAAATGCATGGCCATGCTCAGATGAATTGACATGGGATGTCGATTACATTTGTTTCAGTCAGCTTACTTAGGAATCAAGAAACCATAAGATTGGGCTATACGGGAATGACACGGTCCATGTTTCATGCTCAATCTAGATGTATAGGACAAAAGGACATAGGTGATGATCACGTGTAAAGGTTTGGTCAAATCACCACCTTTCTCATTGCTTGGGTAACAATGATGTGTTGCTAGACATCAATCATTGTTTATGATCATTAATATGATCAATGGTCATTGCTAACGTAATGAGAGCCTATAGGGTCGCACACTTAGAGCCTGGTGAATTTGGAATTAATAGACCAAATTGTTTGGGCTTAATATTTGGGAATTCATGTTATAATTATAAGGCCCAAGAATAAGCCTATAATTGTACATGGAATAAAGCCCAAATAGGTTAGGTTTTTCTATGCACCTATTTAAATAGGCTTGTTGGGTAATAATAGGATGATTATCATTATTCACGCACCCCAAAAAGGCATAGAAAAACCCTAGCACCTCTCCTTGACCAAAACCCCTGAAGAGGCATAGCTAGCAATACGAGGTGAAAGGAGATCAATTCTAACCGGTGTTTATGTGAACATTCATCGGTGATTCATGAGTTCGTGTGGATACCATAGAGGTGCAGCCACATTAAACGTTGCACTAGTGATCTGATCTTCTAACTTCTATCCCGGTTCGTGATTTGGAGAGCAGATTGGATTGGAAAACGGACAGAAGCAGATCGGATTTGCTGTGTAGCGGACAGAAGATTTTTAGCCGAAAGGTATAAACCCTAATCCCTAATCTATGGCGTTCTAAATTTGCATGGATCCTTGGTGGAAATCGTGCAAAATTTTTATTCCGCTGTGCATGTATGATGTGCGATTTCCAGTAGTGGTATCAGAGCCGCTTGTGAATCCATAGATTAGTTTTCTGTGTTATGCGTTTAAATCTGGATAATTCGTGTTTAATCAGATCATGCATGATGCAATTAAGGTTCTGGATCAATGTAATTCTGTATGTTGATGAATCGATTTTGATTAGATTAAAATTAGATTGAAACATACATAATTAATGATTCAGTTTTAATGAGATTAAAAAATGGAAATGTAGCTAATGAAGGTTTCATTTTAATGAGATTAAAATTCGAACAGAAACATGTTTGATCGTATACATGTGATGTATGCATTCTGTTTCGTTTAATGAGATTAAATTAAACAAAAACATGGACTAATGTTTGAGCCAATATGGCGGAACATCAAGAAGTAGGATTTCGGAATAGTTTTGGAATTAGGGTTCTTGATAAATTCTAATTTTGGCCGATTATTTTAATGGTTAATACAGAAATTGAAACATTCAAAATTTTCTAGATTTTGCATGAAAGTCTTCAAAATTTTGAATGTAACATGCATAAAAATTTTTGGTAAGGGGGCTCTGCCCCCTCACCTTGGCGAAGGGCGGCCTCCCCTCGACCCCCGCTCGCTAACCGGCTAGTGGGACTGTCGTACTAACTTTGCATAGCGCAATAATTGATAGCTTGAATCTAAGCTGCGTTTTAAAATTAATCTTTTCATAACCTTCTAATTTTAAACAAGTTAAAATTGCAAACAAGATCAATTTCAATGAATACCTATGATTGTTTGTATGCTTACATGTGATGTTTGCTGCATGATGCATAGTTATGGCCCTTACACCATAATGTATGGTTATTTTTCATTTATTAGTTTTGGTTTTATTGTAATTAAATACGGCTTGCGTGTCGTGCCTTTCTCTATAAATTCTAGTTGTACATTCTTTCTCTCACCTTACTCCCCCCGAATGTAACTCGAGTTTTCTCTTTCATTATGTATTGTAAAGCTAGAATAGTTTCCTTTCAAATGTACAACATGTTTAAGCCTGGAGCTTGCTACCATGGAGACAAGGAGCTAAAATTAATATGAGGACAACCGTGGAAGATGCTTAAAGAAGATATCTTTACCCTAGGTTGACCTTTTGGTTTTCTCATTGGCTTGGGAAAACCAATGTAGTTGGGCCATAACTATGCACATTTATTTTATGCTTTATTGCATGCTTTATATTAATGTATATGATATGTTAGATATAGGCATGTATGGATGGCAAATAATGGTGAGATCTAAAATAGACATTTAAATCCCTCAATGCAAATATTAAGTCAGCAATAAAAGTGATGCCTTCCAATGAATGGCACTTGTCAAGGCCTTGATCAACATAAGGTAGGCTTGCCAAAGCAAAGTGCCTAGTTTATCTTGGTGAGACACGATAGGATAATAGTGATATCCAAATGCCAATAATTGGGTTTTTGACTTAACTAGGCCATCTCAATAGGATTAGGGGCCTAGAGGCATGGAGTTGGGCTTAAGTCCATGAGATGGATTTGAACAAGTGTTGTTCACCTAACTATCTAAGAGTTACATAAGATGTAATTGGCAAGGAGTTGCCTACCTAAATAGCTAAAACTTGAGTGATCAGCCAAAGCTAACTTAAGTCTAGGTGAAATATGGATCTTGGCCCACTAGAAAATCTCAAACGCTAAGATTTTCTGAAATAATAGTGAGGGCTATTATTTTGAGAAAAATAGTGGGAGTATTATTTAATAAAAGACTTTATTAAATATATAAAATACATGATTCTCATTTTGCATATTTTTCTATTGTAGATAACCATGGCATCAAATGCATCAAATTTATCACTGCGATCTATCCTTGAGAAGGATAAACTGAATGGGACGAATTTTCTCGATTGGTATCGAAACTTGAGGATTGTCCTCAAGCATGAGAAAAAACAATATGTCCTAGAGCAACCTACTCCAGATGAGCCTGCTGCTATTGCTCCTCGAGCAGAAAAGGATACTTATAAGAAACATCTAGAAGATGCTCTGGATGTCAGTTGTCTCATGCTTGCTACCATGAACTCTGAGCTTCAGAAGCAACATGAGAACATGGAGGCGTTCAATATGATTGATCACCTTAAACAGCTCTACCAAGAGCAAGCAAGACATGAGAGATATGATATATCTAAAGTATTGTTTCAGTGTAAGATGGCTGAAGGAACACCCATTGCTACATATATGCTTAAAATGATTGGGTACATCAATAGCCTTGAAAGATTGGGTTTTCCTTTGCAGCAAGAATTGGCCACTGATATAGTTTTGCAATCGTTGCCTGAGAGCTATAGTTAATTCGTCATGAATTACAACATGAACGAAATTAATAAGACTTTGCCTGAACTGCTTAACATGTTAAGAACTGCTGAGCAGAACTTGAAAAAGTCCAAGCCTAATTCCATTATGATAGTTCAAAAGAGCAAAAGAAAAGGCAAGTCTAAGGTTAAGAATAAAAAGAAAAAGGACAAGACTAATGGAAAGTCCAAGTCAAGTTCCTCTGCACTGAAGCCCAAAGGTGGCGTGGCCAAGGAAGGGCAATGCTTCCATTGTAAAGAACCAGGACATTGGAAGCGAAATTGCAAGATTTACCTGGAAGAGCTTAAGAAGCAAAAGGAAAGTGGGACTTCCAACTCAGGTATTTATGTTATAGAGGTTAATTTATCTACTTCTATATCTTGGGTATTAGATACTGGATGTGGTACTCACATTTGTGTAAATGTGCAAGATCTTAAAGAAAGTAGATCATTGGCCAAAGGTGAAGTGGACCTACGCGTTGGAAATGGAGCAAGAGTTACTGCATTAGCTGTAGGGACTTATTATTTATCTTTACCTAGTGGATTAGTTTTAGAATTGGACAATTGTTATTTTGTGCCTACTGTTAGTAGAAATTTGATTTATGTTTCTTGTTTAGATAAGAAAGGTTTTTCATTTATAATAAAGGACAAATGTTGCTCTATTTATTTAAATGAAATGTTTTATGGCAGTGCATAATTAATGAATGGTCTTTATGTTCTGGACCTTGAAAATCCAATCTATAACATAAACACGAAGAAGGTCAAAACTAATGATTTAAATCCAACCTATCTTTGGCATTGTCGTTTAGGCCATATAAATGAGACACGCATCTCCAAACTTCATAAGGATGGATTTTTGGACTCATTTAATTTCGAATCATATGAGGTATGTGAGTCATGTTTATTAGGTAAGATGACTAAAGCCCTTTTTACTGGGAAAGGTGAAAGGGCTAATGATTTATTGGGCTTTATACATAGTGATGTATGTGGACCTTTAAACACACAAGCTAGAGGAGGTTATTAGTACTTTATTACTTTTACTAATGATTTCAGTAGATATGGTTACGTGTTTCTTATGAAACACAAGTCTGAATCTTTTGAAAAGTTCAAAGAGTTCAAAATGAAGTACAAAATCAACTTGGTAAAAGTATTAAAGTACTTTGATCAAATCGAGGTGGTGAATACCTAGACCGAGAGTTCCTTAATCATCTAAAGGAGTGTGGCATTGTATCACAACTTACTCCACCAGGAACACCTCAATGGAATGGTGTTTCCAAAAGGAGGAATCGAACTTTGTTAGACATGGTTTGGTCAATGATGAGTCAGGCTGACCTTCTAAATTCCTTCTGGGGACATGCTCTAAAGACTGCAACTTTCACATTAAACCGTGTTCCGTCAAAATCGGTTCAAAAGACACCATATGAGATATGGACAGGGAAACGTCCTAGTTTGTCTTTTATGAAGATTTGGGGCTGCAAAGCTTACGTAAGACGTCAGGCTTCTGATAAACTTGGACCCAAATCTGATAAATATTTTTTTGTTAGATATCCCAAGGAAACAAAAGGATATTATTTCTATAATCCAACCGAGCAAAAAGTGTTTATTGCTCGAATTGGTATTTTTCTAAAGAAAGAATTTATCTCTAAAAG
Organism: Sindora glabra; assembly: GCA_020226215.1. Classification (NCBI taxonomy): domain Eukaryota; kingdom Viridiplantae; phylum Streptophyta; class Magnoliopsida; order Fabales; family Fabaceae; genus Sindora; species Sindora glabra. The sequence continues at coordinate 54,984,018 of CM035225.1, read as the reverse complement.
AATCAGTGGGAGAAGAATAAAACTTGAAGAAATTCAAGATCAATGAGAAAACATTGAACTTGAGATGGAACCTGAGCCGATTCCACAAACAGTTGTGGAAGAACCTGCTCATGTAACACAGAACCCACGTAGATCTAGTAGGATACATCGTGAGTCCGAGAGATATGGTTTTCTCGTGAGTCATCACGGTGATGTGTTACTCATGGACCAAGATGAGCCCACAACCTACCAAGAGGCTATGATGGGGCTAGATTCTAAGAAATGGCTAGAAGTTATGAAATTAGAGATGGACTCCATGTATTCAAACCAAGTTTGGACTTTGGTTGATCGACCTGAAGGAGTAAAACCCATTAGGTGCAAATGGGTTTTCAAAAAGAAAACTGACATGGATGGTAATGTGCGTACCTTTAAGGGACGATTGGTTGCAAAAGGTTTCAAACAAATCCATGGTATTGACTATAATGAGACTTTTTCTTCAGTTGTCATGCTTAAATCCATCAAGATTCTTCTAGCTATAGCAGCATATTATGATTATGAAATCTGGCAAATGGATGTCAAAACTGCTTTCCTTAATGGAAATCTTCTTGAGGATGTGTACATGACATAACCTGAAGGTTTTGTAAATCCTGAAAATGCTGGAAAAGTTTGCAAATTGCAACGATCCATGTATGGGTTGAAGCAAGCTTCTCGGAGTTGGAATCTTTGTTTCGATGATGCGATTAAAGAGTTTGATTTCATCAAAAATGAAGATGAACCCTGTGTGTACAAGAAGGTTAGCGGGAGCACAATAGTCTTTCTGGTGTTGTATGTAGATGACATATTACTCATTGAAAATGACATTCCTACACTACAGTCTGTAAAAACTTGGTTAGGAAATTATTTTTCTATGAAAGACTTAGGTAAAGCCTCCTATGTATTAGGTATCAAGATCTATAGAGATAGATCGAGAAAATTGCTTGGCCTAAGTCAGAGTACATACATCGACAAGGTGCTAAAAAGGTTTAGCATGTAAGATTCTAAAAGAGGATTCTTGCCGATGTCACATGGCATAAGTTTCTCAAGAACTCAATGTCCTTCCACAGAGTATGAGAGACAGCGCATGAGTAAGATCCCTTATGCATCTGCGATTGGGTCTATCATGTATGCCATGTTATGTACTCGTCCTGATGTCTCGTATGCTTTAAGCATGACGAGCAGATACCAATCAGATCCTGGTGAAAGTCACTGGACAGCTGTCAAGAATATTCTTAAGTACTTAAGAAGAACTAAAGACATGTTTTTGATTTATGGAGGTGAGGAAGAGCTCATTGTAAATGGTTACACTGATGCTAGCTTTCAAACTGATAAAGATGACTTCAGGTCGCAGTCAGGTTATGTATTTTGCCTTAATGGTGGCGCTATGACCTGGAAAAGTTCAAAGCAAGGGACAGTGGCTGATTCTACAACAGAAGCTGAATACATTGCAGCATCAGATGCCGTAAAAGAGGCTGTTTGGATTAAGAAGTTCATTAATGAACTTAGAGTTGTTCCTAGCATTGCTGACCCAGTAGAGCTCTATTGTGACAATAATGGAGCCATTGCGCAAGTCAAGGAACCTAGATCTCACCAGAAATCCAAACATATACTCTGGCGCTATCATCTCATAAGAGATATTATTGACAGAAATGATATCAGGATATGCAGAATACCGACTGATGATAATATCGCCGATCCACTGACAAAAGCCCTAACGCAGTAAAAACATGATAGTCATATGAGATCCATAGGTATTAGATACATAGATGATTAGTTTTAATGCAAGTGGGAGATTGTTAGTGTATATGCCCTAAATTCAATCATATTGGTGATTATAATTTTGAATCATGTTATTTTAATGGCAATTCTAATTATTATATTTATATATATTATCTGCGTAATATATTCAATTATGATAATAACCTTAGAATAATTATATTCTTAAATGTCCCTAGTCATATATCATTGTGGATTAGGTTGCTTTGATATGTTAAGACTAGCATGTGTGAAGACTTATATGGGATATTAAGTTTACACATAGTACAAGTTAGAGAACTTGTATACTGGACCGACCCATATTAAGAACACTACATGGATCGTTATATGAGTGTCATAAGTGGTTCTTAGTGATTATTATTAATATGGTCCTTTGACCTGAGATCACCAAGGTTCCCTACATGTGAGTTTCATATTTTGATACTATTCTATGTCACTAATGGTTGAGTGAATGCAAGGGTAGATATTGGATATGTCACATATCATGCGGAGGGGTTTGTGTGATCAAGATGGGATTTGTCCCTCCTATATAACAGGAACAACATCTATGGGCCCCTTGATTAAGTAAAGCTGAGAAAATGCATGGCCATGCTCAGATGAATTGACATGGGATGTCGATTACATTTGTTTCAGTCAGCTTACTTAGGAATCAAGAAACCTTAAGATTGGGCTATACGGGAATGACACGGTCCATGTTTCGTGCTCAATCTAGATGTATAGGACAAAAGGACATAGGTGATGATCACGTGTAAAGGTTTAGTCAAATCACCAACTTTCTCATTGCTTGGGTAACAATGATGTGTTGCTAGACACCAATCATTGTTTATGATCATTAATATGATCAATGGTCATTGCTAACGTAATGAGAGCCTATAGGGTCGTACACTTAGAGCCTAGTGAATTTGGAATTAATAGACCAAATTGTTTAGGCTTAATATTTGGGAATTCATGTTATAATTATAAGGCCCAAGAATAAGCCTATAATTGTACATGGAATAAAGCCCAAATAGGTTAGGTTTTTCTATGCACCTATTTAAATAGGCTTGTTGGGTAATAATAGGATGATTATCATTATTCACGCACCCCAAAAAGGCATAGAAAAATCCTAGCACCTCTCCTTGACCAAAATCCCTGAAGAGGCGTAGCTAGCACTACGAGGTGAAAGGAGATCAATTCCAACCGGTGTTTGTGTGAACATTCATCGGTGATTCACGGGTTCGTGTGGATACCATAGAGGTGCAGCCACATTAAACGTTGCACTGGTGATCTGATCTTTTAGTTTTTATCCCGGTTCGTGATTTGGAGAGCAGATTAGATTGGAAAACGGACAGAAGCAGATCGGATTTGCTGTGTAGCGGACAGAAGATTTTTAGCCGAAAGGTATAAACCCTAATCCCTAATCTATGGCATTCTAAATTCACATGGATCCTTGATGGAAATTGTGCAAAAAATTTTTTCCGCTATGCATGTATGATGTGCGATTTCCAGCAAAAACATCCTTCGCAGAGAAGGAAAGGAGTAGTTAGTAGTGGAAGGAAAAGGTTGGTGGCTTTGGGCCTAGGGTGGCGGGGGATAAGGCAGGACCGAAGATATAAGGTGACATTGCATACTAATTAATGCCATTTCTTAAAAATAAAATATATGAATTTGGACTTTTAATTAAAGGTATGAATAACGAGTAGAAAAGAAATCCTAAACAAGAAAACCTAAAAGGGAATAATAAGTTAATACTTATTGAGTATGTCTTATACTCACTCTGTCTATTGTATTGAAATTACAGGTTCAGATCATGTACCCGTTGATACTCACTAACACTTACAGTGGATATGCCACCACTCCCTGAGGGACTTACGAATTGGAGCTCTATCTTGAGATTTGGGTCACCTTTACATATGTTAATATTTAGTACTGTGTAGACTTTTGGACTATGGACACGGAGCCAAATGTCCTTGATATTTTCTTTCCGTTGGTGCAGGTTACCCCAGATGATGAGTTTGGGAGTAACGTGACTCCATCAGTGCTTATAATGTCCAGTTCTAATTCCTTTCTGGAATCTGACCCAGAGGAGGAGGGCCCTAATTGGGTTAGTGAGTCAGAGAACTAAAGTCAATGTATTTGAAGTACTATAAGCGAACTTATCTTTTGTAAATATTTTTGTGATGTATGTATATTCTATATCTTAATTTGGTGTTTTAACATTTTTTATATATATTTTCTTTTATACGCCCTTAGTGCTAATTTTACAAAGATCTGGGATACTGTGTCATCTTTAGAGGCTAGTAAGGATATCTAATCAGTGTGGAGTACTGGTTGGGTATTTTTACGCCGGTCACGACAAAAAATAAATAAATCGGGTCGTAACAAACTATAACATTTACTAGGGAGAAATTAGACACTTGTTAATCATATGATATGGTTAAATAATCCTTATGTAAAAACATTAAAGGACCATTTTTATAAAATGTTTAGTAATATAGTAATTCTTTCTATTTTATTGCTACCAATGGTTGGATGACAATTTAAGCATAGAGATATAATTTATGAAGTAGTTATCAATCATAAAAAATTGATAAAGAAAAGTTTGTCTTTGGATTAAGAATGCTTTAAATGAAGTAGTTCAATTAATATTTATTTTATTAAAGAGAAGTGACTGACTAAAAATAGAGTAAGTGATTATTTAGCTTTGATTATCTAATTATCATTAATATATTCTAGATTTGATTATATTCAATTTCTCAATTCTTTCATTATTTATGATTACTTAGATGATTGTCTAATAAGGCTTATTAGTTAATTATCTTCCATGATCTATAGCTAAACAATTGATTATAATTGATTTTCACTTGTAAAATTATTATGATTGATTTTGCCTGTAGTAATTAGGTGTGAAAGACTTTCACTTGTAAAATTATTCAACTTCTAAAGGAAACATAGATTGAATTAACCTATTTTTACTTGAAAATTTGTTATTAAATCTTTTCCATTTCTAAGTGGTTAATGTTATTATTGTTTAGATTTAAGCACTTAAGTTGAATAAAAATTATTAATAAAGAGTTAATTAGGGAACTTGACTTGAATTAATTAACAAAAGGAACACCATTTACTAATAGTTTTAGGGTAATTCTTGGCTAGGTAATCAAATCTAGGGTATTTCATTAGATGTGAAGGATTAATCAGTGAATTGGGCTAAAAATTCCCCTAGAATAGAGGTTTTATTATCATTATTTTTCATTATTCTTCACATTTTGGCCTTTAGTTCCTTTTTATTAATTACAATTCAAACCCCCATTTTTATATTTTCTATAATTAAGTTGATTAACTAATCTTCTATGTTCAACTTGGACTTACTAGTACTACAAGTTCTATGAGAACAAAATAATCATTTTTGGTATTTTTAATGCAAATTACAATATGTGTGCCTAACGAAATTTATAATAAAGTGGATCAATCATCAAAATTTACAATGTGTGTGCCTAACGAAATTTATAATAAAATGGATCAATCATCAAAATGTTTTTTGGTGAAATGTGGTTGATAACAAAACACATCATATTGCATATGTAGATGGTATATTAGTGAGATACCTAAGTGGTCCTAGTCAGGGACATTGACTTTTGCAAAAAAGTTATAGAGTACCTACAAAGTTCAAAAAGTTCTTCTGTTTACAGGCTACTACAACTTTAATTTTGTTAGTTGTCATCATAAATTGACATTTAGATATAAATTTATGATGGAAAAAGAAGTTAATTCGTTGAGAAGTGTCAAATAGTCATTTAATATAACCTTTACTATGAAAGTAAAGTATGTCACGTCCTATAAGGACACTTATAAAGTTATATCATTAAGGAATTTGATTGTCAGTTTTAATATAGTTGAGACCATGTCATGGCCTTTATCCATTTATTACAACAAAAACTTTTTTATGTTAAGTACCAATTTGTAAAAGAAGGGATACACAAGCATCATCATTGCACTGAGTATATTTCCACTAATTGTATGCTTGTGGATCCATTAATCAAAGGCTTAGTAGTTAAAATATTTCATGATCACATAAATAGTATAGGTCTAATGTTATAGATTAATGTGAGTTTGACATTTGATTAAAAATATTAAATTTATTATTGATCTCAATATTTATATTAATAAAATAGTCAAGATGTTACTATATATTTTTTATATGTATTTGTATATTGTTATTTAAGCATATTGTGTTATGGCATGTTAAAAGATGTATAGACTTCATCCTATAACAATGTTAAGACTAAAAAAAAAAGAGAGAAAAGAATCTCATTTGGTATCATAGGTGAATGTTTACACCATGACATGAAGATTTACATATAATTACATTTACTACCATGTAAATCTTGTTACCTCACATATAATATTATGTTTATCTCAATGAGATATAGGTGCACTCAAGCATGTATGACAACTGTGTGCTTATTGGATATGATATGTTCTGCACTGTTGGATACTTATGACTTTAATATAGACCTTTGGCTATTATAATGTCATAATTACTTTAACATTCTTTAATGTGCACACTTATTGTAATTTAGGGAACTATTTTCTATATTATGACATGAATTATGCAATCTAAATATCAAAATGTTAAAATTTTTCAACTTATATAGTTTCAAAGATTTTAGTAAATCTTGAATTACATTAATGTCATATTAATAATGTGGTATAACCATGTTAAGTGATAACATTGTTAGGAAGACACTTAGGTCTATAATGATTGACCATTGATGCGAGCCTTGTTGATTGAGTTATATTATGACAGGCATGTTAGGCATATGAATGGCAAAATTTCAATTTCAGGACTTACAAAGTTAGGTGCATATATGATAGTGACTTTTGCCCTATCATTACAAAAAAAATGATTAGCAATGAAAAAAATCCATCATTAATATTAAAAAATTCAACAATAAAAAAAATAATGATGAATTGAAGGTCGTTAGTAAATAATATATTGGTAATTCAATTAGTAATTGACAAAAATATTCATCACTATATTCTAAAATTAATTTTTGGAGCTAATGACAAATAAAATGAACGAGAGGTAAAATTAGTGATGTGTATGTCCATCACTAAATGGAGTGTTTATTAAAAGATTGTCCATCAAGAAATTAGAATATAATGACAAATATATGTGTCCAAAATTAATTTTTACCCATTGCTATTTTTATTCAAAACTATAATTTAGCAATAAAAAGCTCTACATTTAAATCCATCACTAATATGGAAAATTTTGAAAAATTTATTAATATCATTATTCATAAATTTGTTACTAATTTCATTGCTAATATAGGAAATATTGACAATTTATTACCTCTTTTTAAGGTAACCCATACAATAAAGATCCCCACATAAATATAAATTAATTATAGCAAAACCAGATTCAATAGAAAAAATTTGTAAAATTGAATTTCATAATATTGAATATCATTTGTCTAGTTATTTAATGTGAAAATTGTAATATAAAATAGTGAAATTTATATATAAATCAATAATTGAATCCAATATTTCTAACAAATGATAAAAACCCTAATAAGTAGAACTTTAAAATTCTTAATTGTGTCTCTTCAACCTTTTTCAATGTCTTTTGTTCCTCGATGAAAAGGACTTATGCATGTCCCTTAATCCCTTTAGCATTTGACTTTTTGCTTGTTTAAGTTTCATTTGATATAGAATTCAACAAAATCATAAAATCCATACTATAAAATGAACCATTAGTGTCTTATGAAACCTTTATTAACAAGGTCTATTATTATAAGTCTGACTTTGTTATCAAGTTCCCAAGTAAGTTTCAAGACCTTCTTTTTAAGGTTACAAAAAGGTGACCTTGAAAAAAAATAGAAGTTCTAAAATTTATATGCGATCTTAATAGCATAGTCATGCTTGCATTAATAGATCTAGCTAATTAAAGATTCACAAGGCATTAATCTATTAATTTTGTAGCATGATTTTGATAAGCTTCCTGATTTTATTGGATTTTGTAACCTTTAGATGACCTATCTTCCTTGAAGAAACTTATCTTACATGCATGCTTTACTTTATGATGAATAGTATAGTCTAAAGAAGGTGGCTTCTCATCTAGAGGTAGTTCTTAGACACCTAAATTCTAGAAACATCATACTAAAGTATCAAACTCACCTCTCAATTTAGGCTTGTTGAAAACTTAATAACTTATAACAAATGAAAACAATATTGAATTAGTATCATTTGTAATATAGATTACATAAGACATATACATGAAAACCCTAATCTCTATATACTAAAGATAACCTAATCTAAAATGAAGACTCTATATCATCATATTGGACTTCTTCTTCATCTTCGTTGATCTTTTCTCTATCGTCTTCTTCCTATTCATCCTCTTTATTTTCCTCATCCTTATGAGTTTCTTTCTCATTATTGAGGTCATCTAAGTTATCTTTTTCCATATGTTTGGTCAAGATAACTTCAATACATCCTAAGTCATCCTTCAATGAATAGATCTCTTCATTTTCCATGTATATTAGTAATTAGGTGCATACTTATCATCTTGGAGGAAAACTATGGCATTATTTGTTTATAGAGTGGTTTTAATGACAACTAACTAATCATTGCGATCCTTTCCATGACTTGGCTATCAAGTGTAATACACTTATACAATTTGTTAAGCAAAGATGAAAGGATTGAACCTATTATAGCATTGAGACACCGTAAGCTCAATAATATTATATTATTTATGCAATCATGGTCCCTAGTTAAGAGTGGGATCAAACTATTAATAGTTAAATAACATATGTTGTATGCTAGAAATCCATTGTAATCTAACTCAATGACCTTTAAAAGTTTTCCTTAGTAATCATTTTCTAAGTGTCCATCAGTAAATCCCTTGATGCACACACAAGAGCTAAGGTGATCTATAAAGGCTATATCATTGAGTATGAAATTTATAACTATAAACAAAATATATAAGCCATGTGCACACTTTTCTCTTTAGGCCTTATGTTATATCAAGTATTTTTTTCATCACTAATCATGTTCTTTATACTTAGAACCTAATCATGAAACTAGTTTACATTATTAGTATTAATTAAACTCATGTTTAGGGTGAACAAAACTTTAACCAAATAAGATATGACTTAGTTTACATAATTGCAAATCTATGTTAAGAATTCATTTTCAATATAAGTGGTCACGTCCTCCTTGGTTATGATTAGGAACAAATGTTATGACATTTGTTCAAATAGGCTATAGCTCACATTATATCATCAATTCTTATTGAAAATTTGTGAAATATATCATTACATTAATTGAAATCATTATATTAAGCACTCATTTCACATATGATTGCACCTCATCATAGTTTCACAATGTATATGTTATTACCACGAAGTACTTCTAGTCTGTCAAATATTAACACTTGCATTCCCTTACCAGATAACTAAGATAATTGAAGATAGAACAAACGTCCTCACCATTATCATTTCTGGGAACTTTAGTCCTCCTAGATTGTACATAGGGTTTAAAGTAATGTGAACATAAAGTGGACGTCTTCTTAATGATACATGCTTCACAAATTGACCTTTCTATATGGACTCTGTTTTTTATATTTTTCTTTAATGTGTGAAAGAATTGAACAATTAATAATGCAAATTAATTATTAATAATTTTAAAAAATAACTAAATCAATTAATTAATTAATTTACCTCTCAAATAAGTACATTCAACAATATTGGATTAGGCCTCTTACTAAAGCTTTATATGGTAAGTGCATTTAAATGTGTTCTATTAAATGAAAAATGCCTAGATGAAATATTCATTCAAACTTGAAAATTGTGACATGAATATTTTATTCCATTTGCAATAATTATTTTTCCTACAAGTTGCTTTAGCACTAGTCTTTGTAAAACAAGCTTAACCCATTTATCACATTATAAATGGGCTCTAGTAATGCTTTAAAAGAAATAAAAAGTAATAGTTCCATGAATACATGATAATCATAACTCTTTATTCATGCCATATTACCTTCCCATTGATCCACACATTTAGCTAAGTTTGAAGTATAATTGTCTTGAAGTCTTAAGTTTTTTATCCACTCAAGTACTACTTTTTTTTACTCCATATTCAACATGTACGGTGCCTTAGTTTTGAACATTCTCTCATTGCCTTTTTGAACTAGCTCAAGTTCATTGTACCTACACAACATAACCAAATCCATCCTAGTTTTCATATTATCCTTCATTTTACCATTCACATCTATCATTGTGTTAAACACATTCTTCTCAATGTGTATGATATCCAAATGATGACAAATAAGGTTTGTTTACCAATAGAGCAACTCTTAAAAAATACTTTGCTTTGTCCAATTATGGGAAACTCCATACCATTCAATTTGTATTACATACCTTTCATCCAAAACCTTTGCTATGTACATAACCATTTCCAAAATGTCTTCACCATCAATTCTTAATATGAAAGCTTTAAAATACTTTATACAAATAGGGATGTTAGCTTCTTATATGTCTACCATCTGGATAACATACTATATGTAGGATAATCATTGATGGTTTATAATAATGCAACCTATATGGAAAATTTTTATTTCAAAGATACATTATATGTATGCATACCATCTTCCTATAACACTTTCAGTTCATTTATTAGTAGTTGCAAATAGACATCAATATTGATTTTCAAACTATTAAGACTTATGATAATTAAAGTGAGGAACATATACTCTTACATTATAGGAAATTAAGCTTTCAACAATGATAATTATTATTGATGTGGATATTTCAATCGTCAATAAATATAAAAGTCATAAAAAAAAGGTTGTCGACAAAAAGTGGTTAATCTTGGAATCAACATCAATGACAAAGTTGTTGTCGCTAAAAACTAGAATTTCTATGACAACAAAATCATTGCCAAATTTTTTTTCAAAATTTAAATTTTTTTTAATTTTACTTTATAATGATGACAATGTTATCATTGTAGGATTAAATTAAAAATTATAAAAATTAAAATTTTATATTTAACAACAACATTATCATCATTGAAATAATTTTTAAAATTTAAATATTTTTAAATTTTACTTTATAGTGATGATTTTGTTGTCATTGTAGGTTTAAAAGAAAAATATAAAAATTAAAATTTTACATTTAGTAAGACAATATCGTCATTGAATGTTTAAAAAATTTAAATATTAAATTATAATTTGTACATATAACGATAACTTCATTATCACCAAAAGTTTTCATAATTAAATTAAAATTTAAATAAAATTAAATAAAAATTTTGAATTATTAAAATAAATTATATTAAGTTAAAATTGTAAGTAAATGTAATTAAATTAATATATTATATTTAATAGAATAAATATTAATATTTTTCATTTCAATTAAATTAAATTAATTTAGCAAGAAATTTAATTAAAATAAATTAATTTAGCATTTTTTATTTGATTTTATCTAATTTAAATATTAAAAATAAAATATGCTAATAGTATTAGTAAAAAAAACAAACAAACATGATCTATATGAAAAAGTGAACAATTATGGTATTCAAGATATATAAATGTTTATATATGAAAATAAAAAAAAACTATATATGCATGATAAAAATCTAATAGGAAGGGAGGTCAAGATTTAGATATCTAAATGTATCATCGTCCATCCCAGGGCTATCATTATCATTATTTTAACGATGTGGGTGATACATTAAAGGCGGTGCTTGGGTAGGAGAGGGTAGCTAGGCTGGGGATGCTACTAGTGCAAATCTGCTTATCCTAAGCCATGTAGTTAGAAAAAGAGGCATAGGCAGTGTAAACCTTTACTATTTGAGTAGGGAAGTGAGCTTGGTAAAGTAAATCCCTTACTATTGCTGCACCTCGTATTGCTAAGCAACCTATTACTATTGCTCTTAAATTAGTTGCTAACTCTGCTTAAACTACTATCAACTTTACTGCAATTGCTCTTGCAACTCAATGAGCTTGGGAGAAATGTTATGACCCCACCCTGGAGCTAGAAATGTTACTATCATTGGTGATTGTAGCCTTGTCGATTTGTATAGGAGTATTAGGTGAGCTAGTGCATGATACACTAGACTGTGTGTGTAGAGTTGTTAGCTTAGTCATCCTTGCCTTAATTTATTAAAATAAAAATTAATTAAAGGATTACATATATGTTCGTAAAATTTCTATCGTTAAAATGTAATGTTTAGCTAACTTAAATATTGCTCCTTTGGAGTCAAATGCACCCACTCCCTTATTTTATACGTGTATAGATCCCTAAAGTTATTCAGCATCAACTACAACTCACTTGTATCTTTATTTTTCTATTCATATTTCACTAAAAAAAAGGTGAACATGATTATTGAGTTCGTAAATAGAATATGCATTTAAATCATGAATGATAAGTTAAATTACCTTATCATGATAATGTGCCACAATAGATTTTGATTCATGCCAGTTATTTACCACCTTCTTTGCCCTATTCTTTACATTTTTCATAGACAACTCCTACAAATTAAGAAATAACCATACAAAATTTTCACATTTAAAAGTAACAACTAAAATACAATTTAAACGTATGAAATAATCACATAAATTTATTAAATATCACACTTATCCTATAATAGTTGCTATCAAAGAAGTCCACACATCTCTATCAAATTTAAGGAACGATAGATGATGGCATAGAGTGCTTGGCATGATCTAAGTTGAGCCCCTACTCCTAGTTGCCCCCATATTAGAGAAATTATAAGTTCAGTCTATATTTCTAGTCACTGTAAAGGGCAGCAGCAATCCACATCAAACTACTAATCTTCTTTATAGCTCAAGCTTAGAAAAATCTTGGAACTCGAAGTGGAATTGCATTAGAAGAAATTTAACAAATTTATGAGTACTATATCTAATAATTTCAATATTGAATATAAAATAATAAAGATGGGAAGGAGATCGATACTTACGTAGACCTTTTACACAACTTTTTCTTGCAATTACTAAAGTACCAACTGCCATGATTTATAATAGGGTGGGATATGGGCTCGAATGATGCTACCAATATTGTGTGGGAGATAGCTAGCAATCTCACTAACCATATGCCATGCACTAATCGTATCAAATAGTATAAGCACCGGTCTTCACCTTCTCTTTCCTATCATCTCATGTAGCCTGAGGGATCTATCCAAGCCTCTTTTTCTCGAAGTTGTAGCTTTAATGGATAAGAGAAAATGTTAGTATCATGAATTTATATGTAATAAATAATCAACTTAAGTATGCATATTAAGAAAAAAATACTTGATCCCTCATACTAAAATGGAACATGTGTAGGCTAACATGGAGGCTCCCTTCCACCATTACCTTTATGGTATTGTGCCTCGACATCAACCATGGCTAGGAAAATACACATTTTACAAGTATTTAAGAGAAAACTCCATAATTGAACTAATTGCAACAACACATAAATTATTGTATTTATATAATGAAATTACACAATTACTTTTACATAATTATAAGTTGCAATATAAAAAAAATACTAAAACCTAATTTGAGTCAATGTCAGTGAAAGTAACAAGCTTATCCTCACACTTATCAGTTTCTCCATCATCATCAGATTGAAGAAGCCCCTCCTTTATATAATCTTCACTCTTTTCATCTTCCAAACTATCTCCATCATTGATAAAGTTATCTACTCCTTCTATAACAGAACCAATATTTCTAGAAGATGAAATGATTAAAGCACCATTTTTCTAATCCTTTAAGGTAACTACATAGAAATCTCTAAGGTCAACTATGAGATTTAAATTAAAAGAGTTAATGTCCTACAAGAATGGCAAGTCTTATGCACTGACATCATCATTGAGTAGATCCTATATGTTGTGATACACCACATTATGCACGACTTTCCAATTTTGCCCACTAAGAAGATTCTCAATGTAAAAGATTTATTTTTCTTGGATTACAAGTATGTAAAGTTTATTTTTATACCATTGTCCACTGACAAAGATACTTATAATATTCTTGTTAATGCAAAGTTTCTCCTTTCTTGGATCAGTATTATACCATTTACACTTAAATAGAATCACAATGTATTTGTTTAAATAAGATAACTCTATGATATCCTCTAATATTCCGTAAAACATGTTACTATCAGATCTTAAAATGGAAATGCCACTATTCTATATTTTTTGCTCCACATCCTAAGTTTAAACCTTAAAATACACTCTATTTACAACACATGTTGAGTACATCATAATAGTAAAATTAGGATCGAAAGCTAATGATAATAGCTCTTCAGTAGCTTCTGAGGAACCATTATTATGTGTAATATCCTAAAATAGGACAATAACTATCAAGTAATAAATTTCTTTAGAAAACTCTAATTTAGAAAAGTCGGTAGCATAATCGAGTGAAATTTAGAGGAATCGTAAAAGTAATTTGAGAGTGAGCCTAACTAGAATAATTTTAGAAAATTTTAATAGGAATTAAAATAGATAAAAAATACATTAAAAATTCAATAGTGGGTTTAGGAAAATTTGTTTAGGTATTTGTTGAAATTTTAAAATTTGATAAATCGAAAAAGTGAGAAAATGAACTGAAAATATAGCAAATTAATTTTAAAATTTTATGACTAGCCTAAATTAATTTTTAGGGCTTAAAAATGATTTTGGAATATCAAAAGTGAAGTTTCAAAAAATATTTAAAAGTTTAGGGCTGAAAATGTAAAAAAAAGTAAAAAATTTGGGGCTAAATTATAATAAATCCTTTTTATCTTTTAAGTGTTTAATTTTTATTTGTATTGGGTTAGTTTAGCCCAATTTTTAGAGGCTAAAATCTTACTTTTAAGGCCCAAAAATGTGGACCCATGGTTGCCCCAAGCTTCCAAGAGAAGCTAAGGACTTAAATGAGAAAAAAACAAAATTTGGAGTCATTTGTAATAAGCCTTTTTTACCTAATTTACATGGATTAATTCTATTAGTTATAGGGGTAATTATTTCCTGAATCCCTAACCTTTTGGACATGAAACCCAGCCTCTCTAAGTGTCCTAATATTTTTTTCACAATTTAATAAAAATTAGTAAGAGAATTATAGAAATTTGTGGAGTTTTTTTAAATTTTGTATGTAAATAAATAGGCTGGCCATTTGGAGCAGAAAAATGTTGCTCCTTGGCCAGCCTAAACATCCAAAGGGAGAGGGAAATTATGGAAAGTCCAAGCCTTCAAGTCTTCTTCAACTAGTAGCTTCACATAGGTAACATAAAATTTCTTTTAATTTCTTCAAAACTTCTTAAAGCTTTTCCTTCCTAAACTTCTAAAAATTTGATTCATTTTCATGAAGCTTCTTCTTGTAGTTATAAAGGGCTACTGGAAACTAATAGTGAAAAAAATATATGAGTGGTTATTATTCCCTACTCTTAATATTTTCCTAAGTAGAAGATGATATTATTGATAATTTATATTTTCCATATTGCTATTTGTGGTATGATAACATATGGTTCTATTTTGAAATTAACTAAATGATGTTATAATCATATGTTTTTGATAAATTGATATTGTAAATGATAGAAAAAGGATTCATCAAAAATTATATAGGAAAAATGAAAATATGAATTTATGGAATTGAAACCAGTTTCTCTCATGTGGTGCTAAATAAGGGTTTAGGATACCTATTATAACTGAATTTTTAGCATTTTATGGTCATATTTTGTGTTAGTATTATTGTAGATGAATTTAAGAATTTTTGGAAATTTTTAGGTAGGTGATAAGGCAAGTTAATGGTGAAACTCCCAATTCTACCCATTTCAGAACCCTAGTTTGGTTGGTCTTGGGTTTCGATTTATTTGACCCATCAAATGAATGGTAAAAATTATGAAACTTCTAGGATATGTCATTTGAGATATTAGTAAGCTTTTGGAAAATTTTGATAGCAATTGGAGTTGATTTGGTTACCCAAATGGTAGCTTTATTTCAATAATTCTAAAGTTATCTAAATTTGGCTGATTTGAGTTTTTGCTTTTGATACACTAGTAAACCTATGAAATTTTTTGTACAATACTCAAGTTATCTATCATTTAATGTGTTAGAAATGCTATGGCAAATTTTGGTAATAATTAAATTCCATTTGATTATGAAAAGGGGCTTTAATTACATGTGCTCTAGTGTTGCCTTATTGTGCAATTCTTCCTTTAGGTTTCAAGTGAATAGTATTGATGAAACTATTTTGAGCAAGTTGATTATTGTATCTTGTGTAATAAAATGATAGAAATGTTGGAAAAAATTATGATGAAATTTAGAATGAATTTAGAGGCACAAAAAGAGGCTTTAAGCTATGGCACAAATACAAGTTTGCTTGAAACTCCTTAAGAATTGTCAAGAAGGAATTTAAATGTATATGAAACATTGATGTAAAACATAAAACACTTATGGTATGATAGGTGTTTGACTATATACTTGGAAATGGATAAAATGATTGATGTATTGACATTCCATTATTGCTCATTGTGAATTGAGAAGGAAAGATCGCAAAAAAGGAAAGGAGTGGTTAGTATAGGAGGGAAAAGGTTGGTGGCTTAAAGCCTAGAGTGGCAATGGATAAGATTAGACCAAAGATATAAGGTGACACTTGTATATTAACCATTGCCATTTTCTATGATCAATTGTACCAATAATATACATAAGGAAAATTCCTCATAAGACATTAGATAGGAATTGTACACAATGATAAGGTTAAACTTTTGTGATAAAGGTGATGATATCACTTATTGAGTATATTTTATACTCATTCTTTGTTGTGTACATATAATGACAGGTACTAACTATGGAACCAAAATAGCAGCTTGATACTTGTATAGTAACCTTCCAATTTCTCTATGATATCTATAAGATACTATTTGATATAAGTTCAGTTGTTATAATTTAAAATGTTTTATTAATTATTACATTTGTATAAATAATATTTTTGGGATGTATGTATATGCACATATATATCTATATGTATATATGTATATAGCTTTTAAACTTATAATATATGCAGTTTATTTTTTGAGTTTATATGTTTGCTTCTTCTACAATAATAATTTAATAAGAGTGTAAGAATATTAAAGGTTTATAAAGATATCTATTTAGGAAACTAGTACTAATTAGATATCTTTACGTTGGTCATGATAACCATAAAACGGGTTGTGACACTATGTATATAGTACATATGTGAAAATAGTATTTCCAACAAGAGTTAAATTGCAAAAAAAGTATAACTAAGGAACAATATTTACATAATTGATATAATATGATTGGAAAACATAACCATTTACCTTAAAGTAAAACCATGCAGGGAATTTTATTCTTTGTAACTAATCAATGTTTCCACCATTACTTCGTTCAAGTTCTTGTCAGTCTTCACTACATAACATATGTATTTTAGTCCATTATAAATAATTAGGATAAAAGTACGAATGATTATAAAGACATATAGTGGATACTTTTCAATCTTGGTACAGTCATTTAGGATGTAGCATATGACAATATCTGGATCTCGCCTATCAAAGTGAGAAATAGTCTCTTCCCCATTAATCGACATTAAGATCTAAACATCGACAATGTCTTTTTTTCATCTTTGCATATTACATCCTGTTTTTGATCAGGTCAATTGAATCTAGTTTTTACTCTTTCCAGGTACATGGAACAAAATATTAATGCCTCATCAACAACATATCCTTTGTAATTAAACCTTTAGGTCGAGCATGATTCCTGACACAATTCTTCAACTTTTTAATGTATCTCTCGTATGGGTACATTGATAGAAAAATGAAAGGGACCACCCATAATGCTTTATCATGCAAGTGCATCACTAGGTGAACCATTATGTCAAACAATGTCAAAGAGTATATCCTTTCAAGCTTGCACAAAATGATGACAATATCTTGCTTAGCTTATTGGATGTCCTTCCTGTTAAGAGTTCTAACACATATTTGATTGAACAAGTTGCATAACTTAACAATCGGACATGATAGTTCCTTTGGAAAAAAATGCTCAGACCAAAGGTTTAAACAATCTTTGCATGATAACGTGACAGTCATGTGATTTTAACCCCTTTAAGTTCATATCATAATTGGTCACATTCTTCTTGATATTCCCAATAAACCTATTAAGAAATTTCACATTTCTAATAAATTAGCAAAATTGTCTTCATTCGTCCTAGTTAAGTGTGTATGCAATATGTGATTTGAAGAGCTTACCCTTATTCTCATACAAACATAGGTCTAGCCTTATATTCATATCTACCAAATCTCATCTTACATTATCTATATCTTTTGTTTTGTGTTTAATTTCTAACAATGTATACTATCGTACACATTCTTTTCAACATGCATTACATTAATATTATACCTTAGGTTCATTGTTGGCTAATATGAAAGGTAAAAAAATATGATTCTTTTACTCCAATTAAATTCATCAACACCCCACTTCCATTTTGACCACTATACTGAGTATATTTTCTATGAAGTCTCTGAGCTACTTTACTTAGTTAATCCATGATAATTTCATTAGTAAGAGGATGAAGAGAGGCTTTCTTCTCCAACCTTCCATTGAACTCCTTCTTATTTCTCCATACATAACTCCTCAAAAGCTAGCAATAAATATAGGTTGTTTTCCCCTAACTTAAATTAATGGAGTATTGTCATTGCATATAATATATGCTTTATAGGCCTATCCACTTCACCTAGAGAGATTGCTTTGTGTAGGAAAATCATTCACAGTCCATAAACATTGTTGCCCACATATTGATCATCATAGTTGTATTAGCATCCCAAGTCTCAACCTCTCTCTCTTAAAGATATCTTAACTCTTCTATAACTAGTCTTAAGAAGACATCGATATCCTTACCTAACAATTATAAGAAGACATCAATATCCTTACCTAACAACTATAAATAATGTTAACATGAAAAATGATTAATTCATATAAATCCATGGTGGCAAGTTAAAGGTAGTCATCACCACTAGCCGCATGCTATAAGATAAGTTCATATCACCAAAAGGATTAAATTCATCTACACTTAAATATAACCAATGTTTCATGGGTTTGCAAAGAAATTAGGATACCTCATATCGAATTCTTACTAAGCTTCTCCATCTATAAAATGTCGCGTTACCCTATCCTCTATTGATCTTCTTGTATGATTCCATATGATATTCTTTATAGTATGCCTCAATCCATACAATCGCTTCAGCTAAAAAGTCAATGGAAAATATTTAAGCATTTTTTGAGGTACTTTCTTTCCTTTTGTGTTTTCATTTATGCATAAACTCTTCCCACAAATTGGATAGTTATCCTCTATATTATATTCTTTCCAAAAAAGTGCACAATCATACTTGCACACATAAATTGACTCATACCCCAACTCTAATTTTTGAACCATTTGTTTACACTATAATGTGATTCTAGTAATTTATTATCCATTAGAAGCATCTTTTTCAATAACTTCAAATAAGTATTAAATAACTTGTTAGTCCACATATGTAGCACTTTTAAATGCATGAGTTTTACTAAAAAGTTCAAGGTAGAAAATGTTGTGCATCCTGAATACAGTCTTATTTCCACTTGTTCAAAAAGGTCATCGCAACAGCTATAATTTGACCTAATGTTCCTTTCGGATGTGTCCTCATTTCCTTCTCCATCATCTTGAACGATTTATTTAGTTACATAAAGGCCGATGAAATCATGTATAATGTCCACCATTTGATCCCTATCATTAGGAGATGCCCCTTATCCCTTAGAAGTTAAATTATTCATCTCACCATGATATACCTAATTTGTGTGTAATTGATAAAAATTTATTATTTATAATATGTGCCTCTAACGTTGCCAATTTTTGAAATAATAAATTCATGCTCTTTTTACATGGGCATCTTACTAAACTTTTTTTATCAACAAAGTTTTTAGCTTTCTTAAAAAATGCCAATGCACCATTCTAATACTCGTTTGACAAACGATCTCGTAGATGGATTCAACTTTTATTTATAGACATCATATAACTAAATAGGAAGAAGATAACTTTTTATAAAATTGACTATTATGATCAATGTTTGTTATGTGCCCTAAATCCACTATATAACTCTAATTCTAAAGAGTAAGGTCCTATCCCATTTGAGATATTTCCATAGTTATGATTGTATCAATTTATCCAAGTTTATCATTTTTTAAATACAGAAATTTTGATAGCATCTTTTTATAGTTCTATAAGTATGTAAACTATATATCGGTATAATTCACACTCGAAAAACAATGAAAATGCCAAGAAATCTATATAATGTCAAACAAGAACTAGATAAATTATTAATAATAACTATAGGATATATCTTAAACTATCTAACTTTATAGTGTTAACCTTAGCCCCTATTTTCAAAATTTTTTTTGATGATAACAAAGCACTTTGATACCATTAGATTTTTTTTAAAAAAGAGTTATTCATTAAGAAGTTTTGAGTTCTCATAAAAAGAAAATATCAATCTTGTGCCTATTTTTTAAGTAGAAATAGAGTCTGGTTTATGCCTTTGCAAAGTCTGTTGTTTTCCATCAAAAACCCTGCAAAATTTTTCTTTCTGTGTATAAATCAATTTACCAATCAATTTAGGCATCCACAAAAGCAAATTGGGATGAATGAATCGATTCAGGCATCCAGGAGCAATCGGTATGTATGAATTGATTCACCAATCAATTCCAAGCATCCAAAGAGCAATCTGGAATGCTTAAATCAATTCACTAATCGATTCCAAGCATCTAGAGAGCAATATAGAATGCTTGAATCGATTCACCAATCGATTTTGCACAACCAAAGCTAAAATGGTGTTGAGTGAATTGATTAGCCAATCGATTCATATGATAGTTCTTTTTCTAACATGAATTAGTTCACTAATCAATTCATTAAGCATTTTTCAAATTTTTAAGGGAGCCTAAATTGATTCACCAATCGATTCACCAATTGATTCATAAGGCGCCGACTACTCCATAACGGCTATTTTTCTTAAAGTAATGGATTTTTAACTTTTCCAAACTCTATATAAAGGCTTCATTTCATTTTCAAAATATAAGAGAGTACATATATTGTTACGTAGACATAAGAAACATCTTTTCCATACTTCATAACTTGAGAATCCTTGAGTATTCTGATTGAATCATCCCTCTCACAACACTTCCTTATGTAATCCATCTTTTAGAAAATGAAAACTTCTCAACTATATTAGTTGTTCCTATTTGTTATAGTTTAGGGTGAGGTATCCCTATAGACTTCAAGGGTGGTGAATCTCTTGAGAGATTAAAAACTTTGAGAGAGGTTTCTTAAAGGGATTAGAGAAAGAAAAATAGAAACTGTATTAAGACTTCTTCAAGTGCCCAAAACTTGAAAGGATAATGATCAAGAGTTCAAATCCAAGTTAAAGAGGCTTGGTAGTGGATGTACACCTTAAAGTGTTAGATCTTCAAGGTTGGAACCATTATAAATAGCAGCACTTGATCTCTCTTTCTATTATCTCTATATCTATATGAAAGTGCTCTATTTTTGTTTTTTTCTGTGAAAAATTCTCAAATGTGCATATATTATATATATGTTCTCATTTTTCTTTCTCACTTTTTAAATATAATTTTGTTTGCTGTAAACAAAAGAAAGAATTAAAAAGTGGCAACCAAAAATAATTGCTGTCAAGGAAGCAATGAAGATAAAGATGCCATCTCTACAAGATTTATTTGAAAATTTGGAAAAGCATAAGCTGGAATTAAAGAGATATGCAAATGAAAATGAAAGAAAGAAGAAATCTCTATCTCTCAAAGTAGATACAAATGCAAATGAAGACAATAGTGATGAAAATTATCAAGAAGAAATATTTGACGGATCATTAAAAGATGATTTGGCTCTCCTTACCAAAAAATATTAGAAAGCTCTTAGAAGAATAGGCAGAAGAAGAAAAATGCCATAAGGAAACAAGAATGCAAATAAAGGAAAAGCTAGCAAGCAAGCTATCCTAACTTGCTATGAATGCAAAAAACAAGGACATATCAAATTTGACTGTCCTATCTACTTGAAGAAGTAGTTAGAACTTGAGAGAAAGAAAAATAAGAGCTCTTACAAGAAAGCACACTTAGCAGCCTAGGGAGACGATAATGAGATTGATTCATGTGATGAAAATGATAAGTATGAAGAAGCCTTTTTGTGCTTGATGGCCCTTGGAGAAAAAGATAGAGATAAGGTATCTATTTCTAGCCTTGATGAAGAATCAAAATACATTCTTTCTAATTTAAATATGGAACTGATTAAGGTTAAAAGAAATATTGAACTTTCAAATAAGTTAATATCTTTCTTGGAAGATCATATTGAACAACTTGAAAAGGAGAATGAATAGCTAATTCAAGAAATTGAAAGTCTTAAGAGATCTTCTTAAAAGTGTTCCTCTTGTGAAACTTTCAAGCAAAAACTTGATGATTTAACTAAAACTCTTAAGAAGTTCAAAAAGGGAAAAGAATCTTTAGATACTCTCCTTGGTAAAAAATCTAGCTTTAACAAAAAAGACCTTGGCTATATACTAAACAAGTGAAATTATTTTTACAAAAACTTCTTTGTTAAAAATACCATGAGAAGCCAACCAAAAATAACTTGCTACTACTGTGGAGAAAAGGGACATAGAATTTATTCTTGTGTATAAAAGGAACATAAATGTAAAAACTAAAAAGATTTGGGTTCCTAAAGGCTCATATGTACCAACTAACACATATGGACCTAGAGTTGTTTGGATACCAAAAGTCAAGAATTAATGCTCTCCTTGTAGGTATGTTTGAGAACTCAAAGTGACATATGGTACTTGAATAGTGGTTGCTCAAGACACATGACAGGAAATAAATCAAAATTCGTCACCTTAGCATTAAAAGAAGGAGGAAATGTCACTTTTGGAAATAACTTAAAAGGAAGAGTTATGGGAAAAGGTAAAGTAAGTAAGAATTCTTATTCATGTATAGATAATATTTTATATCTCAAAGGACTTAAGCATCATTTGCTTAGCATCAGTCAATTCTGTGATAAAGGAAACAAAGTCACATTTGATTCCTCTTATTGCATTGTTGAAAATCAAGATGATAAGCAAATTAAGCTAGTTAGCAAAAGGAATGGAAACATTTATATGATAGATATTGATAATGAACCTACTCTAGAAACAAAATGCCTAGTTAGTCTAAATGATGATTCGTGGATTTAGCATAAAAGACTTACCCATGCAAGTATGGATCTTATAGGAAAATTTTCTAAAAATAATTTAGTGAATGGTTTACCAAAGTTAAATTTTATTAGAAACAAAGTTTGTGATGCTTATTAAAAAGGGAAACAAACTAAAACTTCCTTTAAATAAAAAAATCATATTTCCTTTACTAGACCACTTCAGTTGTTACATATGGATTTAGTTAGTCCAACAAGAATTAAAAGCAAAGGAGGAAACCTCTATGTGCTTGTACTTATTGATGACTGCTTAAGATTTACATGGATATTATTTCTTCATTCTAAAAATAAAACCTTTGAAGCTTTCAAGAAGCTTGCAAAATCCTTACAAAATGAAAAGGGAATGTCTATAGTAAACATTAGAATTGATCATGGTGGAGAATTTCATAACCTTGCTTTTATTGAGTTTTATGATGAAAATGGAATTAAGCATAACTTTTCATCTCCTAGAACACCTTAATAAAATGAAGTTGTTGAAAGAAAAAAAATAAGTGTTTAGAAGAGATTGCAAGAACTATGCTTAGTGAAAGCTCTCTTCCAAAATCTTTCTGGGCTGAAGCAATAAACATAGCCTGTTATGTTATGAATAGAACTCTCATAAGACCAATTTTGAAGAAAACTCCTTATGAACTTTACAAAGGAAGAAAACTAAATATTTCACATCTTCGTGTATTTGGGTGCAAATGTTTTATTCATAATAATGGAAAAGATGATCTTGGAAAATTTAATGTAAAATTTGATGAAGTCATCTTCATTAGATACTCTTCTAGTGGCAAAGCATACAAAGTATATAACAAAAGAACTTTGCTAGTAGAAGAATCTGTACATGTTATATTTGATAAGTCTTCTAGTATGAAAAAAGGGTTGGATGAAGATGAGGAACAAGAAGACTCCTAGATGTCTCCAAAGGAGCAAGTTGCAGAAATGAAGAGAAAAGACAAAGAAGTTAATCTTAAAGAAGCAGCTCATACGAAGGATGCAAAACAAGAATCAATTTGTGGACATGAAAAGGAATGGAAGATGATGAAAAATCACCCTATTGATTAAGTGATTGGTGATATTATACAAAGGGTAATTAGAAGCTCACTTAAAAATATCTGTGATCATCTAGCTTTTCTTTCTCAAATTGAGCCTAAAAATATAGATAAAGCAATAAATGATGAACATTGGGTCTTGGCAATGCAAGAAGAGTTAAACTAATTTAAAAAAAAATGAAGTTTGGGAACTCATGCCAAGGCCATATGATTATCCAATTATTAGCACAAAATGGGTTTTTATAACTAAATTAGATGAAAATGGGATCATAATTAAAAATAAGGCCAGATTGGTTGTCAAAGGATACAAGCAAGAGGAAGGAATTGATTATGATGAAACTTATACACCTGTTGCTAGATTAGAAGCTATTAGAATGTTATTATCTTATGCTTGCATGAGAAATTTTAAACTTTATCAAATGGATGTCAAAAGTGCTTTTTTAAATGGTATTATCATGGAAGAAGTATATGTAGAACAACCTCCAGGTTTTGAAAACCATTTCCTCCCAAATCATTTGTTCAAACTAAAAAGAGCTTTATATGGTTTAAAATAAGCTCCTAAAGCTTGGTATGAAAGGCTAAGCAAATTTCTTTTAGAAAAAGATTTTTTAAGAGGGAAAGTTGATACTACTTTGTTCATAAGACATTCCACTAATGATATTTTGCTTGTTTAAATATATGTTGATGATATTATTTTTAGTGCCACTAATGATTCTATGTGCAAAGATTTTGCTAAGTTGATGCAAAATGAGTTTGAGATGTCCATGATGGGTGAGTTAAATTTCTTCCTTGGGCTACAAATCAAGCAATCAAGTGATAGGATACTTATAAACTAATCTAACTACATAAAGGAGTTATTAAAAAAATTCAAAATGAATGAAGCAAAACTAACTCCAACCCCCATGAGTATAGCAACTAAACTAAACCTAGGTGAAGAAGTTAAAAAGGTTAAGGTAACTATATATAGAGGAATGATAGGATCTTTGCTTTATCTAACTATTAGCAGACCTGATATTATGTTCAGTGTATATATATATGCAAGATTCCAAGTTAATCCAAGAGAATCTCACTTAACTATAGTAAAAAGAATTTTTAGATATCTTGCAAGCACACCTAACTTTGGTTTATGGTTTCCCAAAGAAAAATCAAATTTCTTAATAGGATATTCAGATGCTAACTTTGCTGGTAGTAGAATAGATAGAAAAAGCACTAGTAGAGCATGTCATTTTCTAGGTCATTCACTAGTTTCTTGGCATAGCAAAAAATAAAATAGTGTGGCACTTTCCATTGTTGAGGCAGAATATATAGCTGCAGGTAGTTGTTGTGCATAACTTTTATGGATGAACCAACAACTATCTAATTATGGACTTAGCTTTACAAATATTCCTATCAAATATGATAACACAAATGCCATAAATCTCATCAAAAATCCAGTCATGCACTTAAGGTCCAAACATATAGAAATAAGACATCATTTCATTTGTGATTATGTCCAAAGAGGAATCATTTCTTTAGAATTTGTGCAAATAGACTTTCAATTAGCAGATATCTTCACTAAGCCCCTTAGTGAAGACCGTTTCATGTTCATTAAAAGAGAATTGGGCATGATAAACCTTTATTGAACATTATCACATATTTTTTATACTAACTTAAGCATCAAAGATATCCCAAAAAGTTATTTTTGTAGGAATGATCACTTATCTTCAGAGTAATACCATGTGTCAATCTTCATCT
The DNA here is from genome assembly GCA_020226215.1 of Sindora glabra. Classification (NCBI taxonomy): domain Eukaryota; kingdom Viridiplantae; phylum Streptophyta; class Magnoliopsida; order Fabales; family Fabaceae; genus Sindora; species Sindora glabra. The sequence continues at coordinate 54,958,206 of CM035225.1, read as the reverse complement.
GTATCAAGAAGTCAAGAAGAGGTTAAATGAAGTATTCATGTGGCAAATAACGTAAAAAAATTATTTTTCAGCACCAATGAATCGAGTGGTGAGTTGATTCAGAACTTCAATATTTTGGTAAATGAATCGAGTGGCTAATCGATTCTAGCAAGGCAAAACGAGCAGTGAATTAATTCAGAACTTCAAATTTTTTGACAAATGAATCAAGTGGTGAATTCCAAAAATTAAGCTACTATCTAGAAGACTCAAAGTGATTCACCAAACAATTGAAAGCATATGGAGGCAATTCTCAAATTCAAATTTTTAGGTAATGAATCGAGTGGCCAATCGATTCACACATTCATATGTGAATCGATTCTACAATCGATTCATCATACCCTATTTAAACTCTATTACACTTAAACTGTACCATTCGTACCCTACTTTCTCTCTTTCTCCTTCGCACGCCTTCGCATCTTTTCATATCCTTCCCTCGAAAAACTTCAAAAATGTCCTCCACTATCCTTTTCTTCTTCATTCTAGTTTCACTAAACATATCCAAATCACTACATTACATTCCTGCTTCACTAACTGGACTTCCTCACCTATAATCCACTTCTGCAAAAACCCTTCCTATCTCCGTTCAAGCCTCCTAATCATTATGGGAAAGAAAACTATGGCCTCAAAATGTCCATGGATTGATTCAAGCAAAGTAAAAGGGAAAGCTTCCGGATCATCTTCTCTACCACTACCCTCTGCTGATCAAATCCCAAAGAAAGCTTACTACTCAGAGGTAACTTCCTTTGAAAACTTTTTAGTGTATGTCTAAGGAAATAGAACCTAAAAATTGTTGGGACATCAAATTTCTGAGGAATGAAAATATGGAGATTTATCACATTTTAGAAAACTTGGGACTTCTAAAATTCACTGCTTATGCTGCTGATGTTTACCTAAGTCTTGTATATCAATTTTATGTCAATCTTAAAAAAAGTGGACAACAAATACTGCTTGAGTTATATTCCACTATCAAGGGTGAAAATTTCTCAATTGGTCTTAGAGAATTAGCTGCAACTTTTGATATGGATGCAAACTTACCTTTCACCAGTGCTAGATCCATTGAGGAATACTCTAAGGGAGTTGCCATAAGGATGTTCTAGCCTCAGTCCTAACCAAAAAGTTATAAAGCACAAACTCTAAATTACAAGCCTTTCAATGGAGAACAGAATTCTGCATTATACCATTGCTAAGATAATTCTTCCAAAAAGACACAACTTCACTCAAATTTATGATCTTGAACTATTTCTTATGTAGGTAATTAGAAACAATGTTCCAATTAACTTTCCTCATCAAATCCTGCTCCATATGTTCTCTCATGCAAATAAAGAGTTCCTTCCTTATGGCATGATCCTGACTGAGTTATTCAAAGCTTCTAGCATTCAAGTCAATAGGGAGGCCAAGGTTAATAAGTTCAAGGAATCAAGAAGGCTAAAGGCCAAACACCTAAAGCAAATGTCTTTTCAAAAGATTGAGGGTGTTTGGCGTTCAATCGAAAGAGGTGAAGCTGCTGAAGATTTCAATCTACAAATGTTGAAAGATTATATTACAACACTTCATCAAGAAATAAGGAGAGAACTCAAGCTATACATCAAGCATGAATTCAAAAAACTTAAAAAGCTAACTAAACATTGCTAAAGATAGTTATGTCTCTTCGAATGAAGAATCTGCCTTCTCCCCTTTAGCAGAAAGAAGAACAAAAAAGAAGTAAGAAGCTTTTCCAACTGAGGAGGAAAAAGAGGAAGAAACAGACCAAGGCTCTGAAGCCATTACTTCAGATGTGAGGAAGAAGGGGACAACTCAGATCACATGGTAGATGACTAGAAATAATTGTTCCCTTAGTCCCATTTATCCCCTTAGGATTTTATTTTTCAAAGACATATCTACTAACTTTGTTACATCTCATGCTTTATTAATCTTTTACTATCTAGTATGCGTTACTGGTTATTCTGAATCCTTTTGTTAAAACTTTTTCTTAATTGATGTCAAAAGGGGGAGAGAAATCTATATGTGATTTTTTTTATTATGGCATAATTTGAGGGGGAGCATATAATTTCAAGGGGAGTAAATTTAAAGAAACAGGTCTAGTCTCAAAGTAGTTTGTCATCATAAAAAAGGGGGAGATTGTTAATCTTAGCCCATATTTTCAAAAGTTTTTTTGATGATAACAAAGTACTTTGATACTACTGGATTTTTTTAAGAGGAGTTATTCATTAAGAAGTTCTGGGTTCTCATAAAAAGAAAACATCAATCTTGTGTCTATTTTTTAAGTAGAAATTGAGTTTGGCTTATGCCTTTGCAAAGCTTGTTGTTTTCTATCAAAAACCTTGTAAAAATTTTCTTTTTGTGCATGAATCGATTCATTAATCAATTTAGGCATCCAAGAGTAATTAGGATGTATGAATTAATTCACCAATCGATTCCAAGCATCCAGAGAGCAATCTAAAATGTTTGAATCGATTCACCAATCGATTCCAGGTATCCAAAAAGACCAATTAATTCTAGGCATCTAGAGAGCAATCTAGAATGCTTGAATTAATTCATTAATCGATTCCAGACATCCAGAGAGCAAATTAGGATGAATGAAATCGATTTTACACAACCAGAGCTAAAATGGTGTTGAATGAATTAATTAGTCAATCGATTCATCTGTCATTTCTTTTTCTAACATGAATTGATTCATCAATCGATTCATTAAGCATTTTTAAAATTTTTGAGAGAGCTTAAATCGATTCACTAATTAATTCACAAGTGTCAATTGCTTCATAACGGCTATTTTTCTCACAGTAATGGATTTTTAGCTTTTCCAAACTCTATATAAAGGCTTCATTTCATTTTCAAAATATAACAGAGTGCATATACTATTACATAAACATAAGAAACATCTTTTCCTTACTTCATAACTTGAGAATCCCTAAGCTTATCTGATTGAATCATCCCTTTCACAATACTTCCTTATGTAATCTATCTTTTAGAGACTGAAAACATCTCAACTGTATTAGTTGTTCTCATTTGTTATAGTCTGGGGTGAGGTATCCCTAGAGACTTCAAAGGTGGTGAATCTCTTGAGAGATCAAAAGCTTTGAGAGAGGTTTCTCAAAAGGATTAGTGAAAGAAAAACAGAGATTGTATTGAGGCTTTTTCAAGTGCCCAAAACTTGAAAGGTTAGTGATTAAGAGTTCAAATTCAAGTCAAAGAGGCTTGGTAGTGGATGTACACTTTAAAGTGTTGGATCTTCAAGGTTGGAACCATCATAAATAGTAGCATTTAATCTTTCTTTCCCTTATCTCCATATCTATCGGAAAGTGCTCTATTTTTGTTTTCTTCTGTGAAAAATTCTCAAATGTGCATATTTTAAATATTTGTTCTCATGTTTCTTTGTCACTTTTTGAATATAATTTTGTTTGATGTAAACTTTTTGAAACCCAATTCACTCCCCTCTTGGGTAAAATTAAGGTTAACATATAGGACAATTCAAGGATTGATTAGCCTATAAAGATTAACCAACTCTTGAATGGATCTAAACTTAGAACGCAAATGTAATTCTATTTAAAATTATTGTAAAAGTACATTTATAACAATACTTTTAAACCTAGATTACAATTTCATTTTACAATTATTTAAGTGTATTATTATTTGCTTGTTGGATTTTTTAAATGTCCATATAAATTGTTACATTTAACATTTTAGAATTAGAAATTGAATTTTTGAACCTATTCTACTATATTCATAAAATGTACAGTTGAAATTTTTTAACGAGATGTATATTTTATGAATACTGGTAAATTTTCAAGTGTTCAATATTTTCAAATTTTTATTATATAATCATTAAACTAACATGGATTGTATTTTGTATAAGAATTCTCAATAATATAAAAATTCAAATTCTTTTAATCTTTTAAAAATTCTTATTTATATTATCATAATATTTTTATTAAATATATTACTAAGTTTAAACTTTTTTTATTTATACATTTTTATTAAAATATAGTTACCAATTTATATTTTTTCAATATTTAATTATATATTTAAAATTCTATTTTCATATCAATGAGAATTATGTAAAATATGCCAATATATTCATTATATTTTTACATGATATCTTTATAATTTTTACAATTTTTAAAATATATAATTGTATGTAATCTTATTATTACTTATTTGTATATAATTTGTATGTATTTTTATAGTTCTTATTATTTATTCATATAATATCTAATATTATTATTGAATATATAAAAAATTTAATTTTTCAATCATTTAAAATTTCTTATTTATATATTCAATATATAATCATTCAATTGTATTGCCATGATTTGAATTTTTTATGTTTACAAATTTTCATTAACATATATTTATTAATTTATATTAATCTAAATGTGATTATATATTCACAATTTTACGTTCATACAAACATATTTTTTCAAATATATTTATGTAGTCCTTATATTTTTTTAGGTATATTTATATTTCTATAATTGTTATTATTATTTATTTATATAATACTTGATTTTATTGTTAATTGTATAAAAATATTGAATTTTTCAATCTATTGAAATAATTTATTTATCTATTCAATATTTTTTATGTCTTCTATTTTCAATATATCAATTTTTTACTTATTTAATATATAATTTTATTTTTTTACATATATAAATATTATAAATTTTGAAAACTTTCAAAATATCTTATTTATATATTCATAATATTTTCATTAAATGTATTTATAACATTTAAATTTTTTATTACACATTTTCACTAAAATATTTTTATTAAGTTATATTAAATAATTTAATTATATACCTAAAATTTTATTTTCATATCAATATATTTTTAAAATGTATTTATATAGTGGCTTTAGTTTCATACTTCACATTTTAATTTTTATTACATTATTTCAATTTTAGGAGTAAAATGTAACTAAAAATTTTATATTTTAAACTACATCCTAAACTCTAAAATTTGTAAACACAACCTTATTACAATTTCATTTCATATTAACTTGACTAAATATTTTATACATATATTATACTATGTAAAATTATAATTTTACCTACTAACATAACAACAATAAAATTTAAATTCATAAATTGTACATTGAAATAAAATTACATAAACACATTTAACATTTATAACATATAAAACTAAACGAAATTTATTTCATATCAAAATAATCATATCATTAAAATAAATTAATGCATTTCATATTAATCACCTCATAAATTACATACTAAAATAAAATGAAATAAAATTTGATTCATATACCTAATGGAATAAATCTACTAATCAAATAAAGACCAAATGTTAAACACCAACACCAATTAACAATAGTAAAAATTAATATTTCAAAAAAATATAAATAAGAAAATATACTATATTGTAAAAAAATAATACAACTTATATAAAAAATAAATAAATCTTATTGAGATGGTGTTGTCTCCATTATGCTTTTTCCAATTCCCCACATGAATGAGATTGAAATGCCACTGGTGTGTATTTACAACCAAAATACTTTAAATGATAACATAATTCTCTATTGTCGGTAAAAATGAATGCCTTTTCAACAACAACATTGTTATCGATAAAAGTTTTGGTGGGAAAATCCAATTTTCAACTACCACAATTGTCATTGGTGAAAAAAAAAAAAACATTTTAACTATTAGTGCAACATAATTTCTCAAGAAATCTTCACTGACGATAGTGTCATCGATAAAATGCCACTGCTTTCAATGATGATTAAGTTGTTAGAGTTTATCAAGTGGATTAATGGTCAAAATTTCTTTATTTTTACTAACGATAACTATCATCATTGAAGATTCAATTTTCCCACCAAATTTTTTTCCTTATTTTCATTGACAACTTTGTTATCATTATTAATATTGGCCCAATCTTCAATCAAAAAATTGTGTTCATGAAATTTTGATGTATCACTAACAACTATGTCATTAGTAAAAGTGTTATTATGTATCATGGACAACCGATTTTTTATTGTCACAAAAAGTGTTATCAATGATACTATTATTTCTTGTAGTGTTATTTCATACATATCAATGAAAGGAGATTGTAAGGAGTTGCAATTACAAGCTAGCATGAATAGATTTGTTTGGATTACCTACAAGTAGTGGAGTCATCTACACACAAGCCTAATCTCACATTTCTAAAATCATTGGAAAATTAAGAATGGATGCGGTCAAAGTGTTTCTATTCTTCTCTATTTGATGGGTGAGATAGAATCCCTAGCTCATTGGGGTTTTCTTGATGTCATCTTATGAAGCTAGAGTGATTCTAATGCGTACAACCTTTAGAGTCTAGAAGTAAAAGCAAGCACGCTAATTTTTTGATGAAAATCTCCCTATATCACTCTTGGTTAGATCTTCACGATGTGTAACAAGAATGGTGATAGAACATACATTGCCTCTCATCTGCATGTTGTTTTGGAATAAAGCATATTGACACAATAATTTATCTTCTCATACTCAAGGCCTAACTTGAAAACTTATTTCTTCATTCTATAAAAATCTTCAAGCATTTGGTTCCTTTTGAGCATGCATTCTCTTATCAACTGGCATATTTCATTACAACATTGCTCCAAAATATTGTAGTATAATATTATATTATGTAACCGAATTGCAAAAGATAACACAATATAGTTGCTATAACCTTTATACAAAGGTTGTTGTGCATTTACTAACATATTGCAAAAACCTCAAACATTAGGATTAGGATGCTTTACATGTTGGACAAAAATTTCTCTCAAATTCATGTATACAATCATCCATTAACATTGCCCCTACCTATTACTTAGTTCTTCAAACCCACGACTTGCCTTTCTTCACTTTGAATTATTGGGTCTACCTTTGAATTGAGGCATCGTTCCTCATGGAATATCCATTACCAATAATTAGGTTTAAATCCTTTCCTATAAAAATGCTCAACCATAGTTTCAAGAACAAAAATCTTCCTACTTTCACACTTAGCACATAGACAACTAATCTGCTAAGTTTTCAAAAAAAAATTCTCCATAATACAGGCAGTGTAATGAACTTGTTCCCTCCATTTCGTATGTTAATGTATATCTATATTTATCTTGCATCACTTATATTTGTCATTCAACAATTCGTCAACTACTCTTCAAATAAAACTATGTTTCAATATATGAATGAAGTACATTTTTAAAACACTAAAATCTCAACCATTATATTTCTAACTCTATGACAAATAACACTTATATATCTCCTTATTTAATAGTAGATTAATTATAACATTAACAAAATTAATGCAAATTAAATGGAAATAAAAAATCAATTATAACATTATCATATTCAAATTAAATCAAAATTGTCCTAAATTAACAAATTAACAAATTGAATTTATATTCAGGTTCTAAAACATTTCAATACTTCAACAATACATGAAAGCATAAGATAAATATCAAATATTGGAGAAATCAAAGAAATTCCTTATAAAATAACAAAATAAAGCCCAAGCATATATCTAACCTTTCATAGGAAAACAATCAATTAAATAAGACAGGACATAATAAGGAAGCTCTCGGAGGTAGAAAAGCTTAGCAGCGAGGCAAATGTTAGGATTTTGCATTTTGACAGAAATGAAGAGCATTTGTCACAAACTAGATATAAACAAATTTTAGTGAAGAAAAATGCGTCACTAATTTAAATTTAATGATACAATGCATTTAATTTAGTGAAAGATTTACCACTGGATTATTATTGTTTCATCACAATATTTTGAAAATTTTTAAAATTTTTGCCAAAGAATTTTCAAAATTTTGTACAATATTTTATCACTAAATTTGTTGGCAAAATTAAAAAAAAATAATACATCACCATTGGTAAATTTTCTTCATTATTTAGTAATGGATTTAGTGATGGTCATAAAAGTTCCACTATAGCAAAGTATCGGATTTGGGTCGGCATTTAAGGCGGAAAAGGCCGCCCCAAAATGTCCACGGGAAATAACGTGTTTCCACTGCCCGAAATTAGAAAAGATTGATAAGTTGGGACGTCGGCCTTGAGGCAGTGTTAGCCACCCCAAATATCTACGAGAAATAATGTGGCCACACTGCCTAATTTGCAAAAAATTGAAAAGCTGGGCGTAGGATTTGAGGTAGCTTTAGCCGCCTTAAAATTTTCATGGGAAATAATGTGCTGACACTTCCCCACACTATGAAATGATGGACAACTGTCTTATCATTTTGGGGCAGCTAGTTCCACCTCAAATATCCGCCCCAAATCAGTGTGGCCACTATAAAATTCCGCCCCAAAACTAAGTTTTAAAATGGCCCAAACCCTTTTCTCCTTCCATACTCTGACAAGTTTCTATTATAATTTCTCTACTTCGAAACCATCTCAGCAACTCAAATTCTTTTATCTACCATCTAAGCAAGTTGTAGCTATCTTTAAACCTCAAATAGGTGACAAGTAAAATAGATTTATTTGCTACCTGTAAGTTTATTATCTATTCTTTTATCCCTTTTATTTAATTTTTCTAAATTTGTTGCAAGCTTAAGTAATAGATTTTAGTTTTAAAAGTTAAACTATCTTATTATATTTATTGAAAGTAAGAGTTTGATGATGTTATGTAGTTGTTGTGTTATGATTTTTTTAATTTAGTTTTATTTTTTAACCATTGTTATTGTAAAAATATGTGATTTTTTTAATACATTCAATCTATAACCTATAACTAATTAATGCTTCATTTTGGAAATTATGGCAAATTTTATGTATTTTTGGTTGATAGGAAATAGTTGTAAGCTTACGTATACAGATTAATGTGATGAAAAAAATTATTCTACATATTAAATATATTTTATTTTTAATTGGTTAATTAATAGTATTACTATAATCAACATTCAATGCTTTGAACCTTTCAAAAGTAAAAAAAAAATTGAGTGTCATTCTACAATGTGTTCATGCAATATGAAAATGTCAAATTAAAATTAAATAAATTTAATTAAACTTATGCTGATGTTAAAGTATTTGATCACTTAATTGAATTTTATGGATTTCAATTGTAAGAAATACAATTTAATTTTTTTTATAATTCTATTGTCCTTCTTATTTATTAATTTGTTACAAATATATATTTTTCATGTACTTGAATTTGTGTTGCATTTGTATATTTGAGAAATAGTTGAGGGTTATTTATATGAATAGATTTTAATAAAATTGCAAATTATACAAATGAAATGCAATATTTTTACAAGTAATTAGGCGATGGAAATTTATCATATATATATTAGTTGCTCAATATTTGATATAGATTTATGTGTTATATCATAGGGTAATTTATATGACAAATGGAGATTCCAAAGCATCGAAAGTAGATGTATAATAGATTGGGTCCACTTAAAAGGGGATGCACAAATGAATTCATGTTAGGAGTGGAGCATTTTATTATATTTGCTTGTCAACAAGAAATCTTTGCTAGAGAGGGTGTAATTAGGTGCCCTTATTTAAAATGTCAAAATAGAAAATATCTGAATCCAGATGATGTGAAAATACATCTTTATAAGAAAGGGTTTATCTTTAAATATTAGTATTAGTATTGTCACGATGAGGAAATGCCCAGACAATATGGATAACCAAACATGGAAAGTTTTATGAATAATAATAACCATGATGAAGTTAATCAGTTTGAGAGTATGATTTTTTATGCTGCTGGGCCTAGTTTTGAAAATGAATATAATTACAATGTGGAGAAAGCCATAAACCCGAGTGCTCAAAATTTTTATAAAATGTTAAATTTTGCCCAGCGTCCATTATGGATGGGTTGTAATAACCACACGGAGTTATCCATTGCAGTCAGGATGATGAGCATTAAATCTGATTATAATATATCTTAAAATTGTTTTAATGAAATGATGAAGTTGTTAAAGGAAACTAATCCAGCTGGAAATCTTGTACTAGAAAATTTCTACCAAACCAAGAAGGTAGTCTTAGAACTTGGTCTTGGATACAAGAAGATAGATTGTTGCGAGAAAGGTTGCATGTTATATTACAAAGATGATGAAGATAAAAGGCATCGTAAATTTTGTGGGACATCTCGATATGCCAGCCCACGAACGGGAAGAGGAAGATATAAAGAAGTGCCTCTTAAGAGTTTGTACTTCTTACCAGTTATACCTAGGCTCCAAAGGTTATATGTTTCTAAAAAGTCAGCTGAACATATGAAGTGGCATCATGAGAATTGACGAGAGGAAGGTGTGCTTTGTCACCCATCTGATAGAGAAGTATGGAAGCATTTTGATAAAATATATCCTGATTTTACTCTCGAACCTCGAAATGTTTGCCTTAGCCTATGTTTAGATGGGTTTACCCCATTCACCCAATCTGCTGCACCATATTCATACTGGCCAGTTATTGTTACACCATACAATCTCCCACTTGAAATGTGTATGACAGCACCCTATACGTTTTTTACCTTAATCATCCCTGGGCCATATAATCCTAAAAGCAAAATTGATATATATTTACAACCATTGATTGATGAGTTAAAGATATTGTGAAATGATGGTGTGCTCACATATGATGTTTCTATAAAATAGAACTTTATATTAAAAGCGACATTGATGTGGACAATAAATGATTTCCCAACATATGGTATACTATCTGGATGGTCTACTACTAGGAAACTAGCATGTCCAATTTGCATGGAAGACACTAGAGCATTTACATTGAAAAATAGAGGTAAATAATCCTAGTTTGATTACCATAGATGCTTTTTGGGTGATAACCATATCTATATAAGGAACAAAGATGCATTTTACAAAAATAGAGTTGAGAGAAGTCAACCCCCTCGTAGGTTGATAGGTTATGAAATTTGAGAGAGGATATGGATGATTCCAAAGGTCACAGAAAGTTGGCCTATCAAGTTGCATGGGTATGGGAAAAACCATAATTGGACAAAGCGGAGCATATTTTAGGAATTGCCATATTGGAAAATAAACCTAATTTGACACAATTTAGACGTCATGCATATTGAAAAGAATGTGTTTGATAATCTCTTTAACACTGTGATGGATATTAAAGATAAAAGTAAAGATAATACAAAAGCAAGGATGGATTTGAAGGAATATTGTAAGTGAAGAGATTTGGAACTTGTAGATGTTGGTAATGGTAAGGTTCATAAACCAAAAGCAAAGTTTACCTTCACTAAGGACCAAAAGAAGACAATATGTGAATGGGTAAAAAGCTTAAGAATGTTAGATGATTATGCTACTAAGTTAGATAAGCACATTAATATTGAGTCTAGTAGATTTTTGGGCATGAAGAGTCATGATTGTCATGTATTTATGGAACGACTTCTTCCTATGGCCTTTATTGACTTACCTGATCCTTTGTGGGGTCCAGTTACTGAACTCAACCAATTTTTTAGAGACTTATGCTCTACAACTTTATGGGAGAGTGAACTCATCCAAATGAAATGTAACATTCCATTAATCTTATGCAAATTGGAAAGGATTTTCCCACCTAATTTCTTTGATTGCATGGAACATTTGCTTGTTCATTTACCATATGAGGCAAGAGTTAGTGGTCCTGTACAATATAGGTGGATGTATCCTTTTGAAAGGTAATATATTTTTCTTAGTAATTATCTCACTTTTCTTACGTGCCTAATATATATCATTATTAAGGAGACTAAGACATGCATAATTGTAGGTTCCTCAACAAGCTTAAGAAGAAGGTTAGAAATAAGGCATATGTGGAAGGGAGTATATGTGAAGCATATTTGATTAGAGAGACAGCATATTTCTATCAATATTATTTTGCACCAGATGTCCTAACTATGAGTACTAGGGTTGGTCGAAATGCAAATTGGTATGGAGAACCTAGTGAGCCAACCTTATCAATTTTCAATCAATCTGGCTGACCATCTGGGAAGTGCATTGATCGATATTTATTAGATATGGAACTTGATGTAACAACATTATATGTTTTATTGAATTGTGATGAAGTTCAACCATACTTAAAGTAAATGAGTAAACTAAAAAAATTAGTAATTACATCATATTAATTGGTTTACTGAACCTTCTTATGGCAATTCATGCAGCATTTTCATTGATCAATTGCAACAAACTGCACTGGATATCATTGATCAAGATGTTGAAAGGATGATTAATGATAACTTTGCCATTTGGTTTCAAACTTATGTATGTCTTAAACTTCCTTATTTATTATCTTAAGGTTTTTACTAATGATCTAATGGATTATGTGTCACACTTGACAGGTCCATAACTCTAGTGTTACTGAACATGGCATTCACTTGTATGATCTTGGGCGGGGCCTATTACGAATAGTGTAAACATGGCTAATATATTTTGTGAATGGGTACAAGTTTCATACCAAGTCATGGAGTGAAGGGAAAAAAACTATCAACTGTGGAGTCTCTGTAAGAGGTTTGGGGAATATGAATGGTTGTGAGAATGAATTTTATGGCATCCTTAACGAAATCCTTCAATTACAATATCCTAGTCAAACTGAAAAGAAGTTAGTTCTTTTTTGTTGTGATTGGTTTGATCCTGTAATGAAACGTGGTGTGAGAGTGCATCCTTTATATGGGATAGTTGAGATAAAACATACCCAAAGGTATACAAAGTATGATCCCTTCATTTTTTCTCAACAAGCTGTTCAAGTTTATTACACACCATATCCTACACGAGTAAGGGACAAATTGGATTGGTGGGTTGTCATTAAGATAAAACTGAGAGGTCTAGTTGACCATAGCCACCAATTGGAGGCTACATATCAAGATGAGGAAATGTGTTATGTGAATGAAATTGTTCCTGATGATCACATTGGCACATTACATGATATTGAAGGAGGCGTTAAGGAAATCGAGTTATATGTTGACCTTGCAGGCCAAATAAACTTCTTCGAAGCAAAGGAAGATGATTTGGCAAATATTAATGATGAACAGACCACTAAGGTTGATAAGTATAGTGATGATGACAAGGAAGAAGATGATCTTAGCGACAATAGGGCGTGTGATAGTGAAGAAAACTATACAAAGGATTAATGACAATGGTAAAGTGTAGAGATTCTTTATCAATTTTCAATATAGATTCTTTATCAATTAACATTGTTATATGGTGTAAACTCTTTATCAATTTTCAAGTACACCTTTGAATTCATTGATGCTTCTTGCTTGCAAATTTCTATTCAACTTTTTTATCTAAATTATTGTATGTGTAGTTATTATATAATTAAAAATAGAATTTAACGTTATTTTTAAAAGATTATTTTTTGAAATAATATTTAACTTTAAATAAAAAATTTATTATATTTATGATTTTATAAATTATATTTGTATCATTATAAAATTTATCTAACATCCTAAAAATTTTACTAAAATTCATTTCTTTTTTTATCTAGAAATATATTATGGAAAATATTTATTTTTTAATATTATATTTACCATGATACTATTAACATCTAATTTTTAATTGAATTTTTAGCATTTTTTAGTCAATTACAAATAAAATATATGAAGCAAATGAATTAAAATAATTATTTTGGGAAAAGTTTTCAAATAATGGAATTTATTTATAAAAATTGAAATTATTTCTATTATTTTCAAAAAATAGAATTTGTTTGAATGGGAGAATAAAGTACAAGTGGGGAAAAGAAAATATTTAAATTTAAATTAAAAATTAAAAAATTAAAAGTTTTCATCAAGTATGAAATTTTAAGTATATATTTTATTTTTATGGTTTTTCTTTATATTGAAAGATTAAAATTTTAAAATTTATCTTTTATTTTTTTCCATCTAAACAAAACTTAAAGATTAATATGAAAGAAAATCTTCTGTACCGTCAATGTAAATGTGGGTCTTTATACTATAAAAATTGATTGTTAATTATTGTTATTTTTTAATTTAAATTTTATATATGATAGAAATAATTTGAAATCTTGTTAATTATTATATCTTTTCTAGTTCCTATGACTGTAGCAAAACTTAGCGCGCACAGCCCTGTTATTGCACGGGGTCTCAAGTTGGAATGCAGGGCACAAGTTTTCTTTTCATATTTTCCCCCATTTCCCTTTTACAAAAACAAATCTTCTACTAACTGCAATCCCTAACCCATTTTCTTGCTTTTTCTCTACTACAAATCAGTCCACCGCCAGAGCATTTCCGAATGGCTCCACCACTAAGCAACAACTCCATCTGACAAAGTTTTCACACGTTTGCCGGGTAAGGTTTTAGGAATACAACTAAGAAGGTTTTAACTTCAGTGTCTGTGTGGTCATTTTCTTGGACAAGGAAAGTAGATTTTTATGAATATAAAAATGTCCTTTTGATTCCATTAAATTGAACCATTCTGAAAATAGATGGATTATACTAAAGTTCTGAAGCTTTTTGAAACTCTTTTTTGTCATCCTTGGCCCACAGTCTTTAAAGTCATTTTCAACTCTTTTTTGTCTTACTTACCACAATCTTACACGTTTCTCACCCCTAACACTTGTTATACTCATTTCTTTTGCCTTAGTTGTCACAGGCAGTAATATAATAGATTATAGAGAAAAGCATGACGTTGGAAAGAAATGATGATGTAGGGGGATTTTTTGAGGTAGATATGTGTGAGTTATGAAACTAATTAATATACATGATTTATTTTTAGTTTATTCGATTAAGAATTTATCCTTTTTGTTTCCCAGAAACTTTGACCACTAAGGTGAACTATGAAATCACATACAGCAATTCAAGTATTTTCTTTCTTCTTTCCAATAGGCCATAATTTCATTATTATCTTGCAAGTTTGCAGATTGCTTATTTTGGTAACTATAGGTTGGCAGATTGTTAAAGAACTTCTAATTTTAAGAGAGAAATTTATTATTTTTAGATATAATGAGATTTAGTTAAAATTATGTGAGGAGACTTACAGATTATTTGTGTCATTATCTCTACCAAAATAATGCTAATATTAACTATATATAATGAAAGAAGTAGATGGAAACTCATAAGTAATGAAATATGGTTTATTGCTAAGAAAGATAACCTTGTGTTTTATCAAAATGCTCATATGACTTGAGTCATATGAACACCACACAAAAGACTGAGCAATATTATATATAGACAAAAATTAGAAAATAATTTTTAAATTTATAACTACTCATTTCATTAATTCTTTTATAAAAATTATAATACTATAGGATGCATCTTGATTCAATCTGATTGAAACAGTGTAATATATGGAGATATAAAAAATATTATAAACAAGTATCGTTATTTGATGGTGGTTAAGATAAAATATTCTGCGTATTTAAACTGACTGCAAAATTTATATTTGGAATGCATCTTTTTATAATGTGTAAAACTATTAAATAAATAAATATAAAATATCTATGTTACCTTATAACTGAGAACTTTTATTTAATCTTGGAACAAGAACTTTTTATTTTTTATTTAAAAAAAAGAAAGATAGATATAATTTAAGAAATAAAAATATGTAGGTTTCATAAATATAAATTTTTATATTTTTTGAGTATTTTTTTAATAAAAGAAGTAATTTTTTATTTTAAGAATAAGATGGAATGTTTCCTTGTGACGGGAAGAAATGGTGTTGGTCAAGATGAAAACAATTACTGGTAGAACATTCTAAATCAACATCGATATGCTGATCTTAGCTCTGTTTTTGTCTATATATAATATTGCTCAATCTTTTGAGTGGTTCAACTAATTGTGGGCTTAGCAACTTCTGAATTCTTTTCATTAAAATGAAAGATAACCTTGTGGGAAATCAGCTCAAAAGAAAGAGCTAGCTATAATAGCTAACTAGTTGTAAAACAACAGTAGCTGAAGCATTATTTAGCTATCCAGTGAGCATTTTGTCAGTGTTTGTAGACATTATCAGAAAATCATTGAATAGATTAGGCTACTCCTTATTGTTTACATTCTTTATTTTAATTTGCATTTAACTTACTGTGATCTTGATTATAATTTTATTTAATTCATAGAAATGACAGAAAGATATTAGGGTAGTCATTCAAAATGGAATTCTTCATGTGGATGGGAAAGAGTAGAAAATAGCCTTTCACCGCCTACACATGAAATTGACCCAAGTAGCCAGCCCTCCATCCCTTTAGCTAGGGAACCTACCATTGCACCAATTAGCCATCCTCCAATACCACCACTTAGCCACCCCTCAATGCAACCACATGGCCAACGCCATGTCCCACAACTTGGCCAATATTCTGCACCACCATTCGGCTGCCCTCCAATGCCACCATCTAGTGAGCCCTATGTGCCACAACCAAGCCATCCTTCTATGCCACAACAGAGCAACCACAACCTATGGTAAGACACTATCAATACCATGGTGGGAAATTTGTATTTGTCCCTACACTAGGCTACTACGGAGGATATCAATATCCTATCCCTAATTGCTACTAACCATTCATTCTTCACTGGTCTTCATCTGTATCAAATGTAATGCAATCAGCTTCAACACATTTGAATGCAACATCCTCCAATGAGCAAGTAGATAGTTGGCAATGGATTGAACCTTTAGGAGACTCGTCAGTATAACTAAGTTACACTACAATGATAGTTGATTTTTTCATATTTGATTGATTGTTATGAGTAGATTTTTCTCTTATCACTTTTTTTTTTTTGTAGATTCAAGCCTCCAACTCAAGTTATCCACTGGATACATGCAATAATAGAGAGCAATTTTGAAGGACCATGGCCAAAGTGGACAAAGATTCCTTCAAATGTGAAGGAAATATGGTGGAACATGTTTAAGGTGAGTTTTAAAGGACTATTGAAGATCTTAACTTATTTTATGTGATTGTGTACACTTTCTACTCATAGATCATTCTCCTTTTTCCCTCTCTTCTAAGTTATGTAATTGTTTACATTAATTTTTTCTAAAGGCTGATGGGAATAAGACTTAATTAAATCATTGCATACTGACCTATGAGATGAGATAAAATACTGATATCTCAACTTTCCTATTTATCATATGATACATTGGATACATTGCATGGCCTAATGATGTTCAAATTTTTCTTCACCGAAATTGCCATTAAAACTTTTAATTATTATTTTTAAAAAATTTTTGAGCACATAAAGTGTGCATTTAATGCGCTATCAAAATAAATTCAAGCAAGTAGGACAAAATTTATTGAAGTTACATCTTTGAGAAGTTGCATAAGATATATGGCCTTTACGAAGGGGAGGAAAAAATAAGGACCCATGCGGTCACATTTCTCATCTCCATTTGAGTAAAAAGGAAAAAGGAAAGAACACTGCACTTTCCACCACCCTTTATAATCTCTTTCTTTTTTATTTATTTTTTGTTTATTTATTTACCATTTTTTTAATAAAAAGAAAACAAGATAGTAGAATAATTAATTATATTAAGCAATTGGGTTAAGTTGTTATAGCAACAGGAAGCCTCAAATGGTGCTTACAT
Source organism: Sindora glabra (assembly GCA_020226215.1). Lineage (NCBI taxonomy): Eukaryota > Viridiplantae > Streptophyta > Magnoliopsida > Fabales > Fabaceae > Sindora > Sindora glabra. The sequence goes on along the minus strand of CM035225.1, from coordinate 54,940,736 downwards.
TACATGACTCACACACAAAACATCATCAAATGGTGCTTATAGATGTGTTAGGCTAAGTGGAGATATTTTACATATCCTACTAATATTGCTGATATATTATAGCTAGCTTCATACATGTATGTATCTTGTAGGACATGCATTTTCAAGAATTAACCACAAAAGTTTTGATGAGAAAACTTGAGATTTGTTGTAATTATATTTATTTTTATTCTTGTACATATGGCAATGTGAATTCAAATTTAATCCTAACATCTTAGCTTTTTTTTGTTGTTGTACTTGGTTTTGTGTGCTTCATAGGAAAAATATAGGTGGGACCCCCAACATGAAACCAAGATGAAGAAAAATTTTTTGCATAAAGGAGCTGATCGGTTTAGGGACATGATGAGAGATGCTCGAAAATCTCGAAAAAAGTTGAATTGGATATCTAAGACAGCTTGGCAGACGTTATTAGAATATTAGGGCAACGAGGACTTCAAAAAAGAGTCTACCCAGAATAAGGCAAACTTAACCACTGGCAATGGTCAAGCACTTCATAATGAAGGTTCAATACCAATAAGTGAGCATAAAAGAAGAATGGTAAGATGATTACCATTTTCAAAGTATATTAGTGAGTCATATTATTTGATAATGTCTTTGTGTCTAGGAAAGAGAACTTGGGAGACCTCCAACTCAACTTGAGTTATTTGCATGCACTCATCAAAAGGCAAATTCTTCTTGGGTTGATGATAGAAGCAAGCAAACTCATGTAAAGGATCTAATTTTACTATTAATGCAAGCTTAATTATTTTATTGCTTTAGAAGTGGTTTCTTATATTTTTTTTTCTTGTTTGTTGTTGGAATGTTGTCAACATATTAAATTTCATTCTATTTATAGATAGGATTAGGATTTTATGATCATTATTTTTGTAATTTTAATGCTTTTAAGTTGTGTATCTATCAAATTGTAAGTGTCAATGTCAACAATTAATTGATTCGTCCCACATAATGGGGTTACTCTCATACTTTTGAGTCTTTATGTGAGAGAATTATTTTTTTTATGTTTGAAGTTTGATGAGTTGGAATCAACCTATTCTTACTTCTTATAGATGTTAAACCATTTAGACCATATATGATGCTATCTAGAAGGGTTATTTGCCTTGTAATTTCATTTAAACGATGTTAAGCCTTTAAACTATTTAAAAGCCTTTAGAAACTAAAATTCCTTCCGAAACACAAGACAATAAAACTCAAATAATTAAACTGCATGACTTGATTATCTTCAATAGTTTAAAGTAAGTACCTTAATTGAAGATTACTCATCCAATCAATCCAAGCACAATTTATTGGAACTTAGATAACTAAATCTTCAATATTTGATTAAAAAGCAGCAAAAATAGCTTATCAAAGCAAGATCCAAGATAGAAAATAAGATGAGAAAGGAAACAAATGAAGATCCAACAATACATAAAATTACATTATGTATCATATGTCTAACTATATTTTTGAGACATGATGCTTAAATAATCTTAACTTATCAATTAGTCAATATTGACATTTTAATTTTTATTGTTTTTTAAATATTTATTTTAATGAATTATGAAAATTGATTTTTTTTAGAACTTACTGGTTATTGAGAATGCAACATGTTAGTTTTTTAAACTTTTTTTTTAATTTTGGAAGCTTGTTTTTAATAGAATATAAATTAATTTTTATTCAATCTATTGTTTATAAAAAAAAGTGTAGCATGCCAAATTTTTTAAGTTTACCACCATCAAAAGATAAATTTGAGAGGCAAAGAGTCCATTTCATGCAAACATGATGGCTATTGTATGGATTTGTTTGGCAATTAATTAATTAATTTAAACAATTAATTGTATTAATTATTAAAATAAATATATTTGTTAAAATCAATTATTTATAATTAATCAGTTATATACAAAATAACATATAAAGATATGGGTTGAAAATAATTAGTTGGTTGGTTGAAAACTAATTGATTATTTAAATTAATTGATTGTCAAACATTAAAAATAATTAGTTGTTCAACTCAATCAATTAAGAAAAATTAAATAATCTATTGGACTGTGTTTACTTAATTTTCGAAGTTTCCAACAATGCCAATGAATCTTAAAAATCGAGATTGGTCTCCTTTGTCTTGAAGCTTAACAATTACATTCTGTTTTATCACAAGCACAAGTTTTTTAACGGTTACGCTTTCCATTGGAAAATGTTACCACTAATGCCTGGATTGAACACCATACTAAATTAAGATGGTTGCATATCTTGTCACTGTTATAAGTTATTCTGAAAACCTTATAATTAATTTGAGTCATTAATATTATTATTTCACTATTGCCTGGATTGAACACCATACTCCATTGGAAAATGTTACCACTATCATTCTTTATATTTACTTATATTTGCATAAAAATAATTATTTCAAGTCTGCCAGGATTGTGAAAGTAAAAGTTCCTCCTTTTTATAGTTATGCTCGTATTTTATTGTTTATTTTTGGAAGTATAAACAAAAAAGAGGTTGTAAGTTTACTATAAACACCTTTTAGGTAATTATTATTTATATTTTTATATTACATTATATTATAATTATAATAATTGCTATTGGTGTGGCTGTAGCTTGTGCGGAGTAGGTATGATTTCTTTATTACGTGAATGATAATTTATTTACCAATAATATTTATACAATTCATTTGAAATGATAAGTGGATGTAATTCTTTCAAATTCTACTTATATATACATATATCACCTATTTGACCAATAGTAGGTAGATAATAATATTTGTCAAAGATCATAATGTCACCGCGTAATTATGGTATTATATTATAAAGCATGGAATGAAATAATTATTTTTATGCAAATTGCGTTCAAATTTTTTAATATTTAGCTTAATTACACTTATTTTTTTATTTTTATGAAAATAATTCATCTCCCTTATTTTCTTTAAAACCGAATATATGAATAGATGTTAAAAAATAAAAAATGAAAACTGAGCACATAAAAAAAAAGATCAATGTATATTTTAATTTTAAAAAATAGAATAAATATTAGTATAATTACATTAAATCTTATAAAATATCAATATAATTTATCCTTACTTTTATTGTTATTATTCTAATTTTTTAGAATTATGTGATTAGACGTTAAATTATTGTGCATAACCAAGCATTTTTTTTATATTGTTCCTTGATCATGATCTCTTACCTTGATTGATTAACATCGTAATATTATAATAATTGTAGTATTATGTAATAAACTATGGGATATAAAATAATTTGATGCCAGATCGAGTCTACGCTTGGCTTTTGAACTGAATTATGCATGTTCTTTCCGGTTTTTGTTCGGTAATTATGTGCTTCCTACTATGAATAGGAGAATGGAGACACTTAGCTGAGAATGAGATCATAATCCAATATACAGAGAATCGCTGCTTATATATATATATATATATATATATATTAATGAACCATTTTTTTTTCTATTTTATATTGCTTCGTAGTGAAATATTATTTTTTTTTTGGGGGGGGGGGGGGGGGGCTAGAAATTTACTTAGATATGTTCTCTAGACTTTTGTTGTAGACAAAAAGGTTATGGTACACCATAGGATCAAACTTTACAGTTTTACATGTTTGTTTGTTAATTTTCCTGTTGGCAGGTTTTGATTATCCGACTAGGAAATAGTTGCTTGTTGCATGTTCTCTCTTGGAGTGCATATTGTCATTTTGCTACAGCGAGATGGCTTTGTTGGTCAAACATGCATTCTACTTCATATAAATGTGTACTGTCATTTTTTCTCTTGTTAGATGTAAATGCATGCTCTACTGTCTTTTTGCTAAATGGCTATGGCTTTGTTGTTTGACACACAAACTGCTAGACATAAATTTTAGAATTAAAAAATGGACTCTTTTTTATAACATATTTTGTTTAGCATTGGGCTTGAAATATAAGGTTTGCACAAAAAAGATAAATTTGAAACCAGAATGTCATTTTCCAACAATCCTGGTGGACTTGAAATATGAGAAGGTGAAGCTTGCTACTTTCTCGGTTTGTCTGCAAGTGAAATGTATTGTGTATCCCCCCCTAGTCTTATTTTTACAGCTAACATGTAGTTGGAGAACATGGGGTTTAATCTTTTGCTATTTTATTTTTGCCTTTCTCTCAACTAATATTCTGTTTGGTATTGTAAGAGATTTTTCAAAAGAGGAAGTTAGACTTGCAAGATGTTCAAGGCAACACAATAACAGAATTAATTGAATGGATAAAGACAGTTGGGGGAAGCAAAAGAGGTAGAATTTATGGGTTGGGGTCACAAGCATGTGATATCTTGCAAGACAAATCATCTAGTGTAACAGCCTCAACATCTCAACCACCATGGCAGGAAAAAATGGAAACGAGAATGGCAGCACTTAAAGCTGAGCATGAGGCAATAATAAAGTCACTTTGTGATCTTAACAATTTGAGCTTACCTTCTGTTACTTCACTTCCTCCACCACCTTCCCATGATCCTATTAATTTTGTGCAGTAGCATGGTGGTGAGCAACACCATGATGTAGATGATGCTAACTTAGGAGAGGATCATTAGTATTTACATATTTTATCACAAAATTCAGACCCAAATTTGACTTTATATTAATGTTATGTATAATCTATTATTTTCTTTTGGAAATGTAATATTACTAAGTTTGATTATTGAAATTTAGATAGATTTTAAATCCTTATAAGAATTGTTTATTAGGTGTATAATTTTGGAGGAATTAACAGCTTGCAAATGCTTTTTTGCAAAAATTTTGAAATTTACAAAATTTCCCATTGATTTCCCACAAATAGGATCCGCAGCAAACAAAAGTTACAGGAAAAAAAATACTACAATTTTTTATGTTTCCCACGGATTTTCCCACGGAAAAGGCCGCCCGTAACTATAATTTTGCACGGTGTAAAAAGCAAAAAACTTTTTTGATGAAAAAGAAAACCGTGGCTAAACCGCTTCATAGCCGCATCAAATAACCACGTAAAATCTGCAGGGAAAACGCCGTGGTAAATGGTCGTGGCAACTCCGTTTCCCATGCTTGTGGTTACCGCAAAGCCCCCAACCGTGGGAAAATCCTAACGCCATGGGAAACACAAAAGATTTGTGGGAAAAGCTGCATTAAATCCGCGGAAAAAGCCGCCCCAAATCCGAAACTTTGCTGTAATGTTCCATCTCTAATTCCATCATTGAAATAAATTTTATTTTCAATTTTTTGAAATTGAAGAAGAAAACCAATTTTGCAATACATTATCCATCACTAAAATCTATTGCTAAATAGTGAAATTCTTGTAGTGATGTGGAGAAAGGCAAAGGGGAGATTTTCAACCCAATGCAAATTTTAAGGATAGAGTAGCATTATCTTGCATCCATGATTATGACATTACATTTTTCTTTTATTCACTCTTCATATATGTAAAATATATTTAGTTCTTTTAGTAATTTAAATATTAAAAATATAAATAAAAAATTAAGATTTACCTTTTAATCATCACTTTTATTTACTTATTATATTTGAAAGTTAAAAAACTAAAATTATTTATCATGGATGTTTCCTTTTTAATTCGATAATAATTGAATAAATTATAGATAATTTTAAATGCATTTTATAGCATTTGATTATAAATTGATTAGAAATATTTAAATTTAAATATTTTTTATTAATTTATTTTTTGTATTTTTCAATTTTTTTCTTGGGGCACCCAGTGCAGCATGAATCGCAAATATAAAAACATCAACTTGCCTCGCAAGCGCCAAGCGAGATGGAGCAAAGCACAAATCGCGAAAACCGGATAAAAAAAGGTTGATATATCTTACTCTATTGTCATCCCTATTTAGCCCTACAGGAATTTTATAAATTACATCAGTTCTTGCTCTCACGCTATGTCCCCCCATTCGGGTTTGCAGATGCTTTATCTTTCAAGACTGCAGGGAATTTAGAGGAATACACCTACAATGCGTTCGATTAACCACACTAGAATTAGCAAATATTTTCTTCCTTACACAAAATTCTCAAGGGAAATTAACATGAATGCTAGCATTGACTCTAAAATGACATAAAGGGCAGTGGAGGATTGTGGACCCACACATAGTACACAAGCATAAATGCCGGCATGGCAGCAACAACACAATAGATTCTCTAGCTCCACACTTCCTACACAGCCTGCCACTGCAATCCATTGCATTATCAGCACCAACGATTGTTTGCATCGTCGTATCCTCCCTCTTGTTCTCCGCTTCACCTTCATCATTATTACTTCCACAACTTGACTCGGCATCATCAACAACTAAGTTTGCCACCGCAGAACCGCCGCCGGCCTGACAATCAACTTTAACGTGGGCCACGACTTGTTCCAAATCTGTACGCAGAGAATTGGCCGTGGCCTCGTTAATCTGCGCCAATTCCTTCCAAATTTGGTTCTCCGCACACAGACTGTTCACTCTTTCCTGAAGCATCCAATTTAGCTTTCCCATCTTTCGAATCTCTTCATCTTTTTCCATCAATTTCTTCATCGTTGCTTTTTGTATTTCCGCTAACACCATCCTTAATTGCTGCTTTATTCGCTCCTCTAACTCTATTTTTACTTTCTCATTCTGTTTAATTTCAAATTCAAAAATTAAAAACAATATTAATAAATTCTGTTTAAAAAATATATACAAAATATACATTAAACAGGAAATTACTCGCTTTTATTTCCCACAAGATTTTTTTTTGCTTAATATTATAATTTCAAATTGCAAATTATAATTTCATCATTACAGCACTACTGCAGTTATATATTTTACAATTACATATAGTTAAATAATAATAATAATAATAATAATTATTATTATTATTATTATTTTGCAATTACACTTTTTCAAAAGAATCACAGTTGCAATTTAGAATTATATTCAAAATATATGAAATAAATTGTTAAAATAAATAAAGAGTAGAAAATTACATGTTGAGCAATGAAACCGTCAATTTGAGATTGGTGATTTTGGAATTGACAGAGAATTTCTTGATCAAGAAGAGATGAATCTGCAGAGAACTTGTTTATCTGAGGAACAGGAACAGTGTTGAATTCAGCGACTGAATCTCTGGATCGCTTCCTTGGTGTGACGTTGTGTTGGTAGGTAAGGCTACTATCAGCCTTGTTCATGGACATTTTGCCTGACGCAATTGGATCCAAAATGGGAGCCGATTGATACAAAGGGACTATCGATTCTTTCATTGTTGAAGGAGGAGCAGTAAAATCAATCTGGCCGCCTTTGTAGTACAAATCGTTTGCTTTTACGATTTCTCTGCCGAAACCAAGAAACAAACACCGAAAACCATTCCAAGAGAAAAAAACAATTACAACTTCCAAGTTAAAATCAATCGAAAAGCACAGATCAGAGAGGAATTCTGGTGTATATATGAATTAGTACCGGTTAGTGAGTAGCTGAGTAGGGAAGAGATTAATGTGGTGAGCTTCAACTGCCATGAAAGTTGGTTACTCTTTGCTTTTCTTGTGACTTTGGTTTTGGCATTCTAGGGAGAGAGAAGAAGGAGATGCGAAGGGAATGAGAGAGGAAGAGCATGCAATAGAGGTGGCGACTAAGGAGGATAGAAGAATTATTCGGATATATTAAGGCTGTAGTTTTTCTTAGAGGGTTTTTGGGATTAAATAGAGAGAGTGAGAAATCGAAAGTCAAACGCCTTTTTTAGAAAGAGAAAGTCTGACCATATTTAATAATAATCAAGTACTTTGCTTCACAAATTAGTCAAGCCTGGGTTGGCAGATTTTGGTCCTTGTATTCTTTATATCCATTTGTCTTTTCTTTCACTTTCCATGTTGTTTTGAAATTTCTTTGGATATATTTGATATATTTATTTATAAGGTGATTTATTCCCGTCATATTTAACTATAGATAATAATTTTTTACAAATGATTATGAATGAGTATATTCTATGTTTGATGCTGGATAACAATTGATTTCGGAAGTAAAATTTGTGTTTTATAATTTTTAAGTTGAGAATTGGCAAATCCCAAAAGGTCAATTGTTTCGAAACCAAATTATTTAAAAAGTAAGTTTTTAACTAATAGTTAAGTCTAAAATTAATTCTAAAAGAGTGAAAAGACTCCAAAAATTATATTAAATACACATTTTTTTAAAAAAATCTTTATTAAATAGTTGAATTGTTGAAAAAAATTATATTAATTCTTCAATTCCTAACAAAAATGAAAAATATTTAAATTCTAAAATTTGACATTTCTAGGAGGGGTAGTTTGGGAATGACAATATGTCCTTTACCTGTTTCGAGGTTCCAACCCAATGACTCCCGGCCTTTCTGCCACGCAACAATCGTGACGTGGCACATTTGATAGAGCCACGTGGAAGACCAAATAGGGTTTAGAATGGGGGGCTCTAACACATGAGTACCAATTAGTACCGGATATAATTTCAAATATGAACTTTCCATCTATGTACAATCACATCTCAACCGTTTATTGTCAATTACTTGAAATTTGATAAGGTAACCACTAGAATAGAGGAAAAAAGTTAAAATTGTCCTTATTTTTTTAGGGAAAATGGGGCAGTTTTGCTTAAAATCAAATTCGCAAGGATTGTGTGGACGGCCATCGAAACCTCTAGCGTTAGATGCTATGTGAATTGTTGTTGATCCCGAACACCTGCTCTTCAAAATGTGTCATTTGAAAGAAATCCATAAATTACGGTTAGTTATTCTTCCTCCAATAGCTGTCTTTGTCTTATTTGTAAGAAAAATGTGTGGGAATGTTCTTTGTGAACTTAGCTTCTTTACTTATAATATTATGATGTAACTGATTTTTTAATGTTGTTTGTGGAGGTTTCTATTTTTTGCCCCTCGCAGACAATATGTGGTTGTTTAGCCAAGTTCTGGTCTCAGATGTTTAGTTCCTATGGGTTTACTCAGATTCTGGTGTAGAGTTATCAAAGCATCTGCTAAGAGCTCATACTTATTGTCATATTGCTTTGTCTTTGTATATTTTGATTAATTTTTTTCTTTTTCATTTGTAATCTTATTGTGAGCTGTCATTTGTAACGAAATGTGTCCAATATATCCTTTACCCCAAATGATAGTTCTTGACTAAAGTGACTTTTTATTTATTTGAAGGATGCAATTGATCTCCTATAAGGAGAATACATAGTTTCTGTCAATCAAGATATCAATTTATTGTCTTAGAAAGAAGGCCTTAAAGCTACAGCTGTGAGTAAAAATTAAATGGAAATCTCTTTTGTATAGAAATTTGGGGCACCTGGGTTATTTTATTAGTCATAGAAATCTCATAAGTAAAGAACATATTTAAGTTCTGTTATTTATGAGTAAGTTCACTATGATTATAGTAATCAATTGAATGCTTAGTTTTTATGGAAACAACCAGCTACTTTCCTGAAAGTTAAAAATGTGCTAACTTATACACAATTTTAATGCAGATTTTCTCATCTTCATACTTTTCTAGTTGCTTGTGGTTCATTGATAATAAGAAGGATGCTTGAAGAAATTCATGTGCCTTGCAAACAAATTATTATTACTTCTTTGCTCTTACTCCAACCTTAACATAATTTTGTTCATCTTTGTTGTGCTTTCCTCTTACTTTAGTTGTGGTTTTGATTGGATTGTTCTTTGCAACAATGTCATTAAGGCTAGTTAAGTAAACTTCTATTCATGGTTTAGCTTAAAACATATCGGTGCACCTTATGTGCAAACCCTCCAAACTTATTCTTGTTTACTCATGGTTTTGTATAAACATGCATATTAGAATGGATAGAAGGAAAAAAAGAATATTGAGATAATCAAAACTTTGCAAGCCTAGGTGTAATGAACTATGCATTTCTAGATATTCTTGGTTAGATTCAGTCACAGTTTATACAAGTTGAGTAGATTAAGCTGTCATTAAGATAGGTCAGCATCTATATAAGTATGTACATTGTACTATATAATTCAAATGTTGTACTATGGTATGTCCACTAACTAATAAGCAAAATAATTTAGAGAAATTGTTCAATAAATTTTTTAGGATGATTTGAAGCACAATTTCTATTATGATGAAAATACTTGATTTAATAAATTCAATTTTAGTCCTTTCTTTTCCTTTTTTTCTTCAAAATAATATTTCTTATGAGAAAATATTAAACTAAATCTTGACAGGAAATTGTCATGAAATTAATGTTTGACATGTAGGTGGATTTGTTTGTGTTTAGCTAATTTTAGTATGAGGAGATATTTGTGCAAGGGGCTACTGGAACATACCAGAAGATTCATCAAAAGTAGGACTTCTTAGTTGGGTTATGAAAAAAATTGATGATGCTAGCTTTCCTGATTTGAAGGATGCCCTTTATTTTCCTCAAGATGCAAGTAATTCAAATACTTGATAGTCCTATCGAAAAATGAAAATACTTGATAGTTTTGGCTGGTACTAGAGTGAAAGTAAAATTAAGAAAAAAGCTGCTTCTATTAGTGTAGCATGAAGTGTACTGTAATATTATGAGTTCATCATAATTGTTCAAATCATCCAAAATTAAAGAAATCTTTTTCCCTTTATACTAGATTTGCACTATAACTAGGACTAGAATCAATATTAATTCTACTGCATCTTTGCATTTCTCTTGGATGTTGTATTTTTTCTTCTATCTTTACCTATCTTGAATCTAGGTGTTCATTTTATATCTCTAATTTTTTTTAGTACTTTTTTTTTGGGTTTCCAACATGAGGACAATTCTAAATATGTCCATTTATCTCAAGTTTAGTTGCATTTGTTTTATAATTTTTTTGCATTGTGGTTTCATTTCCTATGTTGTGAGGGCAGAATACTTGCATTGCAAAATATTGATTGCTTGGACTACCATAATTAATGCTGCTTTTACCCATCTACTGGATCGCGATCTTTTTGTCTTAATTCCACTCCTGTTTCAATATCCATAAATAAATTTCTGGTGATGAGTTACCAACTCAAGCTATTTATGCCTAGTACATTGGCATCATGTGACATAGTCAAAGGTTCAATTGAAACCAGCAGACCTTATTGAAAATGTTGCTTTGGTCAGTGATTAAAAATTTTAGTATCACAATCATATTGCATTGCAGAATTCAAATTATTTAATGTTAACATGTTCTAATAATAAGATAAGAATCCTTTCAGAAGTTTTTGCAAACTTATAAAGACATAATTTTCAGTATAAGGAAAACAAAGTTCACCTATCACATTCTTTATTCTTTTTTTTCCTATTGTGTCTTTAATGATTATGACAAAATCATACTTGAGCATAATGAACTCAAATCCATACATTGGTCAACTGGAGCAGTAAGCTTCAGTCTCTCTCTTTCTCATTTGTATTTAGTGATTAAAACATTCCAGTTTAGCAAATATGCCTACAATTGTCTGTCTTCAACTGGCTTATTTCCCCTTGTCTCTGTTCCTCATGAAAGAAAAAATTGATGCTCACAATAGTTCAAGTAACGATGATAAAAGCTTTTGCCATTTCCTCTATCATTTTTTATTCCTTCAATATTATATAATGAGTACTTCAAGTTTTACGTATCATAGTAACATATAGACTATCAAGTGTGATTTATTACCTAGAAATATTATTAATAATCATTTTCTTTCGTGTTAGTTTAAGATGCTTCCTTTTATTGGATTTACAGTGGCTGTGTTTATGTTTTACTTATTAGTCCCTGTCTTGCTTAAGGTTTGGATTCAAACTATAGATTCTACAGATACTATTTTAAAATTACTTTTTAATCTGATTGTGAAGAGAAAGGTGTAGCAATATAAGTAATAGATAGAGGAAGGATTAAGTTCTTGACATTAAGTCTCTTCCTCCTCTCTTCTTAACTCTGATTTTTTTTGTTTATATAGTTTTCTTTACTTAAATTATTTCATCAATATGGTCATGGAGCAATTAAGACTGAATTTTTTTCAACAAGCATATTTCATCAAATTCTTGGTAAGATACTGGAGAATTGTTAATATTTGCTTAGCTTGCTAGTTTTATCTTTGACAGTTACTTGGTTAAAATGAATTGTTTGGTGGGGTTTCTCTAATTGCCTAGCAAAAAACATAAATGGGATAACTCTCCAAGTGATACAGGAAACATCAATCTATATAAGCTTTCTTGTTTTTATGATAGATCAATGGAGCCACGATGCTAAACCTCTCTCCGCTGACTTCATATATGTTGTTTGTCTTGATCCGTATTTTTACTTACCATGAAAAGGTTTGGCAGCAACCTCAAATATTTTTGCATTCTAAAAATCCAATTAGATGCGAAGCATATGATAAACAAGCTAAAAAATTAGAGTTAAACCTAAAAATGAATTCTCTTCAGGTTAATTGGATGTACTTTGTGGCCTTTGTTGCTGTTATTGTTCATCTTGTTATCTACTCTGGGTATGTACTTTAGCAATTTCTTGTGGTAGACTTTCTCTTTTGTAGGCTACTTCTTTTACTTTAGCAAGAATTGATACTTATCTAAATTTCAAGCCATGTTTTTGGCTTTTAACTATTTATACCTTTACGTTCTATGGAAGCATTTGCTTGTGTTTTTTATGTATAAAGCAAATCTTATCATTGTAAATGATTTATGAATTTATTTTTTACAGTCACACCTGTAGTTCTACACACTTAGTAAATCAAAAATGTAAGAATGAGCGTATTTTTTGCTTCAGGTTTTGTTCCTAACATACATTCTTTTTATTTATAGCTCTTGTTCCAGTGAGGAGATTTTGCTATGTATTGACAAAGAGTTTATGTTAGGGACATGACAAGGAGAAGAATGTTGAAACTTTAATGCTAGAGAAAAATAAATGGGTGTGTGTTTTCAATATTCAATAGTAGAAACCTACCATTGTAAAATATTAATTTTACTTTGAATCCTGCAGATAATCACTGGTTTGAACGAACTATGAGGGAAACCAATTGTAGTGGGCGCCCACAATCTAACTTGGATGCTGATGAAGTTTGCCAGTTGTGACAGTTGTGGTGTTAATAATCGTACTGATGACTTCTTGGTTGAGAGTTACAGCAAACTCAATTTTGCTCTTGTAGATCATTATCATGAATGCTTTAAGCCTTTGAAGGAACCCAATTCTAGCAAAGGCTTTATGGAAGACATTGTTTTCAACTACAGGTCAGAAATTCTATTTTTGTTGGATTTATGTTTAAATCATAATGCATCCATCCTTTGATGAATTTATAATCTGTAGTGTTCCGCCATTAATGCTAGATTGTTAACTGTATTATTGAGCTGAAGATGCGGGAGAGCTTATTTTAGTAGTTTTGTTGTTTCCATTCCTCTCCCCAAAGATAAATTCCAAATAAAGTCTATTACAGTATAGGCTAAAACCATGGGGGTTATAATTCATAATTAAAATCATTTACATTAACCGTATGAGAGACTCTCTTTATCAATTATAATAGGGTGGGATGCTGATTTTGCAACTGAGGCATATAGATAACAAGTGGAGGCCTTAGCTCAACATCAAGTTAGTTACATCGACCTTTATGATTCTTTTTCTTCTTTGCCTTGGATTCTTATATATGTTTATTTTGTCCTAGTTAATGGAGGAACTCGAATATGAGGCTAGACAAAAGGAAGTAGCTAAAGAAGAGAACAAGAGGTGCGAGACCGTTGAACTTGCGGGAATCCACGGGCTACATTTTAGTTACCTATGTTTCTAAGTGCAGTGTACAATTAACAGTCACTTTCAATGCAACCCATTTGTGAAAAAAAAAACAGATAGGCCCTGACTTTCTTGTTCATAGTCCTAATGCAGTAAACAATCAATCCCTTGTAATGTAAGCATTTTTCATAGAGCACTGCTAGATGAAAGTGAAATGTAGCCCAAGTAGTATTAGAGACCAGGCATAGCACGAGTTTATTAATATTTCTAGTTATTACATAAATTTATATTCATTCAGTTTGTACTTATTACTAAATGAACAATAAAAATTTATAGAATCTGTAATTTTTTTATTCAATTAGAATAGGATGTCCACAGAAAGATAATTTGTAAACCTTTGTCCATGAGTTCTAAAAAATTATTATTGTTGAAATTCAAACGAATGTAGAATATAAAAGAAGCAAATTGATATTTATTTCAGGAGACTTTTGATACAAGTGTACAACTTAATTTGTTTGTCGTTATAATTAAATAAATTCTTAGGTTACATGTTAAAAATTTGATATCTCTTAAATTAGTTCAGTAAATTTAATATGAAATATAATATTTGAAAATTAATATCAAGAAATTCTGAGGTGATTTTATTATAAAATTTTTTTACGAAAATTATAATTTAAAATTAATTTAATTTACACTCCATATATCAAATTTCTAACTTATGCAAATTATTTTATACTAAATGTAAAATTTCTCATGCTATATCTATAGTATTTAGTGATATTAGGATGCAAGATGTAAATAATAGAAGTTAGTGCTAAAAAATATGCAATGAAACAATTGCTTAAAAAAGAATAAATGATCCATGAGTTATAAAATTAATGTTCTGAGGTATACGAAATAGAAATATATGCAATAAAATATACAAAAGAAACAAATTACATAAAATGTTGTCAAATTGGGGAAATAAATTCTGAGAATGGCAGATACAACATTAAATGCCTTAATTGAATCTTTTAAGTGAGAAAGTGAATAGACCTATACTTGACATAAACTTGGATTTTTTTGAGATATTTTCGACAGCAAAATTTTCTTTTGTTTTGGAAGAAAAATTATTAGGTGCAAGAGTTTTAACGGACCCTATAGAACATGAATACAATTTATAATCCATGTCAAACACCTTGTTTCTCCTGCTTCATTAATTCTACAAACTCTCTCAAAATTGCAATGTAAATAAATAGCATCAGCATTACTGATAAAAATATGAGTAACAGTATCAAAAGAAACAAGTTATTAAAGACCAAAAACATTGTATTTGTTCATAATCTTGCTCTAAGACCAAGTCCAAGTATTCCTGGGTTTTGAATGATTTCTATATTTCTATATTGCATGAATTCCTCACATGTACTAAGCAAGCTAAATTATTTTTCTTTTACTACTCATCTAGATTCAATTAAACCTAAAAGATAGAACTTACGTACCATAATCTGAATCATGAGGTGCAAAGGATGCTTCAGGATGATATTGAATTGACATGATCTTTAGAGCAGGGAAAGCAAGACCAGCACAGCTTCCACCATTAAGATTAATATGAGTGACCTCCACTCCTTCCAGAAGGGATGGAGGGTCAACCGCATAGTTGTGGTTCTGCCATTTCGTATTGTAGATATATGTTAAGCACACAAGATAAAATACATCACATATTGAAATTTCCCTTTCAGTTCACAACATGATACAGGCTCTATACTTTATTGAAGATAAAAGATGAAGGCATTCCACTCATGTAATTGGAAATAAAATATTGGAGCTAAAAACTAAGTTCTTTCAAATGTGCTAATTTCATAGAATGGAAAAAAAGAGGCCTAACAAGCACATACCTGAGCACTAATTTCAACATAGCCAGTTTGAAGGTTATGAACTAGATGATTTCCTCTATGGTGAACAAATTTCATCTTAAAGGTCTTACCTCCTAAGGCCTGGCCTAGCAATTGGTGGCCCACACATATTTCAAAAACAGGCACCTTTCCCAGGACCTTTTTTACGGTATTAATGGCATATGGAACTACAGAAGGATCTCCAAGACCATTACTGGAAAGCACACCATCTGGATTCATCTTTAAAGTTTCAGATGTAGGCCACGTAGATGGCACAATAATGATTTTACAGCCATAAGATGCCAGTTTCCTAAGTATATTTTGCTTAGTTCCAAAATCATAAGCTACAACTTGTAATTCATCTACCAGCTTAAGAGTAAATCCAAATAGTGAATGATCAACAAGTAAAATGGTTCTACAAACATGTATACTGACATGGATACTTTCTCCATACCTAGCACTGGAACTGAATTCCCACTTGTTTTATTGACCCAGTCATATGGAGACTTACATGATATTCCACTTATTAGATCGATATCCGCATATATGAAGCAGAATCCATGGAGTTTCAGTTTCATGAAATGCTTCTAGTTTTTAAAACCTTAGACTCCTATTCTTACCAATAATATCCTATGAATAAGACATTTCAAGTAGTTGCTTATCTGTTTTGGATTTGCTAGTGCTCAAGACCTTGATAAGGCTGCCATCTTGCCTTAGCCTGTGTGTGATTGCACATGTATCAACACCATCTATTTCAACAGAGCAAGCGTCAAATTCATAAACAAAACCCTGGGTTATGGTGTGAGACATTCTTTTAAAATTTCACTTTTTCTGATGATGAGTAAACATCTTACAAATCCCCATGATATTCTATTTTGCTAAATAATCACCTAGTACTTCTGCACATCTCCAATTTGAAGTACTAAACAAAATCCATTGTGAGGAGAAAGAGAAAGTAATGTCACACAGAAAAGCTCAATTAATGATAAAATTGCAGGACTGCCAGAATAGAACTTAATGCCCAAACTTTGAATTACTAAACTAGCAACGAAGCATTATATCAATTCTTCACCATCTACAAGGTAGAGCATCAAAGAGCTATTGTAAACAAATTCAAAGAGCAAGGACTCACGAAGAATTATAACATATAGCTTTAATTACCAAAATTAATTCCAGTATTACCAATATGTGGATTTGTCATTAGTACAAATTGGCTAGCATAACTAGGATCTGTAAGGATTTCTTGATACCTGCAGTGCACAAAAATAAGATGTTTAATAACTTAAAATTTAGACTCAATGCATGTTATGCTTCAAGCAATCCTCTAAAAGTAAGCTAAAAAAATCACTACTCTCTATTTATAGATTTAGTTCTTCTCACCCTGTCAATGATGTATTGAAAACAACTCTTTAAATTCAATTTCCTTCCTGTAAGGCATTTCATCAAACACCTTATTGGCTTAATCTTATAGAATTTTATCATAATCCAATACTTCTAGTTTAGTACATAAATGGATAATAAAGAGAAATATAATGGGATAAAATCACATTCAAACACATCCAGCAAAACATAGATCATGTACATCAAATTTCTCTACTATGGACTGACTTAACTTTTCAAAATTTTCAAACTTGAAATTAGGATATGACTCTCACAGCAAAAAGATGGGTAAGAAATAAATAGTAAGACTCTTATTGCGTAATTATCTGGTTTGGCTGATGAAAAATGAGAAGGAAGATAGGGCTTGAGAAAGAGATTATGCTACTGATTCACTCATTCTAGTAGAACACCATTTCTTTTTTATGGTACTCTGAGGGAGCAGCGGCGTGAAGCCTCACACTCACTAACGGGAAATCTCTCTTATTTGACCTTTGTTTAACTAAAGCTAGGTTAAGTTTGCATTATCTCTTAGTACATATTGTGAATCAAAATCTTGTGCCATTTAATGGTAAACTGTCTATACTCAAAATGGCTGTTTCATCAACAGCCTTTTCATTAACAAAGAATCAAACCTAAATAAACATGCAAATTACTGCTTCGATTCAAAGCCCTAATTAAGTGAATCCTTACATTAAACACAGTGCATAGGAATGCATGAACCCTAATCTTATGGTTAATGACAAGTTTAATCTACACAATGAATTGAAGCAATCCATCACCATTTCCTATAATAGCAAGTACACACAAGTTAATTTCTTCACCTTACAAATCATCCACCTAGAAATGTGTGGTACAAAGCCGAACTCCACCACCATCTATGGCTTCCCTTAGATGGCATTCTGCACTCAATGATGGTCTCCGCTTGACCCACTAATGTGTCGATAGAACCCACCATACTCCTCTAACCTTGTGCTTCTTTCAGTTCATCTCCAAATCCAAACCCCCTCTAATCAGTTATCTCCTAGAATATTGATCGAGGATGCTTTGTTCAAACGAGTTGGACTTCGTTATTTTTGTTAACAGGCAATAGGGAAAATATCGGTAAGAGATAAAATGCACAACCCATTTCCATTTCAGGCAACAAGGAAGAACAGGTTCTCTGTCCATGTGTTAGTGTAATAGTGGCCCTCTTGCTATGAGTACCTAAGAGTACTATAAGCATGAGTACCCAAGAAACTCCTAGAAAGAAAAATATAAATTAGATTAAATTAGACCCATCTGGATATCATGGAAACCGGGTCACAAGCAAGATCCACATGGTTTGTAAGGTTTTGTTTGAATAATGAAAAAGAAAATTGAGAGAGAAGAAATTTTTGAAATTTCATTTTCTTTTATTTAGATAAAAATATGTAAAAATAGCACGTGTGATTAAAATTTTGTAATTCGAAATTTAAAATTTTTTAATTTTTTTAATTTAATTTTAATTTTTTTTCTTATTCTTCTTCATTCGATCAGAGGGTACGAACGGGCCAAAAGAGCTGCACGTGCAAGGCGCGTGATCCCAGCTCCTATGGCCAAAGTCTGTGGGTCCCGCGGGACGCATGGATGTGGGACCCACATCTGCTAAAGGGCGGTTACCACGTTTGCAACGGTGCCCTTTTTTATCCGTTTGTCTGAGCACGGAAAATGAGGAGCGCGTGGATTATCCAGTACGGCGTCGAGGAGGGACGCCGCGTCAATTATTTGAACAACATTTTTTCTAATGGAAAAAGAAAAGTTTGAATTTTTAAATAATTAATTATTTTATCATTATATTATATTTAATATATTAAAATTTATATTTTAATTAATTAAATTATTTAAATTTTAAAAAATAATTTAATAATAATATACTCAACCTTTTGAGAGTCGACCTCCTCTGATGCTATACAAAGAGAGAACCGGCCGATTCTGTTTCATCTTTTAACAGAATCCAGGGTCTGGTCAATGTTTCATACTAAATCATCAGCGTCTATTCCGTTTTTCTAAAATTTTGAAAAAGATCAGATTTTGCTAGTTTAATGGTTACGCTGGTATCTATTCTTCGGTCAGCATTTATTTATTGTAATTCCAAAAAAGTTGGACCTATTTATTCAATGGTCTTTTTGTAACCATGCGAGACAAGATGGGTATGCAAGACAGGTCATATTCGTACCAGCCTATAAAAAATATAGTAAAAAGCAATTATCACGAATGGGTCATATTTTTTTCCATTATTAAAAAGTAATTATATAATTAAATATTTATATTTAGAGATGAGAGATCGGATTATAAATGTAGGAAGGGAGTTATTTTCAAAAAAATATTAGATTGAATTAAATAAAAAAAATTTAAATTTTTATAAATTATAATTAAATAATTAAATTTTTTAATTTTATGTAATGGATTAATTAAATAAAATTAAAAAATTATATTAACTTATTAAATATTAGATTAAGTTAAAAAAGTTCTTAAATATTTAAAAAATTATTAAAAATCTTAATATAAAAAAAAAATCCTTGCCCAACACTAGTTTAGATTTGCGCATATATAAATTTGCCTACATTAACCTATAAAAAATGCAGAATCCAATTTAAGGAACCTAACTTACTCTACACTTCAAACTGTTTGCATTACCCACAAATTTTTTATCTATTTTATATATCTATCCTTTTGTTTTTTATGATCAAATTATATTTTTCTAATTGTAATAATCTATAAATTATAATTTTTTTAACATTTTCATAAAAAGTCATAAGTATTTAAAGTTTTATATTACAATTTTTTTAAAAAAAAATACAACTCCACTGATCATAACTAGAAAAGTATTCAAAAATATGTAGAAAAACTATAAATTTTTCTGATTTTTTTTTTGAAAAAACTGTAACTTCCAAAGCCACACACAAGCATGATCCGAACATTAAATAAGTAACCCATGACATTGGATTAGCTTTATGGACAAATTTTGATATATTCAGTGATAATTGTTTAATATAACTGAAATATTATGGACAAAACCTGATTTAACATTAATCTTTCGAAACCTATTTAATGTTGATTTAATTTATAAAAATAATTATTTTAATAAAGTAGAGGGTTCCTCTATAGGATTCGTCATTGAATCTATACTTTATTATTCTATTTGCTGGCCCACTTAATTAATGTCTAATTTGAGAATTTTCTTGATATATATATGTGTGTGTGTCGACGTTCCCTATGTTTATTGTACCGTTTATGGCCCACTGACCAATTAAAATGGTTATATATATATATTCTTTGTGTTTATTGTACTGTTTATGGCCCACTGATCAATTAAAACGGTTATAAATCCACGTATAGTGGGCCATAAACGGTACAATAAACATAGGGAACGTGGATTTGGATCCCAATCACAATATATAACTGCCTCATTAATTGAACGCTAAGTTAGCAAAGCAAAGTTGCTAAAATATTAAGGAATCTATTATAACCGTGGTTATTTAATTATGCTAAATTAGTAAAGCAAAGTTACTAAAATATTAAAGAATCTATTATAACCGTAGTTAATTTAAGTGATATTTGAAATTTTTAAAAATTTTACTTTTTTTATATTTTATTTTTGTGCTTGCTGAGACAACAAAAAAAAATCTATTGTAGAAAATCAAATACATAGCTTAAAAAGAAACATGTTGCTAGACAAAGAAGCACAGAGACCTCACAATTAAGAAGATATATACAAATTACAACATTTATCTCCATAATTAATTATAAAGCCATTTATCTAACAAATTAGTGATTTCAAAATTTCAACAAATTGTTCTTAATGTGAGAGAGAGAGAGAGAGAGAGAGAGAGAGAGAGAGAGAGTGAAAAATAATATGTGCAAATTAAATTAGATGATTTTATGAAGATCTCTTACTTAATTGTCATACTTATATGTTGGATATTTTATAAAATTAAGAGAATTTTTACTAACCCCAATTATGTATCATGTCATAATTTATAAACAAAAAAATACCGATTTAATACTTTGTAAGAATTGACTCTTACTTGAGTCATTCAATCTTTCCATGGATATTATTTAATTATTGATACCTATTGGGCTTTGATGATTGAATGAGATGTCTACAATTGTATGAACAAAATTGGATGTGGGGTGCTTCCTAAAAAGATAAACAAAATAACATGTGATGAGGATCATACACTCTTTGTTAAACCGCAGTAGTTTTACATATTGTATAATGATGGGATAATAATACAAATTAAACTTATGGTTAAAAAGATAGGGTACTTTATAATATAATAGTTAAGTTAGGTCATAAATTGTACTTATTACTTGTCATGACTCAATCCCAATCATAACTGGTGTGGATCTCAATACTAGTTTTCCATAAACCTTCATATTATTCACCCTAATTTGCTTAATAGAAATTTCTATGCTTTCAAAGGGCATTCAAAATAAATAACGCTATATATACATACGGCAACATCATCATATCCTCTTGCATAAGCCCAACATTCTTTCATATTCTTATATAGATCACACTATACTTTCTAACGTGTCCATGATGATATAACTTAATCACAGTATGAACTATTATAATTCTATCACAATCAATCAATTAGTAACTAATAATGACACTATCACGCTTTTGCCGTATACTCTGATCAATTAACATTCACTCAAATAGTTAATTGCACTTATACTATAGAATTGAGTTTACACATGAATATATATACATGGATATAAAATCTGTCTATCAATAAGAATAATATTACTCACAACATTTAAACTATTTTTTATTAAGATATTAATTTATGGTGATATATATACTCACCTAGTAAGATGCATATTCCCTATAGAAACTTGAAATAATTCATTTTCACCTTTCCTCTTTTTTCTAATTAGAAATTACAATAATAAATTACAAATACAACGCATCATTTACGATATTTCCAAGTATCATAGCTTTTAATTTGAACCATAACATTTTGATATTATAATTTATCAACTTTTTTCTATTTTTATAGTTAACTAATAAAATCAAAGAATGCCATTATGTGTGTTAAGGACATTCTAATCAAATTATTTAGTATTTCCATATACTTACTTTCTTACATTCTTAACTCTATTTCTATAAAACCATTAAACCTAATATTTAGATTTTTAGTCCAAAGAGGCCACATTGTTTTATATAACTACACACTCATTTCTTTATATCTTAACCCCATTTGAATAAAATATCAAATCACATTCAAGAATTTCTTAAATCAATGTATATTAAGAATATACTAATTGATAAAATAAAGAAGGTTCATGCATGCCATTCTAGCATTTCATATTCAATATCATATATACATGTATGTGTGTGTATGTGTTTATAGGATTCATTTAATATTTTCGATTATATAAGAATATAGTTTTCTAAATTAACTTCAAATTATCTCAGATATTAAGATATATTACTTCAAAGATAATACCAATATGATAATTTGGCATCTTATAGCATACATATCATTTTTCCGACCTATCATTATATTTTCCCAAATTGATAGAAATAGGTTTCCTTGCATTAGTTTAAATCATCATTAAAAATGAGAGCTTTTCCAAGTTAGCTTTAAATTAAAATATTATGATATAAACATACTCACCACTCCCTAAAGTGTCCCATCAAAGCTTGCTAGTGATGAAGGAGCATCAGAATGCTAGTGGATGAAATAAGGTAGCAACGCTAGCTATTGGGTTAATGCTATGTCTCACAGCTCTCCTCGCGCCACTAATAGTTGCTACTGGACAAGAATAAGGGAAAATAGCTAGAAATCACACAAAATCTATGGCTTCGATCTATTGCTCAACTGCTAATCACAACTTCTTCTCCACAACAGGGGATTAACACTAAACCACAATAGCTCATAGTGATGGCTGCAATGCATGATGACCAGTGAAATAAAGACTAGCAACGTTATAACTCTAAAGACACTAAAGAGGAAGACTAACGGATAAGAAAAGAGAATAGTAACATAGAAAGAAAGAAAAGACTGAGAATGAAAGAGAAGGAGCAGTTGGTAAGAGAAGAGAAAGAATCGAAAATAAAAAGAAGAGAGAGTTAGAGGAAAAAGAAAAAGAGCTATGGGCATTGCTATCATGCTTCTTATGTTTAATAAGCTTGGTTCTAAATTCAAACTGAGCCATCTATTCAAATTTAAATTTGATTTTGACCCTTTTATTTATTTTAGAAATTTATTTTTATAAAGTTAATTTTATTTAAATTCTTAACTCAGTTATTTTTAATTTTCTCTCAATATATAAATATATATATTTGTAATAGCCTAACAAATTTAAAATTCCTAAAAGTAATTATTTTAAACTTTCAGAATTTTCAAAAGTAATTTATCAAGTATAAATAATTTATTCCATAAATCCTTACATTTATAATCACTAAAATTATTTCAACTTGTGAGAAATCCTTTATAAAAATTATTTTAAATTAATCTTAGATCAATAATAGTCATATGAAGATATTATTATTAGTATCATTTTAATATTTCAAAAAATTTTAAAAGGAAAAGAAATTTAAACCAAATATTAACCACGTAAATAAAATAATCATTTACAAGCACTAAAATTTATAACACTTTAAATATAAACTTAGGATATTACACTATTAGATCCATATCTAGTTATCAACTTTGGGCTAAATTACCAAATGTATTCATAAGTTAATAATCACTAAATTTGAGTATTGGATAACATTAATATTAACAACTTATTTATAAATTAATGTGAGGCCCATAAATTGAAAAAAATTTCAACAATTTTCCACTTAAGCCCTTATTAATTTATAAATAACCACTTTCAATATAAATGTCAATATCTAATTGTGCTCATGGTAAATATCTAACAACAATAGATATTCAATTTTATCTAAAGGGATATGATATATCGAACATATTAAATGCCTACACTTCACTAACAAAAACAATTAATATCCAATAAAAATATCAACTTAAACATAAATATACATAATAAAATCTACATAACTTTAATATGATTAAATATAAATCTCTATACAATGGTTTCAATATTTGCTAAAGATACTCAATGAAAATCAATATTCTTATCACAATAATGAGATAAAGTATTAATGTCTCAAATCACACACCATTACCCAAAATGTGCATAAAATATATAGCAACAATAAGAATATCTTATTATAAGTATATCATTCAAACATATCTTAATATAACAATGAGCTTATATTATTAAAACTGTCACTAACCTAGAATATTGAAAAGCTTAGGCAAATCCACATTATTCATATGATTACAATTTATTTCAACTCTTAACCTTTTGGATAATGGATCTACAAGCATATAATTCTAGGGGAAAAAATAGTAATATACTCACATATCTTCTTTTTCTCATAAATTGATACTTCAAACTAAAGTCCTTTACAGAGGAAAATTTTATTGCTACAAAGAAAAGTATGGCAATAGTATTGTTATGATAAAATGAAAAGGATTTATAAGCATGTTCATATCATGCAACATACCTCGCTTTTATAATGGAAGTTGTTATAAATGACTGCCTAATATTTTTACAACATAACTCTTCCTAACATATGTTCAAAGATAGATTCATGATCATCTAGACAACTAACTAAGCAAGTTTAAGTAGTCTGTACTTATAAGATCTCCTAATCTTTTACTAGTATATAATTATCTAATCTATCTAGACACCACATCAATAGCATTTCAATACCACTAACCTAAAACACACAATAAGCTACCTTTAACTGACATATATGGGACATCAATTATTTTATTTATCACATAAAACATCATTAAACTAAACAAATATGAAAGTATACTGATGTGTTGAGCCTTTTTAGCATTTCTATTGAGACAAGCTAAATATGTTTATATTAGGTCTTTTATTTAAACTAAACAAATAATACCTATTCACAAAGGCACTCTTAGGTCTTTTATTTAAATTTCTTTGTCTCAGTTAACATGTTTATATTATCAGCAACTAGTAAAATGCCATCATCAAGTAGAACTAAAATTACCAAAAATGCATGTATTATTCATCATATGTTGGTCTAAGTTACTTTTCTTAAATTTGAGAAAAGTTGCAATGTAATCAAAATCGAGATACTACCATTTAAGCAGACCTCTTTATTTTCCTTGCAACAATTTTCTTTATTATTCTTTCAAAAACTATCTAGCTATTTTAATCTCTAACAAATATAGCACCCACTAAAATGAGTTACCTATGTCAGAATAATTTGGAATCATTAGTGAGGAAGTTTCTTTACTGTCCACACTTTTTTTCTAAATGTAGTCTTTAACTACCAACCTAATCTTGAACCTAGAATTTCATTTGAGCATCCTTTCTATATTGAAAATCCTTATTTCTTTTTAATTGATTAGCTATTCACAAGTGGTTTAATTATTTCATCTTTTATAACTTACTTTGAAGGATTAGATTAACTTTATAGGATATCTTTAAAGGGCTTTCATAATTTTTTTCTTCATTGGTTACATTGGATCACACCATGGGATAACAGAAGATGATTCATTAGTTTATGGCAACTTATAACTCCCATTATCTAAAATATTCTCTAAGTAGATTAAAGAACATGAAGATGGTTTTATGATTTAAGTTACAACAAGTTTAGTAAAAAAAATTAAATAAAAAAATTTAAAATAATTAAATAATGTACCAAAACAAACATATATTTAAAATGAATTTTACTTAATAGGATTAATAAAATATTCATTAAGAAAAAAACATAAATAAAATGAGTTCTTAATGAAAAATAAAATATTATTGTTTTGTTACAAGCTAAATCATAAAAACCATCTCTAGCATTAATGTATTTCATCAAGTTTTTATGATTCTTTCTTCTTCTTTGCCCATTTCTTGAACTTAAAGCAATCTACCTTCTTGTGTTCATACTTCCTGCAAAATCATCACTTTCCTTTGAAATGTGTCTTCCTAGGTTTGAAAAGGTCATCATTCTATCCTTTTTTCTAATCATGTATGGATTTCTCATAATTGTTCTTAAAATGCTCTTTTATTCCTTTTTCTAAAGTTAAGATATGAGTAACAAGGTTGGTTGACTGAACTTTCCTTTTTTCATGTCCTCTTCTACATGTCTGAGAATAGATATCATCTCATTAATTGTCTATCAGCCTTTTTGAGCATTATATGCAGCCTTCATAATATCAAATTTTAGATGCAATGACTCTAATGCTTACTTGATCAAGAAACTATACCCTGTTTAACTCTTATACTCTTTAACTTATTATAGTAATTATTAAATTTCAAGATGTGTTCTTGCATGCCTACAAACATTATCATAAGTTATCTTTTCTAATAGTGAAAAATAGTGGCCTTTTGTGCTTTATCAAATTTTACCAAATTTTTTTCACAATAGAATCTAGAAAGAATTTAGCATTCTTAAAGTTAAGGATTTTCTCTTCGATGGTCTTGTTCATAATGCATTTTATAATCATTAGACAGATCTTATTTGACAACTTTCATTTTTTACACTTCATCTTTCATTTTACACTCAAATTTGCAATAACTTTGGGTTTTCTTCAATGATCTATGCCTAACTTTGTAATAGCTAAATATAGTTTTACAAGCTTAGCTCAATTCTCATAATTTATCTTATTTAGCATCTTTATAAAGGCTAATTACATATGTAATGAAGCTAAGGAAAATGTATTAACATGTTAATGCATGTAAATGGCATAGCCCATTTTCTTAATCATCATGATCGTCTTAAAGACATCTTAACAACATCCTCACTAACCTTTCTTTTTTTTTTTGGTCAAAATTTTTGTTATTTTTATAAAGTACAGAACTCCTAGAGAATTTTTACTAGTAAATTTGTTTTATAATAATACTTTTGAAAACTTTAATAAGTGATTAGATTGAAATACAAAGGTATCTTATTGAAATTTTAGAAACATAGTTGAAAACCACATAGGTAACTATACTTTCAAAAAATACTTTCAATAAGACATCATGTTAGATGAAAACTTCATAAGGGTATTGTTTATAGAAAACTTATTAGCTCTTTTTGAAAAGGATTGATTTGACACTAAAAATATTTATGAAATCAAAGGAGAAAAATTTTTTCTTAAAAATTGTGATACGAAGAATAGATAATAAAACTTTATTTTTTTAAATGAAAGAAAACTATAACCATAAAGTTTTCGCTTCTTCCTGAAGAAAAAATAGTGAGTCTGGATCATCTAAAGAAAGATATTACTAATTTTTAAAATCTTCAGAATAGATAGTTTTGATAAGATAAATTTGTGATAAAACTCAAAGAGGAAGAGAGATGATGGATTTCCTTGAAAATTTATCTTACTTAAAATAGATACGATAGATTAAGATTAGGTTAGTAAAAACTAGGAAATTAATGATGATTATTTGAAATTAGATTATTATTTTAAAGAAAGGAGTCATGATTTATAGAAAATAACTCCTTCAAAACTTTTTTTTGAAAGATATTGCCAAGAAAATTCAAAATATTCAAGGAAAAATTTCATAACAACAAATTGAGGAAGTCCTCTAAAACTCTAATGTTTTACATAAAATTCTTTCCTCATTTCCCTATGTATACATAAAAATATATTTTTATTATTCATAAAAATATAAGAGTATCGAAATTTAAAAATATACTATTATGTGAAATAATCAACAAAAAAAAATCACATAGGACTAATACTTCTAATATGATATGTTGACATTAATTTTATTTAAATAATAATATAACTACAATAAAAATTTTTAAAAATTCAAAAAAAAGTGAGTCCACCGCACTTATTGCATACAAGTTTATCCTCATTTTCACAATTGAATAAAATGATTTTGAAATAATTCTAACTAAAAAAAGTTTATATGATAGCAAAATGACGTCTTTTGGCTTGCCAACAAAAATGGGATCAATATATTTTTTCATTCATTTTTCACATGTTAGCAATGAAAATAGATATATACCATTTAGAAAAGAAAAGAGGTGGAATCTCAACATTAGGCAACCAAGCCTCTCTTTCTCTCTCTCTCTCCCCACCACCACCACCATCATAATCACAACCATAGATGAAGGAGCTAAACCTTTCAATTTTTTGTCCTAATTTACCTTCTACCTTTTTGCTTTTTGTTCTTGATTGTTATAGCTAATTCTGATTCTAAACCCTTCATTCTCTACTACTACTTTTGCTTTTATTGTTCATGTCATTTACACTAAGAAGCCTAAAGGTAAAGAGCTCAAGGCATACTATATTCAAACCTTTGCCCTTATTCTCAAAATTGAGGACGTTCTAAAGAAGCTTTATTGTATAGTTACAAGTCAACTGCTGGTGGATTCCCTATTAAGCTTATTCTTTAGCAAGTTATTGAGATTTCAAATCAACCAAGAGTTCTGTAATTTGTTCTGGGCAAAACACTCTAGCTCCACATAATAGCCACTAGATGAACTTTTTATGAAATACCAATATATCATAGATGTATTCATTGCCTTAGTATATTTCTTAGTTCTTGTGAAATTAATCTATTTCGTTCAAAATTCTATATTCTTCCTATATAGATGGGTGCTTATACAATTTGGCATTTCTTTATCTTTGTAAAGTAGCTCACGTCATAAACTTATGGATATTTTCCATGCATTATAAAGCCATTGTCATGATCATAACAATTGCTAAAGTCTTATGGGCTATTGTATATTATGCATAATAACATTGATGTTTGTCCACTTTATTCTTCATCTTTTAAATGTCAAAACTCATGAGATAATTCATAAGAACAAGGTTAAAAACTTGATAGGGAGATAGGGCCATTACTAAGTTAAAGAGAAAGTTAAAATAATGACAAAGATAGCAGAAAATGTGATGTAAATAGTAAAAGATATGGCCAGCAAAATGGAAGAGTAGGTAAAGGATAGGAAGGCATTTCACTGGATCTATCCCACCCTATTTTTTATCTTTTATTTTATTTTTTATTGTTATTTACTTTAAAAAGTTCTTTCTATATTTTTAGAATATTATTTTATGCAATTCCTATGATAGAATAAATTAAAATAGTTTAAAAATATGAGCTATTTTAATATTTTTAAGATGAGAAATATTTTAAAAATTAAATCAAGTGAATTGATTAAATTAAAAAAAATGTTAATATTATTGCATATAAAAATTATCTTATATTTACCATTTTTTGTTTGCATATGATGTGTTTTGATTAATTTCACTTTGTTGGAATTACATGTACACTTATAATTTATATTGTGTTTCTATTTATTATTAAAAAAATAATATTATATATTTTGTGATGATAGAGTAATGTTGAAATTAATTACTAGTGAAATAATTATAATTTTAATTGTCCTAAGCAATTTGTTTATTCAAATTTTACTATAAAATTGGATAAATTTAATACTTTAAAAATTATAAAATAATATTAAAATTAAGATTTTAGTTTTCTTGAACAATTTCTTTATTTAGATTTAGCTATGAAATTAGACAAATTTGATACTTTAAAAATTATAAAATAATATTAAAATTATAATTTCAATTTTTCTAAGCAATTTCTTTATTTAAATTTGATTATAAAGTTAGACAAATTTGATATTCTAAAAACTATAGAATAATATTAAAATTATGATTTCAATTTTTTAAATAATTTCTTTATTCAGATTTAGTCATGAAGTTAGTCAAATTTGATATATTAAAAGTTAAAAAATAATATTGAAATTATAATTTTAATTTTTGTAAACAATTTTTTATTCAAATTTTGTTATGAAGTTAGACAAATTTAATATTTTAAAAATTATAAAATAATATTAAAATTATTTTTTTAATTTTTTTGAACAATTTCTTATTTTAGATTTGACTATAAAGTTGGACAAATTTAATACTCTAAATTAAAATTTATTGATTTGATATTTTTCAAAAAATAAATAAGATTACTTAAAATATTTTTCTTTATCTTATTATTTCAAAAGCTATATTACAATCATTTCATTAAAAATATTTCAAAAAATAATAAAATAAAAATATTTCAAAAATAATAAAATTTATGCATGTAATGTATCACAATTAAGTAATTCAATTGCAAATGTGATTATAACGATACTTAATATTATTGAGGCATTTTCATTCATTCAAATCTTATTATGAAGTTAGATCAATTTAATTGTTAAATTGACACTAAATTAACTAAAATTAAAATATTCATACTAATATTTTATGAAAATATTCAAAGTAAAATTAATAGAACATGTGACTATTGTTAGAATATTACAAGAGTAGCGTTTAAAAGTTTTCTTTCTTTATTGTTGTTAAGAAATATATGCTTTTATAAACATAATCTTATAATAATTGTTATGGGCATACATATCTAGTAATAACTTTGTGTTACCCATTTTTACAAAGATCATGTACCGCTTTTGATATTAAGGTGGGACGTACTAATAATTTTTTTAAAAAAATACACATATATTATAATAAGAACTATTATAATTTATTTTAAAAAAAGAATTAGAATAAATAGGTAATCGTTCTTTGAATGGATGTTATAGAGTGTTAATACCTTCCCTACACGTAACCAATTTACGAATCTGAAATCTAAAAACACAAATCTCTTTCGGTGTTTCTATCACACTACTAAAAAATGATTGGTGGCGATTTCATCTTTTTTTATTCACACACTAACATTTTGAGAAGATATTGAAACAGCTTGCCTCCCACCATTTGCCATGGAGCATGTTACTATAGCTTGATAACTCCACTAGGGAATAAATCAAGTTAGCCTATTATGTTTCTTCTTTTTCTATTTTAACTTTGTATTTTCTTGTTTATGTTTGTTTAATGTTTTTTTTCCATGTGTGTTTATCTTGTCTATTTCATTGTGGTTATTTTATTTATATCATATTAAATTAGTCATATAAAGATTATGAAATGGTTAATGTTCCCTCTCACACACTATACATTATGAATCTTACATACATACTACTAGTCTTCTACCCAAGCTATACATTACCTTTTAAGATTAGTTAGAAGACAAAGTAGTTATGCTTTCATGAGATTACTAGTTTCTGTATAGGTTAGTAAAACATCCTAATTTAAATTGAATCTTTTCCATTTATAACCTATCATAGGTGAGAATTGGGGGCATTGCTAGCCTATAGTGGCAACGTAAGGAATAAATTAAGGACCTTTTATCAATAAGATGTCATAAAACTTAAACTAAGCATAAATTAGAATAACTTAGAACCATGTTATTTGAAAAAGGTCTATCATATGAGAGAAAATTTCAAACCTAAGAAAAATCCTTGTAAAATACATGTAGGAACCCTTCTACGAATAATCTTTATCTAAGCCATGCAAGTTTACTTAAGATTAAGGGTAGGCAAAATGTCATAAACTAATTTAAACCAACCAAACTGTTCTACATTTAAATTGGTTGACTATAGTAAACAATTAGATTCGAATAATTTTTATTTATTTTTGATTTTTTTGGTCAGTTGCAAGTTTGAAAATTTTCACCTGTATTAAACTATAACCAATTGAATTATTGTAGAGCTTAAGAATGTGCTTTATATGGTGTGTTTTAAGGCTATTTCTTATTTATCCCTTCGTTTTGTTAGCCTTCACAAGCCATTTCTCAATCTCAAATATCTCCTTCTCTAAAAAAAACACGAACCCAACACTTATCCAAACCTAAATCTATCTCACCAAATTTCAAATAAAATGCATAAAAGCTTGTAAGCTAGAGCAATGTGTAATTTTAAATGGTAGCCATTAAAATTTTTTATGTGACCAAAGCAATAGTTAATACAACAGTGGAGAAAGCAAAATGAAAATGTGCATTTTTTAGATGTTTTCTATCTTTCTTTTTTATTGTAATATTAGCAATAATTTAATATTATTTTCATGTTGCTTTTGGTGAAACCACTTCCTAAGGGTAGCCAACTTATGGCTCTTAGTGGAATTTGTGACCTTTGATATGGCTCCTAGGAATGTGTATGGAATTTTGTCAAGGAAACTAAATTTTTATTTTTTATAAGAGCCCTTGAAATTTTTAACAAAGAGAGACTCCAGGATCTAGATAGGAATTCCATAAGCATATATGTTGTGTTAGCGTTGAGTTATAGAAGCCAAGTAAAATCCATTTTGAGTTATTTTTTTTCTTATATTTTATTTGAAATAAGAATGGTTAGGAGACCTATAAACTTTCCTATATATTGGAAAAAAATTGAAATGGTTAACTATTTTAAACTATTTTCAATTGTTTATAACTAATTAATTCGGTTAACAATAGTTTGAGTAATGATTTTAATCAGTTGTAGTATGTTTACGAAGATAATTAGTTTAAAATGATTAGTTGATTTGCAAACTGAAATTGATCAAAACTAAAACTTGCATACCCCTAGTCAAGATGATAATTAAGCCATATATCAGTTAAACTAAATGGTTTGTCCTTATTTTAGAAATTAAACTTGAATATCTTATCCCATGTTTTATTCTTTCTCAATTATATTTTTTTTTTTTTTGCACTTTGCATATATCATTTTATCATGCACAAATATCATTAAAGATCATTCATATCATTTGAACTCATCAATAATTTATTGTGAGCTTTAAGGATTAGTACTATATACTAAAAAAAAAACTTGAAACCTATAATTATGAGTAATTAGAAATAAACTACGAAGTCATTTTTTAATCTTAAGTGGAATGAATAGCTTTTTAGCAATATTACTTTCCTATAAGCATATCATTACAGTCATACATTCACCTATGTTTTAAAAAATAAAATAGCTCATATTAAAAGAGAAACCTTGGGTCCATATCATCCATACCAAACTTGCTCCTAGACAAGGATTATAAAAGATATGGAGGAAACCTTCGTAAGACTCAAAATCAAATTCCATACTCTTCTCCAAGATTTGCTTAAAGAAATCTACAATTGCTAACTTGAAAGAATAAAGATACTCAAGCACCTAGGCTTTCTTGAGAATGTGCATTGGATCACTAAAGCTAAGGTACATCTAGTAGGTGAGTATTGTGATTCATTTGTTAAACCCATGTTAGGAATAGGAAGAAGTTCTTATATTAAGAAGCAAAGAGTTAAAAGAATGGGAGTTTACCATGGGTGTGCAAGGTGGGCATGTAATATACATTAAAGAGTAATGGAATGGTTTCTTTAAATCAATAAGATAAAATTTAGTTCATAAAGGATGGAATAAGTAAAGAATCATTGGCTAATATCTTTCAAACTCTTGAATTCATCTTAATAGATATGTTTATATGAATGCTACAATCTTAGGGATCTAATGTTAAAAGATCCTATTTTCTAGTTTATAAGAAAACTGGATAGAAAGTAAATCTTCAACTCATAAAAGGCATTTAAGTCATTACTCGATGTAAAACTAGAGGAAGATATGAGCTAAAATCACAACTATTGTTCATATTTATGCGCATGTCTTTTTATTTTAACTTTTCCAGTCACTTTTTTACTTTTCCTGCATAATTGTTTTGAATTTTTCCATGCCATATTTGGAAATTACTGTGCCTAATGTCTACTTTTAACTTTCTTCCTTTTCAAATTTAAAATTCTCTACCAATGGTTAATTTACATGATCTTTTTCTATACATTTTCCATAACATTTTCCAAAATTGCTACTTTCTTCCTCTTCAAATTCAAACTTTTTTGAAAAGGATTAATTTGTATGATCTTTTTGCCACTCATTTTTGCTACATAGATATGTATATTCATATTTATCAATACATATATGGCTCATCTTAGGATAGAAGAAAAAGGCAAAAGGCCATTAATATGTAGATTTAAATAAATCTGCGTCTTTGGTGGATCCAGTCTAAGGAAGGATGATAAGTTTATAAAAGTGAAAAATAAGATTGGTAAGGTGTTAGCTACTAGAAATATTAACCTTATGTATGGTAGAGGAATCTAAGGTTTAAGAGAATGTATGGCAATAACTATAATCATTAGAAGGAGTAAAGTCTTAAGCATCATTCTAAAGGATTTAAGTGACAAGATCATCACTAACTACGCCTTAAGTACCGAGTTAAAGGTTTCAAACATGCATGAACATTTTGGATACATATTTCACAATGCTGAAGCCTTTATTGCATTACCTGGTGGTCTAAAAACATTAAAAATAACTTTCAGCATTACGTATTGGGCTAAATTAAAGGCTAAATTAAACTTTCTTAAAAGACTACTAGGACTATTGAACATTAATGGCTTTTATAATGGTTTGTTGTCTTTTTTAGATCAAGCTATGGAACAAAAATCTATTTCCCTAGCCACTTACCACACCATAATATCTGCCTTAACTGTTAGTGAATTGATTAACCAATTGCAAATTTATGTATCTAAACCTAATCTATCAATGAAATAGGTAGATTGGTAGACTCAAGATAGTAGTAAAAGATAAACTAGATACTACATTTTGATTATAACTTTCTTTACTCTTATGGTTTTACTCCTAATTTTTTTCATTCTGTATTTTTTCTTTTTTAGTGTGTTTCTATATTTCCCTACACATATGCTTATCTATCAAAGACATTAGGAACATTTCCTAAATTAGATTAGGAGGATGAGTAATAAAAGAAATTATTAGTAAAACCATTAAACTCATTATGTATGTAAAGGATAGTTAAGTGAAAAGTCATTCTTAACTCTTAGTATGCATCCTATTAGTAACATGTTTTCTTTCTTAATTTATCCCTATTAGAAAAAAAGATGTCCACTTTTTAAATTTCATTTTAAGTATTATTTTTTTTTTATTTTGGATTTTCTTGCTTATTTAGGTGTTTTCCACTAATTTTAAGAATCATATAAGTCTTAAGCATAAATTAATTGGATTTAAAGGTTTTATAGCATGATTGACCTTGCTTTTAAAATTAATAAGTTTGATAATAAACTTTAAATTGAAAAAAATCAAATTTGGTAGCCCTTTAACCATGAGACTTTAAGCCTATTTAATTAATGATGACTATCTTTCTTATATGTGAGATTTACCTATTATGTTGTCACTCCAAAACTTACTTTGGTTCTTGTTGAGATTATATTTTCATATGCATGCACAAATATGATTAAGGCATTTATTCTTTGAATAAACCACTTGCACTTAAATAGTTAAGCTTTGTATTTTTATTAACTAGCATTTTGTGCCTAAATTACTTTTTCTTATTTTTAGCTTATTGCAAGCTTAAAAAAATAATGTTTTACATAATCTTAAAGGCTAAGAGAGTATTAAATCAATAAGAGGATAGGTTCTTAAACAAGTGTGAAAATGTATCAAATACTTAGTGAAAAGAAAGAGTTCATTAAAAAAAATAAAAAAATAAAAAAGAAGAATAAAGAAAATAATAAAAAGAAGAAAGGATGATATATCATTAAAGTAACTATAATTTTGATTTTATGTTTTCTTAGTCATTTGCTATTTAGATTTATCCATCAATGCTTTTTTAATCTCTTTAGTTCATAACTTCTCATTCCATGTTTTTACCTTTCTTTTATCTTGATCCCATTACAACCTTTAATAAATCCTTTTGATTTGTTTTGTACATGTGAATTAGATAATGAAGATAGAAAATTTAAGCAAGCCTATGATAGAGTAATTATTAATAGGTTGAGTTTGAGTGAGACACCTACCCTTAAACAGTTGAGAGATTGAGAGTATAACTTATGAGACATTGTCAATTTGGCTCTTTCTTTCTCAAATAAAGCTATCATACTTTTTAGTTTTAAATGAAAAGCATTGTTAATTTATGAATGTTACGATCTCTTTACACTATAATGATTTTATTAGTTGTGACTTTATGTTCTTTACTTGAGTGGAAAATTAGAGTTTTAAAATTTGTGTTCGCCTAGGATGTGCAAAAGTAAGTGTAAGGGGTTTTATGAAATCAATTTCCATTTATTTAATTTCCTTATTCTTAAATGTTTAAGGTTTTTCCAAAGCTTAATTAAGTTAAATTATTCATATTTTATGAAATTGGGCCATTAGAGAAGGTTAAGTGGATTTAGGCTTGATATAATCAATTGAATCTTATCAAAGGAAAAGTTTATTTGCATTAGTTATCACCAACTTTGTCAAAAGGATTATGAGGATATATGCTAGAAAGGATTGTATGTTATGAAGAATGCTTGCTCTAGTAGAGCTTTGATCTTTACACATATGAATGATGAAGAGTTACCACAACCTATCAATTTAGATTAGGTAAAAGGTATTATGCCTAAGGTATATCCATCTCTCATTTGCCAATGAGGTTGATATGTTTTTCCATGAAAGTAAAATAGAGACATTTCACATTTAAGAACAAAATAAGTGAAATTTTTTCAAGAATTTGGCATATAGCTTTTATAATTAGACCTGTCATGATTGGTTTCATAATTTATGCTAATTGAATAATATAAAAGGGTAACTGACATTATTGTTTTAAAATATATTATTAAAAGGCTAGAATCCTTTGTAAACCCTATTGTAAATAACATTCGTTGCTTTCTATGTTGAAATCTTTTGCTTCATGATTTTCCATTCTTAGCTTTTATTGCAATAATAATATTCATTATTATGTCTTTCCCTTTCTCCTTATTTAAATGCTTGCATCTTCATATGGTAACTATGTATTAAACACTATGAAACATCTTGCCTTCTGAATGTGTTTGGATGCAATCAATAATGCATATATGGGGGAACTAAGCATTGGACTCAATTCTACTAGATAGAAAATGAGGGCAATGTTAGTGGAAGGTTTAAGCTAAACAAGTAAGGATGTATATAATGGGAAATAACAAAATTCATCACTTTCCAAATATAACCTTCTCAAGAAAAAGTCCTTAAAAGGATGAAGTAAAGAGCTTTTTTGATAGATAATTAAGGCATTATTACAAGCATCACATTCTTACATCAAGTTATATTTGCATAATTTACATTTTTAAATTAAACTTAGTCAATCTCGGTTATCTTCTTTTTTTTATTAAATTGAACTCAATTAAGTCAAGTTAAGCTTGAATTAATTCAGGTTATTTACCTTTTTATTAAATTGAACTTAATCAAATTAGGTCAAGCTTGCGTCAATCGAGATCATTTATTTTTTTCATTAAATCGAACTTAATCAAATTGGATTAAGCATGTGTTAGTGCAAGTCATTTGCCTTTTCATCATTGAATGAAACTTAATCAAATTAGGTTAAGTCTATGCAATCTAGGTTATTTACCTCATTAAATTGATTAAGTCTATGTCAATCTAGGTTATTTACCTCATTAAATTGAACTTAGTCAAGTTAAGCCGAATCTATGTCAATCTAGGTCATTTACCTCACTAAATTGAACTTAATCAAGTTAAGTCTGAGTCAATTTAGATCATTTTCTTTCTTATCGTTAAATCGAACTCAATCAAGTCAAATTGAGCCTATGTCAATTTAGGCCATTTTCCTCCTTATTGTTAAATCAAACTCAATCAAGTTGAGTCAAGCCTATATCAATTGAAGTTATTTACCTTATTAAATTGAACTTAGTTAAGTTGAGTTGAGCCTTTATTAATCTTAGTCGTTTACTTTCCTATTTTAAAATTAAACTTAATTAAGTTAAGTTAAGCTTTTATTAATCTAGGTCATTGTTCCTTCTCATCATTAAATCAAAATTGATCAACTCAAGTTAAGCCTAAGTTAATTCAAGCCATTTACTTTTTTGTTAAATCAAACCTAATTAAGTTAGGTCGAGCTTGTATCAATCTAGGTTATTTAATTTTTTTATTAAATTGAACTCAATCAAATTAAGTTAAGCTTGTGTTAATCTAGGTCATTTGCCTTTTCATCATTAAATCAAACTTAATAAAGTTGGGTTAAGCATGTGTTAATTTAAGTTATTTACCTTTTTGTTAAATTGAACTCACTTAAGTTGGATCAAGCCTATGTCAATCTAGGCTAATTACTTATTCATTAAATTGAACTTAATCAAATTAGGTTAAGATTATGTCAATCTAGATTATTTGGCTTTTCATCATTAAATTAAATTCAATCAAGTTATGTTGAGCCTGTGTTAATCTAAATAATTTACCTTTTCATTATTAAATAAACTCGATTAAGTTGGATTAAGCTTATGTCAATCCAAGTTATTTACCTTTCATATTATTAAATTAAACTTAATTATGTTAGGTTAAGCCTATGTCAATCCAGGTCATTTACCTTTTATATTGTTAAATTAAATTCAATTAAGTTGATTTAAGCCTGTGTTAATCCAGGTTATTTACCTTTTGAAATTAAACCTGGTTTATCCAAGTTATTTTCTTTTCATCTTCAAATTAAACTTAATTAAGTCAAGTTAAGCTTATATTAATCCAAGTCATTTTCTTTTTTATTGTTAAATCGAACTCAATCGAGTTAAGTTAAGCTGTGTCAATCCAAGTCATTTTCCTTTAATTAAACTTAATCAAGTTGAGTCAAACTTATGTAAATCTAAGTTTCTACCTCTCCATTGTCAAATCAATTAAGCTTGCATCACTTTAGGTTGTTCACACAAACCTACTCAAGCTAGGTTAGGCTTTTGTTAATTTAACTTATGTCATTTTTATTGTTAAATTGAACCTAGTTAAGTTAGGTTAAGCCTGTCTTAATCTAAGTCATTTGCTTTCCATATTATTAAATTAAATTTAATCAAGCTAAGTCGACTCTATTTCAATTCAAGTCATTTTTCTTAAATCGAACTCAATTAAGTTGAGTCAAGCCTATGTCAAACCAAGTTACTACCTCTCCATTGTTAAATCAACCCTTTCATATTAAGTTAAGCCTGTGTTAGTTCAAACTATTAACACTAAACTTACTTAAGCTAGGTTAAGTTTTTTATTAATCAAACTTATATCATTTTTATTGTTAAACCAAACCTAGTTAAGCCCGTGTCAACATGGGTTATTTAATTTGAACCTAATCAAGTTGAGTCAATTCAAGTCAATTTTCTTAAATTGAACTCAATTAAGTTTAGTTAGGCCTATGTCAAACCAAGTTACTTCCTCTCCATTGTTAAATCAACCCTATCATATTAAGTTAAGCTTGTGTTAGTTCAAACTATTAACACTAAACTTACTTAAGCTAGGTTAAGTTTTTTATTAATCGAACTTATATCATTTTTATTATTAAACCAAACCCAGTTAAGCCCATGTCAATATAGGTTATTTAATTTGAACCTAATCAAGTTAGGTTAAACTTCTCTTAATTTAATTATTAAGTCAGAATTTGTAAAGTTAGGTTTAAACTATATCAATTTGATTTATCTATTTTTAAACTCAGTTAAGTTAGGTTAAATTTGTGAGAATGGGTTATCTATCCTTCCTAACTTGATATCGATAGGGCTAGACTCTACTTACCTTTTTTTTGTTTTTTTCACAGCATCATGGTCCCATATATTTAAAAAGCTTCCTTTATCATGTTGGCCTCCTTAACCATATTCCTTTATCTCCTTTCAATCTCCATTACCTAATTTCTTTACTTTTTTCTCTTTAATTTCTTACAAGCCTCCTTATCACTGTTCCTTTATCTCCTCACTCAACCTCTATCACCCTGTTTATTAGCCTACCCTCCCTTTAGCCCCTTACTCTTACCATCTTCATCTTCTATCTTGCTTCAAATCATCAATGCACTGCTTCACACCATAATGAAGATGCTATAACTATTTAAAGGCTTGTTGATCTTGTAGATATTTGAAGAAAAAGATGTTACAATATGGAAATTATTTGTTTTGGCTATTATACTCCATGCCATAGGTCTAGCATATGCAATGATTTGTGATCTATGGTAGCATGATGGTTATACTTGGTTAGGGTTGAATCAATAAGGGATGATTTGCTATTTCTTTTAAAAAATGCTTGGTAAATGATTTTCTGTAATTTCTCACCAATGCCATGCCAGTGACATGCCCATGCGGCACCTAATTATTTTCTTTATTACTATTAAATCAAATCCAATTAGATTGTATCAAGCTTGCATTAATCTAAATCATTCATCTTCACATTGTTAATTTAAGCTCTATCAAAGGAGACTAAATTTGCATTCTAAATCATTAATATTTCATAATTAGTTTATTTTCATCCTATCATGGATTGTGTGTCAATGTCATTACTCATCTCTTAATCCTAGAAGGATGAGTAAAGAGGAGTAATTATTAACAATCAATTTTATCTAAATAATAATATAACTAAAATAAAAAATTAAAAATTAAAAAAAGTGAGTCCACTGCACTTATTATATACCATCTTATCCCTATTTTTACAATTATAAAAAATGATTTTGAAATAATTCTAAGGAAGAAAAGTTTGTGTAATAATACTAAGCATATAGTGGTAGCCAATGTTGAAAAAAAATGATGTCTTTTAGCTTGCCGATAAAAGTAGGATCCATATAGTTTCTTATTTGTTTTTCACATGTTAGCAATGAAAATACATATACATCATTTGAAAAAGGAAAGAGGGGGATCTTAACATTAGGCAACCAAACCTCTTTCTTTCTCTCTTTTTCTCTTTCCCTATCATTACAATCACAACCATAAATAATAGAGCTAAACCTTTCAATATTTTTTCCAAATTTACCTCTTATCTTTATGCTTCTTGTCCTTGATTGCTAAAGCTGATTTTGATCCAAAACCCTTCATTCTTTATTATTGTTTTTGTTTCTGTTGTTCACATCATTTACATTGAGAAGCTCAAGGATGAAAAGTTCAAGGCTTACTATATTCAAACTCTTACCCCTATTTTTAGAAATGAGGATGTTGCAAAAAAAAGCTTTGTTGTACAATTACAAGTTAGCTACTAGTGGGTTCTCTGCTAAACTTACTCTTTAGCATGTTGAGATTTTGAATTAACTAAGAGTTCTGCAAGTTGTTTCGAGCAAGGCATTCTAGCTCCATACAATGGCTGCTGGATGAACTTCTTGTGAAATACCAATACATCTTTAATGTACTAATTGCCTTTGCATATTTCTTAATTCCTATGGATCTAATCTATTTTGTTTAAAAGTTTGCATTCTTCCCACATGGATGGATACTTATGCAGTTTGGTGCATTTATTGTTCTTTATAAAGTAGGTTACTTTCTAAACTTATGGACATTCTTCATGCATTATAAAGTTGTTAGTATGATGATGACAATTGCTAATGTGCTATTGTATATTAAGCACAATAGCATTGATATTTGTCCACTTTATTCTTAATCTTTTAAATGTCAAAACTTGGGAGTTAATTCTTAAGAAGGCTAAAAAACTTGATAGGGAAATGAAGCCATTACTAAAAGTTGAAGAGACAATTGATATAGCAACAAAGACAACAGAAAATGTGACATTAATGGTAGAAGATGTGGTTAGCAAAGTGGAGGAGTAAGTAAAGGATGAGATAGCACTACATTATGTCCATTCCACCCTAAAATTTTTTATCTTTTATTTTATTGTTTATTATTATTTACTTAAAAAAATTCTTTTTATGTTGTTAGAATATTATTTTGTGCAATTACTATGACGAAATAAGTTCAAATAATTTGGAAGTTCAAGCTATTTTAATATTTTTAAGATGAGAGATATTTTAAAAGTAAAATCAAGTGACCTGATTAAATTAAAAAAAATCTCCATATTATTGAACATTAAAATTATCTTATAATTATCATTTTTTATATGATGTGTTTTAATTTATTTTACTCTATTGGAATTATATGTACACTTATAATTTATATTGTATCTTTATTTATTATTAAAAAATAATATTATACATATTTTATGATGATAGAATAGTATTAAAATTAATTGTAAGAATAATAAATACAATTTTAATTTTTCTAAGCAATTCTTTTATTTAGATTTAGTCATAAAGTTAAATAAATTTGATACTTTAAAAATTATGAAATAATATTAAAATTGTGATTTCAGTTTTCTTGAGCAATTTTTTTATTTAGATTTGGTCATGAAGTTAGAAAAAATTTATACTTTAAAAATTATAAAATAATATTGAAATTATGATTTTAATTTTTTTGAGTGATTTCTTTATTCAAATTTGCTCATGAAATTAGACAAATTTGATATTCTCAAAACTATGGAATAATATTGAAATTATAATTTTAATTTTCCTAAATAATTTTTTTATTTAGATTTGATTATGAAGCTGATCAAATTTAATACTTTCAAAGTTATAAAATAATATTAAGATTATAATTTTAATTTTCCTAAATAATTTTTTATTTCATATTTAGCTATGAAGTTCTATAATTTTGATACTTTAAATTAAAAATTATTGATTTGATACTTTTAAAAAATAAATAAATAAATAAAATTGATCAAAATAAATTTTCTTTATCTTATTATTTTGAAAGCTATATCACAATCAATTTATTAAAAATCTTTAAAAAATAATAAAATAAAAATATTTTAAAATAATAAAATAAATTTTTTTTAAAAATAATAAAATTTGTACCTATGACATATCAAAATTAAGTAATCGAATTACATGTATGATTATGATAGTATTTAATATTATTAAGGCATTTTCTTTAATTTAAATCCTGCCATGAAATTAGATAGATTTAATAATCAAATTAACACTGGATTAACTAAATTTAAAATAATCATGCTAATATTTTATAAAAATCTTCAAAATAAAATTAATTGGAACATATAAGTATTACTGCAGTACTACAAGAGTGGTATTTAAAAATTTTCTTTTTTTTTGTTAATATATATATATATATATATATATATATATATATATATATATATATATATTTATATATATATATATGTCTGTGTGTGTGTGTGTGTATTTATAAACATTATTTTATAACAATTTCTATGCACATGCATATATAGTAATAGCTTTGCACCACCCATTTTATAAAGATTATGTATCACTTTTGATATTATAAAGTGGGACATACTAACCACTCTTTTTTAAAAAATACATATATATTATAATAAGGATCATAATAATTTATTTTAAAAATAGAATTAGAATAAATGTGTAACCATTATTTGAATGGATATTGTAGGGTGTTAATATCTTCCCCACACATAACCAACTCATGAATATGAAATTTAGAAACGTTGACCTTTTTCAATATGTCAATTACACCATAAAAATGATTGACAACAACTCCATTTTCTTTTATTCACACACTAACATTCTAAGAAGGTATTGAAATAACTTGCCTCCCATCATCCATTGTGAGGCACATTATGACATGACATAAATGAAATATGCAATATCAATAATAAAGTGCATAGTATGGCCTTGTGGCCTATTACAACCCAAGTTCACAATGTATTGGGCTTGATTATGATCCTTTAGTAATTATACATAGCCATACTATGCGAAAAGTGGTCTTTATGATAATCAGTAATAATAAGGGCATCCA
Source organism: Sindora glabra (assembly GCA_020226215.1). Classification (NCBI taxonomy): domain Eukaryota; kingdom Viridiplantae; phylum Streptophyta; class Magnoliopsida; order Fabales; family Fabaceae; genus Sindora; species Sindora glabra. The sequence goes on along the minus strand of CM035225.1, from coordinate 54,897,406 downwards.
TTAGGCTAGTAGCATATCTAAAAAATATTAACCAATAAGTAATGAGTACAAATACTAAGTAAATGGTTACTTAACCCATATTCTAATAGGTTTTAGTTAGAAAAGGACATATATAGAAATACATATTAAGAGTAATAGAATTCTTGCCAACACATCTTAACATTTAATAAATTAAATGCATATATATATTTTTCTATTTTATAATAAATAATAAGAGGTAGTAAGGTTCCTCTTTATTAATCCTCTTATCCTTATCCACTTACTATCCTTATCTCCCAAACTAACTTTATCCCACTCTTTAGTATATAAAGGTTGCCAAGCCATAACCTTCAATTCACATTTCAAGATAATATATGCCTCTTAGAGTAATTATAGTGAAAATAGCTTCTTAAGCTTTTGACATTATTTAGTTTATCCTTTTATAGTGAAGATAGCCTTCCAAGCTTTTCATACTATTTATCTTTCCCACTTCTAATACTATTTAGTTTATTAGACAGGTCATCACAAACCTTCATTTCATGATTAGGTCAAAATATCATCTCCACTAATCACCCTTTAAATAGATTTAAATTAAATTTAAGATCATGTGAGCTTAAATTTTCAATTTCATATTGACAATAATAAATTTAAGGCTAATCAAAGTATTTATTCAAAATCATATTCAAACTATCTTAATTGAGCTAACAATATTTATATATAAATCTAAAGATAAACTACCTCAACTAAGCATCATCTTTTCCTTTGTTGGACCACATAACTTTTAAGAAGTCAAATTAAAGTAAGAAAACATGGGTGGTATTCATATGTCTAGTTATTCTTGTGAGTTCCCTCTACACATTCTTTATGCTCAAAATAATTCAAGTGAGTCTAAGGTTAACCTTTTAGAGCAAAAATATTTCTTCAAAATTAAAAAGTTGCTCCTTTTATAAAAATAACTATAAAATAATATTTCCTTTCTAAGCCTAATGTACTTAAAGTACTTAGGCTTGTTTTCGTACTTTTTATTTTCAACTTATCCTAATTATCATATTTATGAAATTCAATTCAAATATATATATATATATATATATATATATATTATCTTTAAAAAAAAGTGATAGGATAACTCATAAACCATAAGCCACCCATTTTAACCTTAGTTTTCATATAAAAACTAATCAAGGCTTTGTGGCTCATACCACCCTCTAGCCTTTAAAATTATTCTTTTTTTAAAATATTAAAATATATATTTATATAATTATTACTACAACATCATTTCTTAAAAAATGTAATAATATATATTCCACTAATACACATATTTTTTGATAGAAATAAAAAAAAAGGAAAAAATTTCACTTACAAAATTTTTAGAAAGATCCTTGAGAATTATCTAAAAATATTAAGAGTCATATTATTTTTATTTAAATGAATAAATATATGTTTTTAATAAAATAAATTAATATGAATGAGAAAGAATTTTTACTAAGTTAAGATAACCAAAAGATCAAAATATTTGCAAAGTGGGATTGTAATACTAGCTTTGTCTTGGGTGAAAAATAAAAATTTTGAGAATGAAAAAATGGGTTACTAAAATAAAAAATAGTGAAGAGTTGAGGACTTGATACTTATAAGTGATAAAAAAATAAGGTGTAAAGAACACTGATAGAAAGTAAAAGGTGAGGTGTTAGCTTTTGAAAATGTTTCGATTCTTATAGTCAAAACACAAGATATAATATTTATTACTTTGAAATATGTAAGATTTTAGAGTAAATGTGTGTAGAAGAAAAAAAATGAGTTAGAAGGGTGGTAGGTTAGACAAGCTTGTGTGAAAAATTATTTTCTTTTTCCTATTTTAATTAAATATTAATATAATGTAGATTAGTGTGTAAATAAAATGATACTTTTCATTTAAAAATTTTATATAGATAGAATAAAAAAATTTAGCAATTCTAAAACTATTTTTAGTTTTATAAAATTTATTGATTTTACTCATAACTCTATATCATATTTTTAAACATTACATATGAAATAAAGTTAAAAAATTGTAATTTTGGTATTAAAAATTGCCTTTTGAAATATACTTTCCAAAATATATTTTTCTCAAAATTTTCCATACCTTTATGATTTTAGAAAAAAATAAAAAAGTCTTAAATGTAGTTGTCTTGATGACAAAAACTACTCCCCAGGCTTTGTGAGTTTGGAATTCTTTTATTTTCTTTTTATAATATGATATTTACATAATATCTTACTTTATTTTTTTCAAAATTTTTAATTAAGTCCTTTTTTAAAAAAAATTCTAATAGGCTTTTCTTATACTCATTTGCTACTAATCATACTTCTATTTATCTTAAACAATTCTAATTGAGTCTTTTTTTTACAAATGTTACAGTAAATACTTTGATCATGCTCACATTTATCTTTTAAAATAATTAAGTAATTTCATACAGTATTACATTATAAGATTGAGCAATGAAGGGTATTTAAGCCTTATAACATAATATAAAAGTCAAATATTATATTCTTAAAACCTAATATTGAGAGAGTGTTTAAAAATTCTAGGAACATAATATCTAACCCTATATTGATATTATAACCAATGTTTTGTATTAATAATATAACATTGAGTGGTGTTTAATATTATTAATATAGCCTCTCTCTTAAGCACTATAATTTGAAAAAAAATTTATGCACCTTGTTTCATAAAGGTAATTGTGCAATTACACAAAATTTTCGTGGTATAATGTGAATATTTTGTAATTTGTAATTCCTATTTAATGTAATAATGTCCCATAAATTATTACATTATACAGTTAATGTCCAAAAATGTTACAGAAATTATAAAGGTAGCTCACTCAATAAGAATTATATTAGAAAATTTTGGGCTAAAAAATATGCCCAAATATACACTTAAATAAAATTGAATAATATTCATAAAAAATAATTCTAGAAAAATCTAAAAAATACCCATTAAAGAGTGTTCAAAGAATGGAGCACAATAGCACAAGTTTTATCATTTTCTAGTGGCCATAAGGTTACTCGTGGGCTATATGCACTACCTAAGTATGTGGGGAAAGGGCTAACATGTTCATCATCTCTATCACCTAGTAGGTAAGCAACTTGGGTCATTTGAACTAGTTGCAAACTGGAATTCAGCTTGGTTTCTTTTCATACTATTTTGTTGTAATTTTAATGGAAATTTTCATCTAAATCATTCCAAATCTTATTTCTTATCCAACCTAATCAAATATAATCTAAAAAATTGCTAGAAAAATGCATTCCAAATTTTCATAAATTGTAGTTTTTCAAGATAAATAATTCTTAATACTTTAAGTAATTTTACCATTCAAATTAGCTCCATTCATATGCAAAAACACATTTCTCAAATGATTGAATCATCATTGAATCTAAAACATGTTGTAATTAATTTTTGAATTTTCCAAAGTTTTCAAAACTTTAGAAATCATGTTTTTGGGATATGCTTCTCCAAAATTTGTTATTTTTGGCCTTTAATAGCTTAATTCATTCTTGATATCATGTTGTATTACTCCAATTGCAATTTTAATCCAAAATGTGTAAAATTTTTAAAAATTCAAAAAGCTAAAATGATAACTTTTGAAACAAATTTCTTGAAAAAGCATTATTCTCATTGGAAAAGAATTTTCCACAACAAAACATATAGTTCTAGATACACATTCCATGTGCAATATGTTCTCCAAAAAAAACATGAGCCTAAAAAAATGTACTACAAAGTAGTGGAAATCATCTTCCTTGAAATCTTATATAACATACATGGTAGCAAGCTTAAAGTTTATTAAAAAAAAGGGAGGAGGAGCATACAGTATATCTGTGAATGGATGGCATGCACAATGCTAATGCATTCTAACATTATACATACACAAATATGCAATTACATTGTTCCATGAAGATTCATCGTAATAATAAGCAAAAAGCCATAGCCACACATATTTTCAAGTTTTACATAATAGAGAAATGGCCAATAATTACATGTGTATATATTGTAATAGTAAGCAATATCATTTTTGACATGTCAAATATGCACACACTTATAAGAAAAAAAATTCATGAATCTATCAAAATCCAATGCATAAAATATACAAGCATGCAACATATCAACACTCACATATTTGTATATCTGTTGAACTCTCCATTTAATGCCCACATATTTTCCAAAAACTTATAAGAAATTATTCACGAAATATTGGTATCATGCACATAAGCTTTCATAAAATTGATGCTTAAATTTAATAAAGAAAATCTCCTTTAATGTGTAAATGCACTTTTGGCAAAAAAAATGGAAATACATGTGTATATTCCTTTTAATTGCTTCAATAAATTAGATGTGATGCACAATTGATAGGCTTTAATACTAATTGTTGGACAATTTATAAAATTAAGAGAATTTTTACTAATTCCAATTGTGCATCACATCAATTTACAAGTAGAAAGCACTTTTTTAATACTTAGAGGAAAGAAATAAGAATTGACTCTTGCCTAAGTCATTTAATCCTTCCATGGGTATTCCTTAATTATTAACACCAAATGGTCTTTGATGATTGAATGAGATGTTTACAATTGCATGAACAAAATTGAATATGGGTGTTCCTTAAAAAGACATAAATAAAATAATATGTGAAGAGGATCACAGTCCTTTTGCTGAACACCTAGCAATTTTATGCTTTGTATATTAATGATATAATAATACAAACTTGAATTAGGGTTAGAGAGGTACGAGACCTTAATATATAATAGTGAAGCTAAGTCATAAATTTTACTTATCATAAAAGTTATACCTAGTTATCAACTTTAGGCTAAAATACTAAATGTACTTATAAGTTAATAGTAACTAAAATTGGATATTAAATGACATTAATATTAATAACTTATTTCTAAATTAATGTGAGTCTACAAATTGAAAATTTTTTCCAACATTTTATTTATGGTTTAATTAGAATTCAATTGAAATTCTCAAGATAATATGTTAAAATCACTAATATATATTTTATTAGTGAATAAAATAATAAAATATTTTTATTCCATTTCCAATGCCTTAAAATCTCATATTAGTTTACTTAATGTGAAATTTCATTATTATACTTTTTTCTTATAATTAGGTTTTTAAGTTTTATTTTTATTTACAATTAATTCTTTGCCATAGTCAATCTGAAGATTTCTGTGTATAATTTTCTAATGTGATATATATTTTTCATTTTGTGCAATTATATCTTAGCATAAAAATTTAAAGAAAAGTAAAATCTTGATCCCCAAATTAATAAGAGAATTAAGGAGTTGTAATTCCAATTATACTTATAATTAATTATAATGAATTCTCTTTCATTGTATTTGATGCTGTCTAAAAATATTGAATGTCATCTAAAATAACTAACCAATTAGGATGTTTGTATAGAGAATGAATGGTCAACAGTGCATAACATAAGTGTTCTATCAAATGCATTTTGAAACTCAAGTCAAAATTTTAGATAGATAACATTATGGATTGATAAAGTAAATAGGTTAGAGTGAACATAACTTTTGCTATTTATAGGTTAAGACATGTTGTTTGGTATGATTAGTAAGCCAATGAAGAGTGTTTATATGGTTAAGAAGTTGTAAAGTTCTCATCTTTATATGCATTATTTGAATAGAGTGATTGTCATTCTTTAAGCATGATTTTACTTGGTATGAATAATAAACTATGCCATTGGACTGCTTGGCCTTCCCATAATTGCTAGTAAATCATCATGTGTTAATTGAACTTAAGATAAGTTGAATTAGTCATGAATTGAATTTATTGAATTAACCAATTAAATATATAAAGTTGCATCAATATTTGTATGCATATTTCCTATCCTATTAATGAAATAATTCTCATTAAGTTACTTAGAAAAGAAACTAATAATGAAGTAAATTATGCCATTGCATATAATACATTAAATGTGGAAGGAACTTGGTGGGTGAACATAAGGAAATTAAAGATATATATTGACACTTCTTAAAGGTCTAACTAGGTCCAAGATGGGTTAACCAAATTAAGTTACCTACATAAAAAATAAAAGATTAGGTTTATATGGTAGAGAGGTCTACTTAAGCCATTAATGAATTAGGTAGAGTTTGTGTATGGAAATGTATCTTTAGTATCAAGTGCATACCTAGAGCCTTTTATAGGACCATGTTATTCAAGAGTATGTTAGCATGGTGACAAAATTTAGGGTTATCCTTGTAAATGTTGTCTCTAACATGTTAGAGTGATTTTAATTCATGATAGTTTGCATTTAGGCTTAAACCTAGTCAAAAAGGTAAGCATGCGACTAGAATGACTAAATATTTGGTTAAGTGTGCACTTTTTATTACGAGTTAGGTTGAAGTAGTGTTATTCAACTAGGTAGGATCCAATTGGACATTTTAGTCATTGTCACTTGCCCCTTTCTTCCTAACCTATTTGGATGAATTTACACTTGTCCTATATTAAGTGCTTGCATGCTCACAGGCTTTGCCACTTATATTGTTATGGATCTCATTGCTTTGGACATTGTTGCTTATCTACTCCATATGAACATTACAAGCTATTTGTTCAAGAGAATCGTTTGGATAACATTTATTTCCTAACCTTTAATATTTTGCTTCTTCGAAGGCTACCTTTAAACATAGATGTCCTTTACCCCCTATGCTTTTATGATACTTTCTTCATCAGAATCTTCTAATTCTTTTTTGACCTTATTGGAGCAATCAAAATTATTCAAGGCCATTTTTGCTTTGCCTTTAATTTTTGTCATAGCTAATCAATCTAAAAGCATTGACAAAGAAGACTTGGCTTCTTATTTAATGAAAGGACTAGGAAACCTAAATTGGATGAATATGGATATAAAATATACAATTACATCCTATCATTGGACATATTTAGAAGTTATAGTTGACCTTTAATAATGTTGTTCAATCACCAAGGATATAAGATTATTATTTGTTTCTACTTAAGGACATGAACAAGCTTGTAACTATGATTTGTTGTCTTTTTTCATGTTTTATAGTGACATTAAGCAATGGGTCAAAATTTTTCCTCCCTTTCTACCTTTCAACAATGCATTATTAGCTGTTTGAATGTTTTCCTAACTTAGTTAACTTGGAATGTTTGGTGTTTGCTAGCATGCTTTGAAACCCTTTGTAATAAGTGCAAACCTAAATCTTGTAATTCATGAGTCTTCCTTTATTTTTACACTTATTCCTATCAAAGGAAATAGGGTTGACCATATTATACAAAGATTTAATCGGATACTCTTTAATTGACTACATAGTAGCGTGAAAGGTTGGAAAATAGCTTTTTTAAAGTTTAGATGGCTGAAGGTATAAAGTGATGTTAGATTTATGTTACTAAAAAATTATACCTTGTAAAATGGGTTAAGGCCCTTGAGCACCCACCTTTAATAGCTACTTGTGGGATGATTGCATTTACATACATTGTATCATGTTTTTTGTGTAAAAACATTTTAATTATTATGTTTAATGTTATACCTACATAATATAAGTAAATATAATAATTATTCCTAGAATAATTTATTTATTCCTAAAATATTCTTAGTTGAGTATTATTGTAAACTAAGATAACAATAATATATTAAGACTAGCTTGTATGAGAACTAATGACCATGGTCATAGATACAAGATATCAAGTCAATACATAGGTACATATTAGAGAATAAATGTATTATATTGACCTAAAATGAGAATGCTATATGGATTGCTTTGTAAATATCACAAGCAATTCTCATAATAATAATAACATAGGTGGTCTTTTGATAAGAAATCACTATAGTTTCCTATAAGAGGAGTCATGTACTTTGATGCCATTTAATGTTGTCTATAATGGGGTCAGCCTAAAAGGTGACTATTAGGTATACCATGAATAATGCGGAAGCATGTGAATAATCTAGATGGAATTTTATCCCTATTATGTTTGAGGAGTGATATTCATTGGCCCTTTGATTACGTCAAACAATGAAATGCAGAGTTGTGCCCAAATGAATTGATATATGATATTGATTCATTTATTTTTAATTAGTCTACTCAAAAATCAAGAAATATATAAATTGAATTATGAAGCAGGTGATGTATTTCAAGCCTCAAGTTCAATTTAGATATTCAAGACAAAAATGGACTAAACTGCATAAGATATTAGTCATGAAAAGGTTATGTCGAGTCATTGACATTCTCAATACTTAAATGACAATGATGTATTACTAGATATTATTCATTATTTATGATACTAAAATAGGATTTTAATATCACTACCAATATAATGAAAATTTACAAGATTACATACAAAGAACATGTCAAATATTAGGGTCATAGTATAATTAAGAATACTTAGTTAGACTAAGGCTCCTAGTTAGCATGAGTCTAACATGATTAGGCTTCACTAAATAGTAGTTCAATATGATTAAGGTATACTTAAGAGGCATTAGATATGAGTTAGTTATTAATTAGTTATATTTGGGCTTGGTTAATAATCAAAATCCAATTGTCTTTTTTTTCTTAAGGTAAATTTGGTTAGAGATCAAAAAGGGATTTTATGTATGAGATAAAATAAAATAGTAAGATAGTAATATCTAACTAATATCAATCAAATCTTTTAAAGGAATAATTTGGTTGAAATATCAATTTTTAAAAAGGAAATATGTAATAGAGAGATTGATAATATGATTTGATAAATATTTGACTAAGATTAGAAAAACCTACAATAATCATTTATGAGATAGAGAGAGAACCATATGTTGATTGAGAATGTGATCCAAAATTGAAGAAGTTCTATAGCTAGCATTGCATTGAGAGAGGGAGAGATTCTTTCCAATTTGATTGATGTATTCAATTGCTTCTATGGATACCATAAAGACATTCCTTCAAATAACATTTGTGTTTCATGATAAGTTATATTATGTGTTCATACATTCATGATCAATTTGTTCGAACATTGGTGATTAGATCATTTGGGTGATCGTGATAAGATAATTTGTGTATTTGTGTTCATCAAACTAGAAGATGATTTGTGGTAGCATTCATGGCACAGACACCGGAAGATCATTTGAATTAAATTCTTTTGCATCAAATTAGTTTCACAAAACTAAGGTATAAATACTAATATTAATTTATATTTCTTCTACTTGAATCCTTGATAGATTTTAGGATAAATTTTTAAATTTTTTGTTGTCCTGTTTGATCTAAAATCGAACAATAATATCAAACTCACTTGTAAAATCATAAGTCAGATTACACAGTTTATTTATTTTGATGTATATATGATATATAAATAAATCAATTCTTTTTCATCGTTGCGAAATGAGAAGAAAAATATTACATAGTAAAATTTTCATACATGAATAATTTCGTTTTACGTGAAATCACGTTAGACGGATTTCGTTTCACGTGAAATCATGTTATAAGGCTTTCGATTCAGTAAACCTTACATATATGAAATCATTTTTCTATAACGATCGTTTCACGTTAAAATATATCTCGTTAAAATTGTATATGTAAACGTCACATACGTGAAATCAGGATAAAATTGTGACGTGATATCACTGTCAGGGAAATCGTGATATGTGATTTTGGTTTTAAAATGTATGTGGTATTGACCTTTTGATAACAGTGAGATAACGTGATGAAAAAAAATGGAAAGAATCACATGATTTCATGTTATTTAAGATATTAGGTCAGTTGGTTTATTATTTTTAAAGATAATTTTTTATTTTTAATAAACAGAAGAATTTATTTGATGATCGAACTATTTTTAAAATCTATTTCAAAAATTTAAAATTTTAAATATGTAACTTAAAAATAAAGAGTACAAACATTTTTTTAGATATTATTAAAATTTGTTCTCTTATTTTTTATGTTAATTTTGTAATTAATTGAAATATTTCCTTATTTATAACACCAATTACATTCTATTCTATTCCTTGTTTCCTTTTGATCTGAAAATAATTTTTAAAAGTAGTTTTTAAGAATAGTTTCTAAAAAAACAAAAACAAAAACATATTCAAATACACTTTTTTTTAAAAAATATGGAAATAAGTTTTCATTATATGTGATTATGTTTTTTGAAAACAAATATGGCATTGATTTTTTTTAAGGATAGTATATATATGATTTTAATTGTGAAATTAGGATTAGCATTAGGACACCAAGAGTTGGGGTATTTTTGGAAGATAAAATCTGTTTTTAAAACAATTTCTAATGGGTTAATTTGAAACCAAAATCTAATCCCATTTTAAAATAAAAAAGATTAATAAAGATTTTAAATTTTTAAAATTTAAACTAGCTAATATTATCTTTTGTGATGTTTGCATAACTTTATGTGTTGTATGATGTATGGTGCGTAGTATAACCCTTCCAGTTCAATATGATTGGAATTTATTTTTATTGCAATATTAAAATATGACCTAGTGTCATGCCTCTCTTTATTATTTTTAATTTGTATATCCTTTTCTCACCTAACTCCCTTTGAATATAAGTCAATTTTTTTTTCAATTGAATGTAATCTAAATCATACATGACATCCATAGAGGAGTTGGAACCATGAGAAGGCCATGTGAGGTTCATCAAAGAAAGTGCTTAAAGAAGTTGCTACACTTTAAGTTAATTAGTTAATTATTTTATAGGCTTAAGAGGATCAAGGTAGTTAGGGGCCATACTATGTCACATTTAATTATATGCTTTATTTGATATATGAGATAACTTAGATAGTTTGCATGAATAAAAGGCTAATTATAGTAAGATCTAAAATAATTAAGTTAATTAAATACCATAATTAACATATTAAATCAGTAATAATTTATGATGTCTTCTCATGCTTGACACTCGTTAAGACCTTGATTGATATACAATAGATTTGCTAAAGCAAGGTACCTTATTTACTTTGGTAAGATGCAATAAGTTAATAGTGATATCCAAATATTAATTATTAGGTGTGACTTAATTGAGCCATCTCAGTAGGATTAGGGGCCTAGAGGTATAGAGTTAGCCTTTAGTTCATAAGATGGACTAGAATAAGTGTGTTCATCTAGCTATTTAAAATTTGTATGTGATATAATTGGCAAGTGTTGTCTACCTAAATAGCCAAGGCTAATTTGTGACTAGGTGAAATATGGAACTTAATCCTTTAGAAAATCTCAACAATATGATTTTTTGAATTAATAATAAAGGCTATTAGTTTTAATAAAATAATGGGAGGAACGTTTAATAAAAGAACTTATTAAATGATTAAAACATGATACATATTTTGCATATCCATTATAGATATTAATGGCAAACACATCAAACAACCTATTACTACAATTGTGAGAAGGACAAATCGATAAGGGCAGATTCCATGGATTGGTATAGGTATTTTTGGATAGTCCTCAAATATGAGCAAAAGTTATACATCCTAAAAGGACCTATTCCTCAGCCACTTGAAGTTGGTTCCCCTTGTGCTGAAAGAGATGCTTTCGACATTGATTGCCTTATATTAGTTACCATGGACTTTGAGCTTTAGAAGTAATATGAGAATATAAAAACTTATAATGTGTTCAACCACCTTAAGAAACTTTATTAAAGGAAACTCAACATGAGAGGCATAATATCTTTAAAACATTATTTAAGTGCAAACTAGCAGAAGGAAATCCTATTAGGCCTTATGTACTTAAAGTGATTATGTATGTTGAGAACCATAAGTAATTGAGTTTTCTATTAGGCTAAGAGTAGGCTATTGATGTAGTTTTATAATTGTTTCCACAAAGCTATAGTCAATTTGTCATGAATCATAAAATGAACAAAATTGACAAAACAATACTATAAATATTAAGCATGTTCAGAATTATTGAATGGAATTTGCAAAAGGTAAAGCTCAATACTAAAATAATAGTTTAAAAGGGCAAAGTCCAACGCAAAGGCAAGAACAAGAAAGATTTAAAATCCAATGGCAAGCCCAAGCTCAAGTCCTCTATACTGAAACCTAAAGGTGGTGTGCCTAAGGAAGGGAAATGCTTCCATTACAATGAAATCAGATATTGAAAAAGAAACTACAAGGTCTAATTGGAGGATTTGGAAAGAAAATAGGAAGTGGGATATCTAGCTACTTTAGGTATTTTTATTATAGAAGTTAATAAATGCTTGTCTGTAACGTAAATACTAAATAGATTAAATCCAATGATTTAAAATTAATCTACTTTTAGCACCACCACTTAGGTTATATAAATAAGAAGTGTATATCTAAGCTTTATAAAAATGGACTCTTAAATTCATTTGATTTTGAATCATATGTGGTATGTGAATCTTATATTTTAGGCAAAATGATTAAAGCCTTATTTACTAGACATAGTAAGAAGGCTAATGATTTGTTAAGCCTCATACATAGTGATGTATGTAAGCCTATTAGTTTACCTAATAGAAGGGGTTTTTAGTTATCACAACCCACCTAGTCATGACTAGTGTGGAACTTATTTCCTAGTTTCCACTAGCCTAAACTACTCTTAGGAAATTGGTCCCACAACATTATTGCTAATAAAGAAAACATATTTCTATAAATATAAACATAAATATAATATTTACACTCAAACATATGTATTGTTTCATATAATATACCCTACAAGGCCTAAATACTTTTAAATATAGACTACAAAATAACTATGGTTGCCCTAATGGGTTGTGCACTAAAGAATTTTACTTATGAGTTACAAGTGGAGTTAGAGATTCTATTAAAACATTTGTAAAGGAAGAAAATAACTGAAGAGTAAGTCATTGACTTAGTAAGTGAATTATCTACCTAATATGCAAAGTCCTTGCCATACATATTTTCAATTAATTATTCCAATTCTCATTCCTAATCATATTCCATTATGTTCTAATACACATTATTATCCATAACATCTAAGAATAGTAAATAATATTAAGAACAATAAATCAAGATAATAGTTAATTCATAAACATAGTAAACAAGTAAACCATCTTGTAATTCCCCACATTTAAAGCCATTCACTAACCTAACTTTGTTCCTCTAGGCACCTTTACCATTTATAAACATTTTCAATTTTAATATCAATTCTCAATGTTTCATTCATATTAATAATCCCCCTATTTCACAATTTTCATTCAATAATATCTCCCCTTTAGGATTTTCCACAATCAACCATAACAATATAATCATAAACACATATCAAATCATAAGTATATTCCCTTTAGGAATTCCATCATCATAACTATAAATAAAAACTTTTATATGAACAATAAGTAAGCATTGGAACTATATAAGCATAACATACCTTAAAATATCAAAAGCTAACTGAAATTGAGTACATAAGGTGTCATTGTAATATTCCTAGTTCAAATATAAAAAATCGTATAAATTTTGAGATTTGTGGATGAATTATTTATTTTGTTAATACCAATTTTAAATTTATTTTTTGAATTAAAGGTTTTAGAATATTAAAAATGATATTTAACATAATATTTGAAATTTATTTATTTTTATATATGGCTGTTATTGATTTAAATAATTTGTATAGGGGATTCTTGCAAGTTGAAAATACTTTTATGAGATATTTCGTTTGAATTTGATTCGTTATTTTTTAAAATTGTGACAATTTTAAAATAATTATTTTTAGCAATCTAAAATTTATGAAATTATTAAGAATATATGTAAATATGTTATTATTGAAAATGTATTAAAAAAATATTTGAGAACTTTAGACAAAATTAGTTTGTGACAATGAACTTTTAAAATAAATGTTTAGGATTATTTCAATTTTAAAAGGAGGGCTGAGACTTTTGTGATACGGGTGAGTTCATATAGTGCAAGAAACGCCATAACAAAACTCTAACCTCAATTTTTAGCATCTTCTCTCTCCCTCCTGATTTTTATTTCTAATGTCAGCACTTTTTTTTTTCATTAAAGAACCTTTTTTTTGTTATTTTGGCCGGCTATTTTCCTTTTAGCGATAGGTTTTCTGTCTCACTTCAGAACTCTATCTTTTCTCGTCTTCTCCTTCTCGCTCCTCTCCACCACCATCTCTCTTTCTCCTTATTCCTTTTTTTGGTGATTTTCTTTCTTTCTCTAATCCTCGAGCACACTCCCCTTGTCTCAATCGTTGAAGCTGCACTCTGCTGGGTTTTGCTCTGCCGTTCGTGCCCTTGCCACAATGCCTTCGTGTGTGTTGAGGCAATATGACGGTATGGTACAGGAGCAACTCGGCTTGTCTTTTCTGGTGCTCCCTTCTCCTTTCCCTCCTCCGATTCCAGCACCCTATACTACTACACCTCATGTTGAACTTCTTTAGATGCAATGGCAGTAGGTGACATGTGGAAGTCAAGTACTACAGTGCCAACCTAGCAGCTGGAGCTATCATTCTACTCCATCTTTATCGGTGATCCGGCACTATCCCACACCATCGATGAGCTCTAGCCAAGTGGGTGAGCATGTTTATCTCATAAAAATTTAGTATTTATGTTGTTTTATTGATTAAAGCAAGAAAATCTATTTGGGTATTGTTTAATCTATGAGATAATGCATACCAAAAATTGATTTTTATGTTGAAAAATACTAAGATAATATGATTTAAGTGAATATGGTATTAAAACGTTATGAAGAAAATATAGATAGAGTACTCGATTTTTGTATTTTGCATGATTCTAGTATAATTCAAGGAAACCCTTTTATATAATTTTTAAGATATATAATGACTTGTGGATATAGGAATACTATGTTATGTATTATCAAGTCCTAGTAATTATAATTAAATTATATGGATCCGAAGAATTGCCACTTGATGATATATTTTCACTTTTGTAAATAAGTATTTGAAAATAAGGAAGAATGATGAGCTAGAAATCTAAAGTGAGTAAATGGAATACTTAGATTATATTTATCATATAAAAGTTAATAACTTGATATTTGAAGTTAATCTAAGTAAAGTCTTAAATTATGGTTAATTGCACAAATCTATGTTAGGAAATACAAAGAAGAAGAAGAAGAAGAAAAGTTGATAATAAAATTTTTGTAGAAAAATGGGCAGAGTCCCCTCTATTTTTAGGCACTTCCTGAAGGTCACACGCCCTAAAATATAGAACCTGGATATTTTTCAAATACAACAATGATAAACATATACATAATACTATACAATTATAACATATATGCATATAAACGATTCAACACATAACTGCTGAATCAATAACACAATCATCAATTCATTTCTAATTCTAATTCATAATAATCCCCAACTATCAAATCTTCTAATCCATGCGGTCTTCGATTCTTCGTGGATACCACAAGGCTCAATTCTTAACCTAAAAATATTGGAAATTAAACGAATCAATTATGAGAACCCAATGAGCATATAACTATCACCACTTTATAGGTAATCAATTTTATATATACTAATCATAAATTATTCAATAATGAAACTAAAGAACATTAAAAAACCTATTTTTCCTAAAATTACTAAAATATATAGAGTTATACCTTGAAATGGAAGTTCACCTGCACATGACTTAAACTATATTTATTATGACACAATCATAAGAGTCTTAACTTTTTGTTAGAAGTCAACATTATGTACTACCCATTTCGAGTAGGCATCACACTTAAAAACAACCATTAAGACTTGATAAATCATCATATTCACATTATGCCTTTACATTCATATCAAACAATAACATCCAATAATAAGTGAAGTTCTAATATCACATCAAATCACACACTCAATTATAGTAAACATATATGTAACTGCCTTTTTATTTCAGGATCAAGTTTACACTTTTCTGCACTACTTACCAAAAATTTTCCATCCGACTCTCAGATCAATCTTATATCCTTCTTAACCATCAATCAAGAATTTTTCATTTGACTTTTGGTATCATCTTTCCATTCCAACTCATGTTATTCAATGTTATTGCTCTAGAATAGTTTAAAAATTTTCAATGCCTCATAAGGCTTAATTCACAATGTAGTTAATATGCTAGAACTTTATTCTATTCATATCACCTAATCCAATACAAGTCCGCATAGATAACTATTCAACAATTATGAGTAATCAATCAAAGCATATGACTCAATCACAACACGATCTATTATAATTCTATCACTATCAGTTAATCAGTATCTAATAACGATACTATGTTTCCACTACACACTTTGTTCAATTAACATTTACTAAAATAAAATCCATGGCACTAAACTTATATATGAATTTATTTGCATGAATAAGAAATATGTGCTATCAAGAAATAGAATATAATTCACAATATTAAGTCACCTTTTATAAAAAAATAAAAACTAGTGGTAAGATATATACTCACCCAGTGAGGCATGTTCACCAAAGAAGCTTAAAGTGATTCATTCTTGTCTTCTTCTTACCTATCATAAATCCTAATTCATCATGTATAATATTATGAATACAAGAATACTATCTATTTTTGTTTTCATGCATTATGAATCCAACAAGTATATTAGTCATACTTGAGTATAGAGGTATAGAAACAAATTCTATCTCATACTTAAGTATATACTCACTTATAGATGTCTAGAGAGCAATTTTGGATGCCATACTTGAGTATAAACTCAAGTAGGGCCATCCAGAGGCTCTGATTTTAGGTATACTTGAGTATAGGCCTCCAGAAAGTGATTTTAAAGCCATACTAGCTTATATACTTGAGTATCATTCCTAGATTTATAGATTTTCTTTGAAAACATTATAAATATGGTTAACTTTGTTCAAATCCAACACATACACATTAATAAATGCAAAAACCAACCCAAATCTAACATCTACACACATTCCTACACTACCTATATTAATAATTCATGCCACAATGTTTCTTATCATTATCTAATTCTCATTTTGGTAACATAACCACATCAACCCTTCATAGAATCAAACCATCCAAAAGTAATTAGCTTTTAAGCAGATTATCTACTTATAGTAATATGGAAAGATGAGAAAATGGCTTAAAGAAGGCTTGGTTAGTCTTATATCATACCCAGTTAACCTAAAATTAGAAAAAGAACCCAAACTCTTACTTAGCTTCCATTATTAAATAAAACCCATGTATCTGCTAACCAAAACTTAGTTTCTAGGAAGAAAACCTTAATTGAAGATGTATAGTAATGTTTCTTGAAGTTACTTAGTTGAATCTCTTCCCAAAACTAATGGATTTGGAATAGAGAAATTGTGAAGAAGGAGATAAAGGAGAAAGAAGCTCATTTGGTTTCTAAAAGCAAATAAGTACTAGTTACCTTTGAGAGGTATAAGGTGGCTTTGGATATTTTTAAGGGCATTTTTATGATTCAAGAATGAATAAGGGGTGAAATTGGAATAAAGACTCCTAAATCTCTTGTATACATAACTACTCAAACCCAGTTCATATTACCTTTAATCCAATTCAATTCTTCTTATATTTGCTATGATAATCTAGTTTTCTCAAATTTGATCTCTCCTTAAACTCATTCGTAACAAATAAGTGATTACCATATGCATATAAATTCTAATAAAATAAATTAAATAAATCTAAATTTTCTCTAAAGGGACGTAACATCAATATTCATCATATTTATTGATGACTTTAGTAGATATGGATATATGTATCTAATGAAACACAAATTAGAATCCTTTGAAAAGTTCAATAAATTCAATAATAAAGTACAAAACTAAATAAGCAAAAATATCAACACACTTTGATCAAATTAGGGTAGAGAATATTTAAGCCAAGAATATGATAACTACCTGAAAGAGTATGGTATAATATCATAACTCACTCTACTTAGAATGCTATAACGGAATGGTGTTTCAAAGATATAAAATTGCACCCTATTAAACATAGTACAATATATGCAAGTTATGCAAATCTTCTAATATCCTTTTGGGATCTTCTTTAGAGATATTTGCTTTTACACTTAAACATGATTTTTTTAAAGTGGTTCAAAAGATTCCACATGATATATAAAATAAGAAACATCCCAATATGTTTTTTTATAAATATTTAGGGTTATAAAGTCTACATAAAACATTAAACCTTTAATGAGCTTAGACCTAAATCGAATAAATATTGCCTTGCAAGATATCCTAAGGAAACCAAGGGATATTATTTCTATAATTCTGCTGAAGACAAAGTGTTTTTCACTCAAATTGATGTTTTCCTTGAAAGTGTTTATTTCTATAAAGACCAATGGAAGAAGAATAGAAGTTAAAGAAATTTGAGACTTACAAAATGACATTGAATTTTTAAACAAACCTAAATAAAAGTCACAGGTTGTTATAAAGTGAGAACTTGTTCAAGTAATATAAGGCTAGCATAAATCTAGTAAGGTAAGCTATGAGTGTGAGAGATATGGATTTCTTATGACTTAACATAGTGATGTAATGCTTATGGATCGAGTTAAGCCTAAAACTTACAATGTTGTTAAAAGGCCAAACTCTAAGAAATAGCTTAAGGCTATAAAATCTGAGATGGATTTCATATATACCAACTAAGTATGCATTATGATTTACCCATTTTAGGGGGTAAAACCTACTATGTGCAAGTGGGTTTTTAAGAAGAAAATCAATATAGATGGTAACATACAAACCTTTAAAGAGAATTAGTTACTAAAGGTTTTAGGCAAATTTATGGTATAGATTATAATGATGCCTATTCATCGATTGTCGTGCTTAAATTCATTCAATCTTAGTTACTATTGCAACTTTTTATGATTACAAAATTTGGTAGATTGAAATAAAAATACTTTCCTTAATGGGAAGCTTCTTGAGGATGTGTACATGACATAACCTAAGGGTTTTGTCATTCCTAAAAATGTTGGAAAAGTATATAAGCTGTAAAAATCTATTTATGGATTGAAGCAACCTTATTAAAGCTAATATCTTTATTTTGATGATATGATTAAAGAGTTTGATTTCATAAAAATAAAGATGAATCTTATATTTACAGAAAGTTTAGTAGGAGCATAATTGTTTTCCTTATATTGTATATGGATGTTATATTACTTATTCAAAATGATATCCTTACATTATATGTTATAAAGACTTGGTTAGGGAATTATTTTTCAATGAAAGATTTTAGTGAAGCTACCTACATGTTAAGTATCAAGATCTATAGAAATAGATCAATAAGATTGCTTAGCCTAACTTAGAGTACATATATTAACAAAATGCTAAAATATTTTATCATTAAAGAATTGAAAAGGAGTTCTTACCCATGTTATATGACATAAATTTGTCTAAAGCTCAATGTCCTATGACATAAGATGAGAAAGATCATATGAATAAGATTCCATATGCATTAGCAAATAGATTTATCATGTATGTCATGTTATGTACTTATACTGATGTCTTATATGCTTTAAGCATGATGAGTAAGTTCTACTCAAATTTTAGTGAATGTCATTAGATTGTTGTCAAGAATATCCTTAAATACTTAAGAAATACTAAAGATTTATTCTTGATATATGGAAGTGAGGATGAACTAATCGTAAAAGGTTACACTAATGTTAGTTTCTAGTCCAATAAGGTTGATTTCACATCACAATTAGGTTATATGTTTTGCATGAATAGTAATATTGTAAGTCAAAAAAGTTCAAAGTAAGAAATAATGGATGATTTTACCATAGAGGCTAAGTACATTACTGCTTTAGTTATGTCAAGTGAGGTTGTTTAGATCAGAAGATTCATTACTAAACTTGACGTAGTTCCTAGAATTTCAAACTTAGTGGACATTTATTGTAATAACAATAAGGCCATTATATAGGTTAAAGAAACCTGATCTCACCATTGATTTAAGCATACACTTTGATGCTTCCATCTTATTTATGAAATTATTAATAGAGCAGATGTGAAGATATGCAAAATGTCAATAGACAATAATACCTTCGACTTACTAATAAAACTTTTAACATAATAGAAGTATGATAGTCATTCAAAATCATATGGTATTAGATACATGAGTGACTGGTTTTAGTGTAAATAGGAGATTATTAGTGTATACTTTAATTCCCAATTATAGAATGATTGCATTTGCATACATTATATTATATTTTCCATATAAAGGTATTTTAATTATTATATTTGATGTTATATTTGCATAATATAATTAAATATAACAATTACCTTGGAATAATTTATATTATTCCTAAAATGTCTTTATCGAGTATTATTGTAAATTAGGATAATAATACATCAAGACTAGTATATATATTGACTGATACTATAAAAACAAATGTACTAGATTGACCTATTATGAGAATGCTATATGGATTACTATAAAAATGTCAAAAGCAATTCTCATAGTAATAATGTAGGTGGTCCTTTAACCTAAAACCACTATGATTCCCTACATGAAGAGTTGTATACTTTGATGCAATCTAATGTTACTTATAATAGGGTTAACCTAAAAGGTAGTGATTGAGTATACTATGGATCATATTGAGGGATGTGAGTAATCTTAATAGGATTTTGTCTCTCTTATATAGAAGGAGTGATACCTATGAGCCCCTTGATTTAGAAAGATTATGAAATACATGGACGTGCTCAAATGGATCAATATAAATTATTAATTCATTTATTTTTACTTAGTTCATTTAGGAATCAAGAAACACGTAAAGTGAATTATGAAAAATGTGACATATTCCTTACTTCAAGTTCAATCTAAATATCCAAGATAAAAAAAAGGATAATATGTAGGATATCAGTCACGAAAAGGTTATATCAAGTCACTAATATTCTCACCACTTATGTGGTAGTAATGCATTGCTAGATACCATTCATTACCCATGATACTAAAATAATATTTTAAGATCACTATCAATGTAATGAGAACTTATATGGTCACTTACAAAGAGCGTGTTAAATATTAGGTTCATAGTGCAATTAGAAACTTAGTTAGATTAAAGCTTTTAATTAGGATAGGCATAACATGATTAAGTTTTACTAAGTAATAGCACAACATAATTAGGCTATACTTAAGGGATGCTAGATATAAGTGATTAACCAAAGTTATATTTAGGTCCAACTAACAATTAAAGCCTAATTATCTTCTTTCTTAAGGTAGTTCTTTCTAAAGATCAAAAAGGGATTTTATTTATGAGATAAAATAAATTAGTTAGATAATAATATTTTATTGATATTAGTAAAATATTTTATAAGAAAATATTTATATGAGATATAAATCTTTTAAAAGGAAATATCTAGTTCAAAAATTAATATTATAATTTGATAAATATTTGGTCAAGATTAGAAAAACTTATGGTTATCGTCCATAGGATAGAAAGAGCACTATGTGTTGATTAGGAGTATGATCTAAAACTAGAAAATTTCCATAGTTAGCACAAAGTTGAGAGAAAGAAATCCTTGACGATTCAATCAGTGCATTCAACTGCTTGTGTGGATATCATGTGATAACCTATATTGTGTGTTTGTTCATTCATGATTAGTTTGTTTAGACATTAGTGATCAAATCATTTAAGTTGTCATGATTAGATAGTTCATAAGTTTATGTTTGTTAAACTGAAAGGTGTTTGTTAAAGTGTTTCTAAGGGTTTAGTATCCGAGGTAGTGTGGCAAAATACAGGCCATTGGATGAGATTATAAAAATTTTAGTAATAACTTAATAATCTTATTTAGTAGCTTGTATTTTGCCACACCACCCTGAGTACTAAACCCCTAGGAGCACCTTAGAATTCACCACAAATTAATTATTGTGTAATGTTAAATTACTAAAAATGATAATAAGATATACATGAGTATATGAAAATCTCTAATTTTTTTTAAAAATTTAATATTATTATTTATATTGAAAATAAAATATATATTATATATTAGTATATATACGTATTCTTAGCTAAAATAAACATGTGATTAATGAGCTTAACTACATGTAATTTGACTTCTCATCTTTACTAATTCGATGTTAGTATAAGGGATGGTAGGAAGCTAGAGAAAATTTTATAATTTCCCAAATTATGGAGGGTAAAATTTAAAATGTATTGGATCAGAAAGTTTAAATCTCGGCCTAATCTTCGTATGCCAGTTGCCTTATACTTTGAAACCCCTACTTTCTCTAAATGCACGGTAGGCAGCACCTATTTTTGCTCATGTAATCTATTCTTCAGAGGTATATTTTAGGACAAAAACATGACTTCCCATAATTTTTGGGTCAACTGCATATATTATGTACTTTTAAATGTCTGTAAGAGCTAAAGTGGCAATAAAGTGGGTGAATAGCCAACATGACTAGAGAAATACAAATGGACGTCACCATATACACATTGACTAACATGAAAATTGATACATGTTATGAAGTAATGATATTTTTAAAATTACAAGAAGTTTAAAGATGCTGGCCTTTATAAATAATTAATGCTTTGTTTGACACACTAATAAATAAAAATTTATTTCATTTTATTTTAAAAAAATGATTTTATCTCATTTTTAAATATATTCTATTGTTTGGAATAAATTATATAAAATATGATCTCATTTTATTTTAAAATATTTTTTTTGAACTTTGATTAAAATATGTGGAGTTCATTACAAATATTCATATTCATAATATTATCTCTAGTTTAATATTTTATTTTTCCTATTCAAATAATTTAACCTCCTGTCTCTCCAAACGTGGCAAAAGGAATAATAAAAATAACAAGAGGATCACATCACACTTAACCAAATTCATGGACTGGATAAGGATATGGGAAATTAATAACTTAAAAAGTTAAGAGCAAAGTTATCCAATAAAAATATTACATTTCAACTGAAATGAAATGTCAACAAATTCTAACTAATTTGATGGGATTTCAAAATAGTAACAATGTAAATAAAATAAAATTTATAAATAAAATAAAATTTAATAAGTTCATATCCAAACATGAATTTATAGCAAAATTCATTTGAGAATGAAATAAATTCTTATTTTTGATCGCGCTAAATATGGGGTAAGGGTGAGCATCGATCAATTGTGGTTGGATTTGTAGCAAATTTCAATCCAATTAAGTCACATTCATGCATGCCGTAAATTCAAAATAATCAAATAATAGTTGGATATATTAGTTTGAATGGATACATTTAGATAAAAAAATAAAATTTCTAGTCATCATTCAAACAATGATTTGTAAAGAAAGTGAGGCAATAATTTAGAATTTAGATATACTTACTAGAAATATATTTACAAATTAAAAAACTCTTCCCATGAAAATTTGTTGGTACTTACTAGAAATTTGCAAATACTTGTTGCAAATCTACAAGCAAATATTCACTTTTCAAACTAGCTAACTTTTGAAGGAGAAAATTTTTACTATGAAAGCAAATTCTTGATCTACAACAAGCAATTTGTTTAAAAAATTTGTTGCAAAATAGATTCCTGAAGAAACCATTTTAAAGGAAGAGAGAAGGAAAATAGAACATAAGTAAGGAGATAGATATTTAGATGTGGTCAAAGTGGGGTTGAACATGGAAGAATGATTGACTCACTTTAATTTTTCAATTTGCAAGTTTAAATAAAATTTAAAACAATAAAATAATATCATATTATAAAAGTTGAGCACAAGTACCAAAACTTGCAATGGTAGTAAACATTATTACACACATTTTCCAAGTTTTACAGATGTAGGTGTCCTGTATACTTTTACTCTCATTTTCCAAAAACTTAGTGATGCATCTGTAATGAGAAATAAACATCTATCATATAAGTATTTTTAGCCTAGGTAGTTACAATTGTAATTGGCTTACAATTGTATCATCTGACACTGACCAAAAGATTAAAATTCTTTAAAATCTAAGACCACAATCATTTGTGTTTTAATATAAGCTGACCAAGTTAAATTTTTTAGTGCATAGATTGGTCGGTTTAAAAAGGATTCAGATTTTATGCTCAACCTTACAAATAATCGATATCTTAATTCCTATAAGATGTTGGTTTCCAAAATTATTGATGTTGAAAATAAACTTTTGATGTTAATTTCTAAAGTAACTATCATCTAAAGATATTATAAATGTTTAGTTGGAAAATGTAAAAATTTAATGTGTGAGGTTAGTTACTTGATTAACTGATAATGTATGGCAATTAAAAGCTTACTAGAAATTATGAAAACTTAATACATTAATTTTAAAACTCATCTTTATCTAAAGGTGTTTTAAATGCATGCTTGGGAATTATTAGTTTTGTACAAAACTAACATTTAAAGGTATGATGATTTAAAATTTACATGGAAACTATGAAAAACTAAAATGTCAGTTTTGAAATTAACCATTCTCTAAAGTGATTTCAAGCGCTTGGTTGGGAAATGTAAAAATTTTAGACATTGATATTGTATTGAACAAATATCTAAAGATATGGGAACCTTTACTTTCATGGGAAATATTACATACTTAAAATGTCTTTTTTTTTTGCTAATAACTAATGTCTAAGTTTTTGTAGAATACCTATAAATTTCTCTCTTATTCTCCATTTGAAACATTTTAGGGATACCTCAGCTTCCATTGTCTATCTCTAGAGTTTGGGTCGAAGATCAAAATAACTCACCTATTTTGTATGCACATTTAGAAACATTGTAAATCTTGCCAAAGCACTTCTAGTCATTCTTTAATATCTTTTTCTTTCATAAATTGACAAGTCCTTACAATATTTGAAACCAACGAATATATTAGAGAATGATTGAAATTGTTTCAATATGATTTGTAGCATTTCTAAATGTGTAATAAGAATTGATGAACTATTTTGATATTTTACTTAAACTCTGGTGGTGGTAATGGAGACAAATATATTGGTTAAGCTTCAAGTTTCAAATTAAGATTTGTATGGAGATCTATTCAACACAAAGGAATTAATAATGATGATGGACCAAATCTACATGGATTGGTATTAGATTTAAATATGTCTATATATCTTTGTTACTGTGAATTTAATGTATGTTGTATATTGAAAATAATAGTGTTTTTAGTATATATATTGCTATAATTATATGGAAACAAATAAATTTACAAAATATATTTTTAGAATTTTTATTCCTTTCTCATTTGTTTTTAAATTTATGTTAAATTTATTGTTGTATGTATTTATTTGTATAAGAAAATTTCCATAATGGAAAGACAATGGGATCTTTACAAATAACCAATATCTTAATTTATAGTAAATTTATAAAATGGTTGCTCTAGATTGCACATAATGTGGCTTGCATAAGAAAAAAAATTCTTGAAGAAAAGAGGTTGGAGTTTTTATTAATAACCAATGTCACAATTTATAATAAATACATATAATGTTTACTACTAATGCTATATTCATTATTGCATTGCAAACTTGGATAAAAAATTTTTTGTTAAGAACATGAAATGAAAAAAATTACCTTAAGGAAAGGATATCAATTTTTTATACAAATAACTGAGTCTTAATTAATTATAACATTGATTATCTTAGAAAAACTAACATATTTATTTATACATTAAACATTAAATTTTCTAGTTAATTTATGTTAAACCTATTGGTGTATGTTATAGGAGCCAATCATAGAAATAATTGCAATATTGCACAATGTATTACGTTTCATTTTGGCAATATAATTATTATGTTTTATTTTGTTTTATTTTGCATAAATTATAATTTAAATATAATAATTATCCTTGGAATAGCTTTACTATTCCTAAAATACCCCCAGTCAAGTATTATTACGAAAAGGATAGTAATAATACATCGAGACTAACATGTATAGTGACTGATAATTTTGAATCATGGATATATGATATCAAGTCAATATATGAGTAGATTGTTAGTGAACAATGTACTGGACTGACCCACTGTGAGAATACTGCATGGATAAATTTGTCATTAGTTATTCTCATATGATCACAAATACATATAGTCCTTAGACCTGAAGTCACTATAGTTCCCTATATGAGGAGTTACTCACTTTGATATCATCCTATGTCACATTTAATTGGGATGACGAGTAGAACGTTGATTGGGTGCATCACAAATCATGTAGAGGGAAGTAAGTGATGTAGATGGGATTTTGTTACTCTTGTATAAAAAAAGATATCCTTGGGCCCTTTGATTGAGTGAAACTTAGAAATGCATGGCTATGCTCAATTGGATCAATATGTGATATTGATAATTTATTTTAAATTTACTCGATATCAAGAAATATAAATTGAACATTAACGAGGATGACACACTCCATGCCTACAGTTCGATTTGGATATTATTACAAAAGGGATTATGATACAAAAATATTGATCATATATTAGGTAGATGTCGAATCATAGACATTCTTACTACTTGAGTGATAGTGATATATTGCTAGATACCGCTCACTATTTATGACCTAAAATGAGTCATTATCAACACAGTAAGAACCTATAGGGTCACACAAAAGGAGTAGGAATGAGACAATAATTAATTAAGTTTTAGTTGGACTAAAATTCAATTAATTGGACTTATTTTTGTGCATATATATATTATTAAGATAATATATATTTATTCATGTAATATACATATTATATATTATGTGATATTATTTGATATTAAAATAATATTAGATAATTATGTTATTAGATATTAGATAATTATATTATGAGGTAATATTATTATTATTTAATATAAGATAATTATATGCCAATTTAATATTAGATAATTATATTATGAGATAATATTGTTATTATTATTATTATCTAATATTAGATAATTAATAGATAAATCCTATCTCTCCTCACTCTCTCTAGGATAAGGATAAGGTGATGTTTGTTAAGTGTGATTAGAATTTTTGAAGCATTATCCTAGTTGTGGCATGCCTTAGTTCTATAAAAGGGCTTGAAGGCAGCAATTTGTATTCACACACTTAAGATTCCATCAAATCTTAAATTACTCAGAAAATGCTCTATCCCAATCCTAGTGAGAGAAACGAACCTAGCAGCTTCGTGGAGGAGAGAAGTCATTATTCATTTCGTATGGATACCGTAGAGATACTGTACCTTCCAACCAGTGTTTGATTCTTCTCAGTCTCTCAAGGATTCAATCAGAAAGAATACGAGCATAAATAAAATAAAATCCTAATACTGGTTTATGACTTTTGCATCGATCCTAGGAAGGTTTTGGATTAAAATTTTAAAATTTCATTGCGTATGTTGATCCGAATCCTAACAAAACCTTCTTTAGTAAGATAATATTGTCTTAATTTACTTACATTTGATAACCAATATGTGGTTTACCAAATTGCACTTTAGACATCAATTTTTATTAAATAATAATTATGACCTAACTTGGACATAACTGGCATAGTATTATTATTTTAATAATCCTATTAACCTATTTTCACGCATTGATAAACATAACATAGATTCTATTCTCATCTTACACATATTTATCAAGAAACACCTAACTTGTATTCATATCCAAGAATTCTTTATACAATGAGTAGTTTATCAAAATAATAATTAGGTTAAATTATGAAATATAGACTTGGAGCATAAGTTGTCCTAACCATGCAAAAAATATTCTAATGTCTTTATTCTAATTAACAAAAGTAAATTAGCCCACTATGTTGCCTAAATCCACTATCTTTCATTTACAAGTATACTAATTCAATTTTTGCTATTAATATGCTAGAAGATTAGTGTTAATAGCCTTTGAAAGAAGGTATCCTACTTACTATAGCAGTAAAGAGGAGGGTCCTGTAGTGTATTTACCCATAAAATAGTAATTATAAGACTTAGAAAGGAATATTCAACACATTAATCCATATAAATTAATTTAAATGAATTAAGTAAGAATCAAGAAGCATCAATAAACATTTCAAGCTCCCATAACATATGGAGCTTCAAACATTAAATACTTAACCATTTATCATCACCATAATCCTTGCATAATCAACTATCTAAGGAATATTATTTATGAATTCAAACTTGTTAGGTTTCGAATTAACATATGCAGCAAAAAATAAAAAATTTTGATCCAAACTCATCAAGGATCCATGTAGAAAGGCATAAATCAATGTTAGGATTTTACCTTTTGTATACTTGTGTTCTTTCTAAACAAAACTTTCAAAGATCGAGATGAATCACAAATCCAATACCGGTCGAAAGGTACAGCGTCTCTACAGAATCCACGCAGAGTGAACAAAGACTTCTCACCTTTCACGACTATACTAAGATACGTGTCTCTCTCAACAATTAGGATTGGTGCATTTTCTAAGTGAATTTAGGGTTTTTGGTAGCTAATGTGTCATACAATGTGCTACCTTTAAGTTCCTTTTTATAAAATTAAGGCAAATCACATTCCTACTCTTACTAGGATAATGCTTCCAAAAATTCTAATCATATTTGACAACTATCACTTTATCCTTATCATGGAGAGTGTGAGGAGAGATAGAACTTATCCATTATCCAATATTAGATAATAACATTATCTCATAATATAATTATCCAATATTAAAAAGGTATATTGTTATCTTATATTAAAAAATAATATTATCTCATAATATAATTATCTAATATCTAATAACGTAATTATCTGATATTACTTTAATATCAAATAATATCACATAATACATAATATATATACTACGTGAATAAATATATATTATCTTAATAATATATATATATGTATGAAAATAAGTCCAATTAATTGAATTTTAGTCTAACTAAAACCTAATTAATTATTATCTTATTCCTACTCCTTTTGTATGACCCTATAGGTTTTATTTTTACTACGTTGGTAATAGCCTATTTATGGACCATAGATAGTGAGCGGTATCTAGCAATACATCACTGCCACCCAAGTAATAAAAATATATGTGACTCAATATTCACTTATGTGTAAATAACACTTTGCAACATAATCCCTTTTGTAACGATATCCAAATTGAACAAAAGGCATAGAAAGCGTCATCCTTGTTCACATGGAATTCATATTTCTTGATATTGAGTAGACTAAAGCAAATGATCAATATCTCATATTGATTCATTTGAGCATGGCCATACATTTTTTAATCTCGCTCAATCAAAGGGCCTATGGATATCACTCCTACTAAGTAATAGGAACAAAATTCCTATCTACATCACTCACATCCCTCTGCATGATTCATGACACACCCAATCAACATTCTACAACACATCCTGATTAAAGGTGATACAGGATGATATCAAAGTGTGTGACTCCTTATGTAGGGAACTGTAGTGACTTCAGGTCAAAGGACCATGTGCATTGTGGTTACATAAGAATAACTAATGACATATGACAATCTATGTAATTTTCTCATTGTGGGTCAGTCCAATACATTCATTCACTAACAATGTACTCATGTATTGGCTTGATATCACATATCCATGATTCATAATTATCATTCACTATACATACTAGTTTTGATGTATTATTACTATCTCTTTCGCAATAATATTTGACTAGGAGCATTTTAGGAATAGTAAAACTATTCCAGGGACAATTATTATATTAAGTTATAAATTACGTAAAATAATAATAAAAAAATGAAAATAAAATATAATAATTGCATTGCTAGGAAATAAAACATAATACATTGTGTATTATTACAATCATCTTCATGATTGACTCCTAGGACACACACTAACAAAACTAAGAAAAAGATTTCCATTCACATTAAAATAATAGTAATAAATACATAAATTAAGCACATTTCCTAACCTTATCCTACACAATTGCCAATCTTGTGCCTCTCTATTTAACCTTATCCCATACATTTAACACATCCGTTATGGTACTTAAATATCTAACCCCATCTCATATCATCATTGTTATTCATGGCATAATTCATAAAATTCAAGCCATTTTCAAGAGTACAAGCTTATCTTTTCACATTTACAGTAAAATTATGAGAAATTAATCATAATGAAGCCACATATGACTTATCACAATCAATCAATGTTAAATAATCACTTAATTTGTAATATATAAGTTAACCAAAACAAAAAAAAGCATTCTTGAATTATTAGAAGCAATCTAATTAGTTTATCACTCATATTATTGGTCATTATATATGTTTAGGGTCATTCAATTTTAAATTGTATTCCTATGGTAGCCAAATACTTTGCATTTTAGTAAAAATCATGATTATGTGACAAAATGGAGCTATAGTTAACTATATAATCAATTATTAATATCTAAAGGTGATCTTTGACACTAATATATTCAAGCAC
This sequence comes from Sindora glabra, assembly GCA_020226215.1. Classification (NCBI taxonomy): domain Eukaryota; kingdom Viridiplantae; phylum Streptophyta; class Magnoliopsida; order Fabales; family Fabaceae; genus Sindora; species Sindora glabra. Next base: position 54,867,242 of record CM035225.1, on the reverse strand, counting down.
AAAGGTCTAAAGGTAATCCTGGGCACTTATAGGTGAATATATAATCAATATATAATTAACTATGAGGTCTTAGAGAGCAACTTAGGCCTATGTAGTTAACCACTAGCAAGTGTTCTATAGATTTCTTTGCATGAACATTGTTCATCTGCAATAAATAACTCTAAACATTATTTAATGCATGTCAAACTTTAACCTAGCTATTATTAGCATTATATACCAATCCTAAACATCAAAACCCATCATTCAATCCATTAATTTAATGCATTTAATCATCATTTTCAAATATGATCATCCTCTTGTAATAAAATAATAAAAACTTATTAAAATAACAATTTAAAGAGGGGATTTGATAGAATACTACTTATTTTATTTAAATTAGTAGCTTGGAGTGTAAAAAATAATGATTGGAACCAATATTCATCCAACAAGGAAGGACTTATAAGTTAGAGTTATGGGTAGTTAATCTTTCACTAACAATTGGTGTTTTGAATTCAAGAGTCTTAAGGAGAAATTAGATGATCACAAGAAAGATTGCTTAATGAGGAAGCAAAATGGATAAGTTACTTGCCTTGTGAAAATGAGAATGATGGAGAAATGAAAGATTCTTACTTGAAAGCTCTAGGGTTCTTCCTTGGAGGCTTGAAGATGATAAGAGAAATAGAGATAAGGGTAAAGAGGAGTGCTTTAGGGTATTTTAAGGATTAAGTTAATTGAGGGGCATTTTGGAAAAAAAGAAAAAAATGTAATTTTAACTCATTAATTGATTTGGTTAAGCTATAGTTGACTATATAATTGATTATACTTGAATAAAGAGAAGTTCAAATAGGCATAGTTAACTATATAGTCAATTACTATCCCAATTTTCATAAATTTTTCATTATTTATCCTTATTACTTTATATCTATTCTCACATTTTTCATGTGTCGTGATGCATTCTACTAACCATAACTTTTCCTTCATATTCGATTTATTCAATCTATTCATAGGGTTTAAATATGCCATTTATGGTTTCAAACATATCATTTAAGTAATTCAATCATATTTAACTTATATGGAATCAATTATTTATATAAATACAAATTTTAATTTATTAATAGTGCAATAATACTCTATTTTTAAAAGAATCCACTAAGTCAATAAAATCTAAACTATAGAGTCTTACTGAATAGATGAGGGTATTTTTGCCTCTTATCTTTTACTAATTCTCAATTAGTATCCTTTATTCCATTCCTTTCCTATAGGACTTTTATCAATGGTACTTCCTTTAATCTTAATTTTTGAACTTAGTGGTCTAGAATTTTGGTGGGTTTCTCTTTATATAACAATTTAGCATCCAATTAGAGTAGTTTATCTTTAATGACATGAGAGTCATCCAACACATGATTTTGAAGCACGGAAACATGGAAGATAAGATGAATATCATGTAAACTATTCAACAATTCAAAATGATAGGCTATAGCCCCAACTCACTTAAGAATAAGGAAGAATTTTATGTAATAAGGTGTAAGTTTCTCTTTTTTTATTGAATCACGTGACTCCTTTCATTAGGGAAACATTGAAAAACACTTTCTCTCCTACTTGGAACTCTAAATCCCTTATCTTTTTGTTTGTATAGGATTTTTGGCAATTTTGTACTATTTTAAGCTAATCTCGAATAATTTGCACTTTTTCTAATGTATTTATCACTAAATCTAATACTAAAATCTTAGTTTCTCCCGATTCAAGCCAACCTTTAACCATACAAGGCTTCAAAAGGAGCTATTTTGATAATGGTCTAGTAACTGTTATTGTATGCGAATTCTATCAGGGGTAAATAATTCTCCTAGCTTCTTTCAAACTTAAGGGCACATACCCTAAGTGTGTCTTCCAACACTTGAATAGTATATTTAGATTGCCTATTAATTTATGGATGGAAAGCAATACTGAAATGTAACTAAGTTGCTAGTGTATGCTGGAAAGATTACTAGAAATGAATGGTGAACTGATTTTAAACACATCATTTAATCAATTTAATCATATTTCACTTATATAAAATCAATTAATTATATGAATACAAAATTTAAATTATTAAGGGTGTAACAATAACTAATGTATAAAGTAAAACTACATCACTATAAATTGCCATGTTCACTCTAGTAAAGTTATAAAAGGACTAGAAAAAGTATGAAATAGAAGACTAAAATATTATAGTACCATTTGTAGGCTCAGGATTCCTTTATCATGAAACTCTTTGAAGCTTATGAAGAATTGTAATAGAATTACAATGCAAAAATTTTTCTTCAATCTCTCTCTTTTAACATGGTATACTCACCAAATATTGTGCTATTTCTTTTTATGATTTATTTCTTGATATTTTCCTTTTAGATATGTAATGTTGTTTGAGTTATATGTTTATGCATGTAAAATATTTAGTTAAAGATGATTAAGGTTAAGATTTGAATGTATTGGTAGTATCTTTTTAATACTTTATTGGATCATCAATATACATCATAACCCTATGCACAAAATAAATTGCATATAAATGTATGAATTCATTTTGCTTTTGGATTTGAGCTTGGAAAATATCCAACTTTGGATAATTAGTATGTAGTTTTAATGCATATAAATGTGTGAAAGTATTTAGGTTTTGGATTCATGCTAAGAATATGTATAATTTGTGATAATATAAGGTTTGCTTCATTTTCTTATATATATATGCTTTTTTACTAGATTGGCTAGCTATGGATCAAGGATAGATGTGTGTTAATCATTATAGTGCTAAATATGCAAATATGATTAATGAGTTTATTAAATTTTTAGTTGGTTAGGGGGATTTAGTGATAAATTCTTAAGGTGTCCTTATGTTAAATGTTGCTATGTTAAGAAAGTGAAGCTTGAGCAACTATGAGATCATTTTTTTAGCCTATGACATTGATATTGAGTTTACATGATGGATATGACAAGGTGAATCTTGTTTTTCATTTGGTGTTAAAAATAAAACTTTGTGGATTGGTTTACTTAAGGTGAATATACCCATTTGAGTGATATATAAAGATTCTAAAAGGGTATTTGCATAATCAAAATTAGCCTAAATAATATGTTGTTGAGCAATGAATGGCTAAATGTCATAACCTATCCCCAAGGCACGTGACCTATATAGGGAGTTGCTACATGCAACTGCCTATCAGCTTTTCCCTAATGCACCTACTTCCATGTCTCATATGCTACCATGTTTTTCATAAAGAAAAGTATGTCATTTTCAAAATAAAAATCCATTATAGAATTTGTAAATGATTTGCCATGTACAACTATTCCAACTATGTTCTAACCCTTCCAAAACTTAAAAATATTTTCTAAATTATTTTAGGTCAAGAAAGCAAAGTTTTCACAAAGAACCATGAAATAAAATTTTAGATAAATAGTAATGAATGGTATAAAGGGGAATATCCATTAATCTTATACATTCCTTTAATTTTCTATTTGGATTTGGGAACAATACAAAGATTGAACTCAAAAGGGGAAAATGAAACCTTAACTTGTCCTTTGCTTATTTTAAGTGATTAAGGATTACTAAATCTTATTTCTAACCTTCAAAAACCTCTTTCATACTAGATAAATAAACATCCTAACCTCAATTTAAAGATTAAATTAAAAATTTTTATTTTATTAAAGTTTTATGTTTTGAATGATTTTTTCATAAGAAATGTTGAATTGTAAAGTTTGAGTTGAGTTTAATATTGAAGATAAGATGAGAAAGGTTTTTTATATGTGTTTTTTAAAGTTTGGATGTGAAGAAAATCATATAGTAATTGACTATGGCTTGAGAGTTGCTGTAAAATGGCCATAGTTAACTATCCATAGAAAATTTAGCCTCTAAAGGGTTGTAGTCTACTTTCTGAACAATTATAGTTAAGTATATAATCAACTATTTGAAGTAAACTTCACCTTTAAGTGTCTGTCAACTATAAACTTGAGTTAACTATGACTTACCCTCATATAGATTCATAGTCGACTATAGCTAGATTTTAGAAGGCCAATAATGAAGTGTATAGTTAACTATACATCAAGAAAATGTTGTTGGATAACTTGTAGTCAAGTATATAACCAATCAGGATCTTTATATCCTCAATAATGAATTCCTATGCAATTGTTATGATGTAAGATGACAACATGGCATCATGTTATATATGTTTAAGCATTTAAAGGATAATAATAATGTAGTAATGTTGCTAGGCTAGCATATGTATTGTGAATAAAATTGTATTAATTGCACTTGATATGTATATATAGAAGGGGAAATGTAAATTGGTGTATATTGATAGGAATTATGAATCAAATTGGATTTGGTAATCATTTATAAATGGATAAGGTAGACTTAATAGACACAAGGTTAGATTTATGAAAAGATAAAGATGATCGGGAGTCACAAGGAGGTTTATTCATTCTTAGACACTAAATGATTATGAAAGCTATTTTTGAATGAGATAGTTTAAAAAAGTATTCATTGTTATGTTATAAGTTATTATTGAAAGGGCATATGAGCCTCAATTCATATCAACATTGAGTGATTATTGCTAACATTTAAGTTTAATATGTTCAAAATTGATTACTAGGAATTATGGAATGTAATTCTAGTTAGTAAGGATTACATTAATCCTTGCCTTCTTAATTTTATTTATATTAGGATGTTTCACTCACTCAATCCTAAATTTACTCCTCCATGTTTCAATTGTAAATACATAGGTTAAGCCTATAATACCATCCTACAGTTAAAATTCTTGGAATTTCTTTGGTTTGGTTAGTAGCAACAAGTATTTTGATAAAGTTGGTGATTCTTAAGCCTTATTCTATATAGGACAAAAATAAAGGAATATGAAATATACTTCTTTGGGCTAGTTAGGTTAACTTATCCTTAACTTAGGTAACCTATAAGCAAGGTTAACTTCTTCTTTAATATAAATTCATTTTAATGAATGAAATGTTTTTCCTTTGTTTATATGTCATATTCCCATTCAACTAAAACTTACATTGACAAAAAAATATAATAAAGACAAATTATGTTATTATAAATTGGAGAATGGATTCCACATTAGTCATAACTAAAGTTGGGTTGTGACAAAAGTGGTATTAGAGCATAATCTAAGTTTTTGTGGGATGAAGCCTTTAGGTTATATCTATATGCTATCCAAATAAGTATTAATTGAAACTGTAGTACTATGTATGTATACACCTAGGGTCATATATCACCAATACCATTTTGATGGACCCTATAATGCTATTAAGGTTAGTGAGGGAATTTATTTATGATAGATTGCATAATGTTAACATCATTGTTGTTTAACTATTTGAAAACTGTATAAATTATGCAATGGTTAATACTTGAAGTTAATTATAAACTAGCAACCCTAAGCATGACCCTAGATGTGAAGAATCATCTTGGGACTCGTAAACTCAAAGTAGTACACAAGCAGGAAAGGCGGGTATTAAGCAACGACTTCTTTCTTAGGCTACAAACTTCATGCAACAAGTGTTAGATTAATTCAATAAGGCCTTTGATCAGAATTGAGGGTGTGAATGTCATAAAGATTAAGAGGATCATGAGAAAGACTATGATCATGATAAGTTATGTAAGTATGAACATATTTCTCCTAAAAGGGGTGCAAAAAACAAGTTCAAAATGGTACATGAGTTTTTCAAGCTAAAGCTACTAAGATATTTTGGTACTGATCTACTAGGGCATCCTTATTAATTTCTAGAACAAATTGAGCAATTTGGCAAGATGCTAAAAGTCTAACTTCATTGTTGATTAAGCTTTTAGGTTATCAACTAGATGATATGTCTCACTATTGTTAAGACCTTTTCTTAGCACCTTTGACTTGGGCAACTTTCTAGGAGACTTTTATCAATCATTTACACCCCCTAGCATACATCAAGCTAGAGTCTAGGAGTTTAAGTATCTAAAGTAGGAAAGCCTTTTTGTTACTAACTATAATGCTCATTTCATTTAGTTATTTAGATATGCAACTTATTTGGTCCTTATTGAAAAGAATAAAGTTGAGAGGTTTGTGTAGGGTTTATAATACTTCTACTTTAAGTGAGTCCATATTGATTATACCAATACTTCTCAACAAGCTTTATATCAAGCATAAAAGTTTCAGCTTAAGTTTAGGGAAAAGAAGGAAAAAGAAGTCCTAAGAGGAATTGAGAAGTAAGAAAGGTCGAGTCTATGCCAGGTGTTAGGGGGATACCTATTCAAACCCTTTAGGTGAAAGGAATAGATTATTTATGGGACCAACCAATATTAGCAATGTGACAAGCAAGCCACCTACGAGGAGAAGCCAAAGGAGTTATTTTTTTTCTACATGAATACTTTAATGGGCTTTGATAAAGGCAATTTTCAAGGAGAACCACCAAGATATGTTTGGTATGGCAATAAATACTAAGGCTCTTGCAATCAAAATTGCATTGTATGCTATAAATGTGATCAAATCGAGCATAAGGCTAGGGAATGTCCTAGAAAACCTCTTAACTAAAAGAACTAGCTACTCGATCTCTTAGTACAATGCATTAACCCTTCCATTAGCTAATCCCATAAGAAATCAACCACCTATGAGAAGTACAAATACAATCAACTAGGAAAAATTTCCTAATGGAAACTAAGCAAGTGAATTTTCCCTAATGCATTAGAAAGCTTAAGCCTTCAATGCTGTAATATTAGGTAACCCCAAAATTAATGATTTTCCTACTAGAATTTTATTTGATCCAGGTGTTACCCATTCTTTTATTTCAAAAAGATTTGCCACCACTATTAACAAGACTTTAAGGCATATAGAAATTCTTTTCATTGTCATGATTCTAATAGAAAAATCACTACTAGTCACTCATAGAGGCTTGCCCTATATGCTATCATGAACATGTGTTGCTTGCTAATTTAGTTTTACTAGTTATGAGTGATTATAATGTGATTGTGGGAATGAAATGGTTATCCCAATACCATACTTGTGCATATCATTTTGATAAATCTATTACTTTTTCTATAGAGGGTGCTTCACCTATTAAATTTTAAAGAGATAGGTTTCTAGAGACCATTGGTTTAATTTCAAGTATTAAGGCTCAAATATTTATTAGGAAAAGATTTACTGCATATTTAGTTGTCATTTAGGATTTGAATCAACTGGTTCCTAACATTGATAATGCTTTTATGGCACAAGGATTTCCTTATATGTTCTTAAAGGTACCATTTGACCAAGAAATAAAATTTCATATTGATCTCATGCCTAGTACTAAACTCATTTCTATACTTTTTTATCTTATGGCCCTTGTAGAATTGCAAAAGTTGAAGGAGTAGTTGTAATACTTGATAGATAAGGTTTTCACTTTTCTAAGTTCTTTTCTTTAGGGAGTTTCAATTTTATTTGTAAAGAAAAATGATATATTAATATGGTTATGTATTGACTATTGCTGGTTACCTTAAGAAAAGTATCCCTTCCTTTGTATAGATAATATATTTGATCAACTACAAAGAGCTAAGTGCTTCTAAAAAATAGATTTATGCACATAGATTTAATGCTTTCTAAACAATAAAGGGTATTTCCACTGCGATAAGGTAGATTTAGTACATAAATTTAATGTTGTCTAGCCTTAGTTACACCAAAAATTAAAGATTTATTATGTTAGAAGTCCAAATTCTTATTTGGACTAAAACCCATTAAATTTCACTATACCAAAAGGAAGATGAGGAAGAATCCTTGCAATAGAGATATTCTTACTTTATTAAATAAAGTAATTAAGGAGGATTGCTACTTATCTTTCCAAATTAGAAAAAAGAGGAGGAGAAGTTAAGAAAATTTAAGAAAGAAGGTTTAGGAAAATTATGGCCAAGGCATTTTTTAAAATAGTTCTCTAAATATACTCTATACTTATTAATAATAACTTAAAAATTTAACTCTTTTAGCTTTACTGAACTTTCTACAATTATCTCCTATAAAATCCTTATTTTGAGATTTACTAAAACATCAGCTTTCACTTATTCCACAATTCATTTACATTAATTTATCAAAATTTTCCTATGTATATATAATTTTTAGTTTAAGCAAAAGCATAATGGGTATTTTAATTATTCCTTTAAAAAAATAACTTTAAATTACTATATTTTAAAGAGGGTATAACAATACTTTTCCTTTCAAAAGAATTCATCCTCGAATTCTTGCAATGCATAGTATCTTAATGATGTTATGGAGATAGAAGGAAATTATATGAACCACTCTTTAAAAAATTAGAGGCATTTCCACTACATATGTGCTTTTGATTCCTATATATTCTCTCTCATATTATGGCATTGCTAATGACCATTCACAAAAAGAACTTCCTCGGACCTTGACTTTCGAACTTAATCCTTTAGGACCTATATTGTTTATTCTTGTAAGATAGTTTAGCTTCTAATTGCAATAATTCATTCTAAATCATGCGAGATTCATCTAGGAAGCCATAAACCTAACGCATTAAAGGATTAGGAATGGCTTAATAAAATGAAGGGTTAATTTACCCTTTTTCTTAAGCTGTATCACACCATTTATAGGTTAAACCTTTAAGAACACCATTTTTGCTACTTGAAACGCTAGTTCTTGATTTCTTTTATTTTCATATGATTTTTGTTTATTTTGAACTATCTTTAGTTGATCTCGAATGATTTGGACTTTTTCTAAAGCATCAATTACCAAATCCAATCCTAGGAGTTTTGCTTTTCCCAATTTGAATTGTCCTACTAGAGAATGAAATTTCCTACCATAAAGCACTTCATAGGTTGCCATTTAAATGCTAGATTAATAATTGTTACTATAAGCAAATTCGATTAATGACGTATACCTCATCTAGGTCCTTTTAAATTCCAAAGTGTAAGCTCTAAGCATATCTTTCAATATCTAAATGGTCTATTTGGATAGTCCATTGATTTATGGATGGAAAGTTATACTAAACAATAGTTGAGTCCTTAATGCTTGTTGAAATGATTGCTAGAAGTGAGATATGAATTAGGTATCATGATCTGACATAATCATGATTTGAACTCCATGCAATGGTACGATCTTATGAAAATACACTTGAGCTTACTAAGTTGTCATGAAGGTAGTCTTGATATGTAAAGGTGGAAATAAGCTCAATCAAGTTAAGTTTTATCTTAAATAGGTTAAACTTATTTTGTAAATCTTTAGCTTGAGCTTGGCTAGTTAGCTTATATAATAAAAAAATTTAAAAGCTTATTTACATAAATAGAACTTCAAATAAACTAATAGGTAAAGAATTTTAAAGCAAACAATAAACCACTAATTAGATTAGGTCTATATATAATTATATGTATTAAAATTATATTAATTTTATATATGTCTATTTTATAAATGTATATATTATATATTATGTTATATTATTTTTATATATAAATATATTAATTATTAAATAGACAACCTAGATAAGATTAGACAAGCCTTCACCCCAACTAGTTCTACCACACCATCAACCAAAAGGAAGACAAGCAAGGAACCATCTGGAGCATAGGCACGTGTTTATGCTTTAACTCGTCAGGATGCCTAAGCATCAAATGCCATGGTTTCAGGAAATCATGGAAAAGTCCGAACTTTTTGTAGAGAAAGACAGGAAGGAATGCCTACCTTTGTATCATCCATAAAGGTTCAAAAACTTATAAACAAAGGTTATGTTGCTTGGATTGCATCCCTAAAGGAGAATGAAAAGGAAAAGGTAAACATTGAAGACGTTTTAGTTGTGAAAGAGTTTCGAGAAGTATTCTCTAAAGAGCTATCAAGACTACCACCAAATAGAGAAATTGAGTTCACAATTGATACTATTCCGGATGTGGATCCAATATCTATTGTACCATATCGAATGGCACTAGCTGAATCAAAAGAGTTGAAAGAGCAGCTACCGGACTTGTTAGATAAAGGATTCATACAGCTAAGTACGTCACCTTAGGGAGAACTCGTGCTTTTCGTTAAAAAGAAAGATGGATCATTACGATTGCATATAGACTACCGGTAGTTGAACAAAGTGACTATCAAGAATAAATATCCCTTGCCAAGGATAGATGACCTCCTTGATCAGTTGCAAGGATCACGATACTTCTCAAAAATTGACTTACGATTGGGATATCATTAGTTGAAAATCCAAAAGGAAGATGTCTCGAAAACGACATTCCGTACTTGCTACGGACATTATGAGTTTTTAGTCATGCCTTTCAAATTAACTAATGCACCTGCAGCCTTCATGGATTTGATGAATAGAGTATTTAGGCCTTTCCTTGACAAATTTATCGTGGTGTTTATTGATGACATTCTAGTATACTATAAAAGTGAAGAAGAGCATGTACAACATTTACGCATCACTCTACAAACATTATGAGAACATAAGTTGTATGCAAAATTTTATAAATGCAAATTCTGGATGACCAAAGTACACTTTTTGGGACATGTAGTATCAGAAAAAGGCATACAAGTAAACCCTCAGAAAGTGGATGTAGTGCTTAAATGGTCCCAACCCTCCTCCATGACTGAAATATGGAGTTTCCTAGGTTTGGCTGGATATTATAGAAGATTTGTAAAAGAATTCTCAAGGATAGCAGCTCCTCAAACTAAACTGACATGTAAAAAGGTGAAATTTGAATGGAATGTAAAATATGACAAGAGCTTCCAAAGATTGAAAGAGTGTTTGACTATTGCCCAGTTCTGGCTTTACCTAACAACACATATGGATACACTATATATAGTGATGCATCTAGAGTGGGATTGGGATGTGTATTAATGCAGAATGGCAAGGTGATTGCCTATGCTTCTGGCAACTAAAGAAATATGAAGTGAATTTTCCCACTCATGATTTAGAAATGGCCACTGTGGTTTTTGCATTAAAGATCTAGAGACACTATCTATATGGTGCCACTTGTGAAATTTATACAGATTATAAAAGTTTGAAGTACATTTTTTATTAGAAAGAGTTAAATATGCAACGGAAGAGATGGATGGAACTTGTTAAAGACTATGATTGTTCCATTCACTACCATCCTGGTAAAGCCAAAGTTATGGCAGATGCATTAAGCCGTAAAATATTTAAAGGAAAGGGGTTAAAGTCAGAAGAAGACACACATGCAGAAGTAACTTGTATAAAAATACAATCTACCATTATGGAACAAATAAAAGAAGCCCAAAAATAGGATCCATACTATGAACAAATGATGGAGAAAGTAGAAGAAGAAGAATCCGATTTTGTAGTAACTAAAGACGGGGTGATGAAATACAAAGGCTAATTATGGGTTCCTTTATCAGTGCGCAATGAAGTATTAAAGAAAGTTCATGAATCATCATATACAATGCATCCTAGCATAACCAAAATGTATCAAAACTTGAAAGATGTTTACTGATGGGAAGAAATGAAGAAGGATATCTAGGAGTATGTCATTAGATGTCTAACCTGCTAACAAGTAAAAGTAGAACATCAACGTTCAGCAGGTCATCAACAAAATATTACCATTCCAGAATGGAAATGGGAAAGCATCACCATGGATTTCGTTATTGGATTACCACAGACTAGTAAGGATATGATTCTATATAGGTGATCATTGATCGTCTTACAAAAGTTGCTCATTTCCTATCAGTGGAGACCACTTACACAGCATCACAGTACACACAGTTGTATTTGGGTAGAATTGTCCCTTTACATGGCATACCACTTGTAATCATTTCAGATCGAGGATCACAGTTTACTACTCGTTTCTGGCAATCATTTCAAGAGATATTGGGCACACAATTACAGTTTAACATAGCTTTCCATTTGTAGACAAATGGCCAAACAAAAAAAAACTATTCAAACATTGGAAGATATACTTAGAGCATGTGTCCTAGAATTTGATGGAGTTTGCCTATAATAACAGTTATCATAGCAGTATTTAGATGGCTCCTTTCGAAGATTTATATGGAAGAAAATGCAAATCACCAATAGGATGGTTCGAGCCAAGAGAAATCAAAACAATAGGCCCTGATCTAGTAGAAGATGCTATCAGTAAAGATAATGTCATCAAAGAAAGACTACAAACAGCTCAGAGTTGTCACAAGTCTTATGCTAACCATAGATGACGAGATCTAGAATTTCAAGAAGCCAACTATATGGTCCATAAAGTTTCACCAATGAAAGGTGTCATACGATTTTGAAAGAAAGGAAAGTTAACGCCATGATATGTGGGGCCATATCTAATTACAAGGCGAATTGGAAAGGTCGCCTACTAATTGGAGTTGCCAGAAATGATGCGAGCAATACATCCAGTATTTCATGTATCCATGTTGAGAAAATATGTTCCGGATCCATCCCATATTATAAAAGAAGATCAAATAGAATTGGATCCTAAATTAACTTATAAGGAGCAGCCAATACAAATCATAGATCATCAAATGCTTAAATTACGGTCAAAAGAGATTCCTATGGTCAAGGTACTTTGGGAAAAGTATAGAGTTCAAGAAGCTACATGGGAATCTGAGAAGGAAATAAAGAAGAGATATCCTCGACTATTTGGTAAGCCCTTAATTCTACCTCTTATACAGAATATTAATAACTCTATATGTATTATTAATTACTTTAAAAATTCAAGGATGAATTTTATTGAAGGGGCAGGATTTATAATATCCCTAGGAGACTTTTCCCAATAACTACTCTTAAAGTATCAAAGTAAATTAGCACTTCCCAGTTAAACGTGCTTAGCCTAGGAAAATTTTAAGGATGGGCAACCTTTTAGGAAGCTCTTCTAGACCTTTTAAAACATTGATAGAGATAAAAATTTAAGTTAAAATATTGTTAAAAATATGCCCAAAATATTAGAGAAATGTTAATAAAGCCTAACTCGATTTTAGGAATTTAGGTGAGCTGAAATTCAGTAAAATAGGCCGAAATTATAATAATTCAATTCAATTTCTTAAAATTATTTTTGAACCAATTAAAACTCATTTAATAAGGCCCAAATGTGTTTCTAATAAACCTAAATTCAATCCAATGATAAAATTGAAAATCAGCTAAGAAATTTTAGGCAAAAGCAAAATTTTAAAAAGATTTGGGTCAAGATGTAATTTTTCAAAAACTTAAATTTTGGCCCATTATTTTTATATTAATTTTGGACAATTTTGGGTTAAGGAGAGTCCAGAAAATTTTGTTCTTGGCTACTGTAGAACAGCAAGAAAATATAAAAGAAATTCATAGATTTTGTGCTAATTTGCAAAAAGGCCCACTTTCATGAATTGTGTAAAAAACCCTAGAAAACTTGAGAAACTGCATTCAACTTTTCTTCTCCTCATTTTGCATGAAATTTTAGCTGCCCTAGGAACCTTTTTCAAGATTTCAACACAATCAAACACACAAACAAGCCAAATCAAACACAAAATTTCAAGTTTTTCCATTTGCTTGCTTGAATTTTTCAGGAGAAATCATCAAAACTTAGGGCTTTCATCTTCTTCTTCTTCAAATCAGAAACTTTTTCATTTAGGGAGTAACTTAAAGCTTTGAAATATAAAAGTTCAGAGGTAAGTGGCAACTCACTTGTTTCCCCTATGAATTTTATTCCAATAGAATGTTAGATTGGGTGATTAAATTGTCAATTTATTGGTTGTTTATGTGAGGCCATGTGTGGAGGCATGGTTCTAGAATTTTATGATTGGATATGTGTTTTGATGTTATTGGAGTGTAATTAAGTTAGGAGAAGGGCTAGTAATGAAATTGAGTGGCCTTAGAATAAGCTTTCATGCAAAAATTGTTACATTGGTGTATGCTGATAACTTTCTGAAAATCCAGGAAAATTCAAAACGAAATACTTAATTTGGTGAGACTCATAGGAGTCTTTAAAAATTTGATTACAACCATTATAGGGTTCCTTATGATGTTAGGAATCATTTATAGTTTATTGGGAATTTCTGGATATTTTTAGAAACATGAAACAAGGTTTTATATGTGTATAGGTCCAGTTCAGCTAAGATAGAATGTCAATAGTTTTTGCTTCTGTAATTGAATTAATTGAGGCCCTTACAAGTCTTGAAAAATTCTACAAAAATTTCTAGAAACCCTTCAATATGTTGGAAAAATTTTGGCAAAATTTCATAGTAATTGAAGTTCATTTTCTTATTCAAATAAATCCTTAAATTTTGGAACCCCAGTGCTATCTAGTACTAGAACTGATTTGGAAGGGCATTATCTACGAATTTTTTGGGAAAATTATATTGATTAGTTATGAAACCTAAGGGTTCATATTTGTCAATTAACATATTGTGAACATCATATATTTATTTGAGAAATTTTGGAGATGTTTTGGAAATAAAAAAGGTCCTTTGTTGTAATACACCCTCTGCTGCCCTGTTTTGAAAATCTGCATTTGAACAGTACTGTTGATTTAATATTTTTAAAATATACTAAATATTTAATGCTTATAAATACATTGTAATAATATTAGAATATGATTCAAATAATGTGTTGAATTATGGTAATTATTTGAATGTTCTTTAATGGTATAGAATATAGTGATAGATTAGATTGAGTTGTGAAATGTTTAATGTATTGAAATTGTGATACATTATGAGAATATGCAATGATTATACTCTTTAATATTAAATTTGAAATCTATACTTGTTACATTGATAAAGTAAAATTAATTAGGTTACTAATGGCTAGTTGGTATTGACCATACCTTTGTTATAATGGATTGACATGATTTTGCCTTAATTAGCACAAAAAGCCTACAAAGGCTCATTTGTGTTACTTGATACGTGTGGGGAAGATTGGCTTATGGCTTGCAGCATCCTTCTAGAAGAAAGAGAGGGGTGGTAAGAAGTGGAGGGAAAAGGTTAGAGGCGAGTGGGATAAGGTTGGCTTGAAGAAATAAGGAGGAAACTTATATACCACACTAGCCATTTCTATTGATGTAATGTTAATACATAATGTATATGATAGACGGTAGATACTAAATGTGAATAAAGCTAAGTATATGGAATTTATCTAATCTTCCTAAATTTGTATTAAAGAAAATTGATCAGGGAAAACCATAAGGATAAAGATTTAGTAGCTGCTCACTGAGTATTTTATATACTCACTCTTTTTCGATGTTATTTTATTTTACAGATAAAAAATAAAGAGCTCTAGCGGACGATTGATATACTACATAAGGCCTTCTGATCTCCATGGGGCATAGTGTAATAAAAATTACTATATTGAGTCATTCACTGTACAATTAAAGTCTATGTGTATTACTAAATAATTTTATTATGCTACTATATATTAATATCATATATTAACTCTTCATTGCACGTGCAATGCAATTTACTTTACTTATATTATTTGATGTTATCATATATTCCCCTTTTATTACAAAATAGTTAGATATAGTTTCTTCCAAGCTTGTAAAGATGTATGATTAGTTAGATACTAGTTAGATGTCTTTATGCTGGTCATGATACCTAAAATTGGGTTGTGACAAGGCCATAAGCTCCTGATAAGCAATCTAGCCTATTTCCTCCATAATGATGGATAGGAGATATGCTAATTTTGCTAGCATGTCAATGATAAACTATATAGAATTGTATCCCTTTTATGTTTTATGTAAACTAATTAAGAAGTCTATTGTGATACTTTACCACTTCTATTTCATTATTGGAAGTGATTAATGTATTCTAATTAGACATTGATGCTCTACTTTTACTTCTTAGTAAATAAGACATTTCACTATATAATCTAACATATCTTTTTTCATTCATTTCCACCAGAAGACATTAAGTCATGATATATTTTTACCACTTTAGGGTGATAGTAAAAAGAATTATTAACTTGATGATTTTTTTTTCTTTCACTTATAGGAACCCAGATTCTTCCTTGATGTTGTATTACTCTTTGTTCATTAATAGTTAAATTAAACTCTAACCCCTCAATCACTTTTTTCACAAAAAGTTGCATGAACTAAATCATTTTTCTAAAGGTCTTTGATCCTTTCCATAAAAATTGATTGGATCGCTATGTGAGCTAGTACTACACTTTAATCTCCCAATGATGCCTTTATCACCTTACTTGTGGATTTTCTACTGAGAGCATTTGCTACCTCATTAGCCTTGCCAAGATGATAAAGAATTAAAGACTTATAATCTTTGACAAGTTCTATCCATCTCTTTTGCTTCAAGTTAATATCCTTCTACTCAAAGATGTACTTAAAACTCTTATAGTCTATGAATATTTTCGTTATTTTTCCATAAAAATAATGCCTTTAGATTCTTAGAGCAAAGATTATTGCCTTTATGTCCAAGTCATGAGTGGGATAATTCAACTCATATTTTTTTAATTGTTAGGAAGTATAAGCTATCACTTTACCATGTTCCATGAGAACACACCCAAGTCCAATTTTAGAAATGTCATAATACACTATATACCTTCTAGTGCTCAACAATGGTACTAACACCAATTTTGATGTTAAACATGAATATAGCTTTTGAAGGCTAGTTTTGCATGCATCTAACCATTCAAATTTAACTTTGATAGTATCCTAAAGAAGTTCTTGACAAACCTTTGATAATATCTCGTCAATAGGAGAAAATTGTAAATTTTAGCAATGGATAATGGCTTTGGCTAACTCTTTACTATTTCAATCTTTTGATAGTCCACCTAAACTCCTTTTCGTGATACAACATGCATGAAGAACTTAACATTAGTAGTCCAAAATTTGTATTTGGAAAAATTGGCATACAATTAATGTTCTTGTAAGGTTCAAAAGAGTGCTTAGAGATATTGGACATGTTTATCCTCACTTTTTAAATACATAAGGATGTGAGATAATAAATTTGTTTAGATATGGCTTGGACACTCAGTTCATCAAGTCTTTAAAAGTAACTAGAGCATTGGTTAATCCAAACATGAGTGGGAACTTAAAATGATCGTATCAAGTCCTAAAAGCAATTTTTGGAATGTCCTCTTGGCAAATCTTCAACTACTAATAACTTGTGCACAAATTAATCTTTGAAAAGTATTTGGATCATTAGAACAAATTTAAGAAATTATTAATGTATGGAAAGGGATATTTGTTCTTGATGGTGACTTTATTAAGTTGACATTAATTGATACACAAATGCATTAACCTATCCTTTTTCCTTACGAACAAAACTAGAGCTCCTAAAATAAAGAGCTTGGATGCATAAATCTTTTGTCTATCAAACTTTACAACTATTTTTTTACCTCTTGTAATTTTGCTCAGGCAAATCAATATGAAG
Organism: Sindora glabra; assembly: GCA_020226215.1. Lineage (NCBI taxonomy): Eukaryota > Viridiplantae > Streptophyta > Magnoliopsida > Fabales > Fabaceae > Sindora > Sindora glabra. Next base: position 54,849,987 of record CM035225.1, on the reverse strand, counting down.
GTATAGAAATAGATTCTATATCAAGTAACAAATTGATATGAAACTTTATTTCATGATTCAGGTGGAAATCCGAATAATTCTTTTAGAAACACATTGGAGAACTCTATCACCACAAGAATCCTATTAATATTAGAAATAATTTATTTAAATCTCACACTAAAATCAAATGCGTAGTTCTTCCCTTTTTAATGAGCTTTTAAACTTTAATATTGGAAATGATGCTAATGGTTAATGGTATCCTTTCTCCCTAAAACTCAATAGGTGGGGAGCTTTCTATGGAAAAAGTAATAAATTCATTAAAATAGTTCACATATGTATGATACGTGGAAAACAAATCCATCCCTAAAATTATATCCTAGTCATTTATATCAAGAAAAACTAAATCTACTAGTATTGCATGTTTATGATCCTTTATAAGGAAGGCTTGTAATTTATGTGTAATTATAAGGGAGTTTTTGATAATGCATCACAACATGCCAAAATTAATTATTATTGGCTTGTGACATGTAAGTTACACTTCAACAAAATTAAATTATACTAGTTTGCTGAAAGTAATAATATAGGATGTCAAATGAGGTCATACCCCTAACGATCCCTTAATTTATCTTTTCTAAATTAACTTACTAACAATAATTACACAATTATTTAATTTAATTATGCATTAAAAATGAAAGAATGGATGAAAAAAAATACAAATGCAACTCAATATAAAATGCTAGGTAGAAATTAAATAGTATGTAGAATGTAGTATGTAAGATGCAAAATGAACTCAAGATCAAAATTAGAGGGGCTTTGTGATTCAAAATTAAAATAAGGTTGTATTAAACAAAATAACAATGTAAAGAAAATAACAAGAAGGAAAATCAATGCAATGAAATAGCTAATTCAAGGATTTGATAGCTCTTTATGTGGGTTAATCATGGATCACTTGATATTTAACTTTTTAAATTGACTTTTCAACCTTGAATTATGTGGACACCTTGTAATAATTCATGATCCTTATGCTAGATAAATATCTAGGATTTGATTAATTAAGATTAGCTAAATTAAGTAACCACTATAATCTTTAAGTTAGGTCAAAATTAATTTACAGATAGGATTTGGTTGAATTAAAAAATTAAATTAGAAATGTCCAAGTTAATCTATCAACCCTCTACCCTTATGTGTAAAAGTGTGATTAACTAACCAAAATTCAAAATCAAAATAGCAAAAGATTAGAAATCACAAGGATGAACACTAATTATACCAAATCAACATTCAATACATGTAATTTCAAGAAATCAAAACAAAGAATTACAAAAAGAGGAAATTAATTAGAAGAAATCAACAATACAAATTAAGATCTCATAATTCAATACAGAAGAGCTTCAAAATCCTTGAATCAGCTTTAAAGTTTAGTCTTCCATTGATGAACAACAAGAAAACTAAAAGAAAGAGAAAACTGTGTTGTTGAATTCTATAAAGAGTGTAAAGTGTTGTGTGTCTACTACCTCTACTCTGACATGATTAGCTTAAAACCTTATTAGACATGAATTCTATGCCTTTTAGAATTATAAATATGGGGCTTTCCTAATTTTTAAAAGCCAAAAACCTATTTTTATAAAAATAATTAATTTTAAAACTTTTAGTAATTAAATCTTGCAAGTCTAACTTCCACCCAATATAAGATCACTAAAATAATGTAGTTTTGGTAAACTATAAGGTAAAAGTTGTATAACTAGATCTTAGGAATATTTAGGCATTAGTTTCACATTAATTGGACCTTTGTAACTCTAAATATGGCTTAAAAACTAAAGCTGGCTCAGTTAGGACAAAAATAGGGATTCAAATTCTTAACTAAATAAGACCTTCAAGGAGTCTGAACTTAGCTTTAATTAAAACACTAAAGTTGTAGATTTTATTTTTTTTATGCTTTCCAACAATATAAAGATGACCCTAATCTAATATCTATAGCCAAAGATATAGCTAAAAATCTAAAATAGTATTAAAATTTAACATTAACTTAATAAATTTAAAATATTGTAAAACTAACCTTAAATTATAAAACAAAGTCAATTATGTGAAATTTAACAAATGTAACACACTAAGAGACATGAAATAGGAAGAAATAATATAGTAAATATTTTTTACATCAAATTCTCCCACATTTATCTCTTATACATCCTTAGGCAAGACATAATTTTATTAAAAACTAAAAAACAAAAGACTTTACTTTCCAAAAAATTCAAAATCACAAATCTATAAGTAAGAGATAAATAAAGCCTATAAGAAACATAACACATCATGAAGAAAATTTTTGATAAACTTGAAACTAGCTAACATAGCAACTTCATTTAAAAAGAGTAGATCGATATGGTAGATTCTCACAAGATTTGCTCTCCAACTCTTAAGTGTTTAGGGTAGGTGTTTCACTCAAGTTTATTTCATGAAGTTACTTTATCGTAAGCTTGCTAATCATCTAATCTCTATTATTCAAATCACATATACAATGCAAATCAAAAGGACTTTATTTAAGATTGTAATGTGGCTAAGGAAAAAGAAAGGAAAAATGAGGATATAAAAGCTTAAAAACTAAAGAAACTAATAGGACACTTGAATAAAAAATGTATAGGCTAATCGTGAACAATTATAACTCAACATAACGATCCAAATTTAAATTCAAATATTCATCTACTTTTTTTATTAGTTTCATTTTTCCTTATTTTTTCATTTTTTTATATTTTTTTATCTTTTTATCTTTTTCTTTGGTTTCTTTATTTCTCTCTTTCTCTCTCTCTTTAACAAATCTTTAACCTTGAAGTTGATAATTTTTCATAGCATATAAACTTACACATCCCCCCACTTATTCGAGCCCATCTTATAAAAATTCAAATGCTCTACTAATCCCTAAGGTTAAGGAAGAATAATTATTTTTCATTGAAAAAATGCTCATAGGCATTAATCAACAAAGAAAAGGGAAATTAAAGCTCAAAGAGACAAATAAATATAAAAATTAAAAGTTATTTATTTAACTCTAACTTGAACAAAGAAAAAAATGCCTTTATCATTTTTGTGCATGCATATGCAAAATGTAATATCAAAAGGAATCGAGGCAAGTTCTAGATAAATAAATAATGGAAGAATATCACACAAGAAAGAAAAAAAATAATATAAAATTTTAACATAAAGCGTGAAATCTCACAAGGTAAGTCAAGTTACCAAGTTGAATGTACCAATTCAAAATTCACTGCTACATCAATCAATTTTAAGAAGTAAAATCATTCATTCAATCATGTTATAGATCTCATCTAACTTTAATTGAATCCTAGTCATAAAAATGAAAGAAGATTTATCAATAGACTAAAGTAACTCACTAAAAAATAAGTGAAAAATAATTTTTCTTAATTTTTCTTTTTTTTTTTGAAAGCATTGAAAAGTATCAATGAAGAAATAAAGCATAAAGTAAACCCTTCAAGTCTTCCCTCCCACATTTAAATTTTACATTATCCTTAATTTATAGCATATCGGTATTATCAAGAAACATAAAAAAAGATAAACGATAAGGAAAATAAAAGAGAATGGTAGGAGAAAATAAATCTAAAATAGCTTAAGTTTCCCCCCCAAGAAGCACCTTGCTTTAACGTTTTTAGCTAGATATGGCTTGAATATCTTTAACCAGGATTTACATGAGGATTGGCTATCACTTTTGCTTCTAAATTGCTTATATTTAATTCATCCAACCAAGAGGTCCATTGAAAATTAAGATATCCATCATAAGTTCTCCAAGTGCTATTTTTAAGTCATTATTAATCCTTGAATGTTCAAAATCATCTTATAAAATAAATTGAGCATGATTAATAAAATAGCTAGAATGATTAATGTAAAAGTACTCTTTTTCCGCTAAAAGTGGAATGTTTCCAATATCATTTTTTCTATAATTTTTGAAATCCACTATTTTCTTTATCTATGAATGCCAAAATTTTAACACATATGGCACACTCAAGGTCACTATCTACACAAGTGCACTTATGACTATTAACACAATCTATAAATTCAGAAAGTTCAAAAAACTTAGCAAGTATGTCATCATAAATAGCATTAACTTGTAAATTAAAATCAACAAATGTAAAACTAGCAACATAAAAAATAAAAACATTAAAATAAAAAATAATAAAAATAGTAAAGTCAGAAACAACATCAAAAAAATTCAAAATGAGGCACACCATGCACTAAGGGCTCTAAAATACTAAGAAATGATACAGAATGGTCACGCATATCTTTAAAAATATCAAACTTAGTTGCGACACTATCAAACTCCATGGTTAATGTTCCATTTTAAACATTAATCACAATTTTTGTTATTTTGAGAAAAAGCCAGTCAAGAATAGTTAGTGGAAGAATATCGAATGTCTCATTTTTCATCTTTAAAATATAGAAATATGCTAGAAAAATGAGTCCATAAACCTGCACTAAAATATCTTCAATAATACCTAAGGGGTAAGTATTATATCTATTTGCTAATTAAATAACCACTCTTATTTGTTTTAAAGACCTTAAATTAAAAGCATTAAAAATAGAAAAAGGCATGACATTAATCAATGCTCCTAAGTCTAGCATGGCATACTGAATTATGGTTTTCTATATAACACATGAAATAGAGAATATGTCTGGATCTTTGCATTTTATTAATAATTTTCTTTAGATGATTATAAATGCATTCACTCCTACACTTATTTCTTATCATCCATTAATTTTTTAGAAAGTTAGCATACCTTAGAATTTATTTTATCAAATCTAGAAAAAGCATGTTAACTTCTACTTTTCAAAGGGACTCTAAAATCTAGTTTTCATCTTCAATTTCCTTTGAAATAACTCTTCTTTTTAGAAAAGGTAGGGAGATAGGAAAATCAATGGGAGGTAGGACTTGTCGGGAATGAATTTGCCTTACTTTCATCATGTTTTGTTTCTTATTCTATTTGCTTCATGCTATTCTCTTTGGGTGAATTTCATGTTTCTAATTTATTACTTGCTTATTTGCTTAATGGTTGATGGTTTGATTATGGTTGATTGCTTGCTAGTTTGCTTGATTCTACTTGTGAAGGCTTGTCAACTTGCTTGCCATTTCTCAGCATAATGGCATTGACAACTTTTTTGTTTCTTGAATTACTAGAAAAAGGTTATCCAGAACCTTTTGCTTTAAGCTCACTTATTTTAGAAGTTAATTAGACAATTTGAGTTTGCAAACTTGTGATTATGGCCTTTATTCTTTGCTAGAATTGCAAGTTATTTGCTACCATTTTCCTAACTAACTCTTCAAAAGATAACTGAGAAGAAGTTGAAGTTACTTCTTGTTTAGGAGCAAGATTTCATTACGTTCTATTATATGCAAGAGAAGGATATTGAATTAGACTAAGATTACTGTTATATCTGAAATTTCAATTATCTCTCTAACCAAAATACTGACTATGCTGCTAATATTGGTTACACTAATGGAATTAATATTGGTTTTATTGCTGAAATTGAGGCTTTCCAAGGAACATTATTGTTACATATGATTGGTATTAACTATCATCTTTTTGTAATGTGGGACACGCATCAATAGGATGAGTTCGGAAAAAGCATATGCCACAAAGTTTAGTAGAAGGAACTTAGAATTGTTGCTACTATCCCATTGCCATATGTCTAACTAGAAAGGTCAATTCATCTAATTTGTTTTCTAATCTTTGCTAGTTTGAATTTGAAAAATTCAACTCATGCATGAATCTATAATTAGCAACTATAATTTTGGTTCCAAATTATTGGGAGTTGGTTGCCATATTTGTTATCAAATCTCTTATCACTATATGGGTTTTATTTACTAATGCACCAATACTAATTGCATCTATCATACTCCTATCTATAAGAAGAAAGCCTTTATAGAAATATCGGATAAGGAATTGTTCATTAACTTGGTGGTGAGGATAGCTTATACACAACTTCTTAAACCTTTCTCAATATTCATATAAAGTTTCACTATTTATCTATCGTATGCCATAAATTTCTTTCCTTATTGTAGTTAGTCTTGATATAGAAAAGAACTTCTTTAGAAATAGCTACTTCATGTCATTCTTGTAAGTTACAGAACTACATTGTAAGTAGTATAACCAATCCTTAGTTGCATCAGTAAGGGAGAAAGGAAAGGCCTTTACTTTGATATGGTTTTCTAAAATGTCTTTAAGGCTTTATGATTGAGCAAACCATATAGAATTTCTATAAGTGCTTGTAAGGCTCCTCACTTGCAAAACCATGAAATCTTAGAAGCCAGTGTATTAGACCAAATTTAAACTCAAAATTAGCATTTATTTTAGGATATTGGATGCCTAATGGTTAGTAAGTAACATTAGGGGCAGCCAATTCCTTTAAGGTCTTATTATTTGCCATGTTATCAGAATTGAGTAAAGAATCTAAATGGGAGTGGGGATGCTAAAACTACTATTATTTCTACTCCTACGCAAAAATGAAAAATATTATCTATTTTAGAATCAAATTCAAGCAATTCATCATTAATTCCTCTTGTCACATACTACTACTACATCACTAAGTTACCCTAGACAGAAGCATAAAAACATTAAAACATTAATACACTATGAAAAATCACTTTATAAATATCTAGTTAACTTATCTAAATATTTTTGAAAATTATAGGGCTATCATGCAATAAAAGCTATGACCATAGAAAACCTAAAAAAGGAATGAAATTTTTAAAAAATTAAAATAGTGGTTAAAATAATGGAGTTTGGCTAAAAACGCCACATCTCACAAGCAAAGCTTGTGATTTTTTATGAGAGAAATCAAAATGAGCACTATTAAAAAATTTAGCTCAATTAAAGCTAATGACACTTAGGTACTTGTTTTGAGGATAAGGTGTAAAATTATGTAAAACTAGTTTTTTTGAACGAAAAACTTTTGTTAAAAAGTAAAATGAAATAAAATGTGATAAAATATGATGAATTGTAATGGAAGAATATGCAAAAATCAAATAATATAAGAAAATGTAAGAAAATGCAAAAAAGTGAGAGTTGTTATAAAATGCAAGCAAGACATTAACAAATGCAATTACGTGGCTATAATGCTTCATAATTATATAATACACAGCTAGTAAAATATAAGAAAGGATAAAATTAAATGGATCCCTAGTAATAGTGCTAAAATTTTGACATGCAAGCTGCATTACACTTAAATTAGATTATATTAGTTTGTTTAAAGTAATATAATATACGATGTCAAATTAGGTCATATCCCTACTGATCCTTTAATTTATCTTTTCTAAATTTATTCACTAATAATAATTACATAATTTTTTAATTTAATTATGCATTAAAAATGCAAAGAATGGATGTAAACAGAATACAAATGCAACTTAAACAAAATGCTAGGCAGGAATTAGATAATATGTACAATGTAGCATGCAAGATATAAAATGAATTTAGGATTAGGATTAGGAGGTTTGTGATTTAAAATTAAAATAATGTTGTATTAAACAAAACAACAATGCAAAGTAAATAGCAAGAAAGAAAATTAATGTAATAAAATAGCTAATTTAAGGATTTGATAGCTTTTTGTGTGGATTAATCATGGATCACTTGATATTTGACTTTTCTAATTAACTTCTCAACCTGGAATTACTCAAAACTCCTATAATAATTCATGAACCTTACACTAGATAACCATCTATGATGTGATTAAGATTAGCTAAATTAAGCAACTAGTATAATCCTTAACCTAAATCGAAATTGATTTAAAGATAAATTTCAATTGAATTAAGAAATTAAACTAGAAACCTCCAAATTAATCTTTTAACCTTTTTCTATGTGTAAAATTATGATTAACCAACTACAATTCAACATCAAAATAGCAAAATATCAAAAATCACAAGGATGGATGTAACACCCTTACTTATTAACACCTTATTCCTCAATTAATAGATAATTAACGCATACTAATTTGCCTTCCACTCTAGGCTAACTCACAATACCACAAATATTTTGCACCTCAAATAATATAGGCAAGGGGTGATGTAATTATACAACAAGTTCAACTTACAAAACGTACATCCATCATTTACAATATCACAAACTATACATTCTTTTTTTTATTTACATGATTTTCTGTATTTTATGTCATTGTATGGAATGTGTATGGGATTGTTGTGGCACAACCCGAGCAGACAGTAGAATACTGTGTTTGGCCTATGGCTCGGGATCCTCGGGGATAATAGTGCATTTGTTGTGTGTGGTACCTATGGCCAGGGACCTCGGGAAGACAGTGTGATACTGTGTTAGGCCTTTGGCTCGGGACACCGGGAAGACAGCGTGATGCTGTGTGAGGCCTAGGTACGATTATCTGTGATAGCCATCTAGATATTGTGATAAGTCCTTGAATGGGCTTGATGATTGTTGTGGATTGCTATGTGTGATGCACATTTCCTACAATGGTACGGATTGAGATGATAAAGATATGACAAATGATTAATTATTTTTGAAACGTATGTTTTACTTGCTTAAGGATCTGGAATGGGTCAATATATTTTTACAGTGATGACTAGCTACTGGGAAACTCTGTTTCTCATGTTTCTTTTTGTATTATTACTAACCGTTCCAGGTGATGCTTCCAAAGGCTCTCATGACAGAGGATAGTGATATTTTGAAGTTGTATATAAAAAAAAGAATGTATAGTTTGTGATATTGTAAATGATGGATGTACATTTTGTAAGTTGAACTTGTTGTATAATTACATCACCCCTTGCCTATATTATTTGAGGTGCAAAATATTTGTGGTATTGTGAGTTAGCCTAGAGTGGAAGGCAAATTAGTATACGTTAATTATCTATTAATTGAGGAATAAGGTGTTAATAAGTAAGGGTGTTACATTTTGGTATCAGAGCATGTTTTAGGGCCTTGTTGTATACTTGTGGATATGGATGTATCTTGTTTTGTGTTATCTATGGAACAATTAGGGCAAGAGAGAGCCAAGGATTTTAGTATGTTTGGAAATGGATTACTTAGATTCAAAAATAGAGTTTATATACCTGATGATGATGGTTTGAGGGGTGAAATTATGGAAGAGGCACACAAAAGCAGATATACCATTCATCTTGGAGTTATTATGATGTATTAAGATGTATCTCGAATTTTGAGGACAAAATTCTTTTAAGGGAGGTAGAATTGTAATATCCCGAATTTTCAATTCTATTATTTGAATCTTTATTTTCTGAGGCTGTAGAAACGAAGAGCATGATTGAGTTAGCTTGGTGGGTGAATCTCAAGTTGAAAGGAATTAAATGTAAGGGTAAATGAAATTTTGAAGGAAAAAGGATAGTGGGAAAAGAATTTATTTTTCTAAATAATATAAATGATCAGAGGAGGTTAGAGAACCCTAAAAAGGGGAGTTATCTAAGTCTGATAGTGTAAGGAATTTTAAACAGACAGAAATCCTATGGACTAAATTGCAAAAATGCAGAATCGGGTGTGGTCAAAGTGAAATAACTAAGGAATTGGGATCTAATATGAATAACTAAGACTTTGGGGTGTAATATGTGATTTTATTTAGCGTGGCCAATAGACACATGACAAGTGTCATTACTAGAAGAAAGTGGACAAGTGTCCTTATTTGAAGAAATGGCAAGAATAGCCTTACTTTTGGTGAAAAAAGGACTAAATTACCCTTGGAATTGTCAAAAATGGCAAGAATACCCCTAGAAGCTTCATGAAAACCCTACCCTCTTCCCCATTTCTCCAAAAAGCTGAGGAAGACTCCATGAAAGCTCCAAAACGTGCAGGAGAGAGAGAGAAAGAGAGAGAAAGTTTCTTTTGAGTTTTTCACCCAAAAATAGTGAGATTCAGGCCTGGGGGTAGAAGGGAAAGTTGCTCTCCTCATCAAGCTCTATCCATTGGTGTGTTTAGATTAAAGAAAAGCTCAAGTTTGATCAAGTTTGGGGAGCTCTAAGTAAGGATTTTCAAGTTGTAGTAAGAGGTAAAGTTGTTCTCCTTTAAAAGCTCTTTATTGTGCTCTTGTTAGTTTTCTTGAAATCTTGATGTTGGTGTGGTTAAAGGTAGTTAATCATGGAGTTTTGGATGATTTGAACATGTTTAATGGTGTTTTAGATGTTGTTATGTTGATTTATGGCTTTGGTTTGGTGTAAAAATAGCAAGAAACCATGATGTACACACTTGGGTTTTAGAGGTATAATGGTGCATGTGTGGTATTGGCATGATTTGTTTGGAATTTGGTTAAAATGATAAAATTAGGATGATTCTTATAAGTTATGAAGCCTATGGAAGATGAATTTTGAGTTATGAAAGTGTGTATGGAACTTCCCTTTTGAGAAGCCAAGGGGAGAAGGAGGTTTAGCCATGTAAATTGTGTTTTTGGAAGATCAGTAATGTACACGGGGTAGAACACGGCCCATGTTCTACCCCATGTTCACGGTTAGTAATAATACAAAAAGAAACATGAGAAACAGAGTTTCCCAGTAGCTAGTCATCACTGTAAAAATATATTGACCCATTCCAGATCCTTAAGCAAGTAAAACATACGTTTCAAAAATAATTAATCATTTGTCATATCTTTATCATCTCAATCCGTACCATTGTAGGAAATGTGCATCACACATAGCAATCCACAACAATCATCAAGCCCATTCAAGGACTTATCACAATATCTAGATGGCTATCACAGATAATCGTACCTAGGCCTCACACAGCATCACGCTGTCTTCCCGGGGTCCCGAGCCAAAGGCCTAACACAGTATCACACTGTCTTCCCGAGGTCCCTGGCCATAGGTACCACACACAACAAATGCACTATTATCCCCGAGGATCCCGAGCCATAGGCCAAACACAGTATTCTACTGTCTGCTCGGGTTGTGCCACAACAATCCCATACACATTCCATACAATGACATAAAATACAGAAAATCATGTAAATAAAAAAAAATAGAGCTTAAGGATAAAGCTAGCTACCTTTTAAAAGCTTCCAATGGTGATGTTTCCTTTGCCCTCACTTATAACTTCTTTACAATTCCCCTTGCCTTTCCAAGTTGTCACTCCTTAGTCTATACAAATACACATCATAGTTCTTATTAGAACATCATCACTTTCCTTAAACCTCATGTATTCTTTACTTCCTCCACTTAAATAAATGCATACTTAGATGCTCTATATCTTGTTTCCAAGCCTTGAAATGACACATATGAACATTAGAAAAGGATCCAAGGGTAAAGCCATGCAAATCCTAAAGAAATCAAGCCAAAATGTTAACTCAGCAAAGAACACGGGGGTGAACATGGGCCGTGTTCTACCCCGTGTTCAGAACATGGGGTACAACATGGGCCATGTTCTGTCCCATGTACATTACTGATCAGCCTTCGTAGAAGAACACGGGGTTAAACATGGGCCGTGTTCTATCCCGTGTTCAGAACATGGGGTACAACATGGGCCGTGTTCTACCCCGTGTACATTACTGATCTTCCAAAAACACAATTCACATGGCTAAAACCTCCTTCTCCCCTTGGCTTCTCAAAAGGGAAGTTCCATACACACTTTCATAACTCAAAATTCATCTTCCATAGGCTTCATAACTTATAAGAATCATCCTAATTTTATCATTTTAACCAAATTCCAAACAAATCATGCCAATACCACACATGCACCATTATGCCTCTAAAACCCAAGTGTGTACATCATGGTTTCTTGCTATTTTTACACCAAACCAAAACCATAAATCAACATAACAACATCTAAAACACCATTAAACATGTTCAAATCATCCAAAACTCCATGATCAACTACCTTTGACCACACCAACATCAAGATTTCAAGAAAACTAACAAGAGCACAATAAAGAGCTTTTAGAGGAGAACAACTTTACCTCTTGCTACAACTTGAAAATCCTTACTTAGAGCTCCCCAAACTTGATCAAACTTGAGCTTTTCTTTAATCTAAACACACCAATGGATAGAGCTTGATGAGGAGAGCAACTTTCCCTTCTACCCCCAGGCCTGAATCTCACTATTTTTGGGTGAAAAACTCAAAAGAAACTTTCTCTCTCTTTCTCTCTCTCTCCTGCACGTTTTGGAACTTTCATGGAGTCTTCCTCAGCTTTTTGGAGAAATGGAGAAGAGGGTAGGGTTTTCATGAAGCTTCTAGGGGTATTCTTGCCATTTTTGACAATTCCAAGGGTAATTTAGTCCTTTTTTCATCAAAAGTAAGGCTATTCTTGCCATTTCTTCAAATAAGGACACTTGTCCACTTTCTTCTAGTAATGACACTTGTCATGTGTCTATTGGCCATGCTAAATAAAATCACATATTACACCCCAAAGTCTTAGTTATTCATATTAGATCCCAATTCCTTAGTTATTTCACTTTGACCACACCCGATTCTGCACTTTTGCAATTTAGTCCATAAGATTTCTGTCTGTTTAAAATTCCTTACACTATCAGACTTAGATAACTCCCCTTTTTAGGGTTCTCTAACCTCCTCTGATCATTTATACTATTTAGGAAAATAAATTCTTTTCCCACTATCTTTTTTCCTTCAAAATTTCATTTACCCTTACACTTAATTCCTTTCAACTTGAGATTCACCCACCAAGCTAACTCAATCATGCTCTTCGTTTCTACAGCCTCAGAAAATAAAGATTCAAATAATAGAATTGAAAATTCGGGATATTACAATGGACACTAATTATAGCAAATCAACATTTAACACATGCAATTTCAAGAAATTAGCATAAAGAATTAGGGAAAGAGGAAAATTAGTTAGAAGAAATTAACATTATGAATTAAGATCTTATAATCCAATAGATAAGATCTTTAAAATCCTTGAATTAACTCTAAAATTTAGCCCTCTATTAATGAAGAAAAAAAACTAAAAGAAAAGAGAAAATTGTATTGCTGAATTCTATCTAGAATGTCAAGTGTTATGTGTCTCTTGCCTATAATATGACTTGATTACCCTAAAATTCTATTGGAACTAAATTCTATACTTTTTAAGATTACAAATATGGGGGTCTTCCTAATTTTTAGAAACCCAAAACCTATTTTTACAAAGTAATTAACTCTGAGAGTTATAATAGTGAAATCTCATAAATTTGAGTTCCACTTAATATAGGACCATTAAAATAATTTAATTTCAGTAAACCATAATCATAAAAGTTGAAGTGCTAGGTCTTAAGAAGATTTGGATGCTAGTTTCACGTTAATTAGACCTTTATAGCTCTAGATACGACTTAAAAACCAAAGCTAGCTTAGTTAGAATAGAAATAGGGCTTTAAATTCTTAGTTAAATAAGACCTTCAAAGAATCCAAATTGGGCTTTTACCAAACACCAAAATTATAGATCTTTCTTTAAAATTTCCAATAGTATAAAGATCACCCTAATTTGATATCTGTAGCCCAAGATATACCTAAAAATCTGAAATAGTGTTAAAATTAAGTATTAGCTAAATAAATTTAAAATATTGTAAAACCAATCTCAAATTATAAAATAAGGCTAATTCTATAAAATTTAGCAAATATAATATACTAAGAGACATAAAATAGGAAAAATAATACAGTAAATATTTTTCAAATTAGTTTGATAAAAATTAAGCAATATAAAGTGACAAACTAAATCATACCCCTAATGATCCTTGATATATCCTTTCTTAATTATTTACTAACAATAATTATCAAATTATTTAAGGTTTTTATGCACTAAAAATAGAAAGAAGAAAAGCAAATAAAAGTGAAATAAGAATGTAAATAGAATGCAAAATGTAGAATAGAATTTAAATAATATGCAGAACAAAAGGAACACAGAACCAAATTGGGGGGATTATGATTTGAAATTAAAATAAATGTATTAAATAAAATAGAAATTAAAATAGCAAAAAAAATTAATATAACAAAGTAGTTAATCTAAGGATTTGAGAGTTCTTAATATGAATTAATTATAAATCATAAAATATTCAATCAATCTAATTGATTTTGCAACCTTGAATTATCTAAAATCTATACAATAATCCATAAATCTTATGTTAGATGACCATCTAGAATTTAATTAGTTAAGATTAAAAAGATTAAGCAACTACTATAATTCATAAAGCTAAATTGAAATTGATTTGAAGATAAAATTTAGCTAAATTAAGAAATTAAATTAAAAACCTATGATTTAATCTCTCAACCTTTTATCCCTGTATGAAAAACTATGAATAACCAACCATAATTTAACATAAAAATAGATAAAGATTAGAAATCACAAAGTTGAACATCAATTATACTAAATTAATATTCAACACATGCAATTTCAAGCAATTAACACAAAGAATGAGCGAAAAAGGAAAATCAATTAGAAGAAGTCAACATTACAAATTAGGACCTCATAATCCAGATAGAGATAAGCTTTAAAATCCTTGAATTAACCAAATATTTAGCCTTTCATGGATGAAAAACAGGAAACTTTAAAGAAGAAGAAAAGCTATCTTTGTTGTATTGTGTAATAATTAAAGTATGTATTGTTATTACCCTTTATATCTGACTTGATAACCACTAAAACCTAATGGACCTAAATCCTATAAATAAGGCCTTGCTAATTTTGGAAGACTAGAACCTATTATACAAAATAAAGTACTTTAAGGGTTACAATAGTGAAATTTCATAGGTTTAACTTCCATCCAATATAAGACTATTAAAACTACATAATTTTAGTAAACCATGAACACAAAAATTGTAGGGTTAGGCCTTAAGAAGCTTTAGTGCTAGTTTCATATTAATTTGATCTCCAAAACTCTAGATATGACCTAAAAATTGAAACTAGTATAGTTAGGATAGAAGCAAGACTTCAATTTCTTAGTTAAATTAGTCCTTTCAAATGCCCAACCTAGGCCTTAACCAAAACATAAAGTTGTAGAGCTTTCTTTAAGCTTTCTAATAATATAAAGATCATCCCAATCTAATATCCAGAGCTCAATATATAGTTGAAAACCTAAAATAATGTAAAAATCTAACATTAATCAAATAAATTCAAAATATTGTAAAACTAACCCTAAATCATATAATAAAGCCAATTATATAAAATTAAGTATATCTATAACACTAAGAGGCATAAAATAGAAGGAAATAATATAGATACATCTTGCACATAACTTTTTTACTTGTGTCATTACAATTCTTTACCTAGGATAGCAATAAATCTTTTTAATATAAAAGAATGAATGACTCCAGGATTAAATAAAACTTTAATAGAAAATTTTCCAATTGTAATGGTACCAATTATAACTACATTTAAGGCATTGGCCTTTTGATAAGTTAGAGCATAAACTTAAGCTTGACTTCCGCTCACCTTTCTCCCTTGGTTTGTAATATTAGCACCTTTAACGAGTGCTTGCGAATTCCTTAGATGATGAATAGGTAGAGGATTTTAGGCATTACACCTAAGATACATAATAACTTATGCCTTGACTTGCAATATTTTGGGGGCAATCCTTTGCATTATGCCTTACTCTATTGTATTGAAACATTCTCCTTTAAAATTATAAGGACCAATATAGAGGAAACAACATTATAGGTACTAAGAATCATTTTATTAGCTTAAAGGAGGACTAGAATGGGTTCTTTATCTCTTAGAAATTCTTACCATGGAAAATCCATCATGTGCACTATGAGAGGATATTGTGCATATAGTGGAATCACCTCCACTATGCCTAGATGTTGCTTGATGAGGTTTTCATCACCCGATTTTAGGACTTAGACCATTGTGACCAATGTAAAGATATTAATTGGATATCTTTACAAGCTTTTCTAACCTAATTGTTTTCTTAAAGCCAACTATTTTTATGAAAACTATGCAAGATACAAAAATACAAGGTTGAAAAATATACTAAAGTTTTTTCTCTTTTTTAAAAAATGCAATCAAATTAGAAATTAGTTTTCCTTATTGATAAGGTTCAAATCTTAATTCAGCTTGAATGTCATCCTAAGATAAAACATACATATATATATTCATTTTATAAATTTTTCATATTCATTGCCAAAAGCCATTTTTCCTAATAAATAAAGATAATTTATCTTGAAAATTGAAAACTTTTCCTAAAAGCTTAAATAGATAAATGCACTAAAAATCTCAAAGTTTTAAAAACTTTATATTACCTTTGAGAAAACAAAAATGTAGAGTGATTTCCCTTTTCTTTTCTTTTCTTTTCTTTTTTTTTTTGGAATTAGAATTTGAAATTAAAACCACAATAATTTCTTTTTAATCAAGTCAGCATCTGAATGAATTTAAAAAAAACTAGTTCAATGATTTTTGAAAAGTTCCTTTTAAAGTAATTATTTTCCTTATAGTGAGGTTTAAATTGAATAATTCTTCAAAACAAGTTTATCACTAACATTTCAAATATAGAAAATGGTTTTATTAAAGGTTTATAGAGGATATTCCCATGAAATAATTAAAAATTTTCTTTTTGAAAATAGTAGTTCAAACTATGAAACAAATATGATAGAACAAAACTAGATAATAAAGCTCAGTGAATTAGCTAATCCTCCTTTGTTTTTTAAATACTTTGGAGATAACATAAAATTATTGGATTTCTTTCTTGGGAAAATATAGACAAATAAAGCATATATTTCTTTTTGAAAACCAATTACCTTTATTGTTGAATAATTCACTGTCCCTCCCATTTTTTTTGAAAATTTTCAAAGCTTTTAATTTTTTTATGTTCTAGTAAGTTCCTTATCTATTGTATAGAAACAACAACATGCAAATTATATAATAATGTACATCATATAATACTTTCAAATGATTAAACATATTTAGTTAGTTAATTTATAAAAATAGTTCTAATATTATAATCTTACCAAGACTTATAGAGAAATACTTATTGGAAGTTAAAGTAATAATTTATAGCAAAATGAAGATTAAAGGTTAGAAACTACCTAATTAACTCTGCCTAATGGCTTATCATTAGATTTATAGCTCTCAGGATATGTATGCTTAAAGGTTGGATTATAAGATGATGCCAGATTGTCAAAGTCAAGGTTAAAGATACTAATGAAACTGTGGAAAGCAGTTATAGCACTACATAAACTAGCTAGTGTAGCAGATAGTAGTGGTGGAAAGCACATGACAAATAATAGATCTAAGGCCAAGGAAGTGTATGGCTTACCATTATGCTCTAGTATTATCACATCTCCAATCTTAATAATAGGGTCATTAGGATAAAAAATGCTTAAAGCTACTAGAAACTTGCCACTAGATATAGGGCTTTTTAGATATAGCCTAGTGGGATCAAATGGAAGGTGTGCAAACTTTACCACTTTAATCCTAAACTAGAGACTAATGTTCATATGGTCAGCCACTATCTTAAAATAAAATTGAAGTCTGACATGCCAACCTAAGTGTGATATATCTTCCACTAAGTATTACTAATTTCAAACAATGTCCTTGTGGAAGTACCTAAAAAACATATCTATAAGTAAAGTGAGCAATAAAATTACTTAGTGAGATAGATTTCACATTAATTTTCTAACCAATTTTAATCAATAAAACTAGTTATACATGATACATGTATTAATCATTTCTTACTAAAAATGCATTTCCTAGTTTATCCTATATACTGAATAATTTACATTAAGGTAATAAAGTCATATAATAATTGTTTAATAACAATTTCTAAATAATTATAAATTGACGTGGAGGCATAAGGGTTCCTCCTTATTAGTCTTGGTTAGACTTATCCCACACATAGCCTAACTTTATGACTCTAGGTCAATCTTATCCTACTTAACCTTTTGTTGTGACCTAGAAATCAAGGTACTAGGCTAAACTTAAACCACTCCATAAGGTTTCATATAGTTATGTCACACATTACATACAACATTCAAGCTAAAATATCAAATAAGTATAAAGCCCATGATAGATAACTATAAATTTTTACATAGCACAAAGCTAATTTCACATCAGACTCTTGTTAGCCCATCACATGAAATAGGACAAGGTCAAAATGCCAACCATAACCATAATCATAGTGTAACATAGAATTAAGCTAACAAAAAGAATTCATAATCAGCTCATCACGTTACAAATGACTATAAGCAGTATTGATACTTCCATTTCATATGTTATATTATCATTTTGTTGTCTCCAAGCATATGTATTCATAAACTTTCTTTCCATATAGATACATTAGTACATAGATTCAATATTTCAAACAAATCATATTAACTTCCTAAATGTGCTATTAATCTCACTACAAGACTCTTAAAGAAGTATCCATTTTTCCTATAAAAAGTTCATCACATATTAAGTACCCATTTAAGCCACTATCATTATATGTTAGTCATAAAAATTTAAATTTGAAATCACTATATGCCTCATGGCTTTTCTAGAAAAACTAAATAGACCATAACTTAGTTTCCAAAGTTTCATAACTTTTGATTCCAAGCAATTTTAAACATATACTTTATGTATTTTTTAATAAAAAATATATCTTCTTACTTATACAAGCATATTAGGGCATTGTCCAATAGTAAGAAAACTGCTTAATTCCACCAAACATTCACATCTAATTTAAGGGAAAAGTCATAAATCCATACTAGGTCTCAATGATCAACCTAGTACTCATAAATTCCACTAAAAATGTTGAATATTATTCAAATTTAATGAAAATTTCCAAAATAAATAATTAAACATTTAATAACTTCATTAAGCTTTTTCCATGCTCAAAATAAATCATGCACAAGTTCACTTTATCCTATTATTAAAATATGTTAGAAATATACACTTTTAGCCTAGAAAATCCAATTTAAATATCAAACTTTAATGAAATTTTGTGAAAACTTCTAGAATAAATAATATGTGATAAAATGTCATTTTTGAACCATTTTCATATATAAAACATGTTGCACAAGCTTTCAAATATATTTTAAAACATGTTTTGCCAATAAAATCCCAATAAAAATGTCAATAAAATTTCTAAAACAATTTAGAGCTTGATACCATAGGTTTTTCTCACAAAAACAAAAATTTTCCTTACCAAAATAGCAGCAAAGCTGTGAGTTTTCCAAGCTTGTTCCATAATATTTTTGTTTGAAAACTTTGATGTAATAGTTTTAAATCATCCTTAAAAAAGTATGATTTAGTATTTACTACATCTTAGCATAAAAACTATAATTTTTCTCCCTTGCAAACAAGAAAAACCATAATGTTCTTCATGGTTGATGCAAAACCAATCATTTTTAAATCTCAAGATTTGAAAATCAAGCATTTTAACTTCTTAACTTTCAAATGAATCACAATGTAACACCTTTTGAGAATTAAAACAAAAATTTTTACCTATCTTAGGCAATAGAAATCATGAGTTTCTTAAAGCTCGTCCACAAAATTTTTTCATAAAAAACTATTTTAAAAACTTAAACAATTGTAAGAAATTATGTTCACCAATAATTCTTCTTCTTCTTAACATGAAGTCATAATAAGGAAAATCGTTTTCTCAACTTTTTTTTATATTTTTTGCAAATCCTTCTTTAAGAAGACATGTAAAACTCAAAGGAGCTTTTTTTAAACAATACTCTCACCTTCATTGAAACTTCCTTTTTTAAGAAAAAATTTTCACTAACTTACCATGATTCTCATGGTATCACCTTAACATGTACACCTTATATATAACAATTTTCTTAAAATAAAATTAGAAAGAAAGGAAATGGATCTTAACTCACTTCAAATAGCTTGTAGAAACTTGCTTCCTTCACTTAACATTCAAGATATTCCTACCAAAAAACAACATAGAGTTAGTAAAGAGCTTATAAAAAGAATTATGAAAAGAATTGAATGCATGAAAATTCATAGAGTTCTACTTTCACTAATAGACCTAAATGGTTTCTTCCTTCAACCAACTTCAAAGAATTCTCAAAGATCTCACAAAATCCTATCAAAACTAACAAGAACTCTCAAAAACTCACTATTTTCCTCTCTATTTGCCCTCTAACATTGGGGGGGTTTAGTATGCATAACAAGGAGCTAATCTTCCTTATTTATAGAGAAATGAAATGCATTAGGCTTCATAGAGCCAAAGTACATGGTTACAACAATTAAAGATAAGGAAATCTCCTAATTTCCTTAGTCTTTAGTCTTAGTCTTTATCACTATCTTTAGTTTTGGTTTTCCTATTCATAGTCTTGCTAATTAAAGTCATGGCATATGTCATTTTTTCCATCACCACTTATGTCACACTTGACTAGCCTTGTATGAAACATTTTACCTATTTTCTATTTTCAATTAACTAGTAATTAATCTCTAGTAAACTTCATCAAGACTTTAATTAGGAGTTTTTCCTAATCTTTCCACTAACACTCTTGGAAATTTCCATATTCCCTTTATTTCCCTTAAAATTATGTATGCCTTGCTATAGTTCCCCAAAGTTTCAAAATTTCCCACTTAAGGTCTCCACTTGATATTTTTTAGTACAAAAATTAATTTACTCCAAAATTATATTAGCCATAGATTTTAAATGCTTCTATTTTAGTCTAATTTTTGCTAGGTAATTCCTAGTGAATTTTCTATATACTAACCCTAAAAAATGTTTCTACTAATTTTAATAAATATTTTTGCAAATTATAAAAGTTACTCTACTTACCTCTATCAGGGTTTTATTGTCATATTTTTACTAGGTGTTACAAGGGCATCCCCCTAAATGATTATGCTTGGTTTGGGCCCTTAAACCAGTTTCTCTTTTTACTTCCTTCTTCTTTCTTCTCTCTTTAGATTTCAATTCAAGTCTTAGTGCTCTATCCACTACCTCTTGATAAGTAGTATTCTGATTGACATGAATTTTCTTATAATAATGTTAAGTTTCGAGTTAAAAAGCACAATGGAAAAGTTAAAATTTTACTCTGAAACCCACTAAGAATCCAAGTTAATAAATTATAAACTAGTATTAGTGTTTATACCTTTGTTATGTGAAACACAGTTTTACTTCTTAATAAACAATCGAATTGCTAGCATCTAAATGATTCGATAACAAACTTACAAACAAGAATATCACGAATCATAAACATCAAATGAGATCTAATTAGATGAAATCTCTCTATATCTCTAACTCTCTCTCTTAATATAATGCTAGTTATGGATCAATCTCGTAAAAACCTTATAGGACTCTCTATATCTCATACATGCATGACCATCAAGTTTTCTAATATTGGCCAGATATTTATCAAATCATGTGATAAATTACCTCTGCCAAATATTTAGCCTTTTAAAAGATTAATATTGTTAGTGTGTATCCTAGAATCCAATAATAAAGATGACTATAATAATGCATAATGTATTACATTTTATTTTAGGCAATGCAATTATTTTATTTTCATCTTATATATATAAATATATATATAAATATATGTGCAATTTATAACTTATTATAATAATTATCCCTAGAATAATTTTACTATTCCTAAAATGTTCCTAGTCAAGTATTATTGCGAAAAGGATAGTAATAATACATTGAGACTAGCATATATTATGACTGATGATTATGAATCATGGATATGTGATATCAAGTCAATACATGAGTATATTATTAGTGAATAGATGTACTGGACTGACCCGTAATGAGAAAACTATATAGATTATCATATGTTATTAGTTATTCTTATGTGACCATAATACATGTAGTCTTTTAACCTGAAGTTACTACTGTTCCTTACACGATGAGTCACACAATTTGATGTCATCCTATATCACCTTTAATTAGGATGTGTTATAAGACATTGATTGTGTTAGGATCGGAAACCAAATAAGTGCAGCGGAATAAACCAATCCCAGCTAATGGATCCATGTAAAACATTAAATTAGAATAAGGATTCGTTTAATACCTTTAATGATAACTCAAGAACTCAGTCGTTGATTACCTATTGAGCTTCTTTTTGGCCGAAGACTCCGAGGTATCCACACGAACCCATGAATCACTGATGAATGTCCACACGAACACCAATTGGAATTGTTCTCCTTTGCCTTATAGTGCTAACTACGCATCTTCAAAAGTTTTTCGTCAAGGAGAGGTGCTAGGATTTTTTATGCTTGGGATGCGTGAATAATAAAAATTATCATTACTCAACAAATCTATTTAAATAGGTGCATAGTGTAATGTCCCGAATTTTTAATTCTATTATTTGAATCTCTAAATTCTAAGGTCGTAGAAGCAAAGAGCACGTTTGAATTAGCTTGGTGGGTGAATTTTAAGTTGAAAGGAATTAAGTGTAAGGTAAACGAAATTTTGAAGGAAAAGGATAGTAGGGAAAAGAATTTATTTTCATAAGCAGTATAAATGATCAAAGGAGGTTGGAAAACCCTAAAAGGGGGAGTTATTTAAGTCTGACAGTGTAAGGAATTTTAAACAGACAGAAACCCTATGGACTAAATTGCAAAAGTGCAGAATCGGGTGTGGTTAAAGTGAAAATAATCAAGAATTTGGGATCTAATATGAATAACCAAGAATTTGGGGTGCAATATGTGATTTTAATTAGTGTGACCAATAGACTCATGACAAGTGTCATTGTTAGAAAAATAATAGCAAGAATAGCCTTACTCATTGGTGAAAAAGAGCTAAAATACCCTTGAAAATTTTAAAAAGGACCAAAATGCCCCTAGAAGCTTCATGAAAACTCTACCTTCTTCTCCATTTCTCCAAAAGCTGCAGAAATCCCCATGAAAGAAGCTTAAGACGTGAGAGAGAGAGAAGGAAGAGAGAGAAAAGTTTCTCTTAGCTTTTTCACCTAAAAATACTTAGATTCAAGCTAAGGTGTAGAAGGGAAAGTTGTTCTTCTCATCAAGCTCTATCCATTGGTGTGCTTAGATTAAAGAAAAGCTTAAGTTTGATTAAGTTTGGGGAGCTCCAAGTGAGGATTTTCAAGTTACACCAAGAGGTAAAAATGTTCTCCTCTAAGAGCTCTTTAATGTACTCTTTGTAGTTTCTTGAAATCTTGAGATTGGTGTGGTCAAGGGTGATTGAACATGGAGTTTAGGATGATTTGAATATATTTAATGGTGTTTTGGATGTTGTTATGTTAAGCTATAGCTTTGGGTTGGTGTAAAAACAACAAGAAACCATGATGTACACACTTGGGTTTTAGAGGCATAATGGTGCATGTGCAGAATTGGTATGATATGTTTGGAACTTGGCTAAATTGATGAAGTTAGAATAATTTTTATGAATTATAAAGCCTATGGAAGATGAAATTTTGAATTATGAAAGTGTTTGTGTGCATGTTCCCTTTTGAGAAGCCAAAACCATGAATATGGAAAAGAAGGAAGGAAGGAGTTTTAGCTGTTTATTGTTTTTTTAGAGGATCAGTAATGTACACGGGGTAGAACACGGCCCGTGTTTAACCCCATGTACTTCGTCGAAGGCTGATCAGTGTGCTACACGGGGTGCAACACTCCCCGTGTTTACTTCAGAACTGAAGGGCAGTAAGGTACACGGGGTAGAACACGGCCCGTGTTCACCCTCGTGTTCTTTGTCGAGTAACCCAGTGAAGTCTTGAAGTGATCCAGTAAGGAACACGGCCTTGAACACGGGGTATGGGAACCCCGTATACTTTGTCAAGTGAACTTTTTGGCTTGGTTTCTTCAGGATTTGCATGGTTTTGCCTTTGGATCCTTTTCTAATGCTCATATATGTCATTTCAAAGTTTGAAAACAAAGTATAGAGCATCTAAGTATGCATGTGTGCATCTATCAATGTGGAGGAAGTAAAGCATATATGAGATTTAAGGAAAATGATGATGTTCTAATAAAGAATTATGATGTGTATTTATGTAGACTAAAGAGTAACAATTGGAAAGGCAAGGGGAGTTATAAAGGAGTTTTTAGTGAGGGCAAAGGAAACATCACATTGGAAGCTTGTAAAAGGTAGCTAGCTTTATCCTCAAGCTGTTTTCTATTTACATGATTTTCTGTATTTTATGCCATTGTATGGAATGTATATGAAATTATTGTGCACGCATTCCGGGAAGACAGTAGAATACTGTGTTTGGCCTATGGCTCGAGATCCCCGGAATGATAATGCAATTGTTGTAGCACAACCCGGGAAGACAGTAGAATACTGTGTTTGGCCTATAGCTCGAGATCCTCGGGGATAATAGTGCAATTGTTGTATGCAGTACCCATGGCCAGAAACCTCGGGAAGACAGTGTGATATTGTGTTAGGCCTTTGGCTTGAGAACCCTGGGAAGACAGTGAATTGCTATGTGAGGCCTAGGTACGATTATCTGTGATGGCCATCTAGATATTGATATAAGTCCTTGAATGGGCTCGATCATTGCTGTGTG
Organism: Sindora glabra; assembly: GCA_020226215.1. Lineage (NCBI taxonomy): Eukaryota > Viridiplantae > Streptophyta > Magnoliopsida > Fabales > Fabaceae > Sindora > Sindora glabra. The sequence continues at coordinate 54,825,671 of CM035225.1, read as the reverse complement.
CAGTGCATATTTCTTACAATGGTATGGTATTGAATATGATGATAAATGATTAATTGATTTCGAAACGCATGTTTTAGTTGCTTAAGGATCTGTAATGGCTTGATGTATTTTTATAGCAATAGCTAGCTACTGAGAAACTTTGTTTCTTATGTTTTTCTGTATTGTTACTAACCATTCTAGGTGATGCTTCCAAAGGCTCTCATGATAAAGTTCAATGATGTTTTGAAGTTGAAAATGTAAAAGAAAAAAAAAATGGTTACATAGTTAGTGATATTGTATATGATGGATGTACGAATTGTAAGTTGAACACTTTTTGTATAATTTCTTTTTGTATAATTATATGACTCTTACTTATGTTGTATGGAATACACAAATTTGAGATATTATGAATTGGTTTGGAGTAGAAGACAAATTAGTATGCGTTAATTATCTATTAAACGAGGAATAAGGCGTTGATGAGTAAGGGAGTTACACATAGAAAATCCTAACTAATTGGGCTTTGTTCCATGTATAATTATGGGCTTATTATTGGGCTTTATAATTATAACATAGAATTCCTAAGTACTAGGCCTAAACAATTTAGTCCATTAATTTCAAATCCACTAGGCTTTAAGTGTGTGATCTTACAGGCTCTCATTACGTTGGCAATGATCATTAATCATATTAATGATCATAAAAAATAAGCGGTATCTAGCAACACATCATTGTTACATAAGTAATGAGAAAGTCGGTGATTCGACTAAACCTTTACACATGATCATCATCTATGTCCTTTTGTCCTAAACATCTAGATTGAGCACGAGACATGAACCATATCATTCCCGTATAGCCCAATCTTGAGGTTTCTTGATTTCTAAATAAGCTGACTGAAACAAATGTAATTGACATCCTATGTTAATTCATCTGAGCATAGCCATGCATTTTCTTAGCTTTACTTAATCAAGGGGCCCACAAATGTTACTCATGTTATATAGGAGGGACAAATTCCATCTTAATCACACAAACCCATCCGCATGATATATGACATATCCAATAACTACCCTTGCATTCACTCAACCATGAGTGACATAGAATAATATCAAAATATAAAACTCACATGTAGGGAACCTTGGCAATCTCAGGTCAAAGGACCATATTAATAATGATCACTAAGAATCACTCATGACACTTATATAATGATCCATGTAGTGTTCTTAGGATGGGTCGGTCCAGTATACAAGTTATCTAACTTGTACTCATGTGTAAACTTAATATCCCATATAAGTCATAACACATGCTAGTCTTAACATATCAAAGCAACCTAATCCACAATAATATATGATTTGGGATATTTAAGAATATAATTGTTCTAAGATTATTATCATAATTAAATATATTACACAGACAATATATATAAATATAATAATTAAAATTACCATTAAAATAACATGATTCAAATTTACAATCATCAATATGATTAGTTTTAGGGCATATACACTAACAGATTGGGTGTGTCATGAATCATGCAGAGGGATATGAGTGATATAGATGGGAATTTTATTCCTATTACATAGTAGGAGTGATATCCTTAAGCCTTTTGATTGAGTGAGATTGAGAAATACATGACCATGCTCAGATTAATCAATATGAGATATTGATCATTTGTTTAAGTTAATCTACTCGGTATCAAGAAACATAAATTAAACATCAATGAGGATGATACATTCCATACCTTTAGTTCGATTTGGATATTATTACAAAAGGAACTATATTGCAAAGTATTGTTCACACATTAAGTGAATATTGAGTCACAAACATTTTTTACTACTTTGGTGGCAGTGATGTATTGCTAGATACCGCTCACTGTCTATGGTCCACAAGTGGGCTATTATCAATGTAGTAAGAACTGATAAGGTCACACAAAAAGAATAGAAATGAGACAATAATTAATTGGACTAAAATTTAATTAATTGGGCTTATTTTCGTGCATATAAATATTATTAAAATAATAATATATTTTCACATAATATATGGTATATTATATGATATTATTTGATATTAAAGTAATATCAGATAATTACGTTATTAAATATTAGATAATTATATTATAAGATAATATTATTTTTTAATATAAGATAACTATATGCCATTTTAATATTAGATAATTATATTATAAGATAATATTATTATCTAATATTAGATAATTAATAGATAAGTCCTATCTCTCTTTATTCTCTCTATGATAAGGATAAAGTGATAGTTGTTAAGTGAGATTAAGATTTTGGAAACATTATCCTAGTAAGACTAGGAATGTAGTTGCCTTAGTTCTATAAAAGAAACTTGAAAGCAGCATTTTAGAAATACACATTAGCTGCTATTAAACCCTAAAATTACTCAAGAAAATGCACTAATCCTAATCCTAGTGAGAGAGACGTATCCTAGCATATTCATGGAGGGTGAGAAGTCATTGTTCACTCCATATGGATATCATAGAGACGTTACACCTTTTAGCTAACATTTGATTTGTGATTCATCTCGGTCTCTCAAAGTTTTATTCAAAAGGAACACGAGCACACAAAAGGTAAAACCCTAATAATAATTTATCCCCTTTTGCATGGATCCTTGGTAGGATTTGGATAAAAAAAATTTTAATTTTTCACTGCGTATGTTGATTTAAAATCCAACAAATATCTCATCTACATATTTCCTTTTAAAAGAATTTGACTAATATTAATTAGATATTATTATCTTTCTAATTTGAAAAAAAAAATATTTTATCCACTTATGGTATAACTCTATTTGCAACCTACCCACTTATGGTTTAAAATGTGAAAAAAGGCCTCATATAATTTACATTGTTAATACTTTGCCCACCTATGCTAATTTTCTGTCCAAACTAACAAAATTAATTTATCATGCATACATCACATGTCAAATTGCTATTACAAAAACACTAATCCTAATCTAGAAGATCTCTAAGTAAAGTAAAGATTCTCTTAAAAAGGCATAATCAAAAGCTATAAAATGTTTACTTTGTAAGTCTTCAAATTTCGTTCTCAAACAAGTTATTGATTTCTTCAATGAGTGTGGTAGATATATTAGGCAATGTATCATATTTATGAGGAAGTTCCATGGCATTGTACCATGTTTTTTATGTAAAGGAATGTGAGATCAAGAATCATAGATGTTGTGAAATTCCAAGTAAAGGAAGAATTTCCTTTTTTAAGATACACATTTAACGATCAATGACTATTTGTTATGAGAAATTCTTTGATGAATTCAATGAAACTGACTACATCATATCTCAAAAATTTAAGAGCATGGAATTCATATATTTTTCAAAATGGTATTACATCATTACTTTAACTTAAGTATGATTTTAATGTTAGCTATAATTTACATTTAGTTTTAATAGAAGACATACCAAATTAATAAGTTTACCTTTGACTCAATATGTTGAGCTTTCAGAAAGAGCATTTTGGTGAAAGCTATAAGTAGAGCCTATATTACAAAGCTATTTATGCTAACCACCTGGCCAATATAATGCCATATTGTTTCTTTAGTACCATTCATGGGTAATGCTATTATTCATTAATAATTAAGGAAAAATAAAGTGAAATCAAATTAGGATTAGTAATAGTAATTTGGCATTTGACATATATATGATAGATAATTCTATTAGTTTAGATGGAAAATTAGCAAAAGTGGGCAAAATGTTGATGGTACAAATCACATGTAGGCTTTTTTTCACATTTTAAACCATAAATGGATAAGTTATAAGTAGGGTCATATCACAGGTAGGCAAAGAGTATTTTTCCCTTTATTTTATTTTATAAATAAAATTCCTTTTGATATCTAACCAGAACTATCTTAAGAAAAAAGATAACTGGGCTTTTATATTGACTAAGCCTGAACATGACTCTAGTTCATAACTATCCTATATCCAATGTCCCTTAAGCATAGCCTAATCGTATTAGGCCTATCTTAATTATAGGTCTTAGTCTAACTAAAAGTTTCTAATTATACTATGACCCCATATTTTACATACTCTTTATCTATGACCCTATAAATTGCTATTACATTAGTAGTGATCCTAAATCCTATTTTAGTATCATAGATAGTGAGTTATATTTAGCACTAGATCACTATCACCTAAGTAACAAGAATGTTAATATTTGATATAACCTTTTTTTGATTAATGTTCCATGTATTTTAATCCCACTTGTCCTAGATATCCAAATTGGACATAAGGCATAAAATATGTCACCTTCTTCATGATTCAATATAAATGTTTCTTGAATTTTAAGTAAACTAACTAATACAAACAAATCAATATCATATATTAGTCTATTTGAGCAAGTCATACATTTCATACTCTCACTCAATCAAAGGGCCCATGAATGTCACTCCTCTTATATATGAGAGATAAAATCCCATGTAGATCATTTGTATCCCTTTGCATGAATCATGGTATACCCAATTACCACCTTTTAAGTCAATCCTATTACAAGTAACACTTGATGGCATCAAAGTACACCACTTTTCATGTAAAGAACCATAATGACTTTAGGTGAAAGGACTACATAAATTATTATCACTATGAGAACTACTTTTAATATTCACACAATTATCTATGTAACATTCTCATGACAGGTCAATCCAGTACATTTATTCTCTAAGATTTACCTATGAGTTGACTTAATATTTCATATCCTTGACTGTAGTCATCAGTCAATAAACATTCTAGTCTTGATGCATTATTGTTATCCCAGTTTATAATAATACTTAATTACGGATATTTTAAGAATGATAAAAATTATTTTAGAGGAAATTATTATATTTAGTTATACTATGCAAATATAACATTAAATTCGATAATCGGAAAGAAGTTATAATAAAAATATAATATAATGTATGTAAATGCAATTATCTTATGATTGATTATTAGAGCATACATCAACAAATTGTAATCTTGTAATAATCTTACAAGCCTTACATAAGTCTTTTAACAATTATTTTTTTATTTTTATATAATAGGAAGCATATTGCAACAATAGAAAGGCTTTCTAGCTTTAAATTATCAAATTCCTAAACTTTTCCTTAGCATATGTTGGAGAAATAAAGCAATCAATGAAAAGTTCTTAGAAAGCCACCCAAATTAAGGGTTCTAAATGTGGATCTTGGCTTGCTATGGTGTTAGTGAACCAATAATAGCCATATTATCTAATTAGTAACCTAACAATTCAATCAATAAAGGGGTAAGCTTTTGCAACATATTACCCAATCACATAATATGCTTTAACAGCTGATGATGATTGATTATTGGATTAAGGCCTAAATATCTTGCTAGATTTAATTAAAGAAACTTATGCAAAACTTTACACTAATTTCTTACTACCTTTGTAGGAAGGGCACACTCCTTTCTTGATTATGATTCTTATCATGACCACTTTAACTATCTGTACATTCACTTTAGTCCCTAGAATGATCATGCCCTAAACATTAGGTAAGAACTACCTTAACTCGACCTAGAACATGCTACACAAAAGGTGCAGTCTAAGATGGAAATATTGATCATTTCTCTCACTAGCTTTTCAACTACTATTGTGAGCTTGCAAGCCTATAGTTGATTCTTTATGCTTGGGGAAGCCAATTTTCACCTAGCTTCTTATTTAGCCATTGCTTAATTCATAGAATTTTCCAAACAATTAAACAATGAACCAAGCAATCAATAAAAAATCTATCATACTTGGCTCTACCATTAATGTCCATAGGTATTATAAGGTTCATGAAAATAGTACTGGTAGTACTTGATCTTGAGTTCACATATACTATTGGTACAGTTTTAGTTAACATATATTATAATAGCGCACACATAAAACATACATGTTTCATCCCATTAAGAACCTAGACCATGCTTTAATATTACCTTTATCATTTCTTTCACCTGATCATAATCAGCATGGAATCCACTACTTGGTTTCCATAGCCTAATTTGGTTTACTTATTATAATCATTAATTATTAACTAAAGTATAAAGCAAAAAAGAAGGTAACATTTGAGAAGAAAGGACATTTAATTCATTAATAATAACAAGGTTTACAAAATATGAGGTGGTTTAAGTTGCTTCTATTCCTCCCAAGATAAGGATAAACTACTTTAACTAGGCAAAACGAAATGTACAATTCCTCTACCTATAACTTGTAAATTGAAATGGCCTTAAAAGCTATTACCAAATAATCGAACTATAGAACTTTAAACAAGTCTAACTCTGAGAAAATTATAGTAAAGGCTTTACTTATGTATCTACAAAATAAATTACAAAGGAATGAATCTAGGGCTTAGTTAGTAAATGCTAGATAAATATAACAATGCATTAAACCTAACTGGACTATCTTCCTATCAAACTTAACACACAACACCCAAACTTATCCATTCATTTTTAAATAGCTATAAGAAACTCTTTCAAAATCATATTATTGCAATTACATTATCCGAAAGTAGTTAAAAACATTTAGGTTCCAATTGCATAACATAATACATAATCATTTATAATAAAAATAAATAAACCTTTTTGTGACTCCAATGTTAACTTTATACTCTTCACAAGTCATCCATCCTTGTGTCTCCTAGGTCTCCTTTATAACCTCCATAAGCTCATTACCAAGAATTTGATGTTTAGTATTCAAATCATCCTCAGCACATTTCTCATGTTAGAATTCATATTGCATTCTTTTCTCATATCATAACATAAGTTATATTCATCACACTATTCAAACAATACCATGCCTTAATGTATGGTTACATAACATATTCCATTTTGTAAATAGGAATACAAGTTTATTCATATCACATATCATATATTCCAACACTAAGTTTCCTATTTCATATTCTTAACTCAAAGTCATCACATTCTATCTTATCTTGATATTTAAAATCATTATATCCTACAATAGACCCTTACATAACATGATAATACAATATACACAAGGTATAGTTGACTATGTATTAGACTATGGTTGCTTAGAGATCAATTTTGAGGTTTATAGCCAAATATTATGGTCTTAAAACAATTCTAGAGCTTAATAATCAATTATATATTTGACTATAAGGCCTTAAAAAGCATCCTAGATGTTTATAGTTAACTATATAGTTGACTAGTGATGTGTAAGATTTTGTTTATATTATTTCTTACTATTTTATATCTCTTAGTGTGTTATATATACTTAATTTTATAGAATTGGCTTTGTTATGTAATTTTGGGTTTGTTTTATAATGATTTTGAATTATTTAGTTAATGCTAGATTTTTACACTATTTTAGATTTTTTTGCTATATCTTAAGTTCTAGATATCATATTTCAGTTATTTTTATATTGTTGAAAAACTTAAATAAAGCTCTATAACTTTCATGTTTTAGTCAAAATTCAGTTTGAACATTTGGAAGGTTAAATTTAGTCAAGAATTTGATGCTTTATTTTTATCCAAGCTAAGTTAGTTTTGATTTTTAGGCCATATCTAGAGCTTTAGAGGTCTAATTAATGTGAAACTAGTGCCTAAAATTTTCTAGGACCCAATCTACAACTTTCATGTTCGTGGTTCAATGAAAATACATAGTTTTTAAGGCCTTACATTAGTTATAAATTAAACATAGGAGATTTTATTGCAATAACTCTTATAATGTTTTATTTTGTAAATTAAGCTTTAGGCTTCTAAAATTAGCAAGGCCTTATTCTATATAACCCTAGAAAGCATAAGATCTTGCTCCATTAGGATTTCAAAGGAAAGGAAATTAAATATAGGGTTTTGAACCTCCAAGGCCAAGACAACACTGCTTTAGAATTCTAGATAGCAACTTCCTGTTAGTGTATATGCCCTAAAACCAATCATATTGGTGATTGTAATTTTGAATCATGTTATTTTAATGGCAATTCCAATTATTATATTTATATATATTGTCTGCTTAATATATTCAATTATGATAATAACCTTAGAATAATTGTATTCTTAAATATCCCTAGTCATATATCATTATGAATTAGGTTGCTTTGATATGTTAAGACTAGCATGTGTGAAGACTTATATGGGATATTAAGTTTACACATGAGTATAAGTTAAAGAACTTGTATACTGGACTGACCCATATTAAGAACACTACATGGATCGTTATATGAGTGTCATAAGTGGTTCTTAGTGATCATTATTAATATGGTCCTTTGACCTGAGATCACCAAGGTTCCCTACATGTGAATTTCATATTTTGATACTATTCTATGTCACTAATGGTTAAGTGAATGCAAGGGTAGATATTGGATATGGCACATATCATGCGAAGGGGTTTGTGTGATCAAGATGGGATTTGTCCCTCCTATATAACAGGAGTAACATCTATGGGCCCCTTGATTAAGTGAAGCTGAGAAAATGCATGGCCATGCTCAAATGAATTGACATGGAATGTCGATTACATTTGTTTCAGTCAGCTTACTTAGGAATCAAGAAACCTTAAGATTGAGCTATACGGGAATAACACGGTCCATGTCTCGTGCTAAATCTAGATGTATAGGACAAAAGGACATAGGTGATGATTACGTGTAAAGGTTTAGTCAAATCACCGACTTTCTCATTGCTTGGATAACAATGATGTGTTGCTAGAAACCAATCATTGTTTGTGATCATTAATATAATCAATGGTCATTGCTAACGTAATGAGAGCCTGTAGGGTCGCACACTTAGAGTCTAGTGAATTTGGAATTAATGGGCCAAATTGTTTAGGCCTAATATTTAGGAATTCATGTTATAATTATAAGGCTCAATAGTAAGCCGATAATTGTACATGGAATAAAGCCCAAATAGGTTAGGTTTTTCTATACACCTATTTAAATAGGCTTGTTAGGTAATAATAGGATGATTATCATCATTATTCACGCACCCCAAAAGGCACAGAAAAACACTAGCACCTCTCATTGACCAAAACCCCTAAAGAGGCATAGCTAGTACTACGAGGTGAAAGGAGATCAATTCCAACCGGTGTTTGTGTGGACATTCATCGGTGATTCACGAGTTCATGTGGATACCATAGAGGTGCAGCCACATTAAATGCTGCACTGGTGATCTGATCTTCTAGTTTCTATTCCAGTTTGTGATTTGAAGAGTAGATTGGATTGGAAAACGGACAGAAGTAGATCGATTTTGCTGTATAGTGGACAAAAGATTTTTGCCGAAAATAAACCCTAATCCCTAATATATGGCATCCTAAATTCGTATGGATCCTTGGTGAAAATCGTGCAAAATTTTATTTCGCTATGCATGTATGATGCGTGATTTCCAGCACTTCCTTCTCTCCAAGTTTCTTCCTTTTTAGTGATGAAAACTCTATTTTTGATTGATTTAAGAAATTTGAGGCTTATCTCTGTTTGGATTATGAGATCCTAAGTAGAAATGTTAACTTTTTTTAATTGATGTTCTTTTTTCCCTCATTTTTTGTGTTGAATGTATGAAATTGCATGTATTGAATATTGATTTAGTATAATTTGTGTTCAACATGAATTATGGTTGGTTAAGTGTTGTTTTTCATGTGGGGACAAAGAGTTGAAAAATTAAATTAGAGGTTTCTAGTTTAATGCTTCAATTTAGTTGAATTCTATTTTCAAATCAATTTTGATCTAACTTTATGTAGTATAGCATTGCTAATCTTAATTGATCAAATCCTAGATAGTCATTTAGCATAGAATTCATGAATTATTGAAAGGATTTCAAATAATTCAACATTGAAAAATCAATTGAGATGGTTAAATATTTGTGATATATATGATTAATCCATCAAAAAGCTCTTAAATCTTTGGATCAATTATTTTATTGTACCAATTATCTTTCTATTTTATTTCTACATTATATTTTTAATAGTGTGTTTTGTTTAAATTTCAAATAAAACCACCCTTACTTAATTCTATTTAAATTCTTACATATTGCTTGCATTTTGTATTGATGCATTCTAATTTATATTTTATATGCATTCTATTTTATATTCTATTAGCATTTTATTTATAATCATGTTAGTAAATTATTGTAAAAGGATATAAAGTGAATCATTAGGAGTTCAACATAGTTGTTACCTTATATTGCAAGATTTTTATCAACCAATAATATCTAATTTTGATCATGTAGCAATGCACACATCAACTATTAACCTCCATAGAGTAGCTCATAGTTATAAAGTTAATTATATAGTTGACTAATGTGCATGCTGCAATGCACCAAAATTATATTAAAACTAGTGTATTGTAAGATAATGTTGTATAATGGCACAACCAGGTCATACCCCTAGTGATTCTTTGATTTTATCTTTCTTAGATGATTTTCTAAAAATATATATACAATTATTTAATTATTTATGCAATAAAAATGTGAAGAACTAAGGCAAATAGTGTAACTCTCTTACTTATTAACACCTTATTCCTCAATTACTAGATGATTATTACGCACTCATTCGTCATCTACCTCAAACTAATATGGAAAATCTCAAAATTCTGTACTTTATACACATGAGCAAAAGTCATATAATTATACAAAAGTTCAATTTACAGGATATACATCCATCATATACAATATTTCCAACTATATAAACGTTTACAACTTCAAAATTATCATTGTCCTCTATCATGAGAGCCTTTGGAAGCATCACCTGCAATGGTTAGTCACAATACAGAAAAACATAAGAAACAAAGTTTCCCAGTAGCTAGCTATTGCCATAAAAACATTTCAAGCCATTCCAGATCCTTAAGCAAATAAAACGTACATTTCGAAATCAACTAATCATTTCTCATCTCTTTATCATCTCATTCTGTACCATTGTAAGAAACATACACTGTACACAACAATCATCAAGCTCATTCAAGGACTTATCTCAATCAATATTTAGATGGCCATCACAGATAATCGTACCTAGGCCTCATATACAGCATCACGCTGTCTTCCCGGGGAAAACTCGGGCCATAGGCCTTACTCACATAGTATCACACTGTCTTCCCGAGGTACTCTAAAGGCCATAGGTACCACACACAGCAATTTTCATTACCATCCCGGGGAAAACTCGGGCCATAGGCCTTACACATACAGTATTACTGTCTTCCCGGGATGCGCACACAGCTATTTCATACACATTCCATATAATGGCAAAGTATACCGCAAATCATGTAAATAGAAAACAGAGCTTAAGGATAAAGCTAGCTACCTTTCACAAGCTTCCAATGTGATGTTCCCTTTTGCTCTCACCAAAAACTCCTTTACACTTCCTCTTGCCTTTGCAAGTTGTCACTCCTTAGTCTATACAAACACACATCATAGTTCTTATTAGAATATCATCACTTTCCCTAATCCTCGTATTCTTTACTTTCTCCACTTAATTAAATGCATACTTAGATGCTCTATACTTTGCTTTCAAGCCTTGAAATGACATATATGAACATTAGAAAAGGATCCAGGGGTAAAGCCATGCAAAACATGAAGAATTAAAGCCAAAAAGTTCACTTAACAAAGAACACGGGGGTCCCATACCCCGTGTTCAGGGCCGTGTTCCTTACTGGTTCACTTCAGGGCTACTCGACAAAGAACACGGGGGTGAACACGGGCCGTGTTCTACCCCGTGTACCTTACTGCCCTTCAGTCCTAAGATAAACACGGGGAGTGTTGCACCCCGTGTAACACACTGATCAGCTTCGACGAAGAACACGGGGTACAACACGGGCCGTGTTCTACCCCGTGTACTTCACTGATCCTCCGAAAACACATTAAACAGCTAAAACTCCTTTCTTCCTTCTTTTTCATATCTATAGTTTTGGCTTCTCAAAAGGAAAAAAGCACATAAACACTTTCACAATTCAAAGTTTCATCTTTCATAGGCTTTAAGCTTCATAGAAATCATTCTAACTTCATCATTTTAGCCAAGTTCCCAACATACCATGCCAACTCTACACATGCATCATTATACCTCTAAAACCCAAATGTGTTCATCATGTTTCTTGCTCTTTTCACACCAAACCAAAGCCATAGCTTAACATAACAACATCTAAAACACCATTAAACATATTCAAATCATCCTAAACTCCATGTTCAATCACCCTTAACCACACCAACCTCAAGATTTCAAGAAACTAAGAAGAGTACATTAAAGAGCTCTTAGAGGAGAACATTTTTACCTCTTAGTGCAACTTGAAAATCCTCACTTGGAGCTCCCCAAACTTAATCAAACTTGGGCTTTTCTTCAATCTAGAGACACCAATAGATAGAGCTTGATGAGAGGAGCAATTTTCCCTTCTACACCTTAGCTTGAATCTTGGTATTTTTAGGTGAAAAACTCAAAAGAAACTTTCTCTCTCTCTCCTGCACGTTTTGGAGCTTTCATGGAGATTTTCTGCAGCTTTTAGAAAAGTGGAGAAGAGAGGAGAGTCTTCATGAAGCTCTAGGGGCATTTTGGTCTTTTTTGAGGTTCCCAAGGGTATTTTAGTCCTTTGGCACCAATTATTAGGGCTATTCTTGCCATTATTTTTCTCATAATGACACTTGTCATAAATCCATTGGTCACACTAATTAAAATCACATATTGCACCCTAAACTCTTGGTTATTCATATTAGATCCCAAATCCTTAATTGTTTTCACTTTAACCACACCCGATTCTGCACTTTTGCAAAATAGTCCATAGGGTTTCTGTCTATTTAAAATTCCTTACACTATCAGACTTAGACAACTTCTCTTTTTAGGGTTTTCTAACCTCCTCTGATCATTCATACTGCTTATGAAAATAAATTCTTTTCCCTACTATCCTTTTCCTTCAAAATTTCATTTACCCTTACACTTAATTCCTTTCAACTTGAGATTCACCCACCAGGCTAACTCAAACATGCTCTTCGTTTCTACAGCCTCAGAAAATAAAGATTCAAATAATAGAATTGAAAATTCGGGACATTACAAATAGAATGATAATGTAATGAAATAGAATGTGTGTAAAAATAGAATTAAAGTCAGAATGCAATAATGCAATAATGAGTTGTATGTAGAAGAAAATTAGAATTGGGGGGTTGGTTGCACAAAATTAATGTAAAAGCAATGTATTATATAAGTACAAAATAAAAGTAAAGCAGAAGTAAAATTGGAAGAAACTCAATGGAATCAAACATCTAATTCAAAGAAATTGAGAGCCCTAGATTGGATTAATTATAGATCAATTAGGATTTGATTTTTTCTAATTAATTCCTTAACCTTGAATTATTCAGAATCCCTACAATAATTCATGAATTCTACACAAGACAATCACCTAGGATTTGATCAATTAGGATTAGCTGAATTAAGCAATTGCTATAATCCTTAAACTAGATCAAAATTGATTTACAATTAGAATTCAGTTAATTTAAGAAATTAAATAAAAAATATCTAAATTGATCTCTCAACCCTCTGTCCCTATGCATAAAATTATGATTTATCAATCATAATTTTATAACAAAATAGCAAAGAATTCAGAAACTACAAGGATGAACATTAATTATATGAAATCAATACCCAACATAAGGAATCTCAAGAATTCAGCACAATTAAATAGAGAAAGAAAAAAATTAACTAAGAAAGGTTTGCTAGGAATTTGGATTATTACATGCAACAGAATTTTAAAATTTTGATCCGAATTCTACCTAGGATCCATGCAAAAAGCATAAATCAATTATTAGGATTTTACCTATTGGACACTCGTGTTTCTACTGATCGAAACTTGAGAGCAAATGAATCAAACGCTGGTCGGATCTCTATGGTATCCACACGAAGTGAACAACGACCTCTCACCTTCTACGAATCTGCTAGGATGCGTTTTTCTCTCTAGGAATTAGGATTGGATGTTTTTTAAGTAATTTAAGGTTTGTATGGAAGCTTTAAGCGTGTTGTGAAAAGTGCTGCCCTCAAGTCCCTTTTTATAGAATTTAGGCAAGCCACAATCCTAGTCCTACTAGGATAATACTTCTAAAATCCTAATTACACTTAACAACTCATCTTATCCTTATCCTAGAGATAATAAGGAGAGATAGGACTTATCTATTAATTATCTAATTTTAGATAATATTATCTCATAATATAAATATCTTAATATTAGATAATTGTATATAGTTATCAAATATCAAAATAATATTATCTCAGAATATATTTATCTAATATCTGATAACGTAATTATTTGATATTACTTTAATATCAAATAATATCACATAATATTATATATATATATTACGTGAATAACACATTATTATTCTTAATAATAATATATATATATGTGCGCAAAAATAAGTCCAATTAATTGGATATTAATATAATTAAAGTCCAATTAATTATTATCTTATTCCTACTCCTTTTGTGTGACCCTGTAGGTTCTTACTACGTTGACAATAACTCATTATTGAACCATAAACAATAAGCGGTATCTAGCAATACATCACTACCACTTAAGTAATAAGAATGTCTGTGATTGGACATCCACCTAATACATGATCAACGTTTTGTATCATAACCTTTTTGCAATAATATCCAAATTAAACTGGAGGCATGGAATGTGTCATCCTCGTCAATATTCAATTTATATTTCTTGATACTGAGTAGACTTAAAATAAATGATTAATATCACATATTAATCCAATTGAGCGTGGCCATGCATTTCTAAGTCTCACTCAATCAAGGGGCACAAGGATATTTCTCTTTTATACAAGAGTAACAAAATCCCATCTACATCACTCACTTCCCTCTACACAATTTATGACACACCTAATCAATGCCCTATTCGTCATCTTAATTAAAGGTGACATAGGACAATATTAAAATGAGTAATTCCTCATATAAGAAACCGTAGTGACTTCAGGTCAAAAGTTTATGCATATTTGTGATCATATGAGAATAACTTATGACATGTCTATCCATGCAATATTCTCATAGTGCGTCAGTCCAGTACATTATTCACTAATAATGTACTCATTATTGACTTGATATCACATATCCATGATTCGTAATCATAAGTCATTATACATGCTAGTCTCGATGTATTATTACTATCTTTTTCGTAATAATACTTGACTAGGGGCATTTTAGGAATAGCGAAGCTATTCCAAGGATAATTATTATATTAAGTTATAAATTGTGCATAATAATAATAAAATTATAAAAATAAAATATAATAATTAATTGCCTAAAATGAAATATAATACATTGTGTATTACTTCAATCATCTATATAATTAGTTCCTAGGACACACACCAACAAGGTTAACATTACAAAGCATGATCTCAAAATTCTCAAGATGAGAGCTTCAAACTCCTTGAATCAACCTCAAAAAATTAGCTCTCCATGGTTAGAAGACAAAAGCTTGAAGAAGAAGAAAGAAAACTGTGTTGCTGATTATATGTAATCAAATTGCATGATTGTATGATATGTTGCCCAACCCTCATCTCTATTTATATCTAATAAAACCTATAGAATTATAATCCTAGTCCTCTTAGGATTACAAAAATTAAGGCTTTACTAATCCTACTCCTATTAGGATTATAAAATTTAGTAATTTCTTCTAGAAGGTCTAGCAGCTAGATGATTATACGTACTCATTCGCCATCTACCTCAAGCTAATACGGAATATCTCAAAATTTCTGTACTTTATACATAAGTTCAACTTTACAAATATACATCCCATCATATACAATATCACTAACTATATCATTATTTACAACTTCAAACATCATTGCCATTTATCATGAGAGCCTTTGGAAGCACCACCTGGAATGGTTAGCCACAATACAAAAAACATAAGAAACAAAGTTTCCCAGTAGCTAGCTATTGCCATAAAAACATTTCAAGCCATTCCAGATCCTTAAGCAAGTAAAACATACATTTCAAAAACAATTAATCATTTGTCATATCTTTATCATCTCAATCCGTACCATTGTAGGAAATGTGCATCACACATAACAATCCACAACAATCATCAAGCCCATTCAAGGACTTATCACAAACAATATCTAGATGGCCATCTCAAACAATCGTACCTAGGCCTCACACAGCATCACGCTGTCTTCCCGGGGTCCCGAGTCACAAAGGCCTAACACAGTATCACACTGTCTTCCTGAGGTCCCTAGCCATAGATACCACACACAATAAATGCACTATTATCCCCGGGGATCCCGAGCCTTAGGCCAAACACAGTATTCTACTGTCTGCCCGGGTTGTGCCACAACAATTACATTAACATTCCGAGGACCCGAGCCATAGGCCAAACACACACAGTATCACACTGTCTTCCCGGAATGCGTGCATAACAATTCCATACACCTTCCATACACAACAATTCCATACACATTCCATAACAATCTCATACACATTCCATAACAATCTCATACTCATTCCATAACAATCTCATACACATTCCATAACAATTTCATACACATTCCATAACAATCTCATACTCATTCCATAACAATCTCATACACATTCCATAACAATCTCATACGCATTCCATAACTATCTCATAAAATACAGAAAATCATGTAATAGAAAATAGCTTAAGGATAAAGCTAGCTACCTTTACAAGCTTCCAATGTGATGTTCCCTTTGCTCTCACCAAAAACTCCTTTACACTTCCTCTTGCCTTTGCAAGTTGTCACTCTTTAGTCTATACAAATACACATCATAATTTCTTATTAGAACATCATCACTTTCTCTAAACCTCATGTATTCTTTACTTTCCCTACTTAATTAAATGCATACTTAGATGCTCTACACTTTGCTTTCAAGCCTTAAAATGACATATATGAACATTAGAAAAGGATCCAAAGGTAAAGCCATGCAAATCCTAAAGAATCAAAGCCAAAATGTTAACTCAGCAAAGAACACGGGGTTGAACATGGGCCGTGTTCTACCCCGTGTTCAGAACATGGGGTACAACATGGGCCATGTTCTGCCCCATGTACATTATTGATCAGCCTTCGTAAAAGAACACGGGGTTCAACATGGGCCGTGTTCTACCCCGTGTTCAGAACATGGGGTACAACATGGGCCGTGTTCTACCCCGTGTACATTACTGATCTTCCAAAAACACAATTTTTCATGGCTAAACCTCCTTCTCCCCTTGGCTTCTCAAAAGGGAAGTTCCATACACACTTTCATAACTCAAAATTCATCTTCCATAGGCTTCATAACTTATAAGAATCATCCTAATTTTATCATTTTAACCAATTTTCAAACAAATTATGCCAATACTACACATGCACCATTATGCCTCTAAAACCCAAGTGTGTACATCATGGTTTCTTGCTATTTTTACACCAAACCAAAGCTATAAATCAACACAACAACATCTAAAACACCATTAGACATGTTCAAATCATCCTAAACTCCATGTTCAACTACCTTTGACCACTCCAACATCAAAATCCCAAGAAACTAAGAAGAGCACAATAAAGAGCTCTTAGAGGAGAACATTTTTACCTCTTGCAACAACTTGAAAATCTTCACTTAGAGCTTCCCAAAGTTAATCAAACTTGAGCTTTTCTTCACTCTAGGCACATCAATGGATAGAGCTTGATGAGAGGAGCAACTTTCCCTTCTACCACTAAGCTTAAATCTCACTATTTTTGGGTGAAAAACTCAAAAGAAACTTTCTCTCTCTTTCTCTCTCTCTCCTGCACGTTTTGGAGCTTCTTTCATGGAGTTGCTGCAGCTTTTTGGAGAAATGGAGAAGAGGGAAGACTTTTCATGAAGCTTCTAGGGGCATTCTTGCCATTTTGACAATTCTCAAGGGTATTTTAGTCCTTTTTCACCAAAAGTAAGGCTATTCTTGCCAATATTTTTCTAATAATGACACTTGTCACAAATCCATTGGTCACACTAATTAAAATCACATATTGCACCCCAAACTCTTGGTTATTCACATTAAATCCCAAATCCTTAATTATTTTCACTTTAACCACACCCGATTCTACACTTTTGCAAATTAGTCCATAGGGCTTCTGTCTATTTAAAAATTCCTTACACTATCAGACTTAGACAACCTCCCCTTTTAGGGTTTTCCAACCTCCTCTGATCATCTATAAACCTCGCTGGTCTGACTTCCATCTGATGAATGACCCCCAAAATGTCATAGTTTCACTAATTCTTTAATTTAAGGTTGTAAGCCTGCGTCTTAGCAAAATTTGAGCACTAATTTCACCTTAATCGGGCCTCTGTATCTTTAAATACAGCCCAAATATAGAAATTGGTTCAGTTGGGACAAAATGATGCCTTCAACTTCTTAACCACTTTTGACCTCCAAAATATTCGAACTGGGCTTGGACTAAAATATAAAAGTTGTAGATATCTCTTTTAGTTTTCCATCAATATAAAGTTTGCTTCAATCCCAGATCCAGAGCCCAAGTTATAGCTGAAAAATAGAAACAGTGTCAAAGTCCAACATTTATCAAATAAATTCACAAACCTGTAAAATTAATCTAAAATTATAAAACAAGGCCTATTCTGTAAAATTAAGTATATATAACACTTAAGAGACATAAAATAAGGGGAAATAAAATAGTAAATATTTTTCTCATCAAATTTTCTCACATTTATCCCTTGCTCGTCCTCAGGTAAGATAAAACTTTATTTAAAACTAAGATACGAAAGACTTTATTTTCCAAAAACTTCAAATTAAAAAATTCACAAGCAAGAACCAACCAAAGGGAACAAAAAACATAACACATCATGAATAAAAATATTAGCAAACTTAAAACTAACTAACATAGTAACTTTACTCAAAAAAGGTAGATCAAATTGATAGATTTTTCACAAAAGTCACTCATTCTCCAACTCTCAAATATTTGAGGTAAAGTTTTTCACTCAAGTTCTTTCCATGAAATTTTCTATCATAAGCTTGCTAATCATCTAATTTCCATTGCTCAAATTACATGCATAAAATAAATAAAAAAGATTTTATTCAAGGTTGTAATAGGGCTAGGAAAAGGGAGGAAAAATAAGGATATGGAAGGTTAGAAACTAAAGAAATCAATAGAGCAATTGAATCCAAAAATTATATGAGCAAATCATAAATAATTACAACTCAACACATCACATCAAGCCAAGTTCAAATTCAAATTCAAATACTCATTAACTTCTTTCTTTTTTTTTTCGATTCAATTTTTTTTTTACTTTTCTTGCTTCTTTTTTCTTCTTTTTTTTTATGCTTTATTTCTCTTTCTTTTTTTTAGAGACTTTGATTGAATTTTTTTTCAACCAACCTTTGATGATAACTTTTCACAATACATGAAACTCACACACCTCCACACTTATTTAAGAGCCCATTTTATAAAAATTCAAATGCTCTAGTAATCCCTAAAGTTAGGTAAAGACATTTGTTTTTCATTTGAAAAATATGCTCATGGGTTAATAGCAAAGAAAAGGCAATAAAATCTGAAAAGGGCTTAACAAAGTTTAAAAAAAAAAACTTCAAAGTTGGTTTTATGGTTGTAACTTAAAAGAAAGAAAAAATACTTTAATCATTTTTGTGTATGCATGTGCAAAATGTAATCTCAAAAAGATTCAAAGCAAGTTCTAAATAAACAAATCATGGAAGAACATCACACGAGAAGGAAAAACAATATGAATTTTCAACAAAAGACTCAAAATCTCACAAAGTAAGTCATGCTACCAAATTCAATCTACCAATTCAAATTCCATCACTATATCAATTAATTTCAAGAAGCTAAATCATTCATTCAATCATGTTATGAATCATATCTAACTTCAATTGAATCCTACTCATGAAAGTGCAAAATATTCATTAATGGAAAGTAACTAAAAAGGACTCAAAATGGCTCAAAATCAAGTGAAAACACATTTTTTTTGAATTTTTTTCTATTTTTTAAAGCATAAAATTTTGGAAGCATATTGAAAGAAAATGCAAAACATAAAGTAAATCCTAAAGTCTCCCCCCTACACTTAAATTTTACATTGTCCTCAATGTAAAGTATATTAATATCATCAAGAATAACATTAAAAAGGATAAAGGACATGAAAATAAAAGAGAAAGATAAGAGAAAACAAATCTAAATTTCTTAGGTTGCCTCCTAAAAAGTGCCTTTCTTTAATGTCTTTGGCTAAACCATGGCTTTAATTTCTTTAACCAGGATCTATATGAGAATTGGCTACCTTCTTTACTTCTAATTTGCCAAGCTTTACTTCATCCATCAAAGAGGAGCTATGAAAATTTGAATCTTTCACCATAAGTTCTTGAACTGCTATTCTTAACTTATCTTTGCTTGAAGAATGCTTAAATTCATTTGGTAAAACAATTTCAACATGATTAACAAATTGGTGAAAGTAAGAATGATCAAGGTAAAAGCACTTTTTTTATTTTTCTTTTTGTTGTTCTTGTAAAAGTAAAATGTCTCCATTATCATCTTGTTTTTCTATAATTTTTGAATGAACACATCTAAAAATGTAGAAATTTCATCACAAATGGAACACTTAACAACATCATCTTCACAAGTGCATTCATAACTATCAAAACTATCTATAAATTCATAAAATTCAAGAAACTTAGCAAGTAATTCATCTTGGATAGCATTAGTACATAAATCTGAATAGTGCACAACAAAATTAGAATTGATAGGATTGAAAATAGCAAAATTAGAAATAGAAATATGCATATAAAAAATAGCAGTAGAAATAGCAAAAACAAAAAAAGAAGAATCATGTACTAAAGGCTCCAAAATGCTAAGAAATGATATGGAGTTATCTTGCATATTTTTAGAAATATCAAACTTGGCTATAGCACCATCAAACTCCATAATTAATGTTCCATCTTGGACATTAATTATGATTTTTGTTGTCTTGAGGAAAGGCTGACCAAGAATGATTGGTGGAAGAATGCTTGAATCCTCATTTTCCATTTTTAAGATGTAAAAATCTGCTAGGAATATTAGTCCATCAACCTGCACTAAAATATCTTCAACAATTCCCAAGGGATAAATGTTAGATCCATTGGCTAATTGAACAACAACCCTTATTTCTTTCAAAACTCCTAAATTCAAGGCTTTAAAAATAGAAAGAGGCATGAAATTTATGGATACTCCTAAGTCTGACATGACATGCTCTATTCTTGTTTTCCCTATAATGCATGGAATGGTAAATGTGCTTGAATCTTTGCATTTTTTTAGTAAATTTCTTTAGATTATTGCAGATACATTTGCCCCTACACTTACTTTCTCATCTACCCTAAATTTTCTTTTAGTGATGCATAAATTTCTCAAGAAGTTAGCATACCTTGGAACTTGTTTTATCAAATCTAGTTAAGGTATGTTAACTTCTATTTTTCTCAAGGACTCTAAAATCTGATTCTTATCTTTATTTTTCTTTTCATTCTTCTTTTAATGAAAAATTTTTCTATTTGGAAAAAGGAGGGGGATAAGGAAAGAGTTTACCTCACTACCACCACTTTTTTTCTATTTTGTTGGTTGCTTTTGGACTTCCTCTTCTGCTTGTTTCTATTAGTTCTGTTTTGGTTGCTTTCTTATTCTTGGTTGGTTGCTTTCTGGTTGGCTCTACTTGTTACTTTCTGGTTGAATGCTTCTCTTTAGTATATGGCTTGCTGGTTGATCACTTGCTATTGAATGGCTTAATTCTAGTTACAAGGGTGAAGGTGTATTAATTTCGCTGCCACTTCTCAGTATAATTGCATTCATCACTTCCTTATTCTTTGTGTTGCTACAAGATGTTGGCTTAATCTTTATGCTTAAGCTTACTTAATGTAGAAGTTAATTGGCCTATTTATGTTTGCAAATTCGTCATAGTAGCTTCTACTCTCTGTTGGAATTACAACTTACTTGTTGCCATTTGCTTGACTAGTTCCTCAAACGATGGTTAAGAAGATGATGAATTCACTTCTAGTTATTGGACTGAGTTAGGTTGTATTCTGGTGTAATGATATTGGTTCCATCCTGAATTATTATTATACTTAAAATTCTAGTTGTCCCTCTAGCTAGAATATTGATTATGTTGCTGCTAGAATTGGTTAATCTGTGGCTACTGGTATGGATATTGTTTTTATTACTAGAATGAAGGCTTTTTAGGGAAGATAGTTGCTGCATATGCTAGAGGAGGAGACCACTTATCATCTTATAATATAAGACATCAATCTGTTGGATGAGTTGGATAAGAGCAAATGCCACAAAAGCTAGCAAGAGGAGTAGGAATTCATTGCTATTGTTCCATAGCCACTTGCCTCATTAAAGTAGTTAGTCCATCTAACCTTTTCTCCAATTTCTGCTAGTTTGGATTGGAAAAATTGATCTCATCCATGTTTCTGGTTGCAACAGCCATGATTTTTATTCCAAATTACTAAGAATTTGCTTCCATATTTGCAATAAGGTCTCCTACTGCCATAGGAGTCTTATCTACTAAATCTCCACCATTTATAGCATTAATCATACTTCTTTCCATGGGGAGAAGACCTCCATAAAAATATTGAATTGATAGCTACTCATTGATTTAATGGTGTGTCCAGCTTGCACATAATTTCTTAAATTTCTCTCAATATTCATGAAGTGTCTCATCATTCATTTACCTGATTCCATAAATTTCTTTTCTTATGGCAATAGCTCTAGATGCAAGGAAGAATTTCTCCAAAAATAACTACTTCATATTAGTCTAGTAAGTGATAGAACTAAGTTGAAAATAGTAGAGCCAATCTTTGATTGCATTAATTAGGGAGAAGGGGAATGCTCTCAGCTTGATATGATCCTCAGAGATGACTTGTGGCTTCATAGTAGAGCAAACCACATGGAACTCCTTCGAATGTTTGTATGGATCTTCACATGCAAGACCATGAAACTTTAAAAGCAAGTGTATTAAACTAGATTTAAGCTTAAAGTTAGTATTTAATTTAGGATATTGGATGCCTAAAGGTTGATATGTGAGATCAAGGGCATCCAATTCCTTTAATGTTCTATTATTAGCCATGTATTCAAAATTATCTAAAGGTGCAGAATAGGGGTTAGGAGGGCTAGAACTACCAATATTTTTCTTCTTACGAAGTGAATAAAATGACCTATCAATTTCAGAATCAAAATCACATAATTCAATAGGATTTCTTCTTGTTATACACTAAAACTACACAATACTGCAGAAAACTCCATTAAACAGAAGTATAGGAGCATCGAAACACTAAAACGTAAAAGTACTATAAAAATCAACTTAAACACATTTAATTAACCTATCTAGACAATTTTAAAAATTATAAGACCACCACAAAAAGTTTTTTCTAACTATGAAAAACCAAAAAATGTAATAAAAAGTCTTTAAAAATTAAAAAAGTGGTCAAAACAATATTTTCTTTTGAAAAAAACTTGGGCACTCACAAGCCTTTATAAGCTAGACATAACAAGACATGGCTTACAAAAAATATTGATGAAATTTCACAATTTCTATGAACCAATAAATCTTTTATAAGCTAAAAATTCTTACATGCCATTTTCACTAATAAATTATTTTGTTATACGAAACGATTTTGTGCTATTAGGCTATACGTGTGCTTGATTATTCATGTGTGCTCTAAAAACTTGCCAAGATCTCATAGGAGTGAACCCATGCCACACTCATATAAGTGATTCCATCAAGTATACACTATAAATAAATATTTCACTCATAAAGGATATGGAATTCATTAAGAGCTTAACTCATTCTCACTAATTTTACAATTTCAAAGCATTATTCACAAACACCATAGGAGGGACTTATTAACTTTAGTGGTTTCAAATCTAACATTGACTTATTATTACTCATATGAACCTACTTCATGGGATTGCCAATCATATAGGTTGGGTTACTATCAATATTAGATTTCTTGATTTAGCATTAGTCTTATTCCTTTCGATGCTTCAAATATTTGTTTTCTACCCAAGGGTTTTATCAAAGGATTAGCCAAATTCCTTTCTAATTTTAAGTAATCAATGGAAATTATTCCATCTTTGAGAAATTACTTCAGAACTTTATGTCTTAATTGAATATATCAATTTTTGCCATTGAAAAATTTATTTTTAGCAATGACTATTACCAATTGGCAATCACAATGTATAAATACCAAAGATCTTGGTTTTATACCTAATGTTACATTAGATCAAAAATTTTCTATCCACTTAACTTCATGGCTAGAGCTACAAATTTTGACTCCATAGTGGATCTAGTTATAATTGTTTGCTTGGATAATTTTCAAGACATAGCTCCACCATCAAGGGTGAACATAAAACTACTAATGGATTTTGTTTCATATAAATTAGAGATCTAGTTTGCATCATTGTATCCTTCTAATATAGTAGGAAATCCACCATAAGTGATACCATGATTCATAATACCTTTTAAATATATCATAAGTCTTATTAGTGCATTCTAATGTTCTTGGTTAGGATTGTGAGTATATCTACTTAGTTTCATATAACATATGTTATGTAAAGTCTAATGAAATTCATTAAATGCATTAAATTCTCAATAATTTGAGCATATTCAAACTCTGCTACTAAATCACCTAAATTTTTCCTTATATTACTATTAACATCATAAGGAGTACTAATAAGTTTTTCTTCAAAATAGCTAAATTTTCTAGGAAGTTTTTCAACATAATGTTGTTGTAATAACATTATGGCATTCTCTCTCCTTATGATATTAATACCTAATATAACATTAGCTTCACCTATGTTTTTCATATCAAAGTTTGAAGTTAAGAAAAATTTAATCTCAAGGGCTTTATCAAGACTTGTTCCAAAGAAAAGTATACCATTAACATATAGACTAATAATTACACTTTCATTGTTTTTGGATTTTGTATACACACATTTATCCACTTCTACACATGAAAAACCATTATTTTTTAGAATTTGGTCAAATTTCTCATGCTATTATTTTGGTGCTTGTTTCAAACCATGCAAAATTTTTTTTTAACTTGCGAACTTTATTCTCTTATCCTAAGACCTTATAGCCCTCAAGTTTCTCCATATATATATATATTTTTCTAAATCTCCATTTAAAAA
Organism: Sindora glabra; assembly: GCA_020226215.1. NCBI lineage: Eukaryota > Viridiplantae > Streptophyta > Magnoliopsida > Fabales > Fabaceae > Sindora > Sindora glabra. The sequence continues at coordinate 54,800,632 of CM035225.1, read as the reverse complement.
GGTAGTTTTTACATCCATTTGATGTACAAAAAGTCTAAAAATGGAAGCTAAGGTGAACAAAATATGTATTGAAGATATTCTAGTCATTGGTGCAAAAGTATTAAAATAATCAATATTTTATTTTTAGGTAAAACCTTTTGTAACGAGATGCTTTATATTTTTCAATTGATCCATCAAGAAAATATTTCTTTTTAAAAATCCATTTACAACCAATTGGTTTTGCATGAAAGGGTAGATTAACAAGTTTTCAAGTTTTATTTTGTAAAATCAAATCAAGTTCAACCTCATTGCCTCTTTCCAAAATTTTGTGTCAGAAGAAGAAATTGCTTCATTGTATGATAAAGGATCATTTTCAACAATAAAGGTATAAAATTCACTTCTAAAAGAAGTCTCCTTTCTTTATCTTTTACTTTTTCTCAAAACCTTTTTAGTTTGTTCAATGTTAGATAATGGAGCATCTAAAGCCTTTGTTGCGTGAGAAATTTTATAACTTAATAGATAAATATGTTCAAAGACCCCAACATTTCTTTATCTCAACTATTATGTTAAGTACATCACTCCTTAATGCAAGGAATCTATATGCGGCACTATTTTCTGCATAAGTAACAAATATACAACTAAAAGTTTTTTATCCTATTTTCCTTTTCTCAAGTTCAGGTAACATAACCTTAGCTAAGCACCCCCACACTTTTAAATATTTTAAGTTTGGTGTAAATCCTTTCCATATCTCATAAGGAGTTTTACTAATTTTCTTAAAGGGTATTATATTTTGTATATGACGCATAGATAAAATAGCTTCTCCTTATAAGTTATCCAATGCCGAGGAACTCACTAATAATGCATTCATCACTTCTTTTAAAGTTCTATTTTTTTCTTTTAGATATTCCATTAGATTTTGGAGAATAAAATGGAGTGATTTCATGTATTATGCCTTCCTTTTCACAAAGGTCATTTAACATTCTATATTCCCTTCCTCTATTTGATCTAAGTCTTTTGATTTTCCTATTTGGTTGGTTCTCAACTTCAGCCTTATAATGTAAAAACATTTCTAAGACCTTATCTTTTTGTCTAAGAAGATAAACTTTAGTGTATCATGGAACATCATCTATAAAGGTTACATAATATTTCTTACCACCTTTAGTTAATGTTTATTTTAGATCTCTTAGGTTTGTATGAATCAAATCTAACAACTCTAATTTTCTATTAATAGATACACACATTTTCTTAGTTATTTTAGTTTCGGCACATATTTCACATTTAACATTATCATCAAAGGAGTTTATTCCTAAAATTAGGCTTAAGGTTTGCATTTTTCTTACATATGAGGCATTTACATGTCCTAACCTAAAGTACCATAAACTATAAGGATTAACCAAGCAAGCAGAGCCAATCATATAAGTAGAAGAAGAGGAAGCATTCTCATTTATAATGTTTTGAACATTCAATACAAATAAGCCTTGATTACAATATCCCTTGCCTACAAACACATTATTCTTGGTCATCATAATTTTATCAAATTCAAAGGAAACTTTGACCCCTACTTTTCCTAATAATGACATAGAAATTATATTAACTCTTATATTGGGAATATGCAATACATTGTCAAGAGTTAGAGTCTTTCCTAATGTGAGCTTTAAGTGGATTTTACCTTCTCCTAAAACTTTTGTAGTTTGAAAGTCTCCTAAATAGATAAGTTCTTCTTTAACTTTTACAGGTAAGTAAAAAGGTGAAGGCATCTTTATCTACATAAATATGCTTAGTGGCCTTTGAGTCCACTATTCAATCTTTCACATCAATTATTAAATTAACTTGAGAAATAACTCTAGTAATAATTTCTTCTCCTTTAACCAAATTGACATTTAGCTTAAGAAGATTGTTATTTCTCTTCCTTTTTCTGCATTATGGGGCATGATGACTAGGTTTTCCATATACATAACAATTGCCTTTCTTTTTCTTATTAGTAAGAGCATTAGAATTAAGGGAATTAGTTATGGGGTTGGAATTAGATTCATTTGTATTATTAAAAAAGGATTTGTTATTATACTTTGTTTAGTGTAAATGATTATGCACCACTATGTTAGCTTTTAAAGTCAATTACTTTTCCTTTGTGGATTAAAGATCTTTGCAGTTAGTGTCTTCAATTATGATATATGTGAACGGTTCTCTAAGAGTGAGCTGTTTGTGTTTATATTTAAGTTACTACTTATAATCACTCCACAAATCTAGTAATTTTTTGATGAGCAATCCATCCATAAACTCTTCTTGAAGATTGATACTTTTTGCCTTCAAGTCTTCGAGCAACTTGTGATATTCATTAATTTGGCTTTTGATTTCCTTAACATCAATCATAGTCCATCGATAATAATTTCCTATTATGAACTTTTGTTTCCCAACATCCTTAATAGAGTATTTGGTAATCATTGATTCCCAAATTAATTTAACTTCCTTATAACTGCAATAAACATTAAATAACTCATTAGAAAAAGTACTTAATATGGTATGATGACTAACCTTGTTAGCATGCATTCAAACTTAAGCATTCTATTTTGGCTTTGCATTAGTTAAGGCATCCACAACTCCATGCATGTCTAATGTGGAATAGATGCATTCCTACCATCCCTTGAAGTTTTATCCATCAAACACTTCAATTTTAGAGATGTCTGGGAATGGCTTAGCATAAGGTAGAGTGTGAGGCAAAGAGTTATGTTGTGAATAGGTCATATTTCTATAGCAAGAAGTAGTCCATTGGTTGTAGTAGCAACAATAGTAGTGGTGCTAGAGTCAATAGATGCCATTACCAGATAATTCCTTGAGATTGTTGGATAAAGTTGTAAATAAAAGCAGTTTAAGGCATGACAATGTCATTGTCCACAAGGAATTATCGACCTCCCTTTATACAAAGATGTATAACAAAAAATTTCCACAAGGATACAACAAACTCCTTTACTTTATAAGGCATGACTAAAGTAGGTAACAAGCACAACAAAATAAAAGAACCCAATTGCGAAACATATAATAGAACACCAATTTGATGAGATAAGCTTTTTGCTGTCACTAATATTACATTTTTTGTGTCATTTGTAATGTGAGGAAGGCTAACTCTATTTGTAGCATTCAAAAGTGTAGGTTAGAGAGATTATTGGAGAAAATATCTTTTAATTCCATGGAAATATCAAAAAGGTTTGAGAAAATCTTGGATAGAATATTGGAGAAAATATCCCCCAATTCCATGGACATATCAAAAGGTTGAAGAAAATCTTAGCTTCGATTTTAGTTCAAAAAATGATAGCCAATAGTTTTGTTTTGTTTGTTAAAATTGATTTGTAGATAAGGCTTTTGACTTAGTCTAAAGATGTTAATGATTAAAATCTTTTGAAATAAATGTTACTTTTACTCAATACTTTTCATATCTTCGATCACTCATTTTTCTTAATTATTTTGCAAGTTTTGAAGATAAGGATGAAAACTTAGGATTAGTTTAACATGTAACTTTTCTAAAATTGATTTTATTTCATTCTAATAGAAATAGTTTCAATTCATTTATAAATAAATTGTATTACTTGAAAAACTTTATAAAAAATAACGACTTTAATTCATTTATAGATGAATTATTTTGTTTGGAGGAATATATTGAAAAATGTATAAAATTTAATTAAAAATAGATTTTGATTATATCAATATAAATATAATATTGGAAAGAGTGTAAAACTTTTATACAAAATATTTTTTTAGGTCCAATAAAATAAATTTAAGTAAAATCCTTGCTAAATTTAATAGTTTTCATAATAGTATAAATATAATTAAAATAAAAATTATAAATAAAATAAAATCCCTTTTTACCTAAAGTCCAACATTATTTTTAAAGAAATTCATTTGAAAATGAAATAATTTTTATGCTAAACAAAGAATTAAACATCTAATAACCCTTAAAACTAAAGATACTAACCCTCGAGTGGTAAGGAATTTAAGAATCCTGACTTTGCCTAATGATATTGAATTTAAAAAAGTCTTAAGCGCAGAGATGGTTTGGTTTGTAGAAATAATTACATGAGAAATGTAATTTTTTGGGAAGTACAAAAATTTTTAAATTATTTGATTAGTTGCTAATTATTAAAATAGAGAAAATTTTACTTCTCACAAATTATAAAAAGTTGTTTACCCATATCCCTCAATAAAAATAATTTTTCATGTCTTTTTATAGATAGAAATGTAAAATTATCCTTATTTAATGATCACTTTAACTATTTATCATTACTATTTAATAGAATTAATTATTTAACTAATTTTTTGTTCATCTAAATTATATTTCATTTTAATTATATTAAAATAATTTAAGATATATATATGAGACATCTTTATTTTTTATATAAATTTATTTTATTTTTTTATAGTAAATTAAAAAATAAAAAATTACTCATTTAAAAAAATATAATGAAAAGAGAAATTAAAAATATAACTTCAAAAAAAAAAGATAAGTAGATATGATTATATTTTTAACAATATTTTCTATTTTTATGTTATAATTTTGAAAGATATATTAGTCATTGTAATAATACTTTTTAAAAAATCCAAAGTTAAACTATATAAAACACAAAAAGTTAGTTTTTGGTGTTAATTTCCTAATGTTAATTAAATAATTTTGAGCACTTCATAAAAAGTTTACAAAATACTTACCTTTTAAAAAGCCCAAGCTTTGAAACTTACTTCCTATGTGAACTAAATATTTATATTGTCATTGTCATAACAAAATAATAACTATTCCAATTGTTCTTTTCAATTTCTTGGCTTCCCTCACAAGCATGTATTGTGAAGAGAGGGGAAAACAAAGATAATGAAAAGGAAAAGCTAAAAAAGGAGTGAACATGAATTTAATGTATAAAGACAGATGTAAGGATATCAAACAAGTTAATTAGTATTTGCATGGGCCAATTTGTGACTGACTGGATCCATGACAAATCGATCCTTATTATCTGTATTCAAAATGGGTCCAATTTTAAGGATTTCAAACTCATCAAAATCTATAACAAATCGAGTCAACCCACAAATTTTGATTATTAGTCCTAGATTTAACAAATACAAGTTGACTTATGACAAATCAGGTCCACAATAGACCAGCATATAGCTAAAAATGGGTTCAATTTTAAAGGTCTAAATCTATCAAAATTCATAATGAGTATGAACTAATCTTTAGGTCATAACCCCTTTAAAACCCTTAGACAGATGAATTCCCATCATCTTTGTCTTCATTTTCTTTATTATTTCTTACTACCATCATCCAAACATTGTATGTAATTAGCCTTTAATTGTCTTGGAAGAAACTAAAGGTATTATAAGTAATGAAAGAATCATTATTTTTAATTATTTCAACGTAAACCCTAGAGAGCTTATGTTCTTATAAGAAAACTCAAAACTAGATAAAAATAGATAGCCATAGATAGTGACCTTTTTTTAAAAAAATAATACAATTATTTTATCAATTAATAATATTATATGCACCGAAAATAGGATCTAAAATTAGTATCAAATACAAATCAAAAGTTGCCATTAAATATAAGATAGTAAAATAAGTTTATAAAACTTAATTCAATTAATATAAAAGATTTAAAACTCAATTTTGAATTCCATTTTCGATACATATAGTATTTTTAACTTTATAAATTTTACTTTTGTGAGATATAACTTCTAAAAAAATTATATATTTTAATAATAAAGATGAATTTTTATTATAAGATTTGTGATTCTTTATATATATCATACAAATTTTTTTAGGTCATATGTGGATGTTAATAATCTTCATTTTTTCATTTGAATGAAAAAATTATACTTCTAATTTAATAATAATAAAATAATAAAAAGTATTACAGTCAATTTATCACCAATACCAACTATATCTATTAATTAATAAGTGCATTTGTTGTGCAAATAAGAGAGAATGAATAAAATTGACTTAAATGCACTTATTAATAAAAGTAGTTAGTATTAGTGACAAATTGATATTAATACTCTTTGTTATTTTATCATTATTAAATTAATAGTATAATATTTTTTAAGTGAAAAAGTGAAGGTTGCTAACCTCCATGTATAGATGTGGAGTTAGCAACCTTTTTTTTATGTTTAGAATATAGTAGTTAGTGTTAGTAATAAATTAATTATAATATTTTTATAATTTTATTATTATTAAATTAAATAGTATAACTTTTCTTAAGTAAAAAAGTGAAGGTCAATAATTTCCACACATAGATGTGGGGTTAGCAACTCTTTTTTAATGCTTAGAGTGTAAGATTGCAACTTTTATATAGAAGTGGCAACTCTATTAGTCATATTTGTAACAAAAATATGTTTAGAATTTTATAACAAGATTATAAATTTTTATTAAAAAATAGAAAATTAAAAAAGTTAAAAAATTTTGTAAAAAAATTATAAATTAAAAATTGTAGGGGTACTACGATTTTTTTTAAAGGTAATATCGAAACATAGCTCTTGTTTTATATATTTCGTTATTTCAGTGAAGCTGTTGCTATATAAAAAATGCTATTAATTTGATTGCATCCAAGTGAGGCCAATCTTGGTGTGTTGAAGATAAATACATGATTCAATTAAGTATAAAATTGGGGGGCTTGAAATATTTATATATGTGAGATGCGCTAATTTAGAAGCCAATGAAAACTTCCCCTTTATAATGACAGGTCGAAACCGAATTGTAGAGACCAATTTTGGTTACACATAGAAACGGACATATATTTCAATGTGAATTTGAATTTTCATTAACTTGATCATATATTATATAAAATTATATATTTCATTCTAAATATCTTCATTAGTTTTAAAATGTTACTTGTTCTAAAATATTAGAATATATTTATTTCTATTAACTATCGAATTGTGTGAGCACATTTATTTGATTACCACCGTGGAAGGATCAGAATTGAGATAATTTCAAGGACATTTTCTAGAAATAATGCGAGAGATTTTGGTTTGAAGAAGCATGAATTGCCGCTTATTGACAATTAATGTTTAACTTTGGACGGGTTTATTTTTTGGAAGAAATATTGGTGTAAAATTTTTTTATATACTTGAATAACATATTATTATATTATTTTTATTAAAAATAATATAATAATAATTTTTTTTAAGAATAAATTATCTTTATTAATTTTTTACATTTAATATAAGATATATTAAATATTTTTTATTATCTTAATGATTTATAAATATATTTTTATTAAAAAATATTTTTTATCAAAATATAGGAAGCATTTATCTTCCGAATATATTTTAGAGGTTGGATTTATACGGGCAGCGGTTTTGGAAGGATCTATGGCGATTTAAGGGGTAGTCAAAAAGTGAGGACCGCGTATGGAAATCACGTTACTCTAGTGTTGGAACTTGGAATGGGCAGGTCGGTAGGATTTACGTACCGATTTGCTTCCCATGCTTGACTGCGGGGAAACCTGTAAGAAAGAAAATTAGAAAGGATAGTAGGAATAGAAAATTTCCTTTCTCCTTGTTTGGATCCATCATTTTTTTTTTCGGTAAATAGAGAAAATACCCACAAAACACATAAAGTTTCATTTTTTCAAGACTGACCTCAAAAGTTTTGCAACTAAGTTCATAATAATGCCTTTATTTGATAATAAGGAATATGGGCATGTCACATTATTTTCCCTTGTTTTTTTAATAAGCAAAAAAATGAATTATTATAAAATTTTGTGCTAAAAATTTGAAATATGCTGGTAGCATTTTTTATTAATTATTTGAAAATATCTTAATACTTTCATTTATTAAATTATATTTATAAAAATATTATTAAATTTATACATCAACAATTTAATATATATATCACCCTTGCAAACATTGTTAATTAGTTTTTTTTTTTTGAAAGGATACGAAATTAAAACAGTAGATAAATTAAGCTAAATCAAACATCTATTTGTTTTTGCTAATTTGTAAAATTTAAGCTTGAGTTTGACTATTACATAAACTTAATTGCATTTAAATGAGTTTTAATATATTTAATAATTATTTTTAATAAATAATAATAAAAAATGTGATAGTAAATTTTTTCACACGATTTCTCTTTTTTATTATTGCTTTCCATTTTTCTTTTTTTTTTGTCGAAAATAAGAAAACACAATTACAATTAGAAAGTTTTTGATAATACTAAAGCATTTAGACCTAAATTTTATTTGTAGCAAAATATTAAAATATTATAAAATTTCAAAATCATCCATATGTATGATTTTATGAATTCTATATACTCGATTCAATATGACGCATTTTATATATTTAATTATTATTCCAACAATAGAGATAATATTGAACATTCTTGTTTAATAAAATCTCTTTAAAATAAAAAGAGCTGCTAAATATATTCAACCATAGAATGAATTTAATGAATTTTTACTTAATTTAATATTTAATCTTAATAAATTATATAAATAAAATCTATTTTTAAATTTGAAATTTTCTAATTAAACTCTGACATTAATACTCGTCGTACCATCTCATTTATTTTAATTCTTATATGCGGCTAAATTAATGAATTTTAAAAAAAATAAAATCACATATATATATTTAAAAAATTTCAAAACTTAGGGGAGTCATGGCCCACTAAGTATTTTCAAAACTTAGTGTAATTTTAAATAATTTATATCAAATTTAAACTATTAAACCTAATAAAATTTAAAGTACAAAATCAATGTATTTTAAGTAATTTGCACATCACATTCAAAGGATACTCCCCCTTTTAATAAAATATCAATATAAAATATAAAAATATATATTTATATATTTATATTATGATGAAAAACATTTATTTATATTAATTCTTTATCTTTTTATTATAATAATGTTGGAATATAAGCTTGATAAATTATGATACTGTAACAACCCAAATATTTAGAATGGCTGATAAACATTTAACATATGACTATAAAGCTAAATACATATATGCATATGTATACATGTATATTTTCAAAAATGCAAAATAGAAAATTTGAGGTATCATAAGTGAAGAGTAGTGCTTGCTTAAGGTAGGAGTTAGTTGGTATAGGTCACAAAAAGGCTCAAACAAAATAAATATGAATATAACTAAGGGACTAGTTAGTAATTAGTATTCTTATGTTGAGTTCATTATAGAGTCAGAAGTATTTTATTTATAACTTTTTGTAGGAATGCCTAATTTGCAAGTTGTAAATTTTCTTAGAAGAAGAACATTCAAGACTATAACCTATAGAAATTTCATGATTTTAACATGAACTAATTCATGTTAGTATTTTTTTTTTAATTTAAAGAATCTCTAATGAAATTCTACCTAGACCTAATCATGATAATTTGAGTATAACTCATAATCGGAGAATCGAATTAATGAATGGTTTATGGTGATGAAAAGTAGACATATAATGATACTTCTAGTCAAAATTTCATCGAAGCAAACTTAGTAGATAATTAATTACAAGCTTTTTTAATTAAAGGCCAAAAAAATTGGCCATATAACTAGAATGGTTGGGTTTAATCATGAAAGTTTAATAAAGATTAGGATAGGTTCAACTACAAGGAACCTAATATAATACTAGGGCTACTACTAGAATACAAATTTTAAGTAAATATATTTCATTTAGAACAGGGCCTATTCAATATCCAAATTGAGGGAACCAAATAGGACTTATTATAACCCTAAATTCTCAATTAATGGGATAAAAGTGGGAAAACTTGAGAGAAGAGTCATGCGAATGCTATGATTACACCTAAATGAAAGTAAAAACAAAATAAAAAGAATAGGAAAATAGGTGAATGATGGCTATTAGGACAAAGCCAATAAAAACTAAGGAAATATAAGGATAACCAATGGAAGAAAGGTAAGGTAATGATGGCTTCACACTATTAACTTATGGAAGAATAGAAGAAAGAATTGCCATCAACTTCCTCTCACTTGGCACTATTCACCATAACACACCTATATATACACCAAAAAAGAATTTCTCTCCATACTCCATTGTAGTGACTGAACCCTTATAAGCTAAAGAAGAGAAGTTTTGTTGACACTAAGGAAGATTTCTCTTCTTCATCTTATCTTAAGGTTCTATAGAAAAAATGGTTGATAACTATGGTTTTATTTTCATGTTTTAGAGTCTTTCCATTAAAGGATTTAAGGAATACCAAGGCAAGTGGTTATCATCTTAGACCATTTTCTTTTCCCTTGATTTTCTTCTAATATGTATATGGTTGATGACTAATGGTTTATGATGAGGATCTTGAAAGTTTTTTTTGGAATAAGCTAAATATAGTAAGAAAAAGTTATCTATATATAGCTATTAGTGGAAATGAATGAAAACTATAGTCTTAGGGAAGAAATAATGGATTTGGAGAAGAAGCATGGATATTTTCTTTCAAGGAATTTCAATATGTATGAACATGAATAAAATAATCTTCAAGGAAGAAAATGTAAAGAATATAAGTTATAAAAATCAATGTGAATATTAAGGAAAAATTTAATGAAAAACCTTAGTGAAGGTTTTGGCCACACCATTAATTAAAGGCATTTACATATCAATTTTGTATAACATTAAGTACAAGTATTTAAAAGTGGTTAGAATTTGGGTATATTGTGAAATAGCTTTCAAAGCTTCTTCTATTCAAGAATGTAGATTTTTGTTATTTAAGGGAAAAAGGGTTAGGTACCCCCTTCCATACACACACTAAAATATTAAAATTTAATAATCATTCCTAATCTTATAAATTAGAGTCAATTCAAGGTTTAAGGGTGATAGTGGGATGTTTCATAATGGAGTAAGTACTAAATCTTGATACAAATTAAAGAATAAATTCAACAAATAATGAAAGGGGTTCAGTTATCTCCCTTTCTCCCTAATAAACATGATTCAAAAATTTATCTAATAGGTTAACATTGATTTTTTAATAAATATGATGGATATACAAGCAAGTGGTTCCAATAGAAACAAAGGAATTTAATGCTATGATGAACAAATGATCAAGGATGGGAATTTTCTAGTAAAAATTATTATAAAAATATGAGGGTGATGAAGAAAGTTATTAATAATTGCAATTTCATAAGTGATATAAAGTAATGATATACAATAAAATGTGAAGACATGGATCATAAACCCTTGGGGAGGTCTTGGGTACCTTTAAAAAAAGCTATAAAATTTTAGAAAAAATTTACTTGATTATGGTATGATGCAAGAATTAAAGGAAAAAAATGATTAGATGGGATTGGGTGCAAATGATTATGTATACATGAATGCTTTTTGTTACACCATCCTTAATTATTAATAAGTTAGAAATTATTTTGTAAAAAAGAATAGTTAAAGCCATCAATAAATTCATTTAAATAAGGAATCTTATATGTGAAATATGAAATAAAAAAATAATAGTAAGAATATGAGAATATAAATTGAGTGAAATTTTGATAGGAATAATTTATTAAAATCATAAAGTATAAAGTTATATATTAATACAAATGAGTATGTGAGTATGGAAGAAATTTAGGAATGATTTTTCAAAAATGTCCTTAGGGTCCTATTTTTCCCCATTTTAGCCTCCAAGCCCTTATCTCTCTCATTTTCTCCATTTCTTAACTTCTCTTAACTTTCTCTACACAAACTCTCCACCACTTCCTTAATCAAGCAAAGAAAACTTCAATCCTTCTTGAATTCTTCATCCTATTAAGGTAAGAATATTATTTTCATTAAGGGTCATTCCTAGTTCTTTTTAGTTAATGAAGAAATTTAAGGTTCATTTGATTTTGTTGGATATTCTAAGCCCCAACTCATTTTCTCCATTTTTTAACTTCTCTTAACTTTCTCTACACAAATTGTCCACCACTTCCTCAATCAAGCAAGAAAACTTCAATCCTTCTTGAATTCTTCATCCTATTAAGGTAAGAATATTATTTTCATCAAGGGTCATTCCTAGTTCTTCTTAGTTAATGAAGAAATTTCATTTAATTTTGCTGGGTATTCTAAGCCCTAACTCTAGAACCTATCAATTTTGATGTGATTAAGGTTGAAAGATCTTCAAACTAGTTTCCTAACATCCTTTTCCATATAAGGTGAATGGATAATCTAGCTAAATTTATGAATTTTGTGATTATATGATGGTATTGATAAAATATGGATTATTTTGTGATTTTGTTTGAATCATGTTTGATTTGATGTGATGAAAGTAATAAATGATGAGGAGAGGTGATATGAGATGTTAAATAGATGAATTGATAATTGTATCAAGGTTTAGTGTGTAAATATGTGTTTAAAGGGCATTTAAGATTGGATAAATAGTGAGATTTTCATAGAAAATTGAGATTTTCATATGTGAATCGATTGGTCAATCAATTTTTAAGGTCCAGAGGTGAAACTAGTCTTCAAAATTAGGTGACTAATCGATTTCAAAGGTTCAGAGGTGAAACTAGATAAGTGAATCGATTGGTCAATCGATTCATTAACTACAAAGTTTTATGCTAAATTTAAAAGGATGTAATTCCTTCATCTTATATTCATTTTAAATAACCTATCATTTTAAATCTAATTGAGTCTACTTTCAAGTGGAAATGGTTTCAGCTTAATATCTAACATATATTTTGAGATACTATCAAAATAGTGAATAGAGGTAAAAAACTTAAAATTTCAAAAAATTGACTTTTTATGTCTATATTCTAAAAAGCGTAGCACTTTCAAATTTTAATTGATTTAGATGAATGAGTAATCTATGGAAAGCTAATTGCATTTATTTTCATATAAAATAAATTTCATAAAAAATATATTTATAATTTTTGAATTATCCCTAAAAATTCACTCAAGGGTCATAACTATAATAATCTTATAGTCCACCATACCTAATTTATTTTGTATTTTCATAATTTATAATAGTATTACTTGGAGTGTTTGACCTTCAAGCATTAAAAATAAATTTGTTTATGATAATTATAAGTACATGACTGAGAAATTCATGAAATAAGAAATTAGATATTGTACAATATAATGTGGGTTAAATGAACTTATTGCATTATTCATGAAATGAAATGTATTGAGTTATGGATTGTATGAATGCTTATAGCTAGGTAAGAGGATATGATAATACTGATATATATTGTGATGTACATTGAAATTGAATTACGATTGCATTAGATAGAGCATAAGCTTTAGTATTTAAATTACATTATGAATCGTGCCATGAATGGCATTAAAGATGAGAAATGTGATGGAAGGTGATGTGATGAATGTTGGATAGAAAATTCCTAGTGATATATTTATGAAAGGTAAAAGGTAGACTTTGGAAGGACAAGGATGAAAAGTTTATGAAGAATATAAAGCTAACTTGGAAGGTAAAAGATGAATGATTATATTTTATATATTTTTTATTGTTCCAAATAAGATGCAACTTAATTATAATTATCCTTGAGTATTCATATATAAGATATTGAAGATGAAATTATTATGTGTTAATTTCATTGGTAATAGCTATTAGTTTCTAATATGCTTAAATGTGATATGAAATATTAAAGGATGATAGTCAGATGAATAAGTTATTGTGAATTATTATTGATTTTATAGATTATTCACTCATTGAGCCCCGAACTCCATCCTTTATGATTTATTTTAAAGATTCCTAGGTTGAAGCTCCATCTTCACCTTCTTAGAGCTAGATTTCTAGAGGAGCCCATTGATAGTAGTATGATAATACAGATTCTTGTACTCAAGTATATTTTAGGCCTTGTTTTGTCATAAATATAGGTAGAAAAGATGTTTAAACTGATTTCTCATCTTTTGTGGCAACCACAATGAATGTTTTGTTTCTGAAGTACTATTTTCTTTATAAATGCATGATATTTGTTATTCAAGATCAAGTTAATTAATTAGGAATAAGCTGGTAGAAATCAGAAAAGGGATTCCACGCTTATCACGATTGAGTTAAAGTCATGACAAAAGCAATATCAAAGCATAATCTAGGTTCATAGTACGATGAGACCTTTATGTTATATTTATTTACTACTATAATAAGTGTAATCGAAATTGTACTAGTGGTATGTGTGCACTTGAGATCACGTACCACTAGTACCATTTCAATGGACTTAATTATACCATGGTGATAGGTGGTGGAGTTTGTGTATACCATAGTGTATAATGAGTTATTTGATGCATTGATTGATAATTTTTCTATTGATTATTTGAATTGCTATATGATTGCCTAAGAAAATTTATGGATAATTAAGAAATGGTTAATACATAAAGCCAAGCACGAGCCAATCACCTTAGAGATGAAGAATCATTTAGGTGTCCTCAAGCTCATAATGATAGGTAAGAGGCTAGTGGATAAATTAATCAGCAATTTCCACATTGGATTATACCCTTTCAAGAACATGTTTTAGATAGAGTTGATGCAATCATGTTTTAGATAGAGTTGATGCGATCCTTACCTAGTGATTAGGGCATGATGCCTTGAAAGATCAAAGTGAGTCTTCAAATAACCCTAGTAATCATGGTGAAAGTCATGATTGAAGAAGTGAAAGTGATCACAATCATACCCTTTCTGCAAAGGGAACTAGGGATAGGTTTAAAATCGTACACAATTTCTTCCAATTAAATCCACCCAAATACTCCAATCTTGATTCGACAGTAGATCCCTATCAATTCCTTGAGCATATTATGAGATTGGGCAAGATGTTAGAAAGCCTTGCCTCTTTGTTAATTGAGTTAGTGAGTTATTAAGTAAATGATGTGGCCTATTATTAGTTTACTAACATAATCACCACTTAGAATCCATGATTAAAGATTTTGACTTAAAAGGCTTTTTAAGAATTATTCATAGATCACTTTTTACCACCTAGTGTTCATCGAGGAAAAATCTAGGAATATAAAGCTTTAAAATAAGAGAGCCTATCTATTGCAAAGTATAATGGTTAGTTTACTCCACATTTGGTTTTTATGAAAGAGGAAAAAATTGAGAGATTTATACACAACCTCAGAGATTTCTATTTTAAGAGAATCCATGTTAATCATAATACCACTTATCAAGAAGTGATGGACCAAACACCAGTGCTTGAAATGAGAGTTAATAAGAGAAAGGAAAGGTAAGTGCAAAAGAGGAGCAGGAAAAGAAGTAGGTCCAAAGGACTGAGTCAAGTACCTTTTTCAAGAAGGATGCCTCCTTAAGCTATTCTTAGGTATGGTGGAAGTCGTTCCGCTAGGGGGCCATCATCTTTTCAAGGCCCTCATAGTGGGTCCTCTTCAAGAAGAGGTTCTAAGGTGCAAATACCTTATCTTAACTTTTCGAGCCAATAACAAAGTAATTTTTTAACATAAACTAATAAGAAGCCTTGGTGCCTACAATGTCATTCTTATCATAATGGTCCTTTAACTGTTTTGGAGGATAATGCTTCAAATGTAGGATGATTGGACATAGGGTAAAGGATTACTTAGGAATGTTATAAGCCAAGGCATAAGTTATTCTGTATCTTAACAAAATAATTCAAATTCCTAATCAGCTCCATTTTCCAAAAACCCTCCAGTACTTTTGAGAAGTGCTAATAGTTTAAGTCAAAGAAGAGAAGCAAATAAGAATTAAGCTTGAGTATATGCACTTACCCGCCAAAAGGCTCCTACCTTAAATGCTATTGTAATAGGTACTATCTTTAGTGAAACTTTTATTACTAAAGTTTTATTTGATCCTGGTGTTACTCACTTCTTTATGTCGAAGAAATTTATTACCACCCTAGGTAAACTCACCAAAGAGCTAAATACTCCTTTAATTGTAATGAATCCTATAAAAAAATCCCTTATAGCCACCTATAAATTAGAAACTTGTCCTATAAGAATTCATGATCATGTAATGACAGTAGACTTCATTTTACTTGATATGAGTGACTATAATGTAATATTAAGGATGAATTGGTTGTTTGAGTACCATGCATGTGTAAATTATTTTGATAAATCTATAACATCCTCCATAGAGGGCTTTACACCTTTTGAATTCCAAGGAGATAGGTTAACAAACTCTGTTGTCATTATTTCAAGCATTAAAACTCTAAGAATCATTTAGAAAGGAAGTATAATGTGTTGGTGTGTGTCCTAGGAACCAATCATATAGATGATTGAAGTAGTACATAATATATTATGTTTTATTTTAGGCAATTTGATTATTATATTTTATTTTTATAATTTTATTATTATTCTGCATGATTTATAACTTAATATAAAAATTATCCTTGGAATAACTTCGCTATTCCTAAAATGCCTCTAGTAAAGTATTATTACAAAAATGATAGTAATAATACATCGAGATTAGCATGTATAATGACTGATGATTACGAATCATAGATATATAATATCAAGTCAATACATGAGTACATTATTAGTGAACAATGTACTGGACTGACCTAGTATGAGAATATTGCATGGATAGACGTGTCATAAGTTATTCTCATATAATCACAAATACACATAAACCTTTGACCTGAAGTCACTACGGTTTCCTACATGAGGAATTACTCACTTTAATATTGTCCTATGTAATCTTTTATCAGGATGACGAATAGGGCATTGATTAGGTGTGTCATGAATCATGCAGAAGGAAATGAGTGATTTAGATGGAATTTTGTTACTCTTGTATAAAAAAGAAATATCCTTGGACCCCTTGATTGAGTGAGACTTAGAAATGCATAGTCATGCTCAATTGGATTAATATGTGATATTAATAATTTATTTTAAGTCTAATCAACATCAAAAAATATAAATTGAATATTGATGAGGATGACATATTCCATGCCTCCAGTTCAATTTGGATATTATTACAAAAGGGTTATGATGCAAAATGTTGATCATGTATTAGGTGGATGTCGAATCACAGACATTCTTACTACTTGAGTGACAGTGATGTATTGTTAGATACCGCTCACTGTCTATGACTCAATAATGAATCAATATCAATGTAGTAAGAACCTACAGGGTCACACAAAAGGCGTAGAAATAAAATAATAATTAATTAAACTTTAATTATATTAATATCTAATTAATTGAACTTATTTTCGTGCATATATATATTATTATTAAGAATAATAATGTGTTATTCACTGAAATATATATATATATATATATATTATATGATATTATTTGATATTAAAGTAATATCAAATAATTACGTTATTAGATATTAGATAATAGATAAATATATTATGAGATAATATTATTTTAATATTTGATAACTATATATAATTATCTAATATTAAGATATTTATATTATGAGATAATATTATCTAATATTAGATAATTAATAGATAAGTCTTATCTCTCCTCATTATCTCTAGGATAAGGATAAAATGAATTATTAAGTGTGATTAGGATTTTGGAAGCATTATCCTAGTAGGACTAGGATTGTTGCTTGCCTAAGTTCTATAAAAAGGGGCTTAAGGGCAACACATTAAGCACACTAAGCACACGCTCATAAGCTTTCTAAAATCCTAAATCACTCAGAAAACATCGAATCCTAATTCCTAGAGAGAGAAACGCATCCTAGCAAATTCGTGGAGGGCGAGAAGTCATTGTTCACTCTGTGTGGATACCATAGAGACGCTGTACCTTCCGGCCGACAGTTTAATTCATCCGCTCTCAAGTTTTGATCAATAGAAACATGAGTGCCTAATAGGTAAAACTCTAATCATTAATTTATACTTTTTGCATGGATCCTAAGTAGAATTCGGATCAAAATTTTGAAATTCCACTACATGTAATAATCCGAATTCCCAACATAATGCACTTGGCATTAGTATGAAATTTGAATCAACCTATTCCAAATGTCAATACTATCCTAGTAATGAAAGAATTCCTTGATATATTTTTGGAGGAATTACCTAGATTACCCCTCAGATCATGAAATTGAGTTCCATATTGACTTATTATCAGGCACTAAACTTGTTTCAATTCCTCTACATTGAATGACCCTGATAAAATTGTAAAAGTTAAAGGAACATTTGCAAGATCTTATAAATAAGGGTTTCATTTGTTCAAGTTCTTCATCTTAGGGAGCTCTAGTCCTCTTTATGAAGAAAAAAGATGGATCTATGTAGTTGTGTATTAATTATCGTCAACTCAACAAGGTTACTATAAAAAATAAATATCCTCTTCCTCGTATTGATGATCTTTTTTATTAACTTCAAGGAGCGAAGTACTTTTCCAAGATTAATTTATGCAAGAGTTATCATTAATTAAAAATCCATGAAGTAAATATACCTAAGATTGCATTTAGGACACGATATGGCTATTTTGAGTTCCTAGTGATGTCTTTTGGATTGACTAACGCCTCCATTGCTTTCATGGATTTGATGAATCACATATGCAAACCATACTTAGATAAATTCATCATTATCTTTATAAATGATATGTTGGTGTACTCAAAAAGTAAGAAAGAGCATGCTCAACATCTTCAAGTGGTCTTACAAACCTTATGTGAGCATTAATTGTACACAAAGTTTTCCAAGTGTGAGTTTTAGATGAACAGTGTTACTTTCTTAAGGCATGCGGTGACACAAGAAAAAGTTTAGGTGGATCCCTAGAAAGTCAAAGCAATAGAGAATTGGCCAAGGTCATCATAAATTATAGAAATTCACAATTTTCTTTGTTTAATAGGCTATTGCCAGAGATTTGTCAAAGATTTTTCCAAAATCTCCACATCGTTAACCAAATTGATGGAAAAATGGGTCAAATTTGAGTGAATAAATGCATGTGAAAATAGCTTTCAAAAACTATAGTTATACTTGATGTCAATACCAATATTAGTACTTCCTTCAAGCATTGGAGGATATGTGGTGTATTTTAATACATCAAGGATTGGACTTGGGTGTGTTCTTATACAACACGCTAAAGTAATAGCTTACACTTCCTAACAATTAAAGAGACAAGAACAAAATTATCCTACAAATGACCTAGAGATACAAGTAGTAATTTTTGCCTTGAATATATGGAGACATTACTTGTATAGAGGAAACACTAAAATCCACATGGATTATAAGAGCTTAAAGTATACCTTTAAGTAAAAAGAACTCACGTTAAGATAAAAAAATGGATAAAGTTAGTCAAGGATTATGGTTACTCTATTTTATACCACCCTAGCAAGCTTAATATGGTAGCAAATGCACTTAATAGGAAATATGTAAGTAAATAGGTAAAAATACCAATTGAAGATTCAAGTGTAATGTTGGCTTATATGGCTAGCCAATTTGCTCTTGTAAAAAGGATCAAAGATGTGTAAAAGAGTGATCCAAACTATGCAATTCTAGTAAAAAGGGTAACTGAAGAATAATAATCTAATATGACTATTAATGAGTAAAGAGTAGTTTGCCACTAAGTGAGGATTTGGGTTTCAATAAGCAAATAGAATGAATTGATGCACCAAGCTTATAATTCATCTCACACTATGCACCTGGAATAACAAAAATGTACCATGATTCAAAAGGAGTCTTCTAGTGGAAAGGGATAAAAAAGGATACATGGAACTATGTAATGAAGTATCTCACTTGTCAGCAGGTGAAGACAAAACATCAATGTTTAACCAGAATGCATTAGTTATTCCTAATACTAGAATGGAAATAAGAAAATATTACAATGGACTTCTTGATTAGGTTGCCTAAAACACAAAAATGATATGCTTAGGGCTTGTGCATTAGAATTTAAAGGCACTTGCAAAAGGCATCTACCACTAATAGAGTTTGCTTACAACAATAGCTATCAATCTAGCATTCAGATGACACTGCATGAAGCACTTTATGGCTGGAAATGTCGATCACTAGTGGGATGGTTCAAACCAAGAGAGACATGACTCTTAGGACAGGATTTAGTGAGTGATACCTTAGAAAAAGTTCAAATTATATGAGATCAATTAAAGGCAACTCAAAATTAATAAAAGTTGTATGTAGATAAAAGAAGAAGAAAATTATAATTTCATATAGGAGATATGTCTTTTCTAAAAGTTTTGCTTATGAAAGATGTCATGAAATTTGGGAAAAAGGTAAATTAGCACAACGTTTTATTAAGCTCTTCCCAATTCTCAAGCGTGTTGAAGTGGTAGCCTATCATATAGAGTTACTAGATAGTTTGCAAGCCATCCATCCTATATTTCATGTATCTATGCTTAGAAAATACTTACTAGATAAGTCTCATGTGATTCAAGATGGATAACTACAACTTGATCCTAAATTATGATATACGGAGCAACCAGTAAAGATCTTAAATTACCAAGTTCAAAAGTTAAAATCTAAAGAGGTTCCTTTTGTGAAGGTTCATTAGGAATGTCACGAAATGGAAGAAGTTATATACGAGTTAAAATCTGAGATGTAACAACAATATCCTCATTTATTCAATAAGTGGTGAGTTTGACATAGTTATATTTTATACTAGCTTTAAAATATCTTATGTATTGAGGATTCGAGAATTAACTCTTTTTTGAAGGAGAAAGTATTGTTACACCTTCCTTAATTGTTAATAAATTAGAAATTATTTTATAAGAAAGAATAGCTAAAGTCACTAATAAATTCAATTAAATTAGGAATCTTATATATGAAGTATGAAATAAAATAGAGTTGATAATAGTAAGAATATGGGAATATGAATTAGGTGAAATTTTAATGGAGATAATTTATTAGAATGGCACTACAAAAAAGGTAATATTTATGATAGTTTTTTTTATGGTTACATAAAAATGTCATAATCATAATATCTTAATAGTGGTTGATAGACCATACCTATTTTCAATCTTTGTGTAATTGTTTGTGGTGGGCAAGACAAAACCCCTACTAAATTTATAATCTTTTAACCCAAAAAAGAAAACATAATTTTTTTAGCTTTTTTAAGTTAAAATTTCTTAGGGTTCTAACGATTTAAAATTCTAAACCATCCTTTTTGAAACCTTATCAGAGCCTTGTTCATACTGACCTCGCTTATTTGCTTTCACACTAATGTTAAAACTCTATCAGAGCCCATTGCGATCCTATTCCACTATTTTGATTCCATCTTCATTCATTAGCTTCAAAACCTTACAAGATTTTACTTCGATTCCATCCTCAACTTCCACCATTAATTTTGATTTTTACTTTTAAGCTTTAAAATCAAAATCAAAGTCTCTCTTACCCTTCACTTTGATTTCATTCTCAAATTCAAAGTTAGAATCTACCTAAGCCTTCACCAATCAAATCCCTATAGGTATGTTTATGGCTATTTTTTTACTTCATGCTTTCATTAGGCTGTGAAGGAATCTTCTAATAAATTATACCTTTATTTTTTATATTCCTCTAATTTTCTCTTTCGATCAACAACTATTGTTGTCTCTGAACGAAATCTTTAAGGAGGTTTATTTGCTTATCTTTGTCTTGTTATGGTATGGCTAACTTTCTAAACAACAAATGCTTTAAAAATGGTTATATGAATTTATGTTCTTTGTTTGATTATGGTTTTTTGGTTTGGCACATTTTTTGGTTAATTAATAAAATGATTGTAATTCTAGCCATGGCTTACAATTTTATGATAATATTTTTCTTCTCCTCATTTTAACCCTTTGTTTACTCTTTAGGGTGAAATGATGCTTGTTATACCGAAAGGTATCTAAAACATAGTTAAATATGTATTTGTAATATTAAAATAGAGTTCATTCAATAAAACTCACTTATTTGTATTTGATACTAAGTTTATTAGAACATATTATCCAATCTTTACTAAAAATTTTATACAACCAAGATTTGTTACTAAATCAAGCTTGATTAGATATATTAATCTCAATCCTTACTACATGGTCCTAATGGTAGCCTTTGCTATCAACTTTAAGGATACATATCATTTTCCTTTGCCAATTACTTATTTCAATTAAATCAATTTAAAGTTTGTCAATTAACTAGTTATACATGTGAAACAAGTGATATTATTTTGTTATGTAACATATGGTTCATCTATTAAAAACCTAAATGTAGAGACTAATTCTAAAGGCATTTACCATTATACAATCATGTTAATGAATATGTTTTCAATCCTAAGTTAAATACTTTTCAATATTATTAGTGGTTCAATTTATCATTAAACAATCATGTTATTTGATATGCTTCTGTAACATAGCTATATCTAATGGTAAATGAAATTTTGAACTTAGATAAGATATATGGATTATATCTTTGTGATCCTTGTAGTTTGTGTTGGTTCTTTGTTTTTGAATCCATTTGTTGCTTGTGATTGCTATAGATTTTATATGTGAAAGTCAAATTTTTTTTAGAAACCACAACCAACTCTACACTATTCTTGGAAACTAAGATGGCTGAAAGGATTAACAACTAATGATATGCTTCAAATCTCAATCTATTAACTTTTCAATAATAGCCTTTGACTTCAATTTTGAATGTCTAGCTAATTCTATTTAGATAAACTTGTATATCCGACAAAGCTAATGAGTGAATACATAAGCTTATTTATTCCTTTTGATTAAGGGATGATTGGTTTCTTCTATTAGTTATTGCTTCGTTACTTTTGCTAGTTAATTTAGAGCTTTGTTTAAAGGCTTAATTGATTTCAATTAATTATTCTCATTTTTTTCATGTTCTAGTCAATCTCTATGCATTTCTTTATTTTTTGTATTTCTCTATTTTTTACATTTCTTTTGCTGATATATTACATTATTAGCAATTTTATTGATGAAAAATATTGATAGGCACATAGGATTAAGTGACAGGGGAGTCAATACCAAGAGGAAAAGGAGCAAAAATAATCAAGGGCTAATCATTTCAAGCAATCAACCATATATGTATAAACAACTACAAGGGTTTGTTTAAGAAGGTGTCAATATTATGCAATTGTCTAGGCTAAGAATGTTACACTTTCTTAAAAAAGTCCAATATATGAGCTTCAAGTGGTAAAGTTAATAAAATTTAAAATTAAGAGTTCTAAAGTACTTCTTTTAGTTTAATTCTCATGTGTTGTCAATCAACATATGGTATATAACTTAATCCAAATTAAAGACATAATACTTAGGTCAAATCTAGTTCCTCCCGTTATCATTGAAATTTTCTTTGGACTTATTTTTTAATAGAAGGTTATTGTAATAGAGTAATGCTCTTTTTAAAAATGCTTCTTTTCAAAGTCATGACCAAATAATGTTAAGTTAAATCTTCTTCAGCTTTCTCCTACATTGTAGCTTTGTTTCTCCCTATGAGATCTATAGTGATGCTTTTGGTTTAATTATTTCTTTTGTGGCCTATAATAGTGCAAAAAGTATCAAATTTAGTATTTGAAATTGTGGTTTAGTATAGTTAATCATTAGTATTCATAAGCTAATTAGCTTTTACTTTTCATGTGAGTAGGTTCTTTATTTTTGACTTTTAGTTTCTATGAATGAAAATCTATAGATATCCATATATTTCACACTTTTGTTAGGTAATGAAAGATTCTTTTAATAAATTATCATTTACCTTGCATTCCTTTGATTTGCAGTGACGTTAGATTATGAGGTTTTTTCCTTTAGATTAGTAACCATTATCGTATTTGATTGAACTTCTTAAGCAGGTGCATTTACTAACTTTTGCTCTATTTTATATTTTTATTTAACTTTAATGATCCTCTTCACTTATTCATCCAATTTCTCTTTGTTTATCTGTGTTCTATTTTATTCTACTTTGGTATGGTATATTTGAATAAACTTTAGCTATCCAATGTTAGTAACTTATTGTACTATTTATCATGTAAGTTATAGTAGTAATTAAACTACATGAATCCTAAAATTTGCTACCTTATTGAATAACTTTAACTCTCAAATTGTACTATTTATTATTTCATTTTTAGTTAGTCAACTTGGAAGTAAATAGATCTCATATTATAAGTTTGGGTTTTGTGATCTTCTAGTGCAAAATCTAACTGGTAATTGAGAAATTTTTTATTCATCCAATTAATTTATCATTTACCATCTTATGAAATGAATAATGACTAGAATTTATCTCTCTTACTATATTCCTAGTTACCTAATCAAATCTTTCAATAATAAAAAGCTTCAAGATGCTTATAATAGGGCTAGGTGTTTGGCATATGGAGGGAAAAGAAATTAATTTTTCAATAGTAAATATGAACCTTGCAGTGATATGTTTTTGTCCATAAGTCAGCTTTGCTTCATTTATTCCCAACGGACTTTTGTTTTAGATTTTACCATGTCAGCAATGAATGCACTTGATTTACAAAGTCAGAGTTTATGATAAATGTCTCTAATGAAGATTCACATTATTTTTTAAGATAAATTATTATAGGTTATCCTAAAAAAATTTACAAGCAATTTATATTGTTCTTTTAGGCAAAGAACTGCAAAGTGAGCATGTGTGATTGAATTACCATTGAAGGTATGCCCATAAAATATTTATACTATTCTCCTTGCCATTAATAGTCTTTCAATTTTTCTTATTTTATTCACTTAAATTTTTTTATTCAATTTTTCTTGCCACAAAGATTATATTAGTGTTTTATCTTGAAGAATGATTATTTAGATTGTAACAGATGTTACTTTCAATATATTGTATGATTAGTATACATTTTTTCCTTATTTGTGTAGTATAAATCTTTGTTCATATTATCAATGTATACGATTTTTAAAATTAAATTATGGATTATGGATGTATAATAAAAAAAGGAATTATATGGCATCTATACACTCTGTTTATGTATAATAGGTGCTTTTGTTTGACAATTTTGACTTGTTTATATTCCACTCATATTAGATAACTATTTCATGATGTTTATGTGCATGCTTGATGCTATATTAGCTCCTTGAAACAAAAAAGGACTAACTAAACTTGTTTCTGCTATTCACACTTGGACTTTTATATGTCAATATCATAATTTTTTATTTTGGGATTAAGTTTCTATATAAGATTTTATATATAATGTTAATGTTACATTAATGTTTCTTTATAATATTTTTTAATTTTAAATGGAATTATGATTTTATACAAATTTTATGTAATATATATGCTTATATGATTTTAAAATAGACATAAGTTAATTTTAAATAAACTTTTACATGTCAATGTCATTAATTCTCATTTGATTTTATTTGGATGAATGAAATGAATATTTAGCTACAAGTTTTCATTATGTATCCAAATTATCCTTATTTTATGCAATAGGAAGTTAAGGATGGTCATCTTATTGGTCATCGAGAATTATGGGATGCTACTCATAAAAGGATAGATGGATCTTACATTAATGAAGTTGTTACTATAATAGAGGTAATCGTAAAATAAACATAAGTTAAATTATTTAGTTAAAAAATCTAACTTGCAATGGTTTTGCAAGCTAAAATAAATGCATATTTAAGTTAATAAGATATTTCCCAAGCTACTATTATATCACATGATGATGCTATTGAAAAGGTATTGGGGAAAGAGCACTCTAGTCGAGTTAGAGGTTTAGGCTTTAACCCTTGTCCTTCTTTAATGTTTGAATGTGCTGTGGGATGTTTTAAAGGAATGAAAAGTGGCTTAAATTCTAAATTACAAGAAGAGGTCAACACTCTTAAATCTTAAGTGACTGCTTTTAAAGGACTATTTTCAAGAAAAACAAAGAGGATTGCTTACAACATTTTTCACTACATTAGGTGTTTCTCTAGTGATTAGTTAAGTAATGCAACATTTTCTTAAATTATTTGTACTACCACTATTTGTCTGCTATATGTGAACATGTTTTATTAACACCATTTTTTATGAATTAGTGATTGTGCAAGTAAAATTGAATAATAATATTGTTAACCTATTTAGCTTGAAATGAAGTTAATAAAAGCACTTGAAAGGATGTTTAAAAAGCTACTAATAAACAAAAACGTGTTAAGTGAAATGTCATTTAGCTTTTGATGTTGAGGTTAATGAAATGATTAAAAGCTATTTTTTAAATGATTTACAAAACACTGTGAGATCATAAGTTGTTTTAAATATATGTCATTATTAAGATAACTAACCTCTAATCATACTATCATGAACTTATAATTTCTTTAGTTTTTAAAATAAATGCTACAGAAAGTATTTCTAATTGTATTATAGTATTGAGAATTCTAACATTAGTTCTACTTACATTTTATAAGTAAGAAAATCACATCTAAAGTTTTAAAAGCTATTTAATCATAATATCAAATTGGTTTAGCATACTAGTCTTTATTTCAAACTTCATTTCAAATATAACAATCTAACCATTTTTGTATCCTCCTAATTTTCTCCATGTTTAGCTTCTTTTATTAGTGTAGTATGGGATGGAAGTAACTAGAACTCATGTTCATGCCTTTGTCACCTGACGCCATGATAATTGTTACTCTATTATCAACAGGTAGTTTGATATTTGGAGCAAATATCTTTCCAACTGCATTCTATTTTATTTGGCATAATTCTATAAATATAATTGCTATCATCACTATATTCATGACAAAACTTTTCCTCCAACATTTTTTTGTTTACTGATTGCTACATGTTCACTTATTGGTTGTTTCTTCTATGAGGCTATAACTTTGACTTGTCAAAAGAGAAAAGGTAGAATTTAGAGTTAAAATATAGGTATTATTAAATTGTTAATAGTTTTCTATTAGCAATTGAGTGGTGATGTTAGAATACTAATAAATATTTAATAGAATAACTATTAAGCATTATATTTATTTTAGCTAAATTTAACAATTTTCAAATTATTTGAATAGAAAAAGAAATTGATGAATATATTTTGATAGAATTGATTGTTAAATCCTAGTGTTTATTATTTTGTTGACAAAATTAAATTTTATCTTGAGTTTTTACCTTTTGAGTTAATACTAGTTTTGCAAGTTGACTAATTATGTTATGTTTATTGTCATTAACCAAGTGATAAGGTAAGTGAGCAAAATCAAGACCTATCTATGGAAACAAGATCATCTAGAACTAGTGCCCATGGTGAGAATTTTGCTAATGCTGAAAAGGATGATTTTGATGATATTGCGAGTTTAGATGATATTTAGGACTTTTTGGTGTTTTACATATGACAATACAAGGATGGATAACTAGTTATCCTATTTTGTTGATTCTTAAGATGATTTTATTAAAGATACTAGTTTAAACAATATCTAGCACTTCTTCTATTTTGCAAGCTCTTAAGATGATTTTGTTAAAGATGCTAGTTTAAACAATATCTAGCACTTCTTAATCTATTTTGTATTTGGAAAAACTTGTATAGAATATAAAATAATTATGAAATTATGTTAATGAAAGTGCATTTTGGAATTTGTTAGTTTTGATATGTTTTTAGCAAGATATTTTTATTTGCTTACTTTAAAAAGGAGCTTAATGGTTAAAACATTAGTAGCAGTTAAAATCCTTACTAAATTAAAAACAAGAATTTTTATTGTAAAATTGTGATGGTCATAACCTCTATTAAATTAAAATTAACAAAATTTACAATTAGTTAGTGATGGTTTTAACTCCTACTAAAGTAAAAGTTAAACTTTTGCAATAAATTAGTGACAATTTTAACTCCTACTAAGTTAAAAGTTAAAATTTTAAGAATCAATAAGAGAAAATTTTACCCCTATTAAATTGAAGGTTGAAATTTTAGCAATAAATTAGTAACAATTATAAGTTAAAATTTTAGCAATAAATTAGTGACAATTATAACTTCTACTAAATTGAATTAAGTAAAAAAAATTATGTTCATTTATGAAGGATTTAGCCTCTATTAAGTTAAAATGATTTTGTGACAGTTATGCTAGTGGTAAAAAAAAACTATAATAAAAGTGTAATGCAATGGTCACTTCTATAATGGTTAAAGAAATCACTGCTAACCATTTTGCAGGGGTTAAAATCATCACAAAGTCTAACCTAAAACTATCCTAATCTAACCAATTTTTTATGGTATGAGTGAGTGTGTGAGTATAAAAGAGATTTATGAGTAATTTTTTGAAAATGCCCCTAAGGACTTATTTTTTCCAATTTCAGCCCCTAAGCCCTAACCTCTCTCATTTTCTCCATTTCTTAACTTTTCTCAACTTTTTCTATACAAACTCTCCACTACTCCTTCAATTAGGCAAGGAAAACTTCAATCCTTCTTGAATTCTTTATATAATCAAGATAAAAATATTATTTTCATCAAAGGGCATTCCTATTTTTTCTCAGTTGATGAAGAAATTTGAAGTCTATTTGATTTTGCTGGGTATTCTAAGCCCTAACTCTAGAATCTATGAATTTTGATATGATTAGGATTGAAAGATCTTCAAACTAGTTTTCTAACATCCTTTTCCATACAAGGTGAATGGATAATCTAGTTAAATTTATAAATTTTATGATTATATGATGGTATTGATGAAATATGAGTTGTTTTGTTATTTTGCTTAAATCATGTTTAATTTGATGTGATAAGAGAAATAAATGATGGGGAGAGATGATATGAGACGTTAAATAGGTATAATGATGATTATACCAAGGCTTACTGTGTAAATATATGTTTAAAGGGCATTTAGGATCGAATGAACAATGAAATTTTCACAAAAAAATTGAGATTTTACATGTAAATTGATTGGGTCCAGAGGCAAAACTAGACTTCAAAAGTGGGTGACTAACCAATTCCGAGGGTCCAAAGGTGAAATAGAATGGGTGAATTGATTGGTCAATTAATTCATTAATTATAAAATTCTATGTTGACTTTAAAATGATACAACTCCTTCATCTTATATCTATTTTAAACAAACTACCTATGGTTTTAAAGATAATTGATTTTACTATCAAAATCATTTCAAATCAATATCTAACATATGTTTTGAAATATCATCAAAATAGTGGACATAAATAAAAAACTCAAGACTTCAAAAAAATGAACTTTTTATGTCTATTTTCTAAAAAGTGTAACACTTTCAAATTTTAACTAATTTAGGTGAATAAGTACTCTATGGAAAGCTAATTGAATATACTTTCATATAAAATAAGTTTCATAAATAATATATTCATAATTTTTGAATTATCCTTAAAATATCACTCAAGGGTCATAACTATCGTGACCCTATAGTCCACCATACCTAATTTATTTGTATTTTCATGATTTATAATAGTATTACTTGTGGTGTTTAACCTTCAAGAATTAAAGATAAAGTTGTTTATGATAATTATAAGATAAGTACATGATTGAAAAATTCATGAAATGAGAAATTAGATATTATGCGATATAATGTGGGTTGAAATGAACTTATTGCATTACTCATGAAATAAAATATATTGAGAAGCATTTTATGGATTGCGTGAATGCTTATAGTCAGGTAAAAGGATATGATGATACTAATACATAATTATGACTGCATTGGATAGAGCTTGAACTTTAATGTTTAAATTACATTATGAATCATGCCATGAATGACATTAAAGATAAGAAATATGATAGGGGTGACGTTGTAAATGCCGAATGGAGAATTCCTAGTGATATGTTTATGAAAGGTATAACATAGATCTTGGAGGGACAAACATGAAAAGTTTATGAAGAGTATAAGGTTGACCTAAGAAATAAAAAGTGGATGATTGTATTTTATATATTATTTATTATTCCAAATAAGATGCAACTTGATTATAGTTATCCTTAAGTATTCTTATATGAGACATTGAAGATGAAATGATTATGTATGGCTCTTAGTTTTTGATATGCTTAAATGTGATATGAAATATTGGAAGAGAATAATTCGATAGGTAAGTTATTATGAATTATTGTTGATCTTGTAGATTCACTCATTAAGCCCCGAACTTATTCCTTCATGATTTATTTTATAGATTCCTAAGTCAAACCTCCACCTCACCTCCTCAGAGTTAGATTTCTATAAGAGCTCATTAATGGTAGTATAGTAGCACAAATTCTTGTACATAGTATATTTTAGGCCTTATTTTGTCATGGATATAGGTAGATAAGATTTTTGAATTGATTCCTCATCTTTTGTAAGAATCTTGATGAATGTTTCTTTCTAAATTACTAATTTCTTTATAAATGCATGATATTTGTTATTTAAGATCAAGTTAATTAATTAGGAATAGGCTGGTAGCATAAAAAAGGGTTCCACACCGATTACAATTGAGTTAGTGTTGTAACACTTTTCTTATAAGGCATTATTGAAATTTTAATTCTCATGAAGTCATGATTAATATACATACTTGAATATCCAAATGTACATATGTGAGAATTATGATAGTTTCATCGAATTTGTTTACTGATGAATGCATCCCTAAGCTTTGTAACATAAAATATGGTAACCGCAAGAGTTATGATATAATGAAAGCATGCTATACAAATATTGTGATATATTGTTTGTTAGCAATGGAAGGCTAGCAATATGGTTATAAGGATGGTACTTATTGTGATATTGGTTGTTATCAATGGATGATTAACAATATAATCATAAGAATGTTACTTATTATGATATTAGTTATCAGTGATGGAAGATTAACAATATGGTTGTAATGATGGAACTTATTATGATATTGGTTATTAGCAATGGGAAGCTGACAACGCAATTAAAAAAATAGGCTTTGTGATTCTATTTTATTTTATATATACTACATACATGGAATATTATTTTATACCTATAAATTTTGCATGATTATTATTTCATACATTATTCATTTATCAGATAATGTGATGTGTTATGTATTGTCTGCATGATTATTATTTCATACATTATTCATTTGTCAGATAATGTGATATGTTATGTATTGTGTTATGATATAGTTGTTGGCTTATGGTTATGGGATATAATTCTAGTCTCGATGTTATTAAATGGCTTCTCAAGGTATGCACCAATGCGCCAACTTTATAAGTGCTTGATGGTTTGATTATTAATAATGAATGCCCCCATACTTGGATAATACTGTGAGACAAATAAGTTAATAAGGTTATCAAAGCCATGCTCAATCATAATCATCAATACATAATGACCAAGTACTTGTTAGAGTTTATATTAAAGGAGCCACTCACTAAGTCTTTGCAACTTACTTCATTGTGTGTTTGATTTTTAGGTATAAAACCTTAATGCCAAGATGCTAATCCACAAGGAATTCATGCTAATCATAATGCCAAACTGGTTCAAGACCATCTATATCATTTTCCATTATAAGCTATTCTTTAACGTTCACAAATGTACCCTTATATATTTTACTTGTCTAGAGTATGTTATCGACCTTGACATTCCTTAATTGATCAAGGATAATTTTTTTGATACATTATTGTCATAAATTGCAAGGGTTTACATCTTTTGATTGCCAAAAAATCTAGGCTAACTTTTGAAGCTTATCTATACGACATTTAATGCGACATATTCATCAATAGATAATTGTACTAGACTTTACCGACATACTTTATTATATATTTGACATGTTATAATTTTATACCACAAGAAAATTTGTATCTAGAGATGAAAATTAACAAAGAATTTTAAAGAGCGATTTAGTAAAGGAAAAGCAATCAATAAATAAGAACTTAAAAGTTAAAAAATAATTCTAAACTTAGCACGGATTTTATGATGAGTACTAAAATATCCATCAATATTTCTATTGCTAAATTGTGAGATTTCTAGAATTATTCATCTTGAAACTGCATCCATCTCGAAATCCGTGAGTAAATTTTATTGATAGAATTAGTGACAAAATAATAAATAAATAGTTTTAAATTATTGATGGACTTGACAATGAACAAAGTCATGAAAATTTGAAATTTTGATTAGTGATGCAATGAAATTTTTTTGCCATTTAGCGATAGAATTATTGACGGAAGTCCAAGTGTCTGTCACTAAATCCATTAGTAATTGAAACACAATGTTTTGTTAAATTAGTTTAGTGATGAAATATGCCATCACTAAATTAGGTCTTATAATAGATTTTGACACTAGAACCCCATTTTCCTTTTTTGGTCTCCTCCTCCCTACATTATTATTGTTGATCTAAGTTAATTGTGCTTCCTTCACTGCTATCGTTTCCTTTTGCCATCGAGTTAAGCTTTGTCACTAGCTATTCCACTCTTTAATAAGTAAGTTTTCTTCAATTTCTTTTGCAATGTTTATTTTCTAATTTTTTATTATTTTAGGGTTCAGGTTTTGATTTGTTTAAATTGATTTAGGTTTTATTTGTTTATGGATTCCCAAAATTTTGAAATTAAATTAGCAGAAGATAAAATGAAATAAAATAGTTTCCTTTCTTTCTCGTATGTATATGTTGACCATTATAGGTTGGAATTTTAGGGATGATTCATTTTTGTCCAAGTACTAAAATAGTAGTTAACTAAAAATTTTACAAAATTTGGTTACTTAAGAATTATTTTCTACATTAATCTATTTGAAAATTTGGTTCATTTCTATCTAATGAACAACATGAAGTTGGCATTTTACTAGAATAAAAAAAAAGAATAGCATGCTATCTAATCATTATCCTATATGCTATATAATTTATAAGAAAATATTTAAGATTGAATATAAATAATACTCTTTTGCAATATTATGTTAGAAAAATAACTTATATTCTTATATATCCACATGAAGAAACCTAGTTACATTATCACTTATTATTTTAGGAAAGAAAATGATTGATATATGAAAAACAAAGATGAGATCACAATTCAAAAACATACACAAATTTTAAGTTAAAAGTAGCTTTCAATGATAGGGTAGAATTAATCATATTGATCATGGTAGACCTAACTTAGTGATAATGCTCAAATGGCATAACATGATGCCAAAATCAATACTAACCCACCTAACAAAACTTTCCAAATCCTTTTCAGTGGACTATATATATGTTTTTAAACGGATTATTCATTTTTTGAGTCAAACATTAATCAAAAGGTTGGATAACATTCTAACAATATTTGGTTGGTCCTTTCATTTTTCTAAAATTTTAAGTGCTCTAGTGTTGGAATTAGTCAAAATATCCATACTTACAAATTTGTCCACTAAGATCATTATTGTTTTGCTTTCAATAAATTACATAATATTTTCTTGCTCTATTGAACTCTATAATAATTCATGACTATTAAATTTTTATACTTACAAAATATATTTAAAAATCATGTTAGTAATGTCGTAATTAGCAAATTTTATATGATAAGTTATAAGATTTAAGAGACTATACCTATATTTTGTTCTTCAAAAGAATACAAAAGAATAATCTAATATATTATTACCTTCTCACTAATTTAAGTGCCCATCTTGCTAAATTTTCTAAATTTTCCACTAGTTAAAATTGATAATATTATTGTCATATTATGCTAGAGTTCAAGAAAATAATTTAATTGGATATATAAATAACTATATATAAGTGTTTTGGTGCATTTAAATATATGTCATTGAATTACTCTCTATAATATATATAGTTCCTTAGCAAGTAGAATTATGTTATTTGTAATAGACCTATACATTAGATAAGATTTACTTATTACATGTTCAAATAGGGTTTTAGAATCTTTAATTTTGCAAATGTTAAACCAACATTGGAGGAAAGTTAATGTTATTAGAGTAATATGATATTTTGTTCTCATTTTTAATTATAATGTGTTTGGATAATGTATTTGAAGCAGGTAATGTAATTTTTTAAAGGATTTAAAATTTCATGAAAATAAATGCTTTGTTTGGATAGTATTGTCTATGTGTCACATGTTGTGAAAATTGGTGTGTTACCCTTTTCCTTTTTGTTATGGCCCTTCGATAGTGTTAGTGCAATAGCACTCCACCAAAATTTTGGTAGAGTTTATTAAAAAAATATTTTTATGATAATTTAAGGAAAAATCTTGTTTTCCATTTCCTAAAAACATAGTAAAAGATAATTTTTGAACGCAATGCTTTAGTTCTAGTAAGAATATGTGAAATTGAAAGTCTAAGTAAAGTGTTATGCTTGTGGGGAATTACTTTCTATGTTATTGCAATATCTATCTCTTATATGACACGTAAAGTTGCATGGTACTATATCAACAAGTTTATACAGATTTTTTAGATTCACTCCTTTGGTAGCCACATTGTTAAAGGTTGAGATTTAGGCTTATTGACTCCATCTTTCTTCACCATAGTTAACACATATCCACCAATATCCATGCCTAATCTAAAACATCCTAGAGTCACCCAAGCAAGAGTCTTAAGCTTTCTTGTCTTTAACTGATTAACATATCTTTTTTTATCCTTATGTTGCAAAGCCTACCCAATAGGCTATATAGCACCTAACTTTTTATTCAAGACAACCTCTAGCTCATCCCTATGGTAAGGACCTAAAGGACAACCAAATTTAAGTGCATCCAAAAGGCAATTTGTGAGTATTTTGCATATTCAATATTTAAATGTAATAAATAATTGTATTCATTTGTATTAATTTGTATGAATGTTTAAAGTTTAAGATAAATATACCCTAGTGTATTTAGTTATAGTTTGCTTGCTTCATCTACTCATGGTATTTGAAGGGACATATCTAGGATGATTCAAAGGAAATTCTTGGAATCAGCTCTCACCTACACCAATGTCTCACAACAAGTTAAAGATGATTAGTTCAAGTTGCAGGCAATATTTAATTTTGTACATCACAATTTAAAATGCATTTTAATTTTAATTTTTATTTTATATTCTAATCATTATGTATTAATTTTTATTTATAATTTAATTTTTTAGTTATTTATATTTGAGTATAATTTATTCAATATTTTCACGTCAAGTACAAGTGGCATCTTAAAAAATATTATGCCCATAAGATCATAATCAATTATAGAGGCATGATGTACTAAGTGAGGAAAGGTCTACCAAAGAAGCTTGGGTGGATGCTTGAGAAAATTTTTTTGGAGCACTAGAGAAAATGGGTTGAAAAATCTGAATTTAAGAGAAAATAAGAGGTCATAAAAGAAACATGGCATCTACTACTGGAAGAAGCATACACAATGGCAATTCTCTTTCCATTTTAGAGCAGAAGAGGAAGATTGTGAGTTTTCATTAGCTTCTGCTTAAAATATTAAATAGTTTTACGTAATCATTTATTACATACCCTAACTTTATTTTAATTGAGATTAAATTTTAGAAGAATGAATTAAGGCAAATCCTTACAAATTTGAAGGTGTCCTTCTGCACCCATACTCATCTTAATTAATAGAGTTTCCAAACGTGGGTAGATGAGAGATCTGAAAGGACTTGGGTAAGATTATTTATTTCTTTATCATATGCACTCACATAAGTTGTAATATTATTCATGAAAATTACTTAACCTTTATATGTTATTTTCTAGAATAAGTGCTATAAGATAGTGGAGGCACAATCTTCTCAAGCATTTACTAATGGTGGTAATGCATTCACAATGTAGGTCCATGAGATCTTGCTTTTAGTGGAAGTAGTTGGTGGTGGAAATAAAAAAGGTGGCATTTATGGCATTGGATTGGAGATCTACAAGTTTATTAGGCTTTCATTTACCATTGTTAGATCCACCCCACAGGTTGGATGATTGGAGGAGTTGCAAAGCACTATCGAGCAATAGGCGGAAAAGATTACAGTAGCTTGACAAATTGTTATAACAATGCAACAACAGTTGTAGGATGCATTGGGTTTGATAGCAGAATAGGCACATAATTGAAGATTTATCTCAGAGGGTGTAGCAGGATGGTTCAGCTCCTTTGCCTCTATCAACTAACCAAGATGACTACGACGAGTTTTAATTTTTAAGACATGTAAAATTATATGTTTTTCATTTTTGTACTTATATAGGATTTCTTTGATTTTTGTATGAATATTGGATTTGATTGTTTTTAATTTCTTTTACATTATATAAATATAATCTTGCCTTTTAATTTTATCTTACAAATTTCAACTTCAATATAAATAAAATGCATATTTCATTTGAAAAAATTAATATACAAGTCAACATATTTACTGTTCACTTCATTAGCAAAATAAATGGATCTACAACAAATGTCCATCAAATTAGTGATAAAATTAGTAATCAATTTTTAATAACAATGCCATTAATTTTGCAAAAATTTCTTAGTGTAACAACTGATAGTTCTATGGTAAAACAAATATTAGTGACAAACATTCTATTGATACCATCCATGTTAGCGATAAATAAGGCATCGCAAATTCTTCCTATTATTTCCAATTCCTTGTTATGGAACTACAAATTTAGTAATGGGAATGGTGATAAATTTAAATAACAACTACAATTTGTCCATTGCTAATATATTTATCAATGCAAAGTTTATTGACTCCTCACTTTCCATCATTAATTTTGTCACTAAATATTTTACCAATAGAATTTTTTTAATTAGTGATAGATTTTTCCATCACTATTTGGTATTTTTTTTTATAATGTTAATAATGTTTAAAAGCATCAAATTTTATTTTTTTTAAAAGAAAATTCTTTTGCATAATCCTACTTATTTGAATTAAAAACTCTTATTTAAAATTATAGAAATTAGGGGTGTTACAAATACTAAGTATTTATGTTCCCAAATATTATTTCAAACAAGTGTTTAATTATGATGATAAAATTGTCATCTCATATACTTTAATTTCTTTTTCTTATTCTTTTATCTAAACCAAAGTTTATTTTCTTCTTCTTTTCCTTCTTCTTAATTTGTATTCATCCAAGCACAAATTTTTTTTCTTTTCCTTCTATTTTCTTTCTACTCATTTTTCTTCCTTTCTTTTTTGCTCTTATAGTCTCCAACTAAAGTGCTCTCTTTCTCTCTCTCTCTCTCTCTTTCTTAAAAAAGTGATGGTTTTCTTTTTTCATCTTTAATTATTACTTTTTTTATGATTTTAAATATCTTAAAAATTGAAAAAATAAATAAATATATGCAATACAAGCCTATGAAACTAGGGAATGAATAATAAAAATGGAAGTTAATACAACCAAAAATATTACAATCATCTTCTCTGTTTTTTGACGAGAGGAGGAAGAGAAGTCAGGGTTGGAAAGAGGGAAAGGAAGCAAAGAAGTCGATCTTCTTCTAAGATGTCACACTATGAATGGGCGCAATAGATTGCCATTATTGAAACCAGGGTCTTAGTGGAACCATCATCCTAAACTTGACTAATCCAATCTAAACAAGGGTTTAAATATAAAAATGTGCCCAACAAATTTACCCATAAGCAAATGGCCCAAAAGTGTTGAGTAATGTAAAATGAAGTGAAAATCATGTTACTACTTATTTACATGCACCAATCATTGCTTAAAATTTACACACATCAAACTCCGCGCACATGAAAAGAAGAGGTATTATCCTCCTTACTAGTTATAACCGCATTTTTCTACCCAAGCGCTCTGAAGTTGATTTGAACGTCAGAGTGCACTTGAACTAATTTTATTGTATGTAGTTAACTAGTGATTTTTGTGCAGGACTTCTCCAATTGATCATATGAGGTGCGCATCAATAATTAATTTTCATTTATGGAATGAGAATGATAAACCTTTAGAAAATTTTCTTATCGTATTTTCATCGGCAATCTCATATTTGTATCTATTTTTTGAATTATGGTAAAAAGATGAATCATGCATAAAAAAATTAGATGCACTTAGGTATTCTCATTGCAGGAAGGAAAAAAGAAAGAAAAAAAAAATTAAAAAACGTAACTATACACAAAAAGTTGAAAAAAAATCTATTTACTTTATCTTTTCCCTTTCTTTTTTTTTCCAATTTACATATTTTTTTGTTGAAAGATTAAAGTAACATGATGCCATTCATGTCCTCCATATATAAAATAATTACATAGGGGACACGTAGTATTTTATTTCACAACCCCCTATAATCTTTTTTCATAATAACCTATGATCTTGTGTGAAGAGTTTAGCACTTTATTTGGTGCTAATTTGGAGGGCGACTAAATTTTGCATTGAAGAAAATGACACAGTCCTCATGTTTTTATAGAATTACAAATTGGGGGGACGTAGGGGATCCCAAAAAGCTTTTAAGATTTGAATTTGTTCTTAGTTTCAGTGATTATTGACCTAATAATAAAATAAAGAAAACATATCTGATTATTTTAATTGCAACAACTGATCAAGATTAAGCGATTTGACCCCATTGTGTCTCATTCATTGATATTGCTTTAATCAAATTTCTCTATTACTCTAATATAAAAATGATGCTATCTTAGCCTAAATCTTCTTTGTTCTTTAAGCACACAAACCTTTATTGTTTTCACATGATCCAACCTCACCGAGTTAAACTTTATATGTCAGAGACTCGTTAAAATAATCAGAGTAATTGGGTCTGGTATGTGTCTTCTCTGTATTAAATAAAGGGTTTTTCTTCAAAAAGTGATTATGTTGTCATGAAATATTACAAATATTAAAAAATTAAAAGAGTCGACATTTTATTTTTAGAAATAAATCATAAAAAAAATATTTAATATATATATATATATATATAAAGATATAATACCTTACAAAGTATCAAAGCAAAGCCCTAGTGTAAAACAAAGCTGAGTGTAAGCAAAGAAATCCATTCTAAGAAAAAGAAAATATAAAGAAGAAAAAGAAAAGAAAACACAATCATAGAGTAATAATTATAAATTGCGACAGTATGATATTGCGTTTAAATAATTGGATCAGCGATGGATGATTTGTTAGGCATATTTGTTTGCCGTCTTGCTACGCAAAAAATGATGAAGCCATCCATCGTATCAGCTAATAATGGCTTCCTTAGTTTAAACTTAGTTTTATCGTTAGCTACGGAAATATATATATAATCCATGTAATTCAGTATTAATTTGGGAATTCAAACAACATGTTGCGAAAAATAAATGAAATAATTAACCCAAAAATAGAATGCGGAATTTATATACTTGATTTTGACTTTTAGAATCTTGATGCTGCAATCCACCATACGAATATCAAGAATTACCTCAGTACTGGAATTCTTGACTTCTGTCCACGATAATTGCACCAAAACCAAAGAACCACACCCTTTCTTGTAGAGGGAAGAAGAAGATGAAAAACTCTCTAATAGAATTTTCTTTTTGGCTCTTGAGAGAAAAAACTGAATGACAGTCTGATCATACTCTCTTTTTTTTTTCTATTTTTTTCTATTTTTCTTCTGAATGGAGGGAGTGGGTGGTTATTTTCTCTCTTCTATTTTCCACTCCCTGATCAGTTATTAAAATTGATTGATTTCTTTTTTCTTTTGAATTCAAAATTTTCTTTTGAATTCAAATTCAAAAGAAATAAAAATAAATAAATATTTATATTAAAATAAATATTTATATTATGATAAATGCGGATCACCCATTTTGGATGTCCCCACATTTATCATTTCCCACTCACACATAATAGGATGAGTCACGTCATATAATCTTCTTTTCTCTTCATGGTTTTCATACTCGGTGCATTGTCGTGACCGCATGGGCTTGATGTCACCTTGGGTGTTATTGTACTAGAAATTCTTATATAGAATCAGCACAAGATAACCCTTATTTCTCATTATTTATATTATGCCTTAGATACCCTAAAAATCCCATATACATTTTTTATTTGCAAATCTAATCCCTCATGAGCTTTACCATAAGCTCAAATTGCAATCCACATATGCATAGCATCTACACTTATGATGTTACCAAAATTAACTTCATAACAGACATGTCTCAGACACTAACATAATTATACATATGTCCAGAAATCTTCCTTTCGCCCGTATATCACTTTGATTTGAAACAACTACTTTTCTAGTATTTTATCCTTTAAATCGTATATATCATGATCATAGGATGTATACTAAGGTAGCGAATACTGTATCATTTCTCTATGATTTCGTCAAAGTCAAAAGGTATCTTTGAAAAGAATATTTCTTTTCTAGGACTCACACAACAATGGACCAGGGATCTTTCACTTACTTCCCATTTGTGGTTCTTTTTACACATGTGATATGAATCACATGCTACAGTTTTCTCCTTTTTTTTGGTATAAGAGCGTATGTCAATTTTATTAGTAACACAGTACAGACTTTAGTTCAGGTACATACAGTACCTAACCTGAATTCTTCCACATCATTCGACTCCTTTTGACATTAGCATGTGAAGAACTCATTGTCTGGCTACAGGT
The DNA here is from genome assembly GCA_020226215.1 of Sindora glabra. Classification (NCBI taxonomy): domain Eukaryota; kingdom Viridiplantae; phylum Streptophyta; class Magnoliopsida; order Fabales; family Fabaceae; genus Sindora; species Sindora glabra. The sequence continues at coordinate 54,760,587 of CM035225.1, read as the reverse complement.
ATTGTGGAAGGTGGGAGATTCCATAATTCGATCCATATTTATATTTCGGATCTCATCTCAATTTTACTTCATTGAAGTGACATATTTGATTTTTGTGTTACTTCTCTACCAAAAACATAATATTTCTCATAGTTATGTTAGTGAACACATGTCTCATCTCCACCCCGCTCCTTATGAGCGTCGGAGGCAGTTATTCATGTGAATGAACTAACTTTATCAACTTGTACGACATACTCAACATTCATATACTCATACACATATAATAACACTTGTAATTAAAAAAATATTTTATTCATTTCAATTTCAAAAATGTTTGATTACATTCTACGCATACCAAGAGATTTTACATGCTCAATATATACATCTCTAGGTATAGCTTTAGTAAAACGATCTGCTATCATCTTTTGCATAGAAATGTGTTGGATGGTGACCTTCTTCTACACTATTGCATCTCTCACAAAGTGATACTTTGTGTCTATATGCTTAGTCTTGCTATGGTACTTTAGATCCTTTGTGTAGACGATGGCTACCTGACTATCACAATATATCAGGAAGGGATTTAAATTCTCATCACAAATCCCCAGATGTTCTACAAATCTTTTCAACTAGATTGCCTCTTGTACCGTTGCAGAACATGCCACAAACTCTACTTCCATTATTGATAATGTAATGTATGTTTGCTTCTTGCTACACCATGATATGGCATCATTATTTGGCAAGAATGAGTAGCTTGATGTGGATTTTCTCTTATCTAAGTCTCTTGCCCAATCCGTATTAGAATATCCTACTAAGCATAAGTCGTATCCTTGATAGCATAGCACATAATCAACGGTGCCTTTTAAATATCTCAATATTTTCTTGATAGCTTTCTAATGTTTCTATCCGAGGTTTGACTGGTATCTACTTATGAGTCTTATTGCATGGCAAATATCCAATCTTGTACACATCATTGCGTACATTAGACTTCCTACCACACTAGAATAAGGAACTCTATCCATTGATTTCTTTTCAGACTCATTCTAAGGGCACATTTCTTGACTTAACGGTATTCTCCATATATAACTTTCTTATGAAAGAGAAACAAGTTTCTTAGAGTGATCCCTAAAGATTTTGACCCTAAGAATGTAATTTGCTTCACCCATGTCTTTCATCTCAAAATTTGAGAATAGTCATTCCTTAATAACCATAACTGAATTCATGTTATTCCCAGCTAACAGTATATCATCCACATAAAAGGATAATATCACAAGATTTTCTTCATGCCGCTTAATATAAACACAATGGTCTTCCTCAATCATTTGGAAGTTATATGAGGTTATCGCTCGGTGAAACCTTAAATACCATTATCTGGATGATTGTTTAAGTCTGTAAATGGACCTTTGGAGTTTACAAACTTTCTTTTCTTCTTCTTTTTGTATGAAACCTACTGGTTGTCCCATGTAGATTTCTTCATCTAGTTCTCCATTGAGAAAAGCAATTTTTCCATCCATTTGATGTGATTCTAAATCTAAGTGTGCTACTATGACTAGGAGTAATCTAATTAAATTAAAACGAACAACAGGTGAAAATGTCTCCTCATAATCTATTCCTTCCTGTTGTATATACCCCTTTGCAACTAATCGAGCTTTATATCTCTTAATTGATCCATCTGCCTTTCTCTTAATTTTAAGAACCCACTTGTTCCCAATTACCTTTCGGCCAAATGGTAGGTCAACTAGTTTCTAAACTTAGTTAGTTTTCATTGAGTATATCTTTTCCTCCATCGCCTTCTTCCATTGTTCTTTAGCAGGAGAACTTAGAGCCTCTTGAACTATTTTTGGCTCTTCTTCATCTTGAGGAGTAACCATAAGAGCTGATCCTTAAATCAAAAAGCGTCTTTTAGGTACACTTCCTCTCTTACTTTTCCGTAGTGGGGTTTCCTATACCATATCTTCTCTAAATATAAGATTTTCACTCACTCTCTTAAAGCTCCCACTTGGATCGGCAGGGATTCTTTGAGACCTTCTACTTGGATAAAGTGGATAAGATTCAATATTACTATCCATTTGATCCTGTAACTCATAAAAGGATACAATTTGATTAATTTTTCCTCTACTAGGAAATTTACTTTCTAAAAATATGGTATCTCTTGATTCAAGTTTTGTTATTATTCCATCCTCACTTTTACCAATGAAAATGTATCCCTTAGATAATTTTGGGTATCTTATAAAGATACATTTCTTCCCTCTTGGACCTAATTTTTCATATTTATGGAAAGCATCATGAACATACACAGCAAACCCCTATGGTTTGAGAATACTCAAATCAGGTTTGCATTTTGTCCATAATTCATAGGGAGTAGATGTAACAAACTTTGAGGGCACATGATTAAGTATGAAGGTAGCTGTCAAGATAGCATCTCCCTAATATAAAAATGGTAGATTTGCCTATGTTATCATTGATCTAACCATGTCTAGAAGAGTCCTATTTCTTTTTTCAGCTACTCTATTTTGTTATAGAGAGCCAGGGATTGTTAATTATCTTATTATCCCTTTCTCTTCACAGAACTTTTTGAATTGTTCAAATAAATATTCATATCCACAGTCAGTTCTTAGTGCTTTAACTTTCTTATCTATTTGATTCTCGACTTCATTTAAGTAATGTCTGAAATACTCTAATACTTCTGACTTATGTGAAATCAAATAGATATGATCGTATCGTGAGTAATCATCAATGAAAGTAATAAAGTACTAAGCTCTGTGTCTTACCCTCACACTCAAAGGACCATATATATTAGAGTGAACTAATTTTAATGGAGTTTTTGCCCTAATTCCTTTTCCAAACAGTTTTCTAATTGCTTTACCAGTTAGATAATGTTCACACAAGGATATTTTCAACTTTGAAATTGGGCCTAGCAATCCTTCTTTTGCTAGTTTAATCATTCTATTTTAATTTATATGTCCTAGTCTAGCGTGCTAGGTGTGCATTTTAACGTTTAAATTTGAAGTAGAAGCAGTAAAGCAATCGTAAGCAGTATTGTTAACAACATCCAAAATGACAAATCCATCAGAAATAAAACTAGAACCATAAAATGCATTATCTTTAAAAATGTTAGCTACATTGTCATGAAAGTTAATTGAAAAATCAAAATTAAGTATGGAACAAGCAGAAACTAAATTTCATCAAATGTCAAGTGTATAAAGTACATCATGCAAGATTAAAGTTCTTCCTCCAAGTAAATGCAATTTGCATGTTCCAATGCCTTTGACTTCAATCCTCGCATTGTTTCCTATATAAAGCCACCTGCTTTGGCTTGACAAACGACGATACTCTATATAAGATCCTCGATCCTTACTCATATGGTCTATGGCACTTGAATCCAAAATCCACAAAGGATGAGATTTTGTTAGAAAAATAATACTAGAAACATATAAAAAATGTTTGAAATAGGTATCCAGTAATACCTTGTTCTGTTCATTTTGCTGAGTGCAATCTCGAGCAAAATAGCCTATTCTTTGGCAGGCATAACATTTGATCTTCTTGAGATTAAAGTTTCTTGCCCTACACTTTCCCTTCTTCTTTTTGAAAGTTTTCTTACCCTAAGAATTGGGTCTAATTTTTCTCTTCTAGAACTTTTTGCCTTTGTTAAATTTAGGCTTGGAACTGGAGGGACTTGCTCTCTCAGCCATATACACTTATCCAGAGGATCTATAAGCCCCTAAATGTTTATCCTCAAGTTCCAAATGTCTTGCCACATCATTAAAGGTTACTATGCTTTTATTGTGAGTTAGGTTAGCCTTCATGTGTTCCCAACTGGTAGGGAGTGATCTAATCACTGCTTGCACTTGTTGCTTATCAAAAAGTGCATGACCTCCTGCTTTCAGCTTACGAATCATATTTGACATTTCTCACAAATGTTGTTTCATCGGTGTATTAGGCCGAAGTTTGTATGTGTCAAATTTAATTGTGAGTCTTCTTAGTTTAGTGGCAGAAGCACAACCAAATTTTCATTTCAGGACAATCCACATTCCCTAAGTAGTTGGGTAATTCTCATATTCGCACATGAGGTCATCTGCCATCGCACTTAAAAGTGTGATGCGAGTAATGCTGTTCTTTTTCTTCTAAATAGCATATGCCTTAGCATCTCTTCTATGCTAAGTTATATTCTTGATTTCAGGTTCTAACATGACATTATTTGGGACTTTTAGAGCATCTTGCTCTTCTAAGATGTATGATATTTTCTGATGCTAAATGTCCCAATTGTCCCCATTCAATTTGTCACCCTTGTTTAATTTAACAATTATGTTCTTGCTGGCCATTCTGTTAAATGTATAAATATTTCCTATGAGTATACAATGTCATTATTTGCATAGTTCTCACATAGAACAATAATGACACTACTTAGTTCATGGTCGGGAGTTTACGTTTGTCATACCCTTATCGCATGTTTGCCTAAATACTATCATTATTTCCTATCGAGATCATTCTCATGCAAACATAACACTTTGTGTTACTCTTGTCATAAAAAATATAATACAAAAGCTCCCACTCAAATACAGGATATTGTGAAAATAAATGCACATCAAATAAATAATAATTAAAATCCAATAAACATTCAACAATGTTCTTAAAGTAATCATATCAAAACAAGAGAAATGAATACATCAAAATAAAGTATTCAAGGCTAGTGATTCTATTCTAGCTTTCTATTCTGGTTTCAATGTCTATATTTTATTAAATTTGTTGAACAGATTTAGTGGATTCTTGGAATGGGCTGGGCCAAAGTTATGTACATTCAAAGCTTTAAGCGGATCCTTTAAGTGTAGTCCCTTTTCTAGAGAGTTATATCCAAAACGACTTGCACTTTTCATGTTTTGGAATTGTGACATCAGGACAGTTTTTTTGCAATTATTTTTGAAATAGCATATTTCCTATTGTCTTAACTCTTCCATACATTTTTCCAGGTTAAGGTATTTGATGATTCCCAATGAGTAGTCTTTGCATTTCCATAAAGTTTTTTTAATTGCTATCTAGAAGTTATCATCTGGAATTGTATTCATTAAGGTACGAAATCAAAGGTGATTGTGGAACACCTTTCCTCTATGGTTGAGATTCTTTTTCAGAATTTTGACTTCAAACAAGAAGTCATCATCGGGGTGTCATTATGTGCAGTTTTTTTGTATAAGGTGTGCATAAATTTTTTTAGGTCTTCTAGAGTATCAACCTAGTTTGATTCTCTAGGTTCTTCTCCTACCACACTCTTCACACTTTCCACAAACCCATATGGATCATATTCTTCTTTGAACCATTATTCCATGTCTATCCAAAAAAAATAGACATAAAATATGATCAAAATAGGGTATTTCACCACCTTTTTAAGTCAAAACAATGTCACAAAAGTCTCAAAAATGTACAAATGATAAATCAATATGTAGATCTTAATTTTACAAAAATTTAGAGATAAATTTCGCCTCCAACGGACATTGCACGTGCCCTTACGTGCTGCTGCAAGGTGGTTGTCCAAGAAAATCCAGGAAAATGGAAAAAATAGCTTTTTCACATGCGGCCACGGTGCGTGTAACGCACGCGCCACCTTGCCGATGTTTTTCGATCACTGGAGACGGCTAGAAATGGAGGAAAAAATTTTCTTATTCCATAAAAGTGTGATACATGGCAAATAGGCTTAGGAGTGGGCCCCCATGCACCACCCCCGAGAGTGAGAAATTTTTTTTTAATTAATGATTTTTTTTGCTGGGTTAAATGACGTGTTATTTTTGACCCGGTCAAAATAATGTGCCATTTTGGATTCAGTTTAGACACTCCTTCATCAAAATGATGTGTCGTTTGGAGACAGGCTAAAACAATGTGTCATTTTAGTTGTCTTCCTCATCTGACCGAGTTTGCCAAGTCAGACTCGACCCGGTTCATAACCTAAACAGGTCTGTTCGACTCAGAAACTTGTTTTGGCCATAACTTTTGATCCAGAAGTTTGTTTTAGGTGATTCAAAAGCCATTTTTCTCAAAATGTAATGCTCTACAAATCTAAGCTAATTTTATGGCCTAAAATATTAATTTTCTAGGGGAACCAGTATCTAGAATATTAGAAATTTTATAAAGTTTTAGGTATTCTGGTTGATCTCTAATGTTCGGGAATATTTTATAGATGTTTTATGCATGTCCTTTAACACTAAAACCATCCCTAACAGTATCACTCTAGAAATAGCATAATCATACAATAAATTTTCATATCTTTGGCTAAATTATTTCATCATAAGAATTAAAATTAGGAAGCATGCTTTCAAGCCAGAATAAAAAATTATCAATTAAATACATAGTAACTAGTAAATGCATTTAACTCAGAACATTTCATACAATTCATCTCATATATCTCATACTTGCATTTAATTGCATTAATTACATTTGAGGAAATACAGTCATCAGAACTAACCTAGCTCTGATACCAATGTTGGGAATTCAAACAATATGTTGCGAAAATAAATGAAACAATTAACCCAAAAATAGAATGCAAAATTTATATACTTGATTTTGGCTTTTAGGATCCTAATACTGCAATCCACCACATAAATATCAAGAATCACCTCAGTACTGAAATTCTTGACTTCTGTCCACGACAATTGCACCAAAACCAAAGAACCACACCCTTTCTTATAGAGGGAAGAAGAAGATAAAAAACTCTCTGATGGAATTTTCTTTTTGGCTCTTGATAGAAAAAATTGAATGATAGTTTGATCGTACTCTCTTTTTCTTTTTCTTCTTGTTTCTCTATTTTTCTTCTGAATGGGGGGAGTAGGTGGTTATTTTCTCTCTCCTATTTCTCTCTCCCTGATCAATTATTAAAACTAATTGATTCCTTTTTCTTTTGAATTCAAGTTCAAAAAAAATAAAAATAATTAAATATTTATCTTAAAATAAATATTTATATTATGATAAATGTGGATCACCATTTTGGTGTCCCACATTCATCGATCATAATAAAACAACAAACTTTCGTACTTGTGCAATGTATCTCTGTGCTTTCAAACCCGCAACTTCAATTATACAATGTCCTACAACTTTCCGAGCTAGCTAGCTACCCCTGAATTCATTAGTTGTTAGCTACATGGAACAATATATCCTTGTGTGGAGGCGGAGGGTGGGATATTATTCACGGGGCCAGCTAAAATTACTGTCAAAAAATTTTGCAGTGGGGTGAAAAATTAAGATCATAATTCATAAATGAGGAATTAGAATTGAGCGTATAATTATTTAACTTTGATAAAAATGCATAAATTCAAATTTAAACTTGTCAAACGTATAAAATACCAGTTCAAACTTGATTTGTATAATCTTAATTAAATTTAAACGAGATGTGTGATAAATATATATATATATATATATATATATATATATATATATATATATATATATATATATATATATATATATATATATATATATATCTTGATTATTTTCAACATATAATAATAAAAAAATGATATTAAACTATTTTCACACTATCTCTCTATTTTTTTATTGATTTTCTATTTTTCTTCTCTTTAAAAAGAATAAAAACACAATGATACTTACGATATATATAATAATATTAAAATATTTAGCAATAAATTTTAAGTACTAAAATTTTTTAGTACTAAATTTATGATGTTTTGAATAACTTTTTATAGTAACTATTAAATTAGTTAATAATTTAAATTTTATTTCAAAAAATTAAAGTCTCATCGAATTTCAAGTTATCTTTGATTTTGATTTTAAAAATTCTCTACAACCTATACTTAAATGATGTTTTATATATTATATATTTAATCATCTCATCAAAATAAAAGTAATTGTTTAATAAATTTAATACATATTTACTTAATTTAATATATAATTTAAGAAATTAAATAAATAAAATTTAATTTTAAGTTTAAATCTATTTAATTTAATGATAAAGTGAGATTTTTAAACATTTATTTTATTTTTTAAGGGGTTAAGATAATAATTTTTTTGAAAAAAAATTACATATATACTACTAAGAAATAGCAAATTAAATAAAAATATACCACGGTACAAGATATTATTATTATGGTCACATTTAACCTATAAATAAGATGATTATACGAGAATTTATCATTATTTGAACAATCACACATTAAACCCGTATCCACAATAAGATTATTGGATAATTTATTAACAATCAAAGTTTTTCTATCTTATAGGTGAATTTTATGGTGTCTATATTTTTTAAAATTTGGAATTAATTATATTTATTAAAAAATAAATAATTATAATTAAATAATTTCAAGATAATAATTTTAAAACTTATCATATTATCATATATTTTAAAATCATAAAAGTAACATAGCGAGTACTCTATGATATACTTCCTATATTGTTTATTATTTATCATATCTTAAAAAATTAATTATATTTTTATTAATAAATATTTTACTATTTTGTATTTTTAATTCACTTTTATTTATTTTATCATATTTTTTATTTTTAAATATTTTAAACTTTATATATAAAGCATAATCTTAAAATATTTATTAAAAATAAGTAAATTAAATTATTTTTTAATATTTATAAAATTAGTTAATTGTCAAAAATAATAAAGAACAGATGGATGGAATACCATATGCCCAGCATGATTAACTAGAGGATGGGGACAAATTGACAAGTTGTTTTGAAAAGTGGACAATCTTCTTGTTTTTACCGTAATTCAGAAGGCGAAAGTGGACACCCCACGGATCATTAATGCTGCAGGACCACATATAACTAGAATTCAAAGAAAGAGAAGGAGAAAAAATATTTATTATTAATAAAAGTATATACAAAAAAAAATTATATTAATGTGCATTTTTTCAATCGGAAGCGAACTTAATATGAAGTAGGATTGGCCACAAATGCATGAACACTTAAAATTATTAAAATCATAGTATCATGTACTTATAAAAAGAAATTGAAAAGATTTTAAATAACATATGTGCTTTCTTTTAATTTTTTATTCTTTAACTCGATCCCTACGTTTTAGACTAAAACCTATCATTACTAGAATTATTTATTTTGTGAAAAAGATTTAATTATTTATAAAAATTTTGTGCATTTAACATCAACATCGTACACATTAATTCTCTTTTAATAGATATATAATCATTTTGTCGATATGATATCAATCTAAAGTCTAAACCAACGAGGATGAAATTCGACTTTTCCCAGAAGTTTCTTGCAGATACGGCCTTACAGTATTTGTCAAACAAATGAATTCCAGCAAAGTGGATACGACCTTACAGTATTTGTTTACAGTATTTGTCAAACAAATGAATTCCAGCAAAGTGGATACGACCTTACAGTATTTGTCAAACAAATGAATTCCAACAAAGTGGCACTACGTGAACGCCGTTTATTAGACCTCTGAAACAAAATTGACAATTATCTTTGGACACGTTCTTTTCCCAAACAAACAATCAATTTTGGTCCCTTAACGCGCATGGCCACGAATTTCTAAAAGCTGCGAATTAATGCCAGAAAACGAATTCCAAATCATGAAATTTCTGGCTCGGAATTTTTGGCCTTTTTATACAATTTTTTTTTCTTACGGATACTTGTGGATTATTTGTTAAGGATAATTGCTTCTCTCGTAACTGTCTCAGACTATCCTTGAAATAGCAATTACAAAAGGGCAATTTACGCTAAATAGAGTAACAATTTTTGTATCTCCTTCACTTCCCTTTCTTCTTTTCATATTAGAAAAAATAGCTAATTTAGTTAATTTTTTTATAAGCTCAATTTTTTTTCCTTTAATATGAAAAGAGTGAGAGAAGAATGAGAGAGGGGAATATAAATAGCCTTATTCAATGCCACAAGCTTTCTTTAGAGATTTTAAATCAAAATAACAATTTTGCATAAAATTTTATGATTTTGCCAAAAATTTTAATTATATGCGATAAGCACGCAAAAGAACTTATAATTACATCCATCAAAATCATCCTAGAAAATTTTCGAGTTATAATTATGTGAACTAAAGTTACTTTAATTTTCCTTATATTTTAATAAAAAATTATATATTTTGATTAAAATTAAATAAATATTAAAAAATAAAAAGTTTGTAATTCAAATTATATTTAATATCTCTTAAAAATTTTGTATCTTTTATTATATTTAAAATTTAATATCTGATTGTTATATATATATATATATATATATATATATATATATATATATAAAATGATTTAACTACTCCTATGATTAAAAAATTAAAAAATGTTCATAAAATTTACAAGTACCAATAATTGTAGCATTTATTGAAGCAAAACTAAAATAAAATTAGCCCTAGTGCTAGTGGTATCCATTGACAAAAGAGCAGTTTGAGCAAAATTAAAAGTTGTGACCATATGCAAAAGATGACAACAAAGGAGGACCAAACTGACACAGACTTTGTTGTGAATTTCTTATTTGGAGGCTGCTGCATCAGCATCATGCATGAACAGGAGGTCTACGTGTATAGCAACAATTGTTAGTGTTGTTGTGAGTCACGTACCTTAGTAAAACTGGTTATTATGATCAGAGAATGTGGACCCTTCTTAGTACCCAATCTCTTGTATTGACGGACATGCATAGATGCTTTTTGTTTTTTTTCCCCTCACTCGGATCAATTTCTGAATTCATGACTGAAGTTCTGTGTATTTTTTCCGAAACATTTTTTAAATATAGTTATAAAATATTAAAAATAATTTAGAAGTTTAAAAAATTTAATAAAAAATTTTAATAAAAATTATTTATTATTATTAAAGTTATAAATATTAATTTTTAATTATAAAATATAATTATACATAATACTTCTTCATTTATATATTTAAAAAAAGAAAATTTTTTATAAAAATATCTTTAAAAAAATTGAGCCTTAGGATACTTTGTTTGGTCTATTAGTATTAATTCAAATTCTTTGTTGAATAAGTCAAGTTAGTTCGGTGAGTTGTTAACCATGCTTTCTATTTTTTTGCTTCGAATTTTTAGTGGCTTAATTTTAGAAGATCAATTGCATTCTGTTGATTATAAATAGAATAATCTATATCCATCTATGTATCAGATTTGTTGTCAACATAATACAAGTCTTCCTTCTTATTTAGATATTTATTGGTCTTCTTGAAAAGGTTGTTCTTATCCTTCTCCATAACTAACATTGGCATCAGAGCTAAAGCTATGAATGGCTTAGTTTAGGTCTCAATTCCTGTCTTGGATGGGAAAAATTAAATTCGGTGGAATGCCCAGATGAAAGTCCTCTTTGACTACCATGAGTTGCTAGACATTGTGGAAAATGTTATTGTTAACCTTGAAGAAAATGCAAGTGATGCACAGAGGACTTCTCATCATGAGAACAAGAAGAAGGATAAGAAGGCCTTGTATCTGATTCATCAAAGCGTGAGTGATGAGATCTTTGAGAAGATAGTAGTAGCAACTACATCCAAAGAGGCTTGTAATACTTTGATGACACCATACCAATGTGTTGAAAAGGTTAGGAAGGTGAGACTCCAAACTTTGAGATGTTAGTATAAAACTCTACAAATGGAGGCTTCTAAAATAGTTGCAACTTGCATCAACCAAATACTTGCTATCTCAAATTAAATAAAAATATATGGAAAGGAATGCAAAGAGCAAGCCAAAGTTAAAAAGATTTTGCAGTTGCTCACACCCAAGTTTGGTCATATGGTGGTGGCGATGGAAAAAGCCCACAATCTTGCTACAATGATAGTTGAAGAATTATCTAGCAATCTGCAAACTCATAAGGAATGTATGAATGAGAAACAAATTGAGAAGCCAATTGCATAAGCTCTTTAGGCATAGATCACTGTTAGAAGTGAACAAAATGGTGAAACAAGAAGGGAGGTCGATAATTATTATGGAAGAGGAAGAGGATGAGGTAGTTGCTACCCTAACAAAAGAGCCACCTAGAATAATGACTAAGAAAAATTAGAGTCAAACCAGCAACAAAATACAAAAGGCCAAGAACGTGGACATGATCGAGTAAGGTATGACAAATATACTATTTAGTGTTATTCATGTCATAAACTTAGCCATTATTCAAGTGAATGTAGAAACAAGTGATATGCACAACAAGCTCACTGTGTATAAGGAGACGATCATGAAGATGGAGGCTATACTCTCTTGATGGTCACTATAGCAAGTGAAACATCAAACTATCATACTTGGTTTCTTGATATAGAGTGTACCAACCACATGTGTGGCAAAAAGGAATTATTTGCTAATCTTGATGAATCATTCCACACTAAAGTCAAATTTATTAATGATAGTGCTATACCAATGATGGGAAAAGGACAGATTCTTATTAACTTGAAGAATAGAGATCATCAGTATGTTTCTAACATTATCTATGTGCCAAATATGAAAACTATTCTATTAAGTGTAGGTCAACTGCTAGGAAAAGGGTATGTCATGAATCTTTGTAATAAAAAACTCTCCATTTTTGATAAAGATGGTACATTTATTGTTAAGGCACTTATAATTAGACATCATATGTTCCAAGTTGATATTTGTAGTGGTGTCTATCATTGTCTTAACATAATTATGAAAGATGAGTCCTGGTTATGGCACTTGCAGTTTGGACATTTGAATTTGAATTTTCATAGCTTGAAAATGCTTGCTCAGAAAAATATGGTTAAAGACATGCCTACTATACATTATCCTGGATAGCTATCTAAAGCTTGCAAACTTGGGAAGTATCATAGAAAACCTTTTGCAGCAAAATAGCAAAAGTGGACATCCTAACCATTTGAGATTGTCCATTCTAATATATGTGGCCCCATTAACGCCATATCAAATGGTAACAACAAGTATTCTTTGACCTTTATTGATGATTTCACCCAAAAAATTTAGGTATACTTTTTACAAAGGAAGTCTGAAGTCTTTGACTTTTTTAAGAAATTCAAAATGCATGTTGAAAAATAGACTAGAAAATTTATTAAAATCTTGTGTACTGATGGTGGAGTGAATATACCTTTGATGAATTTAACAAATATTATGAAGAATAAGGGATAAAGCATGAAGTCACTTGTCCATACACTCCATAACATAATGGAGTTACTAAATGAAAAAAATAAAATAATAATGGACATGGCTAGAAGCTTGTTAAAAACCAAATAAGTGCCCAATTCTTTTCAGGGAAAGGTTATCTCATGCTCAGTCTACCTCCTAAACAAATCTCTAACTAAAAGTATTTAGAATCTCACCCTTACAGAAGCTTAAAGTGGTGTCAAGCAAAGTGTAAAACACCTTAAGGTGTTTAGTGTTATAACCTATGCTCATATTCCAGCAAAGACAAAGGGAAAGCTAGATGATTGAGTTAAAAAGACAATTTTCATAGGATACAAGAATAGAGGGTACAAGTTATTCAATCCCGTGAGAAAGAAAGTAATTGTTAGGTGAGATGTCACTTTTGCTAAAAAAGAAGCTTGGAATTGGGACTTAGATAACCATAAAGACTCTCAGCTACATGTAATTTCTATCCTTCCTACAGAAGTAGAAGTTCCAATCACAAATAGGGAAAACTTAATTTCTACCCAAAGTCCTCCTTTGCTACAAGCTCCAATTAAATTTGTAAGGCCAAGATGACAACATCAACCACCAATCTACAAACAAGATTATGAGGTAATTCGTGATGATAAAATTGATGATGATAGAGAATTAGTACACTTTGCCTTTTTTTGCAAGTCTTGAACCAATAAAATTGGAAGAGGTAATTCAAGACCCTAAATAGGTAAGTGCAATGAACAAGGAGATTAATGCAATTGAAAGGAACAATACATAGGTACTCACTAATCTTCCATAAGGTTATAAGGCCATTGATGTCAAATGGGTCTTCAAAACAAAGTTGAAACCAAATGGTGAAATGGAAAAACACAAGGCTTGATTAGTGGCGAAAGGATTTGAACAAAGACTTGGCTATAATTATCAAGAGGTGTTTTCACCAGTTGCTTACATGGAAACTATTAGGCTCATAATTGCCTTGGCTACATAGAATCAATGGAAGATTCATTAAATGGATATGAATTTGATTTTTTTGAATGTACTACTTGAAGAATAGGTGTTTGTCAAACAACCTTGAATGTACTACTTGAAGAATAGGTGTTTGTCAAACAACCCCCAAGATTCATCAAGCAAGGAAGTGAATATAAAGTATACAAATTGAAAAAAGCTTTGTATGGTCTCAAGCAAGCACCAAGGGCTTGGAATAAGTGAATTGATTCTTTTTTTTTTCTTAAGATTGGCTTCAACAAATGGCCATCTGAGCATTCTTTATATATGAAGGGTAATGATTTTGGTGGTATGTTGTTGGTGTGTCTATATGCTGATGATTTAACTTTTATAAGCAATAATTCAAAAATGATTGAAGATTTTAAGAAGTCCATCTTTCAAGAGTTTGAAATGACAGACCTTAGCCTGATGTCATATTTTCTTGGCATAAAAGTAAGTTAAAGCAATAATGGAACTTTTATCTTTAAAAAAAAATATGTTGCAAAAATTTTGAAGAAATTCGATATGTAAAATTGTAATCCTATGAAAACTCTTGTGGAGGTTAGAACAAAAGTGTCAAAGAATAGAGAAGGAACCCCTATTGATTTAACCTATTTTAAGAAAATTGTTGAAAGTTTGAGATATCACGCATGTACAAGGCCTAATATCTTATATGATAGATTTTTAATGTCTTCTCATCAATCTCATATGCTAGTGGTTAAGAGAATTTTGAGGTATCTAAAGGGTACTTATGATTATAGCTTATTTTACTTTTCATCAAGAGACTACATTTTTGTAAGTTATTGTGATAATGATTAGGGTGAAGACCCATATGACAAAAAAAGTACCACTAGGTACTGTTTCAAAATTAGCAACATAATTTGTTCATGGTCTTCAAAGAAATAATCAATTGTAGCACTCTCAACATGTGAAGCAGAATATGTAGCTACAACATCAATTGCATGTCAAGCCATTTGGTTATGCAATTTGATAGGCTAAATTCACATTTCAAAGGATGGACCCATGAAGATTTTTGTTAATAATAATTATGTAATTAAACTAACAAAATTCCAATTGCATATAGAAGAAGCAAGCATATTGACATGCGGTTCCACTTCTTATGAGATTTGGTTGAAAAATAGAATATTGAGTTAAATTATTGTAAGTCTGAGAATTAAATTGTAGACATTCTAACTAAGCTATTAAAGTATGATGCTTTTGTTAAGTTCAAAAGTTTGCTTGGAGTCACCATCTCTTTGAATCAAAATTAAAGGAGGGATGTTAGTATTAATTCTAATTCTTTATTAAATAAGTCAAGTTAGTTTGGTGAGTTGTTAATCATGCTTTTGTTTTTTTTCTTCAAGTTTTTAGTGGCTTAATTTTAGGAGATCAATTGCATTCTGTTGATTATAAATAGAACAGCCTTTATCCATTTATGTATCAAATTTGTTTTCAGCATAATAAAAGTTTTCCTTCTTATTTAGATATTTATTAGTCTTCTTGAAATGTTTGTTCTTATCCTTCTCTGTAACCAATATGGTCTTATTAATAAAGGTATTTACTTTTATTATTTTATCCTTTTCATTAAATGCAAAAAAAAAAGGATTTTCTCCTCCCTTGCCAAAAAGATTTCTTAAAAGCTTATATATTTTTATTAGAAAATTTTAATTGACTTGTTCAATATATCATAAAAGATTTGATAATAAAGGGTAAATTATATTATTAGAATTTATGATATACTAATTAAACATAGGCTAATTTCTTTGTTTTCAATGGTTAAAAAAATGCTAATGGTTGAAAAATTTTATTGTTATATTCTTGAGATAATGTTGAAAAATAAAATATTAATAGATAACGATAAGAGTAAATCAATTAGTCAAATGGTAACTAATATTAAAGATTGAGAAAAGAGATTTTTGACAATTTTAATTTGAGTGACTCATATAGTTTGCTAATATGGTCTCGCCATCTTTCAATATTAATAAAATTTTCAATATAGGAAAAATAAATAATTTTTATATAAATTTATCACTATAAATGTGATAGATTAATCTATAATAAATTTAAGAATTTTTTAGACTCTCATCTAATGATTTCCCTTCCTTAGTGGAATTAGTTATGAAAACCCGAATTGAAAGAAGTGCTCCCAAGTAAAAAAAAAAAGAAAATTAAATATATTTGTAGGGTTTGTTTATTTTTTGAAAATATTTTTCTTATAAAAAATTCATTTATTTTTTACATAAAAAAATGGTAATATTATGCCTCTACATTTTACTATTAAAAATAATAACATCAGTAATAGGGGAAAATATTTTTCTCTTTGTTAAAAAAAATTGGATTTGATCAAACTATGAATATTTAATGATCATTATTATGGAATTGTCCTTTTAGTGTTGGCTTATCAATATTGATTATAGAAAAAATTGACATATATAATAACATGGTAACATTTTTGCAATTTCAATAAATTTTTTATGTTGGTTTGGTTCTAATATAGCACATAATATTTGTGTAAATATGAGTAACTTATTTCGTTAGTTGGAATAAAAGACTAATGTAAAAAGTGAAGCATTGATAAGTTAGCATGTCAATTTTCTATAATTGTCATCCAAAAAGCATTTGAATTGTCTCGGTGAAAGATATACAAAATGTTTATATGATAGTTTTTCTTAAATAATTAACATCTATTATTTTTCATACTACCTCAAAGCTTCTCTTTCATTACATTTATCATTTAGGTTTTCACTTCATAATTTCTCTTTCACTCCATTTTTCATTAAAGTTTTTACTTTATTTTTTATTTAGGTGGTATAAGAAGACAAAATATAATTGATGCCGCTTGATCATCAACTGCTATGTTATTTTTCATACCGTCTAAAAGCTTCTCAAATAATTAACATTTGTTATTTTTCACACTGCCTAAAAGCTTTTATTTTATCTCATTTATCATTTAGGTTTTCACTTCATAGTTTCTCTTTCACTCCATTTTTCACGAAGGTTTTTACTCTATTTTTTATTTAGATGACATAAAAGGACAATATATAATTGATATTGCTTAATCATCAATTGCTAAGATACAAGTAGCTACTCCTAGGATGTCATTCTATCTTGGTCATAATTTGCATCAAGTTACCATTTCAAAATAGATAAAAATAACTCTATTTCTTTTTTGTATTACTAACTTAATAAAATGAATTTGAGAGTAAACACTAAAATAGTTGTAATGAATATAAAAACAAGGAATTATTTAAAGGATATTATAAAGATAATCACTATCACTTTTCTTTAAAATTATGAAAGTAAATGATTATTTATAATATTACTATATAATATTTGTCCACTTCATCGATGAGCATGTAAGTTTTACAATAAGTATTCAAAGTGGTCATAGTTATAAACATTATATATCCCTAAATGTCGATAATAAAATGCTTATTCTTCAAAATAAGAATGTATAACGTCAATGGGTTTGTTGATAATATAATGTAATTTTTGTGTAGATTGTTGTTAAAAAATTTCAACATGTAGAAATTGTATTTTTCTTTAAAAAAATAGCCAAATAATGTTTTATTAAAACCAACATGATTTGGCAAAATTATATTCAAAAGTAGATACCACATTAGTTTTTTATTATAACTAACATTTAAAGATACACAAATGGCTAGCTAATATGTAATAAATATTAGCCACCATGTAATAAATATTTAACTATATATCAATGATGACATTTACAAAGTATGTTGTATTAGGGGATAAAAACATGGATAATAGACACTAAGCATTTATGAATAACATGTATTGAAAAATAGCTAAAAATTATGACGTTTTGAGTTATATCAATAATTAAGCCTTATGAAGTAAAACATGAAGTAGCATATCTATTTTTGCATTGAAAAGCTTGAATTCATTGTGTTAAAAAAAAAAGGGATATGTTGATTCTTCTCACTATAATTTATCATCAATTTGTAACCATTATACTTTCCGAAGCTTCTTTATTGTTTATTTTAAATTATAGCATTTAGGTTCCAAGTTAAGAAGCACATTTAGAAATATTGAGAAAATTGATAAAAAATTGTAGTAAGAAGAAGTAATGTGGTTATTCTTGCATTAGAAAGCTTGAGTTCATTGCAAGAATGGTTATATTACTTTTTCTTACTATAATTTTATCATTAGTTTGCAACTATCTATATCTTCCAAAATAATCTTTATTATTAATTATAATATTTAGGTTCCATCTTTAAAATGACATTGATTAGAGATGTTAAGAAAATGCAAAGACAAGAAAATTGATAAGATAGTATAGTGAGAAAAAGTAAAATAACCATTTTTGCACTTAAAAATGTGAGTTCATTGCAAAAACCATTATTTTGCTTCTTCTTACAATAATTGTTCATCAATTTAATTCTATCTACATCTTCTAACTAAAAAATTCTTAAGTAATACAAAGAAATTATGAAAAGAGATATCAACTTTTCTTTTTATTTAAAGTTTGTTGTTTATTGTAAATTATAATTTTTTATTGATTTTTGTTATTCGATTCGTTGCTATTTGTATCTATTTAATTGTATAAAAAAATGTTGTGATGCAAAAGATAATTTTAATGTTATTAACTTTTCATAAATTAAGTTAAATTAAAAATAAAATTTATCAGTTCATAAAATAATGTTGGTTCTTACAAGATTTCCACTAAAATTATAAAATTATTTCTTGAAAGATTATGAAAAAAGTTAACCAAATAAAATATTTTAGCTTAAGATATTGATTTTTATTTAATAGTCGATGTTTAAAATTTTATAGTAGAATGATGGACAACAAGTTTTTTTAGTAACTAACGTGGAAACTTAAAACAATGGCATTAGTTAAAAATAATAAGAGTAAAATTATGATACTATTTGTAAATTTTATTATAAAAATCTTCTAACCCTAAAATAATTCTCTCCCTATTGAAGTATACTCACTTTTTAACCTTAAGATGATTCTTTTCAATTTCATATTTATACTCATTAATTGTCTTGCAATAATGGAGATCTATTAGCCTATTACTAAATTTGTAAGGTTGTGCACTTACTAGAAAAGTGTCCTTATATAAAAGTAAGGATTTTTTTAAATTTTGTATTTGTTTATTCTTGCAACTTAGTTTTGATTTCATAATTGATTATATTCTATTGCCTTTCATTTTGATATTATTTTTATGGGTTTGTATAAGTAAGAAACTTGATTTCAATAATCTTTTTTAGCATTTAGTAGTATTATCTACTATTTATTTATATAAAATATGTAATATTATATATCAAAATTTAATAAATATTTATTACATTTACAAATATTGAACTCAAGTATTTCTTTTAGGGAGTATCAACCTTACATATTGACTAATAGGTATTAGACATAAACTTTCACCATTTTCAAATAAAAGGCTATAAACATATTATTAATTTCATTATAATATGGATACATGATTTTTGTTAAAAAGTTATATTGTGATACATTCAAATATGATTTAATATGTAAATTCCCAACATAAAAGGAAAATTAACAATTTTTTACTATTTTGAACTTTTTAATTTCATTGTAATATCAATTTTGAATTAAATAAATTTATTTTATGTAAGCTAGTATTGAAATATTTAGTCAACTATATTAAATTTTATGAATTTTAATTTAAAAAATATAATATTAATAAAATGACTATTTATGTCATTAAATACAAAGGAAAATTAGAATCTATATTACTATATAAAGGGGATTGCCCTATTCTAGCATTTGCTTTTCATTTTTCCAAAAAATTGAATATAACTCTTATTTATTTTAAATGCATTAAGATTAAATAGTAATTTTTAATCACTTTAAATTAAAAATAATAACACACTAAATGAAAATTTTCTTTCTCTTTCTATGAATAACTTCCTCTCGATTCAAACTTATCATGTCTAGGATGAAATACTAACTCAATATACCATTAGGTCAACCACATTGATGATAATTTTATGAACAAATTATCAATAAAAGGAACTATCAACCTTCTATACAATAATATATATATATATATATATATATATATATATATATATATATATATATATATATATATATATGAGTGGTTATATATATATATATATATATGAGTGGTTTCTTCAATAAATATAATATGACATTAATTTGATGAAATATGAGTATTAATTTCATTGATCATTATTATAATTAAGAATTTTTGCTAATTCTTTTGTTTATTTATTTTATCTTTTACATAGCAAATTGAAGAAACTTTCAAATCTTCTATAAGAGTTAGCTTGCAACATTAGTTCATTTATTTTATTTTCACTCTAAAAATATTAATTTTATAAGAGTTAATTTCTACATTAGTATTTATGTATACAATAATAATGTTGTAAATTAATGTTATTTTTGTTATTATATTTTAGTATAATAATTTATTAATAATCTTTACTCTTTTTACTATTTTATTCAAATGCAATAATTCATAAAAATATTGTCATAATTTCAATTAGTTGAATAAATGTAATTAAATAATAAAAAAGAAACTTAACATTCAAGGAATATGTATTATCACATAAAAAAACAAATTCAGCAAATCACAAGACTTCTTTTGAAGAAATTGCATATAAAAAATATTACTAGTGAATATATTAATTATAAATATTTTTTGTATCAAAAGTAAATTATAATTACTAATAATATCCAAAAATTTTAATTTGTTTAGAAAAATGGCCTTTAAACATGTCTGAATATGTATATGAACATGTTAGCTTTAAAAGAGATAGTAAAAATATAGTTTAAAATTTCTAATAGCATAAATTTATTTTGAAATGATAATAGCAAATATAACATAATAATAAAAAAATAATATTGATTGAATTAATAAAATATAATAATAATAATTTAATGGATAAATTAATATTTTTAAATCTAGATCGGCATTCAAGTGAGAAAATGGTTTGGAAGGACCCTTAAACCTAGATTAGGTAAAAACCCAATCAAACTTAGTAAAAAAACTAGTTGAACCGCCAACTTGATTGACCTAATTCATTCATTTTTTTTTTCTAATTCAAAAGTTTAATGTGAAAAAAGCACTATCTAAATTTAAAGATTTATTATATATTTAAAGAGTAAAGTGAATAAAATTTCTTGAGTTATATTGACTATTATATTATTTGAAGCACTTAATAATATTAGTATTGCTTAAAATAATTTTTTAATAAGTAATCATGAAATCTTTTAAGATACAACTACTTCTTAAACTATCTTATTTAGTTTATAATTTTTTACATTTTAGAATTTGTGAGTTTATTATATGTTTATTGCAATATGAATTACTATTATATTTATTTTATATTAAAATATATATCAAAAATAATATTCTTCTAATATATTTAAACCTACTAAAATATAAATTTTTAGTAAATGATAGGCTTGCAATTTGAATACAAGACATTATACTTCAACTATCTTGGAGATTTTTTATATCAGTTTCCCTATCAATTATTCCTTTTGCAGCTACATTACTCATAATTATAGTAAGATTAATATTTATTTGTATTTTAAAAATATAATAATAAATTTGTACTAATTAAATAAATTTGTTTATATATATAGGTAATATATAATTTATTATATATAAAAATACAATAATTAGTTTAACCAATCTAATTTTGATCTACTCACCTTACCAAATTAATGATCGGTTTAAATCTAAAAATATTAAAATAAATAAATAAATTAAATTAAGTATATATTCAAAAATTATAAATTATTTATGACCTATTAAAATTTTATATTAAATTATAAACAATAAATAAGTAAACTATTCATTTTTATCACAACTCATATCTAACCTAATCAATATATTATTTGTAGTTGGTTGTGGCCCGTGGTGGTGAAGAATATGGATTGCGGTTAATTTTGACAATATCAAGGTGCGAGTATTTATGAGGATACAATTTAGTTCAATTCAAACCCCCCTTTTTTTTTTGGTCGAAATTCAATTCAAAATTTCACCGGAACTTGATTAGTTTTTGGCTTATAGTTTGGGCCGAGTTATTTACATTCCCACCTAAAATGAAAGAAAAATACGAAGACTCATTGCTTACGAACCTGTCAATTCGGGAAAGAAAATGACAAAATAACACATCCCATTCGAGGGAACGCATATATATGGGTATCCTCATTTCACCAGTTAACTGCACCCAATATATTTAAAGTGATTCAGACTTTCCCATGTGCTTGACCCTTCGCACAAGCTTTGCGTACTTCACAGGGATAGTTACCTATTCTTTTTTCTTTTCTTCGCTTAAATATTTCTATATTTTTTAATTTAAGATTAATATTTATTCGAGATAAAAATAATAGATCATAATTTTCTCTCAATAATAACATCTTTAAAAATTAAATTTAAAATTTTTATTAAATTTGAAATATTTTGAAATTTATTTTATTATCACAAAATCAATTGATTGTAGGTGTTGTAATTGTTATGTTAACCAGTCTTCCCCACTAACTTAATTTTGAAGAAAAGAATCAGAATCAAGCATATTATATTAAGTTCAATTCAATTAATTGTTAGGTGAAATGTTGATATATTACCAAGAAAATGACAATTATATATATATATATATATATATATATATATATATATATATATATATATATATATATATATATATATATATCTCCAATCTAACCTTAAGAAATGCCGCCTGAATTGATTTTTTTCTTTATTTAATATGTATTTCTGGTCTATTTTTTTTTCATTTTCTTCTATATTAAAAGGAGGTAATTACAAATATTTTTATCACATTATATATATAATAAAAATTTTGAACCCTATTACATGACATATAAAAATTCTATAATTTTGTATCTCTGTCTAATATGTGATTAAAAAAATTCAAATTCTTTTTAATCTTCTGCAATTGTAATGTAATTAAATAAGATTAGATAAGTCTACCACTTTGTGAACCATTTTAAACTTCTCCGGTTGGCTTGACTTGACTCTTGAAGCAGCCAATGTGAACAAACATTTTTTACTTTGCCTAAATCATCATAATTATCATCCCTGATGTCAGCAAAATTCAAGATGTTAGATAAAGAAAACGTTTGCCAATTGCTACCGTATATATTGGGTGGAAAATGCACCTTCAAATTTTTATGAAGATAAGATAAGATAACATGATGTGACATTACTTGACATATATATAAAATAATAAAATTTTATAATTATTTTATAATTTTAATGATCAAATTTTGAATAGAAAAACTTTCAATTTCTTAATGAAAAAGTTATAATAAAAATTAAAATAAGTTTGAATAAGTTATGCCTTCTACACCAGAATGCAACTATTGTGAAAAGAGTTAACACTTAGGCCAAAAAACATTACAAGCATGAACTACGGCAGTACGGGAATCATAAAATGTGATGTAACATGATATTAACCCAATTAAAAATAAGACAATGTATTCTTTTATATTTACGATTTTTTTTATAAAAAATTATAAATTTTACAATTATTTCATAATTTCACAAACAAAATTTGCACCAAAAATAATTATAAATATTGTAAAACGTTCTAAACTAGAGTTATAAAAATTTATAAATTTAATTCTCTCTCTCTCTCTCTCTCTCTCTCTCTCTCTCTCTATATATATATATATATATATATGTACTTACGACATTAATTTTATACTTTATAAAATACTATGGTATTAATTTTCTTTTGTAGTTGATTCTTGACACGTGTATCATAATTTAAAATAAACTTTCTCGTAAAAGAGAAGTAATGGAATAAGTTATTTATCATTCAATACTTTGATATTTTGTGAATCATCTAGAAAGGCAATTAAAAACCCATCTTATTTCTTAAGCGCTCCGACTCAAATTGAACTTGTTCCATAGACTAGGATGTCAATTTATATTTATATGTTAGGTTCATATTGTGTTAAAAAATAATAATAATTTAAATTAGATCTAATTTAAATAATAATTATGTTGCACTAGATCAATTATTTATTAAATATATTAAAATGTGTTAATTCATTTAATTTATTTAATAGTTTTAATAAATAAAATTTACATTATAAAATTATTTATTAAATTTAATTATTTATTATTTTTTAAAAATATTTTTAATTACTGGTAAATTACTTTATTATTTTTATTAGAATATAAATTTTACATTTTTATTATTTATAGCAATTTATAATTTAATTATTAATTATATTTTTAAAATTTTAATATAAATCTTTAAATAGGTTCATACGTTAACTCATTTATAATCCTAACAATCCACCGATATTAATGTTAAACAAATCAACTTATTTGCCATTTAAAATCGTATAAAAATTTTATATTTGTATCAAATTACTGTGTAATGTAAAAAATTGCCACTCCTGAAAAATCACTTATTGTTGATGAGATTATTTGCAGAGCAAATCTGAATCTTAGAGGGTTTCCAAGTCGGAACTACGAGATTCAAATTCACCGTGTAGTTGGTCGTGAATCGTCCGAGAAGAGGATATCTTGATGATGATCCAATGATTTCACAAAGGAGAAATTTTTTAATGCTCCAGCATATATTCGATTCAGATTAGATGTTACTTTTATCATCACATTTATCAGTTTTACAATATATTTGTACGCTATAATTAGGTTATAAAACTTCTTTAATTTGTAATTTATTTATCCCCATAAGGGGGAAAATTTTTAAGTTATACATTAGTATTAAAAATTTAATGCTATTATCAAAAATATATTATTAAGTATATCATTTTTTAATTTAATGTATGTTTAACATAATAAATAAGTTAATTTATAATTTATTAACTTAATCAATAAATTAGTTAACCTCCTCTGAATATCTTTGATGAACTAAATTTAAAAAAAAATCAATTTTTATTTGATAAATTTCATAAAGTAAGCTAGTAGCTTTCTAAAAAAATTTCAATTCTGCCCCCTTTTTTATTAAATGATAACTTATTTTCTAATTATGTAAATAAATATTTAATATATTTTTATTAATTTAATATAGATAAATATATGATATCATAAAATATAATTAATTAAATTTTAAGATATTATAATATTATTTTTAATAAATAAATATATAATATCAAAAACGTAATTAACACACTTTAAGATATATTTAATAATATTTATATTGGGGTGGTTGTGGAAATTTTTTTTCCAAAAGAGTGCCAAAAGAAAAAAATAAAATAAAACGATTTATTTATAAGAGAGGTTCCATTATCAAACAGTCCGCTCTCTACGCTTTTATAAATAATATCCTTGTTTTTATTTATTTTAGTAAAGCTTTGGATTAAATTTGAGAAGATCTATTTTTTCTGGGTATGGTATTTCATTTTCCTAATAATTCTCACCCTTTCAAACTCATAAAACAGATTAAAATCAGGTTTGATTGTATTAAATTTCATGTGAACTTGAGTGTCTTCCCTTAATTTGGATTTATGTTTTTAGCAGCCATACAATTTTTCTTTTTTTATCTTTGTAAAAAAGTAGCCATACAATTTGAGCTGAAAAAAAATCAGAGACTATGGGAAAAGGAAGAATAACAGAAGAAATTAAAAAGCATATAAAATAATAGATGTGATTTTTTGTTATAGATTTTCCTAATGATAGGAGTGGCATGTGGTTAGCGATTATTTAAAAAAGTTATATGATAATTTAAAAAATTTATATATTGTTTTTATTTTCATTATATCCATTAATATAAAATTTGATAGTTGTAATTTACTCATATGGCTTTCACATAAAATTATAATGCTTATATGAAAAAATTTCATGATAAAATATACGCACACACATATTCAAAATAAAAGAAAGGAAATACTATAAATGCAAATAAGTGAAGAAAAGGATATAAAATTAAAAAAAATTAAAAATAAAATAAAAATAAGGCATAAGCTTAAATTACATTACAATTAGAAAAAAAAACTAAAATTAAAACATTCACATGTTTTTATATTTTCATAGTTTTAATATTTTTATAAATTAAATATTTAAAAAAAGCTTGCGTAAATTCTAAACTCGGAAAAGATAAATTTTTGTTATGATTTTTAAGAATTGGATTTTGTTAGAAAAAGAAGAAGACATTAAACTGAAGAAGAAATAAATGGAAGGATTTGTTAGCAAATATGGAGGGCTATGTAAGCAAAATAATATAGAAACCAAAAATAAACATTCCAAACTCAATAAGTTTCAAGTTCCATCGATCAAAGGCTTGGATTTTACGGGTAATAAACTAAAGCCCAGATTTTTGTTGCATGGCATGAAACAAAAGGTGACATTTTGCACCGTTGAATTCTCCCTTACAAATGAGTCTCGTTACTTTCAGTCGATGCGTATTTGGTTACGAATTCTTGGAAAACTTGCAAAGTGGAACTTTATGGAAAGACCGAAAGAGTTACAAAATTTGTTGTATTAATAATTTTTTTTTCAAACTTATATACAAATACCCATGGGGTAGGCAATAAGTTAAATTTGTTCACAGACAACTCACAACTCGAATCAAATTTTAATTAAATAAATTAAGTTTACAAGATAAATAAGTGATATATCAGTTAAATTATCCAATTTGTGTTTTAAATAGGATAAGTTTGAGTTGATAAAAGCTCAACTTATTTATATCATAAGTAATTCGATGCACCCACACATATATATATATATATATATATATATATATATATATATATATATATATATATATATATATATATATATATATATATATATATATATATATTTAACAACTTTAAATTCTAAAATTTAAGATGATATATATTTTTTCACTAATATATTACTTCAATTCTTTTCAGACGAATTTCAATTATTATTTTAAGTAAAAAAATTAAAATAGTTTCATTACCAATAATTGATAATTTTTTATTTGTACATTTATCATAAGAATGAAAATTAAAGGGCAAAACTTTAACAAATAATTTATTAATTTTACTTTTATAAGTTAAATAATGAATTAAATAAATTTTATTTTAAATTTTATTCTTTCAAAAAAATAATAATTTAATATTTATTGATTAAATAATTAGATAAGGTTCATTTTTCACTTATGACTTCTAAATAAGGATTATGATTTTTAAATAAGATAAATGAATAAATTTTGAGTATCAATAAGAAAAATTCAAACTAATTCATATTTTAGAATTTAGTTATGATCATAATATAATTTTATATTTTAAAATAAATTATTATTTATATTATATTAAATATGTTTATAATACATCATTTATATTTTTTATTAATATTTTTAAATTGTTAAAAATATTAAATTTTAAAAGTATTTTAAGAAATTATTAATAAAATACTTTATTATTATAATTGATCTAAATCAATGAACTCGAGCTAAGTTTGAACAAAAAAAAATTAACATAAATTAAGCTTGAATCAAGGCATGAATTAGACAAATTTGATGAAAGTCAAGTTTGTATTGAGACACACTTAACTTAACTTAACTTAATTTATTATCAACCTTAAATATAAGATATATATTTAGGATTTAAATTTAATTTATTATCAATATAAATAAATTTTATACTATTCCCTCACACGTATATTATTATGTAAATAAAAATTATTAAAATATTTTTACTATCAATAATACTCTCTCCATTTCTTTTTTTAAGTATCATTTTAAAGAAAAATTTTATTTCTATTTATTTATCATTTTAGAAAATTAAATTTTGCAGTTATTATCTTTTTTTAAATATTACCTTTACTATCTAAATAAATGTTTAACAACTTTATTTACCAGTTGATTTTTAGTAAATGATATATTAATAAATTATAACTAATCTCTTTTAAAATTAAAATTATTTATTGTCTTCTTCAATTGTTGTGTATTAACTTTAAATGACACTTAAAAGGAAATAAAAAAAAGTAATTATTAATTTTTTAATAATATATCATCTTTATATTTATTGATAATGTAAAAATAATACATTAATAGTAGATTAAATTTAAATTCATACATTTATTAGAAAAAAAGCTACGACATTTTCATTTCTTTATAGAAAAATTTGTAATACAATTACATACCCAAGTAGAAGCTCAAATTTACTTGCAAGTGATACCCAAGATTTCGTCGCAACACTCAAAATTGCATATAACCAATGCAACTTTTTTTAAAAAAAATTCTATTAGAAAGGAAAAAAATTTCAAAAGATGTTGAATACCATTTAAATTAAAAAGATTTTGATATAATTAATGTAACTTTCAATTGTAAATATTATTAACTTTGAATTATGATACAATTCTCACATGATATTAAATAAAGTCGTTATGTAAGTTTCGTGGATCTGAATATTCAAAACAGTAGCCAGATTCTGTTAAATACATTATTACCATTAGATTTTTAGAATATATAATAAGAATTTATTATTTGGGAAACTTTATATTTATTAACTTAATTTTTAATACAAAAGAACCTAATCTAGCACATATTACATGGTCATTTTATTAACTTACTTGGATGTATCCGCCGTGAAAATACATCAGGACATGAAAGTCGAGCCCCTAAGCAAATTTTCAGCACTAGAGGATTTCAAATTTTTGTTCTATATCTACTAAAATGTAAATTTTACCATGGAAGGTGTAAGTTTAATATTTCTTCAATTTGTTTAAACGTATATTTATATTGTCCAATTACCATAGAATTGATAGGAAACTAAAGAAATTTAGTTATGCAGTTACATGACGTAGGCCCTCCTTTGGACACTTTTTTTTTAAAAAAGAAAATATTTTGGGCGCCCAATTTTAAAAACAGTATATGGCAATACTCAAAATCAAGAAAAACAAATCGGTAAAAGGCCCAAACGCATGAAGGAGGGGTCAAAGCAATATGACCCAGGATTGGAAATGAACTCATGGGTTGAAAAATATTTTTAGTCTCGTCATGCTACTTAAATTCTAGTATTACTTATATTTGTATTCTGATAAATAAACTAATTCAACCACATGATTGAGTAATCCTGAAATTTTTTAAAATATTTTTCTTATTTACTAAAATACAAATAAAAATATTGTTAAAATGTTCATAAGTTACAAATATTTTTCCATGAGTTGAGAGAAACTCAACAAACTAGGAAAAGGCTTGGGCCCGGAGGCCTAATCGGATCCACAAACCCGATATGGTCCTCTCATCTCACCTCACCACAAAATCCTAGTTTTCCAGCACTACGAGTGGAAATGTGTTTGTCTAAATAAATAAGTTGATTGATAATTTATTGATTTAATCAATAAATTATAAGTTAATTTATAAATTTGTTTAACATACTAATTTATTAAAAAAATAAGCTATAAGATCATTTATAATTTATTATTTATAACTTTTCAATTTTTCTAATTTATTTATCTTTTTTTAAATTAAATGGTAGCTTATATTCTAATTATATAAATAAATATGTGGCCTATGATAATTCATTTAATATAAATAAATAAAAGTAAGTAAACTAATAATGAATATGTCATGTCATAAAATATAGATAATTAAATTTTAAGTAATTTTATTCTTATTTTAAATAATAAATAAATAATTAAATAAATATATAATATCATAAAGTATAATTAATTAAATTTTAGATAATTATATTACTATGTTGAATATATTAATTGTATTGATATAATTTGATCATAAAATAAATATAAATTAATTTCATTCATATATTTATTTACAGTAATATATTGTTTTATGTCATCATATAATTTTTAATTAATTTAATAACTAATTTTACTACACTCTTCTAATGCAATCAACTAATTTATTAGTTATTTACGTCAAACAAAAACAAGATATAAATCGCTCGTTGGTATTAAAAATTTAAGTTATCAGGAGAAGAAGATTGAAAAATAATTTTACTACTAGCTTAGCTCCCATATGATGTATGAGTTTTTTTAATAAAAATTAGCAAATATATATATATATATATATATATATATATATATATATATATATATACATTTCATGTTTTACAAATAAATATCATTATAAATTATTATAAAACAAATAAATATTATTGAAAAATATTATAAGATGAATATAATTTATATGGTTAAAAAATTATAATTAGAAATATAAAGATATATACTTATATAAATGCACATACTACTTTCCTCCTCTAAATTTTCTGTTTTATAAAAAAATTTAATGTAAAATGATAAAAATAATAATTTAATAAAAAATTAAAACCTAAGAAATCAGATTGTTCAATCTTGTTAAACCCATATATTTTAAAATTATAATAGTTACTTTTTTATTAATAAATATATTATGACTTATTATATATGAGCATGATAACGATTTATGATATAGGTATATACAAATAATTCATTAAGAATATAAAATACATTTAAATAAAAAATAATTATTTTACACTACACAAATATTTTACCTTGAAATGATTTTAAATTTTGTGTATATGAAACATAACTAATAAGAATATTAGTAAAACTATAAAATTAATAATTTAAAATTTAGTTTAATTTAAAATGTAGTGAGAAATCTATTATAATAATTATTAAATTTAACTAATAGTATGAAAGGATAATATTATAAATAACATATTTTAAAAATATATTTATAATATAAAAATTAAATATATATTTATTATAAATTAAATTAGTTTCAAGTGCTATCAAATATAAAGTATATGCTCATATGTGCATTATAATTATAATAATATTAGCTAAATATATATAATAACGATTTATAATATAGACATATACAAATAATTGTTGGGATCAGGAGCCATACGAGCGTAGCAGAATAAACCGATCCCATCCACCGGATCCATGTAAAAACGTTAAATTAGAATAAGGGTTCATTCAATACCTTTATTGATGACTCTAAAACTCGATCGTTAATCACCTCTTCAGCTTCCTTTCAGCCAAAGACTCTGAAGTATCCATATGAACCTGTGAATCACCAATGAATGTCCACATAAACACCGGTTGGAATTGATCTCCTTTCACCTCGTAGTGCTAGCTACGCCTCTTCAGGGGTTTTGGTCAAGGAGAGGTGCTAGGATTTTTTCTGTACCTTTTTAAGGTGCGTGAATAATGATAATATTAACTATTATTACCCAACAAGCCTATTTAAATATATGCATAGAAAAACTTAACCTATTTGGGCTTTATTCCATGTACAATTATAGGCTTACTATTGGGCCTTATAATTATAACATGAATTCTTAAATATTAGACCTAAACAATTTAGTCCATTAATTCCAAATTCACTAGGCTCTAAGTGTGCGACCCTACAGGCTCTCATTATGTTGGTAATAACTATTGATCATATTAATGACCATAAACAATGATCGGTGTCTAACAACACATCATTGTTACCCAAGTAATGAGAAAGTCGGTGATTTAACTAAACCTTTATACATGATCATCACCTATGTCCTTTTGTCCTATACATCTAGAATGAGCACGAGACATGGACCGTGTCATTCCTGTATAGCCCAATCTTAAGGTTTCTTGATTTCTAAGTAAGCTGACTGAAACAAATGTAATCGACATCCCATGTCAATTCATCTAAGCATGGCTATGCATTTTCTTAGCTTTACTTAATCAAGGGGCCCACAGATGTTACTTCTATTATATAGGAGGGACAAATCCCATCTTGATCACACAAACCCCTCCATATGATATGTGACATATCCAATATCTACCCTTGCATTCACTCAACCATTAGTGATATAGAATAATATCAAAATATGAAACTCACATGTAGGGAATCTTGATGATCTCAGGTCAAAGGACTATATTAATAATGATTACTAAGAACCACTCATGACACTCATATAACGATCCATGTAGTTTTTTTAATATGGGTCGGTCCAGTATACAAGTTCTCTAACTTGTACTTATGTGTAAATTTAATATCCCATATAAGTCTTCACACATGCTAGTCTTAACATATCAAAGCAATCTAATTCACAATGATATATGACTAGGGATATTTAAAAATATAATTATTCTAAGGCTATTATCATAATTGAATATATTATGCAGACAATATATATAAATATAATAATTAGAATTGCCATTAAAATAACATGATTCAAAATTACAATCACCAATATGATTAGTTTTAGGATATATACACTAACAATAATTTATTAAGAATGTAAAATATATTTGGATAAAAATAAATAATTAAAGTAATTTTTAAGATAAATATTAAATATAATTTATTAGTAGATTATAAATTTTTTTTCATTTATATAAAAGAAGATAGAAAATTAAATAATTGCATTCTATTAAATTTTAAAAAAAGTGAATTGATATAATAAAATATAAAAATGACAGATATTTTATTAAATACTTTTTAACATGAATTTTTTTAGAGCTTATTTTAGGAGGAAAATTTGAAGGTAAAAGAGTTTTAGACGAAGAATATAGTTAGATGAAGATATAAATATATAATAGAAATTATTCAGAAAAAATATAAGGCAATATCATTGGTTCTCTTCTTATTTCATTTTTTATCCACACTTTTTTAAAATTTTGAGATAAATATTAAAATTAGTTTATAAAATTTTTAAGATGAATATTAAATATAGTTTATTAGTGGACTGTGAATTTTTTCATGTATTTATAGAAAATTAAATAATTGCAATATATTAAATCTAAAAAGAAAGTAAATTAGTTTAATAAAATATAAAAATAACAAATATTGTGTTAAATATTTTTTGACATAACTTTTTTTAAAGTTGTTTTAGAAGATAATTTATTTTGTTTTAAGAGTAAAATTTGTAGGTAGAAGAATTTTAGTCAAAGATATAAATAGATAACTCTAGGACCCTTGCATAATAACTTTTTAAACATACATACATACATACATACATACATACATACATACATATATATATATGAGTATTGTTGTATGTTGAATAATTCCACATTGATTATATAATTGACATAAAAAAAATAGCATCAATTTTTACATGTATAAAACCATTATTGTTTCTTTGTGGGAGAAAGTGCCAAAAATTTTAATAACATCAAATGTTAATTTTTTATAAACAACCAATGTTGTATTAAATATACTACTTTAATTGATAAAAATAATTGACATGATGTATTATTCCCACAGGCCTCCTACCACCAAACCTTAACATCCCTCCATCCTTTTTATTCTCTATATTTTTCACATTCTAACTAGATCAACATCTCCATCCTAATTTCAATAATTTTAAGTAAAAAAAAAAAGTCTTACAATGGTGAAAGATTATCTCATTCGGAGATAAGTGCTTTACTATAAGTATCTATTATTTTATATATGAGATTAACACTCTGTAGAAAAGCACTCAAATTCAATATCTACAAATATAATGAACAATATCATAATATCTCAAAATAGGAAAAGAAAATTTAAATAGGAATTTATTTAGAAAAAAATTGAATTTAAAAAACTCAATAAGAAAATCAAACAAAAATTAAAAAAAAAGTGAAGGTAATTAGGATGTGTGCTCAGCTAATACTTTTTAAAAAATTTTATTAGACATCAAAATAGATCAAAATTTAATTAAAAATCCCATAATAAGTTTAGAAAAAATTTTGTAAGAATTTATTGAATTTTCAAAATTCAGGTAAACTGAAAAGTGATAAATTAAGCCGAAAATTAGAATGGATTAATTTAAACACTTTGGGTTAATTTAAATTAAATTTTATGGTCCTAAAACATGTATGGAATCTCAAAAATAAAAGCCCAAATCAAGAATTAAAAATATCTAAAAGGTCTTGGGGCAAAATACAAGAAAATGGAAAAGTAAGGTCATTTTGTAACAAATCCTATTTCTCCTTTTAATGACTTATTTTTAGTGGTTATAAGGTAATTATTTTTTAATTTCTTTGGGCCATTTGGACACCTAAGGACCAGTCACTTGTCTAAGGTTTTTCTTAAAAATCAATACAAAATAATTAGAAAATTATAGATATTTTAAATTAGGATTTTAAGGTTATATATATATATATGTGGTTAGCCATTTTGAAGCAAAATTTTGCCTCCTTTGGCCAGCTAAAACAGTGAGAAAGATGAGAGAAACAAGTGAAATCCAAGCCTTCATCAACCAATCAAAGGTAAGTGGTAACTCTCTTTATTTTAGGATTATACTATATAGATGATGATATTATTGATTTATGTCTTTCTTAGAGATCAAATATGTTGGTATTTGGTTCTATTTTTGAAACTTTCCAAATAATAATATGACAATATGTTCTTGGTATATTAATGTTTAGAGTGATGGAATAAGGATTCATATGATTGGCTTAGGAAAGATCAAACTAGAATTAGTTAGAATGACACAAATCTTCCAAGTCATGTTGATTAAGGGTTTTGGTCACCCAATGCATTTAAAGGTTAAAAATTTTTAAAATTTTAATCATTAGTATTTTAAGAATATAATTAGATTTAGGATTATTGTAGAATAAATTGGAAATTTTTAAAAAATTTTAGATGTATGAAAATCTAAGTTATAAGTAAAAAACTCAAAACTGCCCATTTCAGAACCCTATACTAGTTGGTCTCAATTTTTGATTTTTTTAATGCATTAAATGAAGGAAAAAATTATGAAATTATTTAGACATGATATCTAGGATGCTAATAAGCTTATATTAAAATTTGGTGGCAAATAGAGTTGATTTGTTTGTCCAAATGATAACTTTATTTTTACAGCTCTAATACTGTCCAAAATTAATAGTTCCATACTTATGCCTTTAATGCATTGCCAAAATTATGAAATTTATTGTACAATACTTAAGTCATTCTTTATTTAATATGAATGTCATAGCAAATTTTGGAAACAATTGGTTTCCATTTGGTTGATGAAAAAGGGGCTTAGATTGTAAGTACTCTTATGTTGTCTTATTTTTGAATCTCTTAATTAGATTCTATATGAACAATACCTATGGAGACAATTAATGTAATTTAATTGATCTATAATGTGTAATAACATGTTAGGAATGTTGAAACAAATTTTAGTAAAATTTTAAATTAATTTGGGAGCATTAAAAGGCTTTAAACCATGATATATATACAAGTAAAAGACAATGTATTCGCTTGAGATTATTAACAAATATTGAAAAAGGATTTGAATATATATAATAAAATGGTGAATTATATGAGACATTTATGGTATAATTGATATTTGGCTATATCATTTAAATGAATTAAATGGTTAATATTCTAACATCTCATTACCATTTATTGCAAATTATAAAGGGGAGATATAATAGCCTTCATAGAGAAGGAGAGAAGTGGTTAGTAATAGAGGGAAAAGATTAGTGGCTTGAAGTTTAGGGTGAAGAGGGATAAGGTTGAATTGAAGATATAAGATAAAACTTATATACCTATTATTGTCATTTCTTATTATAACATACATTGATGATATACATAAGAAATTTCTTCATAAAACACATTAATATTTACACTTAAATAAAAGGCTAATCTTTTATGGTGAAAAATCTATTGAATAAGATGATAAGTAGCCATTTATTGAGTATATATTATAGTCATCCTTTTTTGTTAACTTAAATTATAGATATTGATTATGGATCTAATGGTGCACATTGATGCTTATATAGGACTTTTCCAGCCTCCCTATAATACTTATGAGTTACTATTTAATTATAGAATACAATCTACACCTGTAAATATAAAATTAAATTATGAAATAATCTTTAGGAGAATAGAATTTGAGTCTAACCCTATTATCATACATCCTTTTTATCGGGTTCCCTTACTAGAAAGCTCTCCTAACAATGTTGTTCTTTCTTTCTTCATAAAGACAAATCTAGAAGAATGGAATCTTGATAGTTCCAATTAAGAGTTGGTAATATCTAATGTATTATGTAAATTGTATTTTGTGTAAACAACTTTTATATGTAAATATATATATGTATATTTGACTTTAAAACTTTTAGTATATAATTTATATTATGAGTTTTGATGTCCATATCTTCTGATAATACTAATGCAATAAAAATGCCAAAGTATTGTATAGGCTTGTAAAGATATCTATTTAGTATATTAATAATAATTAAGTATTTTTATGCCAATTACAATAGGCATAAGATGGGTTATGACAAATATTTGTTAAAATTTAATATATTATATTCCATTATTTACTAAAAAAGATGAATAAAAATAAGTTTTTTTTACTTGTATAAACTTGTAAAAATTAAATTAAAATGAAAGGTAACAAAATGTTATTGATTATAAAACTAGAAATTACAAGAACAAACATAAAATTTTAAACAAATCCTTAAATTTATATTTTGCACTTTTCTAGTAAGTGTTAAACTTCACATATTTAGTCATAAGTTAATTGAGCTTTAGTTTTGCAAAATAATTAGTAAACATAATTACAAAACTAAAAAGAATTATCTTAAGGTTGAAAGGTATACATAACTCATTAGAGATAAAAATTTTAGGGTTGGAAGAGCTTCAGCATAGAATTTGCAAATGACGTTGTCGCTTCACTCTTTTTATTTTTAATTCACACCTTACTTTTGGCACTATTTTATGCTTACACATTAATTACTAAAATAGTCCAATGTCTATAATAAAATTATGCCATCCTACTATTGAATTTCATAATATAAAATATTTGTTTGGCCAACTTTTTCCATAATATTTCAAGCAACAATATTATAATTTTTGCATAAATTTTGTAAGAACATCAATATCATTGTATAAATTGATGAATTTTATTTTTAATTTAACTTATTCTAAATAAAGTTGGCAGCATTAAAATTATTATTTGCATTACAGTGTTTTTCTTATATAATTAAATAGATAAAAACAATAATAAATTGAATGTAAAAAAACAAATAAGAAAATGATGATTTATTACAAAAATGGTATTATACCATTTTATTTATCACCATATTAGTATATCAATATATACAACCAAAAACCATAATTTATAATAAATAACAGACTTTAAATAAAAGAAAATTTGGGTATTCTCTTCTTGTAATTCCTTTTATATTTCTTAAAGGCTTCTAAGTTAGAGGAGATAGATGAAATTAAACTAATGATAATTATAGTAACAAGATGCACAATCACCATATTTACAATGAACTTAATCTTTATAGCGCAAAAATGGTCACTTTACTTCTTTTAATTATAATTTCTTATTAATTTTTTAATCTTTATGTTTTCTTGACATCTTTAAATGTGCTTCTTGAAATAGAACCTAAATGCTAAAATTTAGAATGAACAATAGAGACAGTGTTAAAAGGTGTAGATAGTTGTAAATTAATGATAAATTATAGTAAAAAAAAAGTAACATATCCATTTTTGTAATGAACTTAAGTCTTCTAATATAAAACAAACATATTACTTTTTCTCACTATAATTTCTCATTAGTTTTCTTATCTTTACATTTTTTTCAATGTCTTTAAATATGCTTCTTAAAATGGTGTGAAAATGTTATAATTTAGAATGAATATTAGAGATGACTTTGGAGGGTGTAAATGGTTGTAAACTGATGATAAACTATAGTGAGAAGAAATAATAAATCCAGTTTTGTAATAAACTTAAGCCTTCCAATGCAAGAATAGACATGCTACATTTTCTCACTATATTTTCTCATCATTTTTCCCATCTTAAAGCACAAATGTTTCAAATGGAGAGTGAAAATGAAATCTACAGGAAACATGCAGAGCTTTAAATGTTGGTCATTAACTGAAAACTAATATATTATGTATGTTTTAATTCATATTGCTTGAACACTAATATACCTTAAAACACCATAATTTTTGGCAATTTCTTGATACATGTTATTAGTCAATGGGCCTAGTATTTAACATATGTTAAAGGTTGTTAGCAAACCTTTAGATTTTGGTTATAAAAAAAAAGTGATGTGGTAACTCATACCAAATTTCTGATAATCTCTTCATTTCCAAATACAACTTTTACATCTGATAAATGCTATCTTTGGGAAATATTTATTATACATTAATTAGTTATCAGTATCCCTTTAGACATCGGTAGCTTAAAAAATTGATATGGTATCTACTTTCAATTTTTGTCATCCACCATTACATCTAATTTGGCAGTTTTCCTATAACTCAAAAATGCCATTCTTGGTAAATGCTTACTACCATCTTTGGTAAATGTTTACTATTTATTATAAATTAGGTGGCTGGTGCTATACCTTTTTACATAAGTTAGGTTAATAAACTAATATGGTAACTTCATCTTAAATTTTTTTAATCCAACTTGTTGTCTTTCCCTCTATGTTTTTGAAATCATGTTAGGTTTTCAATAAATAATCAATATGATTTATTCATTTTTATTTTTTTATAACAAAAGTTCTATATCTTCATATTTTTCTAACAATAAATATTAATTTTCTTAAATAACATTATTAACTTTTTTGCATCCTAACATTTTATAACAATAGATTCTAATTACAAATTATTTTTCTAATAACATTATTAACATTAACTAGTAAGTATTGCACAATAACATTACAATTAACTTTAATCATTTGATGTAATTTATAAATCATTATATATCATATGTTTCCTATAAAATAACAACTTAACAAAATTACAATACAGCATCATCATTGATGGGGTTTATAGTGTAGTCACCTATTCCTCATATTGAAAAGATTAAAATTCTTGTTATGGATTTTCACTTATTAAAGAGATTTGATCTATTTTTATCAAATGGAAATGCTCTACCAAATTTTGCAAACATTAGTCATTCAATCTTTGCAATATCAAGTGGAATATTAGGATATCACACATAATCGATATTATAGAATTAACAATACCTTAAACCTTATTATTATGAATTTCTCATTAGATCACAAATATGTTATGATCATGAGCATCCTGTCCTAATAGAAAATTGTTGGTATGTGTCTTAGGAGTCAATCATAGAGATGATTGCAATATTACACAATGTATTACGTTTCATTTTGGCAATATAATTATTTTATGCAAATTATAACTTAAATATAATAATTATCCTTGGAATAGCTTTGCTATTTCTAAAATGCTCCTAGTTAAGTATTATTATGAAAAGGATAGTAATAATACATCGAGACTAGCATGCATAGTAACTGATAATTATGAATCATGGATATGTGATATCAAGTCAATACATGAGTACATTATTAGTGAACAATGTACTAGACTGACCCATTGTGAGAATACTACATGGATAAACGTGTCATTAGTTATTCTCATATGATCACAAATGCGCATAATCCTTTAACTTGAAGTCACTACGATTCCCTACATGAGGAGTTACTTACTTTAATATTATCCTATGTCACCTTTAATTGGAATGGTGAGTAGGACATTGATTGGGTGTGTCACAAATCATGAAGAAGGAAGTAAATGATGTAGATGAGATTTTATTACTCTTGTATAAAAAAGAAATATCCTTAGGCCCTTTGATTGAATGAGACTTAGAAATGCATGGCCATGCTTAATTGGATCAATATATGATATTGATAATTTATTTTAAGTTTACTCAGTATCAAGAAATATAAATTGAACATTGACGAGGATGACACACTTCATGCCTCTAGCTTAATTTGGATATTGTTACAAAAGAGATTATGATGCAAAATGTTGATCATATATTAGATAGATGTCGAATCATAGACATTCTTACTACTTGAGTGGCAGTGATGTATTGTTAGATACTGTTCACTGTTTATGGCCCAAAATGAATCATTTTTAATATAGTAAGAACCTACAGGGTCACACAAAAGAAGTAGGAATGAGAAAATAATTAATTAAGTTTTAGTTAAATTAAAATTTAATTAATTGAACTTATTTTCATGCATATATATATATTATTAAGATAATATATATTTATTCACGTAATATATATATTATATATTATGTGATATTATTTGATATTAAAATAATATCAGATAATTACGTTATTAGATATTAAATAATTATATTATAAGATAATATTATTATTATCTAATATTAGATAATTAATAGATAAGTCCTATCTCTCTTCACTCTCTCTAGGATAAGGATAAGGTGATAATTATTTAATGTGATTAAGATTTTTAAAGCATTATCCTAGTGGGACTTGGATTGTGATATGCCTTAGTTTTATAAAAGAGCTTGAAGGTAGCACATTACACAACACACATTGGCTTCAATCAAACCCTAAATCACTCTAGAAAATGTCCAAACCCATCCTAGTGAAAGAAATGAATCCTAGCAGCTTCTGGAGGAAAGAAGTCGTTGTTTACTTTGTGTGGATATTGTAGAGATGTTGTAGCTTCCGGCTGGCACTTGATTCATCTTGGTCTCTCAAGGATTCGTTTAGAAAGAACACAAGCACAAATAAAGTAAAATCCTAATACTGGTTTATGACTTTTGCATGGTCCTAGGAAGATTTTGGATCAAAATTTAAAATTCCGCTACGTATGTTAATCCGAATCCTAACAAAAATAATCATGATTTGATGAAAAACTCATAATCATAAAGTTTAAAGCATTTCTAATTGTATAATATTGATGGTATATTATCCTTTTTTGCAACCTAAATAGAAAATAAAGTGAAAGAATGGGAATAATAATAGATGTTGATTATTAAAGAAAAAGCATCATATAAATATTTTATATTTCC
Source organism: Sindora glabra (assembly GCA_020226215.1). Lineage (NCBI taxonomy): Eukaryota > Viridiplantae > Streptophyta > Magnoliopsida > Fabales > Fabaceae > Sindora > Sindora glabra. The sequence goes on along the minus strand of CM035225.1, from coordinate 54,719,912 downwards.
AAATAAGATGATTCAAATGCCTTTTGACATCGGTCTTTTATTTCAATTAATATAGTAAGTTGCTCTTAATTTAAAAAATGCCACCATGCCAACTTATCATGTTAGTTTTTTTATTATAACTAACATTAAAAGTTACTTATAATTACAAAAATATTACTACATCATTCTATACATTGATTTTTAGTATAATTGATGTTAGCGTTGCAATATTGTAAGGCAAATCTGCAATAGTGGTTTTATAGCACTTTTCTTTAATAAATTCACCTTAACATATTAAATATTCTTTACTTCATAGGGTCTCTTAGAGAAACAAACCTACATCATTGAAGCTTCCATACCTTCCAACAAGAAAACATCAAAGAAACAAACATCTCATCAATTAAAATATCTAGAATTGCTTACCCTATGCACTATAATAGATTAATACTCATGCCACACTCAAAATCATGACATAAGATCAAAATTTTCATGACTATATTATTTAGCCATCGAAATACTAGTTAAATGGTCCCATGGCATAAGTGAGCATAGTAAGAAAATTGCTACAAGGAAAAAATCTTATGGTATAAATGATTTTTTTCCATGAGTTCATTCGTGACTAATAGATTTTTTTAACCACAAGTACAAATGTGTAAGAAAGATACATTTGTAGCTAGTAACTCATATTGCCACAAATAAAATCATGATAAAAATAAAATAAAATTTCTATAAAAATTAATACAATTAGCTAAAATAATTTTTATGTATCCAAATTGAATTAATTATTTAGCTAATTTAATCAAGTGTTATCTTATCATTTTATTTGTACATCTACTGAAACTTGTTAATGTTTTCAACCTATATCAAGTTAGTGTAAATTGTTGAAACTTTATTCGTATAGAAATTACAAATTATATTTATAGGGAATTGAACCTGAATCTCTAAGTTAAAGAATGCCAAGCTTTACCATTATGCTAGTTTGCTTTTTAAGTATTATAATGCAATATATTTTACATAAAATTTTAATTGATCTATGGACTTCAAAAATAAAATTATGCCTATGTGATACTAATTATATAACAAAATATTATATAAATACATATAATGAAAATGCACTAATACTAAAATCTTTTATTATTTTATTTAAAAATTATTTTTTATAGATTAATTTTTTATTTATTTCATTATTAATTTTACTTGTATCAAATTTGTCCTTTACAAATATCTTATATTAATTTTATCTCTCATAAATAATTAATTAGTTAATTTTATCCTTTTATTAATATTTTTTATTAATTATTATTAATTAATTTATTACAAGATAAAAATAAAATTTTTACATCTTTTAAGTAATTTTTATTATTTTCTAAAAATTTTTTGAATAAAGGTTGAATTATATGAAATAAATATCTATACAAATCATAACTTTGAACTATCATACATTTTTAAATTTTAATTATTATAAATTATTTAATTTTAATTTTTTATTTCTAATGTATATTTTTATCATTCACAAATATAAATTAAATTATTTGACCTTTCATAAATTTTTAATATTAATTTCATTTCTCATATATTATTTATATTTAATTTTTATTTTCTCATTTATTAAGTTATTAACTCATTTATAAAATTATAAATGAATGGATAAATTAATTAAGTTATTATTTATAAGGAAAGAAATTAATACAAAATATTTATAAGGACTAAATTGATGCAACTGGAATTAATAAAGGATAAAAATAAAAATTTAGACTATATATATATATATATATATATATATATATATATATCACTTTTTTAGGATAAAAATAAAAATTTAGACTATTATAGCCAACTTGAAATTTTTTAATACAATAATTTTATTATTATTAAATTATACATCATTTTACATGATTATTATTTTCAATTTTTTAATGAAAGTTTCATTAATATTATAATGATGAAAGTAAAAATTATTATTATATATTTCTATAATAAAACTTCTTGCAACATATGTTACAAATCATACTATTTATATATAATATAATAATTTTAATATTTTCATAGTATATATATCTTCTTTATAAACATATTTTTTAAAAAATAATATGATGTGATAAAATATATTTTTTTATAATGTTTTATACCTTAAATGATCTATTTTTGTTTAAGCGATATTTTTAAAATTAGATCAATTAACAAAATGAAAAAATTGTTGTATATGTATGCATTATATATATGTATAGATTAATCCCATTAATTTTTAACTTTAGTATGTAAAGAATTTAAATTCATTGAATAATTATATAACACCATATTTAATATATTATAATATTTATTTTATTAATGTATATTAATTTTATTACGTACATTTAAGTAGTAGAAAGTTAAATGATTATTTATTATTTATGAAAAATTTATATTTTAATTGATATTAAATTTGGTACATATGTAAAGAAACATGCTTAGAAGATTAATGATTGAGCTTTTTCTTATGTATCTTAAGGTTTGCAATTCAACACCTTTCTTTATTATTTTAAGAAAAGTAATAAATATATATAAGAATACAATTTATGGGTAGTTCTATCTTTTAACATATATTTTATGAATCAAATAATTGTATATGTTATGTTTTACAATTTTTTTATTTTGATTTACTGGTGCTAATTAGTTGATCAGATAAGTTATTTATCAAATTCTTAAAATACTTGTTTAACTTAGTCAATTAGTTAACGGTATCTAACTCAAGTAATGAATTAACTATTTGATAAACATTCATAATATATAATTATTTATATTTTTTATTGCTGACTATATTGTAGTATGTTACACTTATTATAAATAAATTTTTTTATATGTACGTTAACAAAAATAATATATTTGGCTATAATCTTGTCCATAAAATTAATTCATAGTATACGTAATATTTTATTATAGATAAATTTTTCTAACTTATTTGATAGAATAAATAATACTTTGTTATAAGAATATGTACTTGCAGGGTCATATAACATAAATTATGCATGCATAGGAATTCAATAAAATACTTCTAATAAAATACTTCTATTGATTATTGATATTGAATAATTAATAAAAAGTATAAAAAATTAGAAAATTGCAATATCTAATTGAATATGAATATTAAAATAATTTATAATATAAGTAATACTTTGCCACAAGGAATATATTCTTATAACTTGATTTATGGTACAAGTGATATTTTAGCACCAAAAAAGTTTTTCTATAACATAAGTAATACTTTACTATGAGAAATATGTTCTCATAACTTAGTTTTGTGACATAAGTGATATTTTGCCACAAGTAAAATTTTTTCATAGTACAAGTAATATTTTACTATGGAGAATGTATTCTCATAGTTTAGTTTGTAACATAAGTAATATAAATTTTTTAATTCTTTTATATTTATTTGAATTTTTTTGGTTCCCATGGCAAGAGATAAAATTACCATAATTTTTTAATTTTTGTGACATAATTCATGGCATAAGTGTTAATTTATTGTAATAATGCAAGATTTTTTTTCATTATTTTTTTCTCTTATGACAATTAACATAGTAAGTTGCCCTTAATTTCAAAAATGTCACCAGCCAACTTATCACATTAGTTTTTTTATTATAACTAACATTAAAAGTTACTTATAATTACAAAAATATCTTTGCACCATTATATACATTAGTTTTTAGTATAATGGATGTTAGTATTACGATATTGTAAGGCAAATTTGTAGTAATGGCTTTGTAGAACTTTTCTTTAATAAATTCACCTTAACACATTAAATATACTTTACTTCATGGGGTCCACTATTAGAGAAATAAACCTACATCATTGAAGCTTCCATACTTTCCAATAAGAAAACATTGAAGAAATAAATATCTTATCAACTAAAATCTTTAAAGCCACTTGCCCTATGCAAGGATTCTTTTCATTATTTTTTTCTCTTATGAATTTTGAAATAAGGATCCTCATCTTTTCTAAAAGAAAAGAACATATGCGCTAAAAACTTTTAGCTTAAGTGACATCTAATGCCTGTTAAAGTCTTTATGCCTTTTGCTACATTCAAGACTTGATCCTTAACCTTTATACATGTGTATCTAGTAATTTAATCACTCCTACTATTACAAAATAAAAAAAAAGAACATATAATTTTAGAAGAGAAATAGATACATAAATTTTTCTAGTATTAAAATGATGAGTCCTAATAAAAGAAGTAATAAATCTTAAAATAAACATTATTTCATGATATTTCCAAAAATATAGGAAAAAGGGAGAGGGAGAAAATGAGGATCTGGATTTTGATTCTATGTATGTAATTGATTGTTACATGGACTTATAATGCATTTTTTTCATCATACAGAAGCATGAAACATATTGCTTTGTAAATTTATAATCCTTTTCCATATATATTATATGAGCATCATTGTTGTATTAAAAGCTAACATGGCTTTGTATGTCATGCACTAAAAATGCATGGTTAGGCCAATCTAGTTGATCTAAAGGTGCATCCATTTAGAAATATGTGTAAAATGCATATGCATATGCTTTGAATTTGTAAAAAGAAGATGGAAAAAATGAAATTCACTTATAAAATCATTGAATAAAAAAATTAATTATAAAGTATATGTTTAAAATATGTTTCATAGAACATTATCCTTTAAGTAACTTTATTCTCACTATTTGCTACAAAGTTTATGACAAATTATCTCTAAGATTATCTAAACTTTACAAAGATTGAACAACTACTAATTTAATAATCTCTCTTTTATGAACTCTTTTGAATGATTTAAAAAAATAAAAAAATGATAAAAGATAAATTCCTTTATTCTTTTTTATTCACTCACATTTATTCATTTTCATGTAACAATTTCAATCATATGTATAAAAAACATATGAATCAACATGGCTTTCAACTATGAACTAACTAATCTCTTGACCATGAACTAACACACTTCCACAAAAAGGAAAAATAACGTTAATTAAAACATATTGGTTAAAATGAACATCAATGCATGTATTGAAGCCACTAAAAAAAGAAAACATTGATTAGTGATAAAAAATTTATTGTAAAAATATTTAATGATGGGTTGAATGGTGTAGATAAATAATACATTAGTAATTCAATTAATGATAGAAATTTTTTTAATACATGTCACTAATTTTACAAACCCATGACAAAATAAAAAAATGACAGATTGAATTAGTGACACCTTTGTCCATCACTAAGCTTATATTTATAAATAAAATTTCTCACTAAAATTTAATTTAATTTTTAATCTATTGCTAAACTAGGAAATTTTTGGAAAAATTAGCAATGTCATAATTCAAAAATCTATCACTAATTCCATCTTTATTCTAGGACATATTTGTTAATATGCAACTTGTTTTTGTGACAAGCTAAATAATAAACATGCTATATAACACCTTGCAATAAACTTAAAAATTTTATTATTTTATATTCCTTAAGATATTTATTTTAATTGAAAAGGATAGTTAAATTATATTTATTTATGCTAAGGTAAAATATGAATATTTTAAATTTTGAATATATAATATTATTATGATTTTATTCAATAAGAATATTATCTAAATTTTATTAGGACATTTAGAAGTTGAGAACGAGAAGTTTATAAAATCTATGTATTAGTTTTATTAGTTTTTTTTTGTTTATAAATTTGTAATTTATGAAAATATTTTTTAAATTTAGGTATGATAAATTATGATATATATAGTTATAATTTAATAAATTTTCTCTTAATATTTATAGATTGTTTAAATATTTAGATTGGGATTAGGATTTTTGAAAGAGATTAGGAAATGAGTTTTATGAAAATGGATTCTTTATAAGTGAATGGAGGGCTAGGATTACTGAACTGGGAAATAGAAGGTTAAGATTTAAAGAAATGCGAGCTTATAGTGCATCAAGAAGCATTGATCAAAACCCTTAACTCTTTTATTTCTTTTCCCTCTCTTTCTCCTTACCCCGATCTCTCTCTTTTTCTTTTTTTTCCTCTATTTCTCTATCTCTCTTTCCATTTACTTTCCATTAGACTATCACTATGGCATTCTTCCTCATCCTTTGCCACTAGCACTAGTGTTACCATAGTGTCCTTCTATCTAAATTGGCATAAAGAACGATAAATTAAAAAGGTAGCAAGCTTGGCCCAAAAAAAATTCCTAGTGATTTCCAGCGCAATCTTTTACTCTTATTTTTCATCACTCATCATGCCTTCTCTTCTAACCATTGTGAATAATAAGCATGAAAAAAGAACCATTGGAGCTGCGATAATGAGCAAGGCATTCTTCTTGCTTCCATTTTCTAGCGAGTTGGGTTATCTTTGGCATTAGTAAGTTGGCAATGGCTTTCCTAGGTAGAGTTAATCTATTATAGATAACAACATTTTAATATTTATACTTACATATGTATGATTTAGAAAACCTATTTTTATAAATATTTTGAATACTTGATGATAGATTTATAAAATTTGGAAGTGTATAGCTAGCTTAAGAGAAATGATTATAGCCTTTTCATAGCAAAAGGATTTAATAATTTTGGAGTTTAGGCTTGATCTAAGAAAATCTCTAAAATGTGGAATTTTATTTGATTGTATTAGAGTTAAAAATATTAAAAAAATAACTATAAGGATTTCTAAAATAAGGTAAATGGAACATGAAATGGCAATTTATGGGTAAGAAATGTATTTATCAATATATTTATAAATTAACATTATAAATTATTGAATATGAAAAAGGAGAAAGATTAATGTAGATATTCTAGATCTTCTTGTAGTGAATAGCCAATCCCAACTGAGTCTATATCTATTTCTCAAACACTATTTCACTATTGTATTCCCTACTTATGCAATGGCCTTGCCGTTAATAGGTAACATAGAATCATTATAGCATAAAAATATGGTTAAATAGTTTTAATATGAACTTAGGATTATCTTAAATGGCCTTAAACTATTTCTTTTCTAACTTATTGAAAGAATTTAATTTGATTTATACCCTTATTTAACTTAATTTCATAAATAAAGTTGAGTCTATTAGAATTTAGAAAAAATTTCTAAGTCTGAGACACCTCCCTTGGAGGATTATGTGAAATATGCATTTTTGAAAAAATAAAAATTTTGGCATTTATTCCCCTTATATTTATACATCAAAGAATGATTTTTAATGAATTTTTAGGAACTTAAAGTGGCCATTTTATGAAAACATTATTTTTAAAATGTTTCAAAATTTAATATTTTGAACTAGAACTCAAAATCTAGATTTTTATTCTTTAGAGTTTTAATTTTTTTATTTTTTTAAATCTAAATAGGGGGTATCTCATTATTTACATTTATGTCTTAAGTAAATTGAGAGTAAAATATTAAAGGGTCAATGAAGACATTAGTAAAATGTCAAAAGAGAGATGAATGAAGAGAAAAATATTAAAAGGTAAATGAGGACATTAGTAAAATGTCAAAAGGGAAATGAGGACATGTAGAAATATAAATAAGTTACTAAACCTATAACCCAGTATGCTAAACCCATAACCCACAGACTTGGTACATAGAAACAAAAATAAACTCGGTTAAAACAAAATCCTAACTAAGCAGAATAGAAACCAGGAAGCATCAGCAGAATAAAACACACGCTCTCCTTTTAGCTCTTCTCTTCTTCTTCTTCCTCTTCCACTTCTAATCACATGAAATAACTCTTTCCCATCACGTTTCAACACGTATTCTTCCACCTTGTCCCTATTTTTCCTTATTTCTTGTTGTTGTTTCTTCTCAATTTACAATTAGGGAATTTGGGCAGCAATATCCAAATTTTTTTTCATTTGCTTAATAAGGTAATTCCTAAGCTTCATTCTCTTAATAAGGAGTTAGATTAGCTTAAATTAGTTAGTAGATAGTAAAGATTAATTTATTCTTAGGTTATCCATATAGTGTGAAAATTTGGGGATTTTGTAATAAAAAGCTTGAAAATGTAATTAGGTGTTGATTTGTATTTGATTGCTTACACAAGGTCAAGAAACACTTCCTAGTGGCATTGGTAGTTCGTGAAGTAGGAAAAAATTAAACCCGAGCATATTGGACATTTTGTGAGTAGATAATGTGTATTTTCACATTTTTTATATATTTTCTAAACTTTTCTGTACTTTGAAATATTAATTTTATTAATTTATTAATTATCATTATTTTCTATGCATTTTAATTTCATATATGTGTAAAGCTCTAGGCACTCTTGGGACAAGCACCTTAAAATTTTCTTAAGTTATAGTAATTAAGAATAGTACTAAAATGACTTTATGATGAGGAAATTAATTTATGTGACTTATTTAAAATGGTGTATTATTGGAACTTTATTGTATAATGTTCTTTGAAAGGTTATTATGGATGAAGTGATAATGTGTTGAAGTTTCATATATGCTTGTAAAACTAATTTTTAATAAGTTGGAATGATTTGATATTGGAAATGTTAATTGCCATGGTTGAAAATCTTGATGAGCTACTCATAGTTAAAAGTAGTATAGATTGAGATTGTTTTAAACTGTTGATGTATGAAACTATTTATTTCCAATAGTTTTCTCATATAACTGTTACTTGTAAATATACACGGTGTTTTATTATTTTTATAAACTTGTTTTGGGAGAAGGCTAGTTAGAAACTGAAGCTAATAGCAGTGATGACGTTAGCCTTGATGCAACTTAGTTTAAACCTTAGTTAGTGAGGGAGTTACTAACCCTATGTGTTAGCCAATACACATGGATTGGTTTATGGTAGCTTAATGGGTTACCTTAAAGCTGAGAACTCTCCTAAGATTATTATTTCATGAGTTGAATGCTTATATTTATTAATCATAACTGGAAATATCCCACGTAATTTTAAATGATTTATGTATGTTAAAATTTATTAACTTTGATTATGATTACTTATTTATCATGAATATATTATACTAAAATTTTTACCTTGATTCTATGTTCATGATGATTTCCTATGATTAAAGAACCTACTATCTACTTCTTAGCTTGAAACTTATATTTTAGTATTTTACTTCTAATAAATATTCCAATCGCTATTTTATCAAATATGATTGCATAACTTATATGATATCTTTTTGTATTGAAAAGCTATTTGATTCTTTCTAAGGAAACACTCATGCCATGGCCTGTCCCATTTCTATTGAAAACTTATATTATCTATTCAATGAGTCAATAACTCACTCTTTTTGTTGTAATATTTTTTAAATAGAGATTTGGCTTCAGGTCCATCATCTACAGGTCCTTAGAGTGAAAGGAGGATTATTTTGTGGCTTGATGTAAAATTTTTACATGTTTTTAAAATTTGTAAAATTTTAAATACTCTTAGATGTGCTCTATTAAACTTACAAGCAGGGCATGCTTATGTTAATTTATATGTATGTATTTTGTTATAATTGAGGAAGGATTGTTTGGGTACCAAACGATATGGATTTTATGTTAATATATAAATTAACAGATGAATGTTAAAAAATGAGAAAGTTCATATGGGACTATGTGTATGTGAAAAGCTAGTGATTATATAATGGGTATATGCCCACTTGAGTATAAAACAAGTTACAAGTTGTCGTATAATGTCTTAGGCTAACATGGCCTATAAGTTATATTTTACCCCTAAGGCTATACGCTGGTCACGGCCCCTAGTTTCCGATTGTGACAACTTACTTATATACTAAGATTATATATTTGTGAAATACGAGTGTGAATGTATGTGTTGTATATCTTAACATGAATGAGCGTAGAAACTTATGATTATGGTTGACTCTTATTATGATGAGTACTATAACACTTATTGGTGCTTTTGGGGCACCATCTATTCTTTGCTAAATACTACAAATTGTTTCTTGTGAATAATGTGGTCAAGATATCATATTAGTAGTTACTAGTTATGATGTGTGTGTATGTGTGTGTGTGTGTATGTGTATAATTGTAAAGATTTGTGTTTATGCTTAGGTTGTGACTACACATGAGAGATATGTGATTTCTATTTGACATTATAATTATAATGGTATTGAAATGTGAATGTGATTGAAATGATAATATCGAGAATGAGAATAATTATGGTGATGAATTAATTACTTCATATTATGGTTAAATTAAGATTATGATACTATAAGATATGGAATTTATGTGATATGTATATATGATAATATGATTCAATTGGTGTTATTATTCTGCAAAAGGTTTAATGTAATGAATATGACTTATAAGCTAACATGAAAATTATGGGAAAGAGCAATATGAATACTAGGTGAAAAATTCCTAGTAATAAATTTGTGAGAGATATAAGGCAAACTTAGAAGGCACAAGGATAAATAATTTGTGAGGGATATAAGGTTAACTCAGGAATTAAAGGGTGGATGTATGTGATCATTTGCTTGTTATATAATATTATGATTATGTAATTGGCCTTCATTAAGTTCTCATTAACTAATTAGATGCAAAAATATGAATTATTAATAATTATGTGTAAAAGAGCCTACTCCATTTGAAATGTTGCATTAATTTCTCTTTAATGTTATGATCGAATTAAGTAATTGTAGAATTTTTGAAGAACTCCTTTGGGGTTCTATTACATTTGAGTGTATGGAATGTTGATATAAGTGTGATTATGAAACTATGAATACTAGATTGTTGAAAATGGTTACTTTACAAAGTTATTTGGTTTATTCTTATTTAGTCATTGATAATATCTTCTCTAGTAGATATACATTCATTGAATTTATAAAACTTATTACTTTCTTTTCTTCTTAACATTTTCAAGATTCAACTTGCGAATATCAAGTTATGTACCTCATATAAAAGTCCAAGGCAATCCAAAGAAAACTTGATAGTTAGGATTCTATTAGAACTAAATTTAGGAATTAGAGATAGGGAATATGATGTTCATGTAATGATATATTGAATTGTTTATTTGTATATGTACTTTGTGTTATTATTGAGTTACATGAAATACAAGTTTGAGAATTTAGGATGTGTAGCCCTTGAGGAGTACCTAAAAACAAAGGAAACTTTATTCATTTTTCTTTAAAAATTTGAAATAAATTTAAAACCTTAAATTTACCTATTACTCCTTAAACTATTTGTCTTCAAGCTTCTAAGAGATGCTATTGTAGATAAGGGTAAGCTATATGAAGTGTGCTTATGTCACTTTTGTTATGTCTTTCATGGAACTGTAGGTAAACGTAGTAATCAACCTATAGCCAAATACAACAAAATATAGTAGTGCGAAATTAATATAAATATTAAATAATACAAATTAATACAAATATATCATTAAGTGATAACTAATTAATCTAAATTAGTGCTAAAAATAGTCATATCATTTCAATTTAACCAATACTTATGAGTTACCTTCTAGATATACCTAAATTCTACCATTAGCTAGGTTTTCAACCTAAGGATATACTAGTGGTGTCCCAAACGAGTAGCCTGGCTTGAACTAATCTAATGTTGGTGTGTGTCCTAGAACCAATCATATAAGATGATTAGAGTTATACACAATGTATTATATTTTATTTTAGGTAATTTAATTATTATATTTTGTTTTATTATTATTATGCGCAATTTATAACTTAATATAATAATTATCCTTGGAATAGCTTTGCTATTCCTAAAATGCCCCTAGTCAAGTATTATTACGAAAATGATAGTAATAATACATCAAGACTAGCATGTATAGTGACTGATGATTACGAATCATGGATATGTGATATCAAGTTAATATATGAGTACATTGCTAGTGAACAATGTACTGGACTGACCCACTATGAAAATATTGCATGGATAAACGTGTCATAAATTATTCTCATATGATCACAACTACACATAAACCTTTGACCTGAAGTCACTACGGTTCCCTACATGAGGAATTACTCACTTTAATATTGTCCTATGTCACCTTTAATCAGGATGACAAGTAGGGCATTGATTGAGTGTGTCATAAATCATGCAGAGGGAAGTGAGTGATGTAAATGGGATTTTGTTACTCTTGTATAAAAGAGAAATATCCTTGGGCCCCTTGATTGAGTGAGACATAGAAATGCATGGCCATGCTCAGTTGAATTAATATGTGATATTAATTATTTATTTTAAGTCTACTCAGTATCAAGAAATATAAATTGAACATTAACGAGGATGACACATTCCATGCTTCCAGTTCAATTTGGATATTATTACAAAAGGGTTATGATGCGAAACGTTGATCATATGTTAGGTGGATGTCGAATCACAGACATTCTTATTACTTGAGTGGCAGTGATGTATTGCTAGATACCGCTTACTGTCTATGACTCAATAAATGAGTCATTGTCAACGTAATAAGAATCTACAGGGTTACACAAAAGGAGTAGGAATAAGACAATAATTAATTGGACTTTAATTATATTAATATCCAATTAATTGGACTTATTTTCGTGCATATATATTATTAAGAATAATAAATTCACATTTTATATATATATATATATATATATATATATATATATATATATATATATATTATGTGATATTATTTGATATTAAAGTAATATTAAGTAATTATCTTATCAGATATTAGATAAATATATTATGAGATAATATTATTCTGATATTTGATAACTATATGCAATTATCTAATAATTAAGATATTTATATTATGAGATAATATTATTATCTAATATTAGATAATTAATAGATAAGTCTTATCTCTTCCCATTATCTCTAGGATAAGGATAAGATGAGTTGTTAAGTGTGATTAGGATTTTGGAAGTATTATCCTAGTAGGACTAGGATTATGGCTTGCCTAAGTTTTATAAAAGGGGACTTAAGGGCAGCACTTAATAATCACGTCCAAAGCTTCCATATAAACCCTAATCATTGACTTATGCTTTTTGCATGGATCCTAGGTAGAATTCGGATCAAAAAATTTAAAATTCCGCTGCATGTGATAATCAGAATTCCCAACATCTAATGTGTAGGGTGTTGAGGAGCAAGTTAGGAAAGGCTCTTAAAAGTAGGTTGGAAAGGGCTTTTAGTAGCAAGCTAAGAAGTTTAGGACTTGTACCTAGGTGATTACAACAATCATGTAGGCACTATAGTTATCAATAGTGTAGTACTCATAGTGGCTGAAGATGAAGGAATTGTTGATGTTCTATCATTACCATGACCTTTAAGCTCACAGCTATCCCTGTTAGAAGAAAATCTACCTATGTGTGATGCCAACTTAATACCTTAATTACAATAATAAATTGTTATTCCCTTAGAAAATTAGGGTATATTATTTTTACTTTTAATAATATTTTTCTATATATGGTAACTAACTATTTGTTATGGATATGTTCAAGGAGAGATTTTTTGTAAGAAAATATTTTTTTTTAATGAAAAGGTGTAGAATTAAGTAAGTATGTATGGAGGAGATTAAGGAATCATTTTTTCAAATTCGCTTTGAGGCCACCTCAAAATTACAAATTTAACCCTAACCTTTCATATCATTTTAAAACCCATTTTCTCTTCATTTTTAAGTAGGTCATCCCTAATTCCTCTCCTTCTTTATTCTCAGTTCCAACCTTCTCAAGATTTAGTAATAATCAATTCAGAAATCTCAAGGAAATCATCATTATTTTCTTCTAATTAAGGTAATTACTTGTTGGTTGAAGGTTTTTAGTTGAAAATCTTTTTAGGTTTCATTGAAAAGGAATTTTAGGAATTTTATCAAAAAACTCCTTGATTTTGTGATTGTTTGTAGCAACCTACCTGCATTTTAACTTTCCTCCAATGTCCTCTATAAGTAGTAAGTAGACAATATACTTACCTTTTGATTTTCATAAAGCTCTCATGTTATATTGGTAGTAATGTTTACAATTAGGGATTTTGGTGATTGAATGTGCAACTTGTATTTATGAATGAGGTTATTATTGTTTTGTGGTTAGAAATTAAGTGTGCATGATGAATTATATTAGATCTAAACTATATCATTGTGAATAGATTTGCTTTAGGAAGAAATGACCAAATGAATAATGTTTTCATAGAATTTCAATACATCTATAGCTAATACTCAAGTATATACTTAAGTATAGCTATGGAATTACTTTTTGAATGGCCATAACTGAGTATACATTCAAGTATAACATTTAGAATTGCCTTTGGACATTCGTGCTCAAGTATACACTCAAGTATGGCATCTAGAGTCACCTTTGGATGCCTATAAGTAAGTAAATACTCAATTATGAAGGTTAAGATTTGCTTCTGAACCCCACATTGGAGAATATATATGAGTATTCCTATAATTTGCCCAATCTTATTATTTTATGACATTTTAAGGTATTGTATGCTTATATACTTGTATTACTTACTCATTGTTCATAAAAATGTTATTGTTTATGGTTATGATGATGGAATTTCCATAGGGAATGTAATTATGATTAACATGTGTTTATGATTATCTTATTATGATTGATTATAGAAAATCTCAAAGGGGAATGTGTTATTGAATGATAAAATATGGAATGGAAGGACCATTATTGTGAATGAAATATTGTGAAATGATATTGAAATTGAAAATGTTTGTGAACAGCTAAGGTGCTTAAAGAAACAAGGTTGGGTTGGTCAATGGCTAAGGATGAATGGAGTCACAAGGCAGATTTAATGTTTGTTTTCACTATTTTTATTATTGTAAATTACTTGCTAGTAAAGTGATTATGAATATTATATGGCGTGTAAGTTAGGAAGATTGGCTATGGTTGCTTATTGATAATTATGCATATATGTATATATAATAGAAAAAGGGTATGGTTATTTATATTTTCATTAGGTAAATTATTTACTTATTGAGTTAATGATACACTTTTTAGTTTTTATTCTTTCTTTACAAACGTACCTATAAAGGCTCCACTTCCACCCACAGCTTAGGAGTAAAATTCTTTGATGTGCAAATTACTAGGGTAGCCATAATTTTGCTATAGTCTATATATAAAAACATTTGGGCCTTATAGGGTATTATTATCATGAAATAGTATAAATATTTGAATGTAGATATTATGTTTATACTTATAAAGTATATATGTATTACTAGAGATTATATTGTGATACCAATTTACTAAGAGTGGATTAGGCTAGTAGAAACTAAAAAATGAATTTCACATTGATCAAGGCCAAATGGGTTGTGACATCAACAAATGAAACAACTAATTATTACAATGTAAGTTAACTTATGATCATACAAATTAAGCTATGATTATACAAATAATTAAGCTAAGAACTAATAATATTACTAATAATAAAACTTAAACTAATTGTAGATTTCCAACTTAATTAATTGAGATTTAGTATTACTTTTTCTAACTTAACAAATACTAACTTATATAAAAAATAATTCTAAATTGAAGCTTCCTAACTTAACTAAGAATTAAATTTAATTTTCTAGCTTGACAAATACTAGCTTATCTGAAAACTTATACCAATACTAATACTAAAACTAAAATTAAATCCATGTAAGCATTAATTTGTATTTCTTTCCAAATTTGAAACTAGAACTATTACTAAAATTAAAACAAATTTAAAGCTAACACTAATTTCAAATTCATATTTCTTTCATAACTTAAAACTAAGGCTGAGTTAGATCTAATATCAATTTTAATTCCTAATTCTTTCTTATCACAACCTAATTTTTAGACCATTATGATCAGTATAAAAATATCAATTAAATATCTTTACAAGCTTTCTTAAGCCAATCAAACTTTTAAATTTAATTATTTTAAAAAATATACATGATACAAAAACACAAAATTGAAAATTACACTAAAAATTTTCTTTTTTTACCGAATAAGAAATTAGTCGTGTATAATTGATAAGGTATAACCTTTTAAACACATTTTTCTAAAAACAATTAGTAAAACTATAAGAAAGATCTTCTATTTTTGTCATTCTAAAGGAAAAATCAAGCATTAGATATATAATAATTTCCTTTGAAGCCAAAATCTAAGTCAAGTAGTAGGAGTTTTCTTTTTTGATTAGGAAACAATTGAAACATAATGAACTCTGAAAGGAAGAAAAATGCTGATGATGTGATTTCAAAAAAAAATATCAAAAAGTTATCATCATAGCAAATTCTCAAATAAATAGTTCTTTAAGAGCTATTTTAGAAAAGATGATTCATTAGATAAGATTACATAGGATCTAAGAAAAATAGACTTATGAAACTTGTTTGAATAACATTTTCTTAAAAATATTCCTTAAGAAACTAGAAAGATATTTCTTGAAAAAACTTTTTGAAAATTAAGCAATGGATTTATTTTAAAGTTCAAACTATGAAATAAACACATTAGAATTCTAGAAGTGCCAATCATGAAACAAATACAATAGGATATGAGTACGAGAGAAGAACTTAAAAAGGTTAAAAGATCCTATTTTGATTTAAAATACTTTGGAGATAACATTAAACTCGAAAAATAGTCAAAAAAATTAATAGGAAAATTTGAGCAAATACTCAAAAAATAATTAAGAAAATACTAATATTTACCTTTGACAAGGATGAAAACCATTTTTCTTTCCTTTTTCCCTTGTTAAATTCATCAAACAAATCCTTTCAAAATCTATGCAATAATTAAGGTAAATAATACATGATATGCATTCAGCTTAAAATCTGTATCACATAAATAATTAAACATGCATAGTTGCATTATATCACAACTCGATGGTAATAATTGTAACTCCCTTACTTATTAATACCTTAATCCCTTATTAAATAGGTAATTAATATATAATTAGACCTTCTAGAGCCTAATTAGGATTCTGAAAAATGAAATATTATAAATTCTGAGTTTCTGAAATTTTTTGTACATTTCCAGAATTGCTAGTTCAACTTCAAAAATATGAAAAACTACTTTCAAGAACTTCAAAAAAATCACGAAATTTGTTCCCATGAACCCTCTACTCATTGAATTCATCCTGTAAAAATTTGAAATCATTTGGACATCATTTGGTCTCTTAAAATTTACACCAAAGTAAACTTGTTTCAGTTCTGTCTAGAATTCATAGCACCAAAAGTAGGCCCTTAGTTCAGGGGGTAAATAATCTTCAATTAAGCTCAAATATGGTATGTAACTTTCTAAATATGTTACATGCTTTCCATAAAATTTTCAGACAAAAAATCATCCATTTACTCCCTCAAAATGCCAAGATACAATTGGTACTCAGCACTGTGATGGGAACAGGACAATCCAAAACGTGTAACAATTTCCCATAACAAATGATTTCATTTTGGGCTGTATTTTGGCACAAAGTACATTGAGTATGTAAGGCTCATCCCTGAATTTTATCATGATTTTTAGAGCACCAAAACTCAGTCAAAAATCCATGTAAACAGACCCAGCTCACTGTCCTACGAGACTACTGTTCATTTGGTCAGTTACTATTCATTTGATCATTTCCAACTTCACACACATTACATACTAAATACCTTCTACTCCAAACTAGCTCACAATACATCAAATTCTTATATCTCATACAACATAGGAAAAGTTTATATGATCATACAATAATTCAAGTTTACAAAACACACATAATATACATTCTCAATACATAAATAAATTCATCCATGTTCAATCCTCGCTAGGAGGACTTTTGAAAGCATTACCTAGAATGGTTAGTAAACAATATAAAAGTATAAGAAACAAAGTTTCTCAATAGCTAGCTAGTGCAAGAAAAAAAAATTAAGCCATTCCAGATCCTTAAGCCAATAAAACATATATTTCAAAATCAATTAATCAATCATTTAACACATTATTTCATACCATTGTCATCTAATATCATTGTAGGAAACATGCACTACACACAACAATTATTAAACCCATTCAAGGACTCATATAGATATCTAGATGCCCATCACAGATAATCATACCTAGGCCTCATACACAGCAATTTCACTGTCTTCCTAGGGTACTCGGACCATAGGCCTCACATACCGCATTTCACTATCTTCCCAGGGTACTCGAGTCATAGGTATCGCACATAGTAATTTTATACACATTCCATACAATGGCACAAGATACAGAAAAGCATGTAAATAGGAAATAGAGCTTAAGGATAAAGCTAGCTACCTTTTTAAAAGCTTCCAATGATGATGATTCCTTTGGCCTCACTTGACAATTCCTTTACAAATTCTTTGCTTGTTTTACACATAAATACACATTATAGCAACCATTAGAACACCATCATTCTTTCTCATCATTCCAAACCTTCCAAAACACAATTAAATAGCTAAAACTCCTTTCCTCCTTCTTTTTCCCTTCTTACGGTTTTGAGACTTCAAAATGAGGTTTCCACACAAGCTTTCATAATTCAAAATTTCACCTTTTATGGACTCTATAATTCACAAGAATCATTCTAATTTCATTAATTTAGCCAAATTCCAAGCAAAATATGCCATGCACATACATACACCATTAGGCCTCTAAAACCCTAATTCATACATCATGATTTCTTGTTGTTTTTACATCAAACCAAAGCCATACATCAACATAACAACATCTAAAACATCATTAGACATACTTAAATCATCCAAACCCTATGGTTAACCTTCCTTTGACCACACAAACATCATAATTTCAAGAAACTAAAAAGAGCACCTTAAAGAACTTTGAAAGGAGAACAAATTTACCTCTTGAAGCAACTTGAAATTTCCAACTTGAAGTTCACTAAACTTGATCAAACTAAAGATTTCTTCAATCTAAACACACCACATGACAGAGCTCAATAAGAGGAGCAATTTTGTCTTCTACACCAAATCCTAATTCTCAAGATTTCTAAGTGAAAAAGGCTAACAAAAATTTCTCTCTCTTCTTTCTCTCTCTCACTCGTTCAAGCTTGCTCTCATGGAGTCATCTACGGTTTTGAAGAAAAATGGAGAACAAGGAAGAACTTTCATGATAATTCAAGGATATTTTGATCATTTCTTGAATTATTAAGGGCATTTCGATCCTTTCCTACTAATTACTAAGGCTATTCTTGGAATTTCCTTATAAAAATGACACTTGTCAAGTGTCTATTGGTCACACTTTATGGAATTACATACTAGATCCTAAATTCTTGATTATTCACACTTTAAGCCACACTTCGTTTTATACTTTGCAATATACTCCATAGGGTTACCGACTGTCTAAAAATCCATCAACTATTAGACTTAGACAAGTCTCATATCTAAGATTTTCTAATCTCTTCTGATCATCTATAATATTTAGGAAAATTAATTCCTTTCCTATTGTTCCGTTTCCTTCAAAATTTCAGTTACACTTACACTTAACACCTTTTAACTTGAAATTCACATATCAAGCTAATTTAAATATATCCTTCGTTTCTACAGCCTCAGAATTTAGAAATTCAAATGATAAAACTTAAAATTTAGGACATTACAATAATTATACAAGAACTCTGAAGGTTAGATGATAACAATAGTACAAATAATTAAAATAAATAAACCAAGACAATTATCATGGAAACTGACTGTCAATGGTATTCATATTAGGGTCAGATTTATTGGTTGGAACATAGGGAGGTGGCTTATCTATGATTGCTTCTAGGGTACTACAAACTTTACTACATAGTCATCCATAAATAGTTTCCTATACTTGCCATTAGATCTCAACAATTTTAATGGACGCCATCAGGAGTTGGAGTATCTAAAAAACATATATATATATATATAAATATATATATATATATATATATATATAAATATATATATATATATATATATATATATAAGTAGAGCAAGTAATAAAATTAATTAGTGAAAGAGCTATCATATAAATTTTTAATCAATTTTAAATTAGATAACCTTTCTATACAACTCATATATCAAAACTTATTTTTTTACTAAAAAATATTTTTTTCTTAAGCAAATTCTATATACTACATTAGTAACACCTTAGACAAAATATAATTTAGTCATACAGTTTAATTATGAACACAATATTAGTATTAAATGATTATAAAATGACTTGGAGGCAATAAAAGTTTCTCCTTTATTACATGAAACTAACCATGACCATACATATTCAAGCCTTATGCCTCCCTTTCACCATATGTCATTCTATATGACTCGAAATACAAGGCATCAAACCAATCTCCACAATTGTTCATAAGATCTAAAAATTATATAATTATTCACAATGTTACATATAACA
Source organism: Sindora glabra (assembly GCA_020226215.1). Taxonomy (NCBI): domain Eukaryota; kingdom Viridiplantae; phylum Streptophyta; class Magnoliopsida; order Fabales; family Fabaceae; genus Sindora; species Sindora glabra. The sequence goes on along the minus strand of CM035225.1, from coordinate 54,699,752 downwards.
TTTAAGCTAATAATGTTTAATACAACATAAAAGCTCATATTTAACATATAACCACAATTTTACATAGAGCTCTCATTAGCCAATTTCACATAAATAGAGTAAAGTCAAAATGCCATCCAAACCCATAACATAAAGTATAATCTAGTAAAACATAATTGTATAATCTAGCAAAATAGATTTTTATACAGTTATCTTATCACATTTTTAGTGACCATAACAAATATTTGTACTTCTATTTTGTATGCTAGAGTAATGTACCACTTTTAAGAGCTCATTAACATCAAACTTCAATCATAAATATTCTCATATAACACATTAGGGAAAATACAAGTCATAGAATAAATCCTGCCATAATTCATACACCAATCATGTAATAAGGTTATGATTTCACTATGAAACCTATAAAATAGTGCCCTTTCCTTGTCATAAAATGCTTTTAAGCCAAATACTATATGTATTAATGTGTCATTGATCAATAAAAATATCAATTCTAATATTGATACGACATTTGATTTTTATCATAAAAATTGTGGATTTACAACTTGGATTTTCTAAGTTCTACAACTTCCAAATTCAAGTAGTTTCAATCTGATACATTGCGTATTATTCTAACAAGTAAAAGAGTTATTTTTCCTTAGTAAAACAAGCATTTAATCATGCTTCCTAGTAGTTGTAAAACTACATGATTTCATCATATAACAACACCTAAAAGTTTAAAAAAAAGTCATAAAACTGTATCAAGTTTTAACAAACATTCTTATAATTATAAATTTCATTTCAAATAGTAAACTTAAGTAATTTTTTTTCAAAATTTCTAAATTAAAATAAATATTTTAAACATTGAATTTCAATCTTTTCAAGCTTAAAGGAAGTCAAATTGTTACCCATACATCCAACTAACAAAACATCTCAAAATAAGCTTTCTTCTTTTTTAAAAATCTATTTTATTTGTAAATCATTGTGAAACTTTCTAAAAATTTGTAGAAATCAAAATAAACACTTAAATGAAATTTTCAAACCCTTCTCAAGCTCAAAACATATTATACTACTTATTACTATTAGTAATTATTAAAATTGCTCAAAATTAACACCTTTAACTTTGAAATTCCTTTAAAAATATCAAATTTTAATAAAATTTTGTAAAAATTTCCAGAATCGATTTAAATATAAGATAACATTTTCAATCATTTTTAGTTATAAGATAAGCTGGCAAGATCAACCTAAAAAATTACCATTTAAAGTAGTTTATAGGAGAATTTTATTACTTTAAAACATAATTTTTAAAAATATATTTTTTTGCTTTTTTTAAGCTTTAAAATATGTTTTTAAACACATTCTTGTCACACACCTTTTATATAATTGTTTGTAAACATTACTATAATAGTTTAGAATATAGTGTAAAAAGTTTTTCTTATAAAAATAGAATGTTTCTTCATAAAACCATTAAAAATTTGTAAGCTCCACTTGTTACTTTCAAAGTAATTTTTGTATGGAAACATTGATGTAAACATCTAAAAACATTTATTTTAGAGTGCAATTTAATGTTTACTTGATTTAACATGAAAAATAGAAAAATTTGCCCCTAAAACCTAAGAAAAACCTAAGAGTTATCAAGTAACAAAACTTAATCTACTTTTATCTTCAAAACTTGACACTCATGTATTCTACCATATTTAATTTAGAGTAGAATGTAGTGTAAAACCTTTTAAGTATTAAAAACAAAATTGTTACGACCTAACTTGATTGTGATCGGCGTGGATCCTAATACTAATTTTCACAAGTTTTAACATTAATTCCTCTTGCTATGTAATAAGAGTATCCAAATTTCAAGGGGACTCAAAATTTCACTTTAAATTTTGGGAGAAAAATGATTAAAGTATCCACTATTTTTAGAAACTTTCTAGGACCATATACCTTAAATCATAAACTTGTAAATTTTCCTCAAGTATGATAAATACAACATAAACACAATGTGATACAATTTCAAGATACATACACAAATAAATAACCTAAAACATCACATGAATTAGAAAATTGTTATTTTAATGTTGATTCTAGTTGAAATGAAACCTAATTGTTAAATCTTCTAATCCAAGCGATCTTTGACTCTTCATGCATGTGGCGTAGCTTAAATAGCTATTTTAACCTAAAAACATTAAAAATAAAAGAAGTGAATTACAAAAACTCAGTGAGCATATATGTACCACTATCTTGCAAGTAATTAATTTTATATATTAGTCACAATATAACAATATATTAAATTAGAAAATATTAATAAACCCATTTCCTGAATTTTTGAAATATATAAACCATGCCTTGAAATAGGAGATCACCTTCACATGACTTAAAATTTCTACCTCACATCACAACTCTAGTCAATCTTAACTGCTCATTGGTACACAACATCATTATCATAGCATATACTATCTATTTCGAGTAAACATCACAATCACAATTAGCCATTAAAGCTTAAACACAAATAAATCATCATATTCATATTAAGTCTTTTCAGACATGAAAAACATTGATATCCAACCATAAGCAATGTTCTACTATCTCACAATCATTTATAGAAAACAAATATGTGCTCATATCTAGATTTTTGAGTCAATTTCATATCTTTTACTAATTATTTGCTAGGAATTTCTCCTCTAGTTTTCTTTATCATTGCCCCCATTGCATTTCTCATTCCAATGTCACTTATGACATAAGCTTAGTATTACATTTCACAATATCAATTTAAATTCCTTGTAAACAGTTACTTCTCATCATAGGGGACTATTGACACCAAATATTAATTATATAACATCATCACTATGCCTTTTTTTATGGCCACAGTATTCATTCATATTCTAACATGGATTATGCAACACTTTTCAATAGCTACGTAACAATAATAACAAAATCTATCAATAGTTGATAGTGATAACATCATGCTTTCTAACATGGTAACTCGATAATTACCAAACAAGTTACTATTACCAAATCATAGACATTCCTTTCATGTCATTTATTCATGGTAACAAGAATAATTTAATGATAATTTGTAATATCTAATTATACTCCTCAGAATTCACAAGTAAATGTATATTTAATTTGTTTAAGATAGATATATAAATTAAATAATATCAAAGTATTTATTTAAGATAGATATATACTCACTTACTTGAGTCTACCTATTTTATTTACTCTGAAGCATCCAACTTCTAAGTTTAATTTTCTCTCATTTTCTTATTCATAATTCACAAAAATAATTTATAAATAATAAGAGTTTCTTAAGTGCTTCCAAGTCATTTCAATCTTAATTTCAATTTCATATCATGATATACTTACAATCCATATCATTAACTTCATTGCCTTTCAAATATTATCTTACGAAACCACCATCACTTATCTCAAATATGCATAAAAGTAGATTTTCTAGATAGATTTCCAAATCATCTAAAATAATAAAGAGTAATGCCTTAAGAATATCACAAGTATGACACTCTAACTTTCTATAGTATAAAATTTATATTTTCATAAGTGACATCAGATATTCGCAATGTTATTAAAAAATAGATTTTCTAGTTCAAGCTTAAATTTTTCACAATATTAAAATATTATAGTACTCTAGACTATCATTCTATGTAAGAAAATATTATTTCTCAAAAATGGTATTCAAAATCCACATTACAGATAAAATGGGTTTTGCTTGGACTATAGATGAATCCTTTAAAATATAAGAATATTCTATTTCAAAATTACTCTAACTGTAATATTTTAGCATTCTATAGCATAAAAAATTGCATTTTTTATATGTATCATCATTTATTAGCATAACACAAAAATAGGTTTTTACTTGGATCAAGTTGGGATCTTACCAAATATAAAAGTATATCCTTTAAAAAATATTTAATCATAGCACATTAGTATCATATAGCATAAAAATCTTATTTTCCAAAAGCATAGTCATTTTTCTAAAAATATATAAAAATGAGATTTCTTGAGTTAAGCCTTAAATCATTATAAAAATTAAAACTTTATGATATAGGACTGTTCATCATCATTAGAAATACCTCGCTTGAGCTCACTAGTGGTGGAATCACACTAGAATGTTGGTGAAGGTGAAAAGGGCCTTTGACCTTGTTGTTGCTATCTAGTTGTCATACTATTCGACTCTTCCACACCAACTGCTTGGAGCAATTGGATATAGCTAGAGATGGATGACAAGGAATACCAGAAACTTGTTAAGAAAAGAAGAGAGGAGCTTAATGTTAACTCAAGCCATGATAGGAGAATGCAATGCATGGTCACTTTTCATGTAAGTCTGCTCTTTTGGAAGTTGAGAAGGAGAAGTTGCTATAATGGCATCCATCGACGATGGTGATATCTCTGCCTATAATGACAATAATGGCAGCATCCTCAAAGAAAGAGAGAAGCAATGACAAGGGTAAGAAAGAGAGAAAGGAAGTCAATAATGGAAAAAGTAAGGAAACAAAGTTGTACTTGTAAAGTATAAAAAAAATAGATGGGCCAAAAAATTAAAAAAAATAAAAGAGAGAGAGAGATGTGGTGCCGACATAATAAATAAAGAAAGAATATTTAGACACATTTAATAAAGAAAATTGACAAACACGAAAAGAAAGGTAGAAAAATAAGGAAAAAAACAATAATCAAAGGAGTCAAAGATTTTGATTCCATGCTTTTTACATACAATTAGTTCAAACTCCACTTCATATGTCATCCCTCCATTGAATTAAAATTCCAACCCAACCATTCATTTATTTAAAAGTTTATTTTTATAAATTAATTTTATTTTAAAATCTCATGTTATTTATTTTCAATCTTTCCTTAATATATATATTTGAAATTCCTAAAATAAAATAATTATTCAAATTTTTCACAACTCTTAAAAATAATTTATCAAATATAACTAATTTATTTCATAAATCTTTATGCTTGTAATCATTAAAATATTTTCAACTTATGAGAAATTATGTATAAAAATTATTTAAACAAGCTTTATATTAGTTTTAGCCATATAAAATAAATATATTCCAAATATTATTATTAATATCATTTTTAATATTTTCAAAAACTTTTAAGATGGAAGAGAAATTTAAAACCAAGTATTATCCACATAAATAAAATAATTATTCACAAATATTAAAATTTATAAAACTTTAAATATTAATTTAGGATATTACAAGAATTTAGCTTATCTTTAGGTTTAAAACTTGAGAGCCACTTCTTGCTCTCTCATTAATTTTTTTTTCTTCCATTTCCATTTAAAATCATATCTTCAAACCTTTGTTATTTTAAATAAATCATTTTCAAAATAAACACTTTCAATTTTTCATCATGAAACTTCAAGAAAACTTTTCAAACTAATCTACTATAATAATTATGGTTTCAATACATCATTAACCACAGAACAAGAATAGCAAATAATCCATCATGAATAATTAATGACTTCAACGCACCATCGACTATAAAAATAGATATATATCTCATATATAAACATTATCAAGAAAAAAAACTAAGAAGTAAAAGAGTGGATCACTACTTACTTGAGGATGTTTGAAATGTTTGATTCCTTTACCTAAAATCTAAATTATAGCATCCAAAATAACATAGCATTAGTAAAGAATCAAAGAAAGAACTATGAAATAAAGAAGAATTTATCGAGGTTTATGGACATTTATCTTTACCAAGAGACCAAAAGAGCTTTTAACTTCTACTATTACTTAAAGCACTAATGGAAACTCACTAGAATTTCATAAGAACACTTAAAATAACACTTCCTCTCTATATATTCTCTCTCTAGCTATTATGTGTTTAGTGTGGGAGGAGTTGAACTACACTTGACTATTTATAGGAAAATCTTTAAGTAACGTTCAAGTAATAACATCACCATAACATCACTATATTTGCATCATTAAGATAACATCATCCCTTGCCCTATCTTAAGGAATATTGCTTTATGCTTTCTTTCCTTCCAAGTTTTTCTACTAAATCCTCCATCAAGACTTTAATGGCTAATAAATCCTAAACTTAATAGAAATTAATCTAGTATCCCAAAATTAAGTTATATTGATACATGCATCATAACACTCCAAAATTAATTATAATTTGTTTGCTAAAAGTAATGCAATATAGGGTGACAAATTAGGTAGTATCCTAGTGATCCCTTGAAATATCCTTTCCAAATGATTTACTAATGTTGATTATATAATTGTTTAAGCTCTTTATGCACTAAAAACAGAAAGAATGAATGTAAACAAAAGTAAAATAGAAAATGTAAATGGAATGAACATAAAATGTAGACAAATTTAGATAGTATGCAGATACAGAATAGAATACAAAAATAAATTATAGGGTTTTGGTATGAAATTAAAATAAATGTATTAAATAAAATAAAACACAAAAGTAAAATAGTAAGAAAGAAAATCAATATAGTAAAGTAGTCAATCTAAGGAATTTATAGCTCTTAGTGTAAATTAATAATAGATTACAAAATAATTAACTTTTCAAATGATTTTTTAACCTTGAATTATCTAGAACTCTTACAATAAGTCATAAATCCTACATTAGATAATCATCCAATATTTGATCAATTAAGATTAGTAGAACTAAATAACCGCTATAATTTGTATAGAGCCAGATTAAAATTGGTTTGAAAATAAAATTTAGCTAAATTGAGGGATTAAATCAAAAACCTCTAACCTAATCTCTCAACCCTCTATCCTTACTCAAAAACCATGATTAACTAACCATAATTTAACATAAAAATAGTTAAAGACCATAAATCACAAGGTTGAACACTTTATACTAAATCAACATTCAACACATACAATTTCAAAGCAATTAACATAAAGAATTAGGGAAAGAGGAAAATCACTTAAAAGAAGTTAACATCATAAATTATGATCTCATAATCTAATAAAGATAATCCTCAAAATCCTTGAATCAATTGAAAGTTTAGCCTTCAATGGCTAAAGAACAAAAAGCTTAAAGAAGAGAGCAAAGTTTTTTTTTTCTAAATTTTGCAGTCTATTCAAAATGTGTTATTTTCTTGCTTCCTATATTTGACTTAATAACCCTAAAAACTAATGGACATGAATCCTATGCCTTTTAGGGTTATAAAGTATAGGTCCTTGATAATTTTAGAAACACAAAACCTATTTAACAAAATAATGTACTCCAAGAGTTATAGTAGTAAAATTTTATAGGTTTAAATTCTATCCAATATAAGACTACTAAAACTACATATTCTTAGTAAACCACAAACATAAAACTTGTAGAGTTAGGTCTTAGGAAGCTTTGGCCACTAGTTTCACACTAATTAGACCTTTGGAGCTCTAGATGTAGCCCAAAAATTGAAACTAGTTCAGGTAGGATAGAAACAGGGTTTTTACTTCTCAATTAAATTAGACCTTCTGGACGTTCGAACTAGGCTTTAATCAAAATAAAAGTTATAAAGTTTTATTTAAGTTTTCCAACAATATAAAAATCATCTTAATCCAACATCTAAAACTCAAGATGTACCTAAAAATATGAAATAGTATAAAAATTTAGTATTAATTAAATAATTTTAAATCATTGTAAAACTAACCCTAATTTATAAAAGAAGGCCAATTCTATAAAATTAAACAAATGTAATACACTAAGAGGCATGAAATAGGAAGAAATAATACAAATAAAACATTACACATCGCAAATTACCTTAAGGCCTTTAAAATATACTAAACGTTTCCTTTTGCACAATCAAAGTCAAGCATTCTTGCTAGTGCATGCCAAGAATTACAATTTTGCTTCCTTGGATTTATTTTAAGGTACTCTTGAGTGAAAATATTAATTTATTCCTAAACCTGATCAACCTTGGATCTTGAATACTCTTAATTTTCTCAAATTTTCTTAAATAACTCCTAATGAATTTTTATTTTACTAAAATTAATAAATACTTCTTCTAGTATTAATAAGTATTTCTACTGGTTACACATTAATAGACATTGTTTAACTTAATTCTGTTGGTCATTAAATATTTGGTTTTTACCTTAAGAAAATTCATCCTTGAATTTTCAAGATAAGGTTTCTTCATGTAAGTTAGCTTTTTTATTTAATTTTGTAGGTTCTTTCTTAGTATGCACAATTCATTAAGAATGTAGTTTTATAATATTAACACATAGGGTACAAGGTGTATGGATTTCATGTATTTGAGTAAATATAACTAATATAAGGTGTGATATCCACAGAAACATACATTCACCTTCATAGAATTCTAACTTTTATCTATATGTGTTAGCATAAGGCTTCTACCTAACTTGTGTTGTATATAGTTGCTATTGTTTACATGTGTTTGATTACTTTCACTTATAGGTAATCTACACTTCCTATACTATAATGCTTTAAGTGGAATCATCTGAATACTTGCTTGATAATGGTTGTTATAAGTAAAGTTAATCCAGTGAAATGTGGATTATAGGCCCATCACATTTCCTTTGCACCACTTTGATTGTTATAAGTAAATTTGCACAAGTTATAAGCATGTCTTCAAGTATCTAAATTGTTCTTTTTAATTATCCATATATTTGTGGGTGAAACATGGTACTAAAATGTAACAGTGCTACTTGAAATGACCATTGAAAATGTGATGTGAATTATGTCCCATAATCAGAGATGATCATAGTTAGTTCATTGTGTAATGGTATAATTTTTGTCTAAGAGAAGTTTAACATATTAAGATGTCATGACTTGCTTGATCATGATTGGCATGGATCTTGTTTCCTAATTTCTACAAGTCTTTCGAATCTTATATGACATTATAACAGAGTTTCTAACTGATTGATTTCATTTTATATACTAATTAAATATCTACAAACTAGTTTATCTTGTAACTTATACTATATTATCTATATCAGTTCACACAATCTTTTGACTATCCTTTAATAATATTATGGTTGTTTTCACAAGTATTCTTAGAAATATTTATACCTAGGCTATTTGTGGTAGCCTAGGAGCTACTACAGATGAATCTATGAAACATTTTAAAACAAATAATAATGAATCATAGACTTAGTAAGTAGATAGCCTACTTAATAGTCATAACTAAACATATCCATATCTATCTTATATTCATTATACACATAGGTATTGTAATTTGCAATCCTATCCATCATTCAAAATCACATATCATATATCATTGTCATCTATTAACAATCGTAAATAATGTTTAAACAAAAAATAGAGAATGCCACACATATATAATAGGTCTGCCTTTTTATTGTTATTTTGCTTTTGTGCTAATGGCCTAAAGTGCAAAGAATAAAGCAAATTAAACCAAGAACATTGACAAGTATAGGTTATCTCGAGGAAAGTACAAAAACCTTAAGAAGAATCTCATTAAGAAAAAGACTTAAGTTATTATAGAGGCTCTTAATCAAGTTATTGTTTAATCATCTACCTTTATCATCCTTATACTATAACAAAAGTTATGGGTGAGAGCTAGAGTTAATTATTGAGGTGAATACATAACTAAAGAAAATCGATAGGTTAGTAAGTGAAAAGTAAATAATATTATTACTTTATTCCATAAATATAAAGTGTGTTATTCAATTATTAACACATGAATAATAATGTTTGGTCACATTGTGCTAAGATGAACATGTACATCAAGCCTCCATGAGAGAGTTTTAAATAAAAGAGAGCATGGACATATTAGATATTGCTCCAAGAACTTAGGAGAATCTTGAACATGTTAGAGATGGTGGAGGATTAATGGGCTTGAAGGCTTACTTTAAGGGAGTTTGAAAATGTCATCACACTAGAGGACCATTTGATAGAGATATTAAGAAGTAGAGGAAACAAATCATCACTAAGGCGTTAAAGAGAATGAAGAAAAAATTATGGAGAAGATAAAGGTCATGTTTAAGCAAAAGGGCATAAGATTAACTGCCACTTTGCGAGAGAAGGATGGGGTATGGATAATAAGCCCTACAATGGAGTAAGGCAACTACTACCTTGCTCACCTCGACCACTTTACCTAACTACCATACGTAAATACTTGTCACCTTTTAATTACTAGGTGTTTTTAATAAGGTTGTAATTTTGCATTAATATCGATTGACTAGTTTATTTATCCTTGTAAAGCGAACATAATGTCTATTTATGGTTGTAAGACCTCTAGTCAAGTAGGTGGTGATAGGTAAAGCTTTCACAAAACATGTGTTCCACACCCTTACACTATCAAAAAGCTAGTGTAAATGATTATAATAGACATTGTCGAGGAGGACACAGTTGAGGTGTCATTGCCGATTGATGAGGTGACCATAATGGCGTCAATGAACTAAGTCTGATGGCCTAAGTAGTTAGCATTTACCTAACTTAACCAAAAGCCAAGATTACATTATGCATAAAATTAAGGTTTTCCATTACTTAAAGTTCCTTATTTATAGTCAAATATGTAATACCAATGTTATTTAATTCTTATACTTTTTTACAATTCATTTTAGGTATCTCAACTAAAAGAAATTGATAAAAGAGCCTAGAAGCAGACGAAGATGTTGATGGAAAGTTAAAAAAAATCAAAGAATTTAGTAGCTTGTCCTTAATAATCCTTTAAAAAAGCCAAATCTCAGTGGAAGTTTCAATCCATTACAAATAGGATGCATAGAACAGACATCACACTATTGTATGTGAGATATGAGATCGGAGCATATGAATATGACATTAGCCTATCTAAGAAGTTCATCTTACAACTTCTAAACATTGAAAAGCTAGATGTGTGTATTATAGAGATTTGGATTAAGTGAGTTTATCTTTATCCCTAAGTCTTCTTAATTTTTGCGTACATATTAGACATTATGAAGTTAAGTTCATGCATTATGAAAATAATAAGTACTTGTACTATATTATTGAGGATATGGAATTGGATTCCTACTTTGATTTCCTAGATTGTACTTCACTTGAAGAGTGTATAATACATTTAAAGAATGCTATAAATACATAGATAAGGCCATGTTAGTGGACAAGAAGTGAGAATTCTACATGCAAATATACCATAAAGGATATGTAGGCGCAAAGATGATTGCTTCATCTTCGGTTAAATTTTATCATTAATTATCTTATTTAATATTAATAATATTATAAATGCCACTAGATACTCACTATAACGTATTCAAAGGATAAGATGGTGTACTAACTTAACCCATTTTAAGGCCCTACATACAACTTGGAAGGTAATACTCTACAAGTCTTTAAGGATACATTAAATGTTAGGAAATGTTAAAAAGATAAGCTCCGTTGAATGTGTGCATGTGCTTGTAACATTACAGTGCATGTTTGGGTACTAAGTATAGTAATGTTAAATTAGTTTGTTATAGTGAAAATGACATTCTTTTATATTGCTTTATGCTACAACCTATCCTTGGGCACATGACTAACATAGGAAGTAGCTACATGCAACTACCTATCGGCCTTTCCTAATGTATATAATTCCATGTTTCACATGCAATTATGCTTTCCATGAAGAAGAATATATGATTTTTAAAAGTCCATTATGGAGTATATAAGTAAATTTTTATATGCATAACTATCCTAACTGTTCCATGACCTACCTTAACATTATAGAATTCTTGAATGGGCTTACTTTTGATCTAATTAATAGTAGCTAAGCACCTAAAGGAAAAGTCTTAAAAAAAAAAGAATAAAAAAGGACAAAAGGTGAGTTTCTAAGAAACCCATTAAGAAAACAATAAATAAGTTCTTCTTATTTAAAGTACATCTATATCATATTAGATGGATTATAAATAAATCTTACTAGGATAAATTTCTAAATTTCAAGCAAAGGATATTAATTACACTCTCATATCTTCATTAAGGAGTGAGAAGAGTTCTAGAAGACTAACCTATTTATCAAAGCTAACCACAAACATATATAAATATAAATTCCATACAAAGCCATACCTTACATTTACACATCATTATAGTCATAAGAGAGATTTGACTTTTTGCATTAATATCATTTTTCTAAATGTTCACAATTCATTCATAACACTTTGTTGATATTCGATAGAAATTATAAACTACATTAAAAGAAAGCAAGTAAATCCCTTGTGACTTCCATCCTTCCTTATCTCTCACAAGTCTATCCTTATCCTTCCAAGTCAACCTTATCCTTTACAAGTTGTAACTAGATCCATGCACAAGTATCACAAGATAAAATCAATTTATAACACAATTACATATGTCCACATTACCATGTCTTCTTGCGTGGCCTTACACTGTTCAAGCTTCATTTTCAAGTTTAATAATCTTATAGTACCCTAGGAAAACTAATCATGTACAATAATATTCTTAAAAGGTGAGGATTTAGAAGTGATAATCTACTATATAGTTAACTATAAATTACCTGAGAATAAACTCTTAAAGCAAAGTTAATTATATAGTTAACTATAAGCCTTCAAAAAGCAACTATGCATGTCATATGGACTATAGGTCCTCAAAGAGCAAAATTTCAATTGATAGTTAACTATATACCTGACTATGAACCTCTATGGGTCTTCAGAAACCAAAGTTTCACCTTTTATTTAAGACGTTTTTTTGAAAATTCGATTCCATAACTCATAAAACATAACCCCAAACATTATTTAACACCTTAACAATCATATTCTTTGTCATTTTCACCAAGGAAATCAAACTAAAAATTATTCACATCATTTTTCATAATAATAAAAAAACATAAAAAATCTAACCTAGAACCATTCAAATCATGCAATTTATCCAAGTTTTAGCTAGAAGGTTCACTTAACTAGCATAGAAAAGGTACCAAGTGGGGAAAATTTATAAACTGATGGTCCCTACTCATCCAAGAATCAAAATATTAGAGTTAGGGCTCAAAATCCTTTCTTGAAATAAAACTTTTCAACCTTCTTAGACTTTTAGAGAATAAGAGTAAAATTTAGCAAGGATTATGATCTAAAAGGTCTTACCTTGAGTAGATTAAATAATTAATAGGGATTGATGCTTGCTTGGTTAATAAAGATGAAGAGATGAAAAAGAAGAAAGGGTGAGAGTTGAGTGTATTTTATAGGAAAATGAAAGGGGGTGGCTAAGTTTTTTAGGAGAAAAAGTGATTTTGACTAGGGGTATTTTAGAAATAATGGCCTAGTAACCTTTAAACTTTTTGCTTCATCCCCTTGTCCTTAACTAATTCATACAAAACTCATATTTCAAATCCATTCAAATAATTAATTATTCCTTACACAATTATTGCCCCTCATTTTGTTACATTAATTTTTAGTTATTCTCACACAAAGAAAGAATTAAAATTTTATAAGATTGCATCAATACTTCCCTCTTCAAAAGAATTCATTCTTAAATTTTTAAGATCTTTCTACTTCTATAATTTCTATGAAAACACTTTGACACTATACTCTGGTACTTATTTGAAACATTTTAAAAGGTTTGTACATCAAGTTATATTTAAACACTGAATCCTATGTCTTATATATGATTTGCTTACCTTTGTTGATGATTAATGTTATCCTTTTTTTTTTAATTTATTTAGCTTGAAATTTTAAGATTCTATATCTATTCAACAAATGTTCTGCCTTTTGCACTACTCTAAGTCCTTTTCACATGCTTGTTTTTGCCTCCATGTCAACACTATAGACCTAGGTATTACATACTAAGCTATTACCTCAATCATTCATTTAAGAATAACCAAATTAAGATCTAAGATCTAAGTGTGAATGATTAATCTTTATAACACTCATTATTATGCTCCTACATGGGCCTTTCTTGGGCTTGGTCATAATATTATCCTTATTTTCATTATATGGATTTTCACGTCGTGCACTACTACTAGCTCTAGATCTACACCTTAGGTTTATGTGAACATTCAATATATTTTTAGCTAGGTAAGTTGCTTATTTTATACTTTACTAGGGCTTAATTAAAATTTTAAGGTTTCATAAGTGCAAGATAGTCCATCCTAATAGTTTATGGAACATATTCTTACAGTTATATTCATTTTCTCATACCCCAGCCACATAATAATGTTATAATCACACTCTTAATTTTTTGCAATGCTTATACTTGATTTTAATAGCACTAAGGTCTCACATAAATACCTTTAGTCTCTTATAGAAATTATTTCTCTACAAATCATAGAATTAAGCTTATTCTAACCTCCAAAATATATATTAAGGATAGCCATCATATCTCTAAATATAGTTCACTAGGAAGTTCTACCTATCCAATGCTAGAATTACCTTATGATCTTATTGTCTTCCTAGAAAGTAGGCATACATTAATCTAGAAATTCTACTCTATTCATTCATATATATATATATATATATATATATATATATATATATATATATATATATATATTCAAAACATGATATTCAATTTAGTGACATCTCATAGAGTCTCCTTACACTTTATCACTAGTCCTTCCCATTCAAATAAATCCAAGTCATAAGCATAAGTCTCAAACATCAGTAAACACAAGAATTCTTTATACTAGATGAATTTTAGTACTACCCATAACAATATGTGATTTAAAAGTAAAAAATCTCATTTGCTAAAGTAGCTAATTTACTAGGTCCTCTAAGGATCCATAACATGGAAAACCATTAGTTAAAAGATTATAAGTAGTAGTTTAATGTAATTTTACCATTTAGTTTTGAATTTCTTTAAGTTCATATCCTCCTTAACCATCTCACATTATCTTTTATATAAGTAGCATTCTCCATAACAACATAGTCAACTTAGGGTAAACGATTGAAATATTTATGATCACAACAACATTTATAATGATGTTAACTTCATAGTGAGAATATTGGTATCGATAATGAAAATAAAAATAATGAAATTATTCATAGTAGTATAAAGGATACTAATAATAATAATAGTAATGAAGAGGATGATGATCATAATAATAATAATATTTATAGTGTGTGTGTGTGTGTGTGTGTGTGTGTATGTATAGGACAAAAATTACCTTACTTGATAGGATAACAATAGTGTAGATAGACAACTAAATTACTTTATGAATCAACAAACACTTTACTGCAGCATCAATAACAATCATATATTTATACATATGAAATTGCATTGACCAATATCTCAATTTAACTAAGTTCTTATGTAATATTAATTCATCATTATCATTTAATAATGATTAAATAAGTAAATAAATTGCAACAATGATAATGCCTTGCTTAACACTTCAAATTCTAATTTTATAAAAATATGAATATATAGACAAGGCCATAAGTGGATTGTCAATTCAAATGACACTCTAAATCCAAAATTCACTATTCCATAGCATGACATGGTCAATTTGCTTAATTCCTTTCAATTTAGCATCACAAGCATGTTAGCCTATTTATTTTAGTCCTTATTACTCATATCAAGGCTATTTTTCTTTATTTCACACTTGTCTAGATTAACACACCTAAGATATCAAACTTTAATTCCCCAAGATGACACATTTAAATATATTCTTTAACAAATGCTCTATCCATCATCTAATCTTTTTTTATTTAAAATTTTTATTTTAGCATAGATTACCTTATCAAGTTATTTAGTTAATCGATCGATGATTGGTCTTTAGTATTATCAAAGGACTAAGTTTTCAAAGGTTCTAAGTTACTAGAATTAGTAAGCCTGCATTGCAATCCTTTGGTGCTTATTTAAAATCATTGCATGCCTTGGACCTATCCTTTAGAAAATGTTTGCTTGGATGTTGACTAATTTCAACATTCTTATGACATGAAATTTCAAGTAAACGCAAGGTTTCCAAGCAAATCTTATTAAATCCCTAATGCATACGAACTTGGAAGTCTAAAGAGAACTATGCAAATTCCTTCAATACATGCATTTTTAATTTAAACTAAAACTAGTTATCTTTAACTCCTAATTTATAAACACCTAAATAAGTAGTCTTTTACCAATTTATATTAGGCCAATCTCTAAACATCAGTGGCTTCAATTCTCATATCTTTATAGCACTATTTAAAGTTTGCATATCCTGGGTTCCCTACCATTTTCTTAAAATTATAGTCATAAGCATATAATTTTTACAAGTTCATTAACCTTGTAACTTTTTCATATAACAAAATTCTTGAGTATAAAGACTTTATTTCCTCTATACTAACTAGTCTGCTAATAATAACACAATACAAGCCAATAGTGGCCTATTCGCTATATATATACATTTTCCCATACGCACTACCTAAATGCCCTTAATTAACTTTCACTTACAATATCCAAGTATAATATTCATTAATCCTCTTAAAGACTATTTTATTCTCAAGACTCTTGCTAATTAGACATTGTACTCATGCACCTCACTAATTAGCCTTCCCTTAAATTCGATTCCATTAAGGTCCTAGGCCTCTCCTCAAATTAATTTTGCCAATTTATTCGTTCTTCCTTTTGCTAATGCACATCTCTAGTTATTCTTACTCATTCATAACTAATATCACCTACCTAACTACTAAAGTAATTACTCATTCATCTAGGTATTTATATCTTACCTAAAATTCTATAGCATTATGTATGTATCTATATAATTAACCTCTACTATAAGTCCATCTTATCCTTGTAACAACATAAACTTACAAATCTAGTACTAGTATTGATAAATTTTACATAATCATCCATGCTATCAACCTTGGAAGAAAAATCTTTAAAATTATATAATTAGCTATGTTATGCCACTCTAATATCATTTGCACACAACATAGTATTTATTAATTGTTAATTTAATTGTTCTCACTTACACATTCAAATTTTCCTTTAACATTCGCATATCACCACTAGATTTGTAGACCATTAGATTTATGCTCATAATTTCATTATCAACATATTAATAATCCTTTTAATCACAAATATCTTCTTTATTATTCTTTAGTTAAGTGATTAAATTATGTTATTAATGGTTTGCATAGTATCTAACAGTATTGCACACACTTTTACGGGCACTGTGGGGTTTATAGACTTTTATCTCACATGCATCCACACAAGGTGCCCCATTTATTCATACTACCTATAGATTTAAATTATATCCATGTAGAATGATTATGAATTTTAAACTCATACTAGTTTTCATGTCATGTTGTACTAGTCTCAAATAAAGCATATAAAGATTTGTAAGATTGAGGTGCAAATTCTATGCTACTTTATACATTCAAAAAACACTTTAGTCACCAAATTATATTACTCCTTTCCTAGTATTTGACTTAAATTACGACTAATATTGCCATTATGGAGCAAGAAATGATATAAGACTTAATTGTTATGTTATTGAAGTATGACTAAAGTTATTTGAACATCTCCTATATATATTATAATACATTCAATCAAGTTATAGATAGAAAAGTGAATGTAACAATTGATTCTTAAAACAAATGACTACCCATTAATTCATTCTAAACACAATCAGCGTTTTTAACCAAAAAATCCCTTTCATTAAGACATTACATTATCAATATGCAATTAAATTCACCTTAAATGGTTATACATATAAGCATACATTCAAACAACTTTTTACATTGTACTTATGGGTTCTCCAAATGGATAAGCGATTCATAGTTTATTTCAAATATAATCATTATTAAAATTAAAAGATTCCACTAATGAGGCTATTACAATAATTTCAAATAAAAAGGATACTCACATTAGTTGTCCTTAGTTGATTGTGATAAAAAAATGGCCAATAAAGATTATGACATATGAAACCTACTATTGGAGCTCAATTTTTTAAAATCATTCACTTGATCAATTAGAAACATATACTTCATAAGTTTAAATAAACTACAACCCTAGACCTTAGACCATGCTCTAATACAATATTTGTCATAACCTATCTTTGAGCACATGATTAGCATAAGAAACTACTACATGTAACTACCTATTGCCTTTTCCTGATACATCTAATTTCATGTTTCACATGTAAATATGCTTTTCATAAAGAAGAAAATATGGTTTTCAAAACTTCATTATAATGTATGAAAGTAAATTTTTATATGTATGACTATTTCAATTATTCCATGACTTACCTTAATACCAAAATTCTCAAGTAGGCCCACTTCTAATCCATTTGATAGAAGTTAGGTGCCTAAGGGGAAAGTCCTTAAAGAAAAGAACTAAAAAAATATGAGAATGAGTTTCCATGAAACTCAATGAAACATAGTGAGTAAATAATAATTAAATAAAAACTTAGTGAGTTTCCATATTAGAAGGATTGCAAATAAATCCTTTTAAAAGAAGTTTCTAAATTTCTATCTAAGAAAATTAATTACACTATTATACCTTTATTAAGAAGGACAGAAAATTTTTAGAAAATATATGCAAAAATAAATTACATACTAAGTTGCACGCCATATTTACATATCATTATAGTTACAAGAGAGATACAACTCTTTGCACTAATATTGAAATCATAAATAATAATGAAACAAAACAAGTAAATCTCCTTGTATTCCCCATCCATCCTTATCCCCTAAAAGTTCATCCTAATCCATCTAAGTCAACCTTATCCCTTACAAGTTATTATCAGATCCAATGTTCAATTCTCAAATAATATTAACACATCTCTATTTTAATTTCTCAAATAGTAGCATAATCTATCTCAAGTATTATAAGATAAAATCAATTTATAACATAATTACATAAATACACATTACCATGCCTTCTTGTATAGCCTTGAAATTTTATGTATAATAATCTTATAATACCATAAGAAAACTAATCATGCGCAATAATATTCTTAAAGGACGGGTTATTGAGAATTTAAGGGTGATAGTTAACTATATACTTAATTATAAGTTGCCTAAGAATAAATTCTCATAGCTATGTAGTTAACTATAAATCTTTAAAAAGAAACTTTACAAGTCATAGTTGACTATCAATTCCTAAAGAGCAAAATTTCAATTAATAGTTAACTATATATTCAAGTATAACCCTTCAAAATGCAACTCTATAGGTCATAGTCAATTATATGGTTAACAATAGCCTTATATTCTTGTTGAATTACAGTAATTAATTATTCATTTAAGATCTTTTTGCTAAAATTTCACTCCACAACTCATAAAACATAACCTAAACATTATTTAACACACTAATAACCATATTTTTACCATTTTAATCAATAAAATTAAATAAAAAAATAAGGAATCACATTATTTTCTATAATAATCAATGAACATGAATAACCTAACTTAAAATCATTAAAATCATGTTATTTATCTAAGTTTTAACTAAAAGGTTCACTCACCTAACATTAAGGAAGTGTTGATGATTTCTACTCGTCCAAGAGTCAAAATATTGGAGTTTAGGCTTAAAATCCCCTCTTGAGACATAAGCCTTCAACCATCCTAAAATTAGAGAGAATAAGAAAGAACTTAGCAAAGATTGTAATCCAAAGGTCTTTCCTTAAGTAGATAAAAGAATCGATAGTAATTAATACCTTGGTTCTTTAATGAAGATGATAAGGAAGAAGAAAGGGAGAGAATTGAGTATGTTTTGTAGGAAAATAAAAAAAGATGGCTAATATTTTTGTAAGAAAAAAGGATTTTAACTAGGGGAATTTTAGAAAAAGTGGTCTAAATCTCCTATATATTCACATATTCACCTTCAAACATTTTGTTTTATCCATTTTTTCTTAATTAATTCATACAAAACTCCTATTTCAAATTCATTCAAATAATCAATTATCCCCTCCATAGATTTTACCCCTTATTTTGTTTCATTAATTTTTTTTTATCATTCTCACATAAAGTTAAAATTTTATAGGGTTGTAATGGTTTATTGAAGTGTTGTATACAAGAAGCTAATGTCGGGTATAGGTATTTTGTGATTAAATATATGGGTAAGATGATCAAGGATATAAATGTGACTAAAAATCTTAAAAAGGTAATTCATTTGAATTTCAATTTGGTATATACTTATGGAAAACATACCATTCTATCATCTTATCAATTTTTATGTGTAAACATATAATTCTATTGAAAAGACATAGCCTCCTATATTAAAGATGAAATAAAAGGCTTACAAAAGGAATGGTTTACATATGTTTTCCTCCTTATTAGCCCCTTGAACCCTTAACTTCCCTCATTTCTCTTCATCTTTCTAATTCTCCACCTTTTTCTAAGAATTTCTCCCATCTTTCTATCAATTAAGTGAGGAAAACCTCTATTATTCTTGATTTCTTCATCTAATCAAGATAAGAATATCATTTTTATTAAGAATCCCTTCTATTTACACTTGTTGATGAAGAAATGTGAGATTTATTTGATTTTGTTAGGTATTCTAAATCCTAACTCTAGAATCCATGAATTTTAATGTGATTAGGGTTAAAGGATCTTCAAATTAGGCTTTTAGCATCCTCTTATATATAAGGTAAGTGAATAATCTAGCTAAATTTATGAATTTTATGGGCATATGATAGTATTAATGAAATATGGATTGATTTATGCTTGAATTTTTCTTGTTTTAATGTGTTCAAAGTAATAAATGATGTGGAAAGGTAATATGATATGATAGGTAGGTGTATTAATGGTTATATTAAGATTTAGTGTGTAAATATGTATTTAGAGGGCATTTAAGATCGGGTGAACTATGAAATTTTCATAGAAAATTGAGATTTTCATATATGAATTGAGTAATCAATTTATTCTAATGGTTTAGAGGCAAAACTAAGATTTAAAATTAAGTGATCAATCAATTTTGAAGGTTTAGAGGCAAAACTAGGCAAGTAAATCAATTAGCTAATCAATTCTTAGACCCAAAATTTTTATACCAATTTTAAAGAGGTATAACTTCTTTATCTTATGTTCATTTTAAACAAACTACTTATCATTTTAAAGGTAATTGAATCTACTTTCAAATGGAATTAGTTTCAAATCAAATTATTGTATGTATTTTGAGATATCATGAAAATAGTAGATAGAGGTTAAAAATTCAAATTTTCAAAAAAAGAACCTTTTGTGTCTATCTTTAAAAAGGCATAACTCTTTCAAAACTTAGTTAATTTAGGCAAATGACCTATTTATAAAAATTTAATTGAGTTTATTTTCACATGAAATTAGTTTTATGAATAGTATATCCATAATTTTTAAGTTGTTCATAAAATATCACTCAGAGGTCACAACCATAGTGATCAAATAGTAAACCATACCCAATCTATTTTATATTTTCATAATTTATAATGATTCAATATGGGTATTGGGTCACTAAGTATTAAAGATAGAGTGGTTTATGATAAGTACAAGATAATTGCATAAGTTAGGTAATCATAACATGAAAAAATAAAAGTTATATGATATAATATATGTTGTAAAGAACTTATTGCATTACTTATGAGATGATCATGAAATGAGTAATATTAATGTTCATAAATTATCCTTATGAATTGTAAAGTAGGAAAAGGAAAAAGAGATGAAAGTGGGATACTTAGGGATCTTTGGAGCAAATAAACACTCCCAGGTGAGTGTACATTTATTTTAGGAACTTTTTTACTTAATTTCCCTACATTCTATTTGTTCTATATGCTAGGATAATATGTTGTAAAACCAAGAGACTAAACATGTATATATTTATACTTCAATATGAATGAGTATGAAAATTTTACAATTTTAGTTGCTTCCTATTATGATAAAGATTGTGGTTTGTAATGGTGCTTCCAAAATGCCATTTGTTTCTTATTAATTACTATTGATCAACCTTTTATAAATGATGCAATGAAGGCATCATATGGGTTATTACTTAGTTGTGATGAATGTATGCATTAATTAAGATTAAGATTGTGATTGTACTTAGCTTATAATCACACATGAGAAGTGTTAAACTACTATTTAACAATTAGATGTGCTTGTATCTAAATGTGAATGTATTTGAAGTTATGGTATTGTGAATAAGGATGATTGTGATGATGAATTGATTACCTTATATTGTAGCTAAATTGAGATCAAGATATTATTATATATGAAATTTATATAATATATATATATATATATATATATATATATATATGATAATGTGATTTAGTTCGTGCTACTAGTATACAAATGGTACTAATATGATAAAAAAATGGTTTAGAGCTAAATATGAGAAATATGATCGAGTGACTTTATTAAGGTAAAGTTAAAAATATTATAAACTAAATATAACTTCATAAAATGATATGATTAAAATATTTTTATAGCATAAAGTTCTAATAATTCAATCATCTTATGTTAGATTTAGAAAAGAAGAGAATCCTATTTTATTATCATATTCTTTTTACTCGATATGGAAATGATAAAACAAGGATTGGATGCTCTAGAATGATATACTAATATCCCTTGAGTAAATTAGTATCTTAAAAATTGAATGCTTTCGATGCTTAAAGTTTCATTCAAGCAAATACTTACAATGTATTATTTAATTTCTTTAAAATAGGGTTAAAATTTTTAATAACCAAGAATCTAGTTTTATAATATAATATGATTTAGGCTTCTTAGATCATAAAGCTTTAATATTTTGATTATTTTACACTTGATCCAAAAAGTCCTCATTTATGAAGATCTTCAATTTCTTTACGATAATTTTGAAGACATAAAAGAGTGATATTATAAGATAATAGAGTGATATGAATAAAGTTTATTGAGAGCCTTGTATTTTAATATTTTATTCATATAAAATTAATTTCAAACAAATCATTATGTAAAGATAAATTTTAGTTTTAAAAGCTAACATTAGAGGAATGTAAGAAGTCGATGACATAAAATAATTTATTATGTTATGATTTGAACTTGGAATTAGAATATTTGGAAATAAGATAAGTAATATTCTTATATATATAATTTATCATTATAAGTGGTAAAAAAAGGAACGGAGTGAAAGACAATTATAGATGTCCTAGAGCATCTAAGAGTGAGTAGATGTCATTAGGTGAGTATATATACATATATATATCTTACCCTAATTTTATATTACTTAAACTGATTGAATGTTATGTGTTATAATTTATAATTTCCTTACCAATTGAATGAATCACGGATATGTTCATGCATGGAATTAAATTTATTTATAATTAGATAGCTTAAATTCCTATGGTTATGATTGTCTACTTGGTTGATCTGTCATCTAGATGATGGATTTGTTAACATGTATATATATTCATATGGTTATCTCATAAGATGTAGTTGTTTCCTAATTTGAGACCTTGAAATGAAAGTAAGGTACCATGGCTACTTAGTATTGCTTGATGGCATTTATACTTTATGAAACAATAGGTTATGAATATGCATGTGTATTAAGTGGTTATGGATTAACCATACTTAAAGAGCATGGTGATATTGCTATTGATTACGGATTGATTGAGATCAAGTTTATATTATTGCTTATATGTTGGAAAATGTAGTATAAGTTATATTAGAATGCAAATGAATGTTGTAACCATGCAAAAAGGCATGGAGGTGTTGCTATATATATATATTGTCATATGCTTTGATATTGCCCTATGATGATGGAATAGTTGCTTTGTATTAATATTGCATTAAGATTGTAATATGTAGAGCTTGAGCTCTAGTGTGTATTCCATATTGTGAATTATATCATAAGTGACATTGAAAATTATGAAATATGATTGAAATGATAATATGAAAATTAGATGGAAAATTCTTAGTAAAAAAGTAGGTAGGATATAAGGTTAGTTTGAAAGGAATAAGGATGGAAAGATAGGTAAGATATAAGATTGGACCAAAAGTTAAAAGGTGGACATATGTTCTTATTATATTCTATTCTTTATTATGTTGTAAAATAGAAATTTAGTTATCCTTGAATATTTCTATTAATATGATTATGGTGATTTGGTTATGGCTGAGCACTGATAGCTATTTAAGAATGAGATAGGCCTTGATTAAGTTCTTAAGGTAATTAGTATTTGAAACTATGGAATTGCAAATGACTGTATATGAAATAGTATGTTTGAGAGCCTTACTCCACTTGCAGTATTGAATTGACTTCTCTCTAATATTATAACTGAATTGAGTGAATGTGGAATTATAAAGAATCTCTTTTTATGTTCTATTATCTATATGTGTGTAATGGTTAATATAGGCAAGCGTATGGAAGTGTGATTGTTAGATTATTAAATAAGGTAAAGTTATTAGGTATGAGTATTAGAAACCAATCAGTAGTTATATTATGTTCTTACTAGAATTAACTGAAATCATTTATTGGTGATGTTTTCTTTTATAGATATGCATTCATTGAGATTGTAAATCTCATTCCTTTCTTTAACATTTTTAGGATTTAACTTGAGAATATCAAGTTGTGTAGCTTAAGCAGAAGTCCAAGGCAATTCAAGAAGAACTTCACAATTAAGATTAAATTTAGATTTTATTAGAACCAAATTTAGCAATTTGAGATAGAGATAAAGTTGATTATGTGTTTGATATGTTAAATTGTTTATCAATATGTATGTTTCTAAATTATTGTGGAGTTGAATGTAAAGTAGGTTATACGATTTAGGTTGTGTGCCTCTCATAAAGTGTCTAAAAATAGGAAAATATTTTCATTAGATAAAATTAGTGGGAGTAATGTCAAGGCTAGTAGAAACCAAATATCAGGATCCATGCTGGTCATGATCAGGTTCGGGTCATGACATTGAGAAAGGTTGCTAAATATAGGACTTAGTAAGATTACTTGTAAATGAAAATGTACATATGCTTATCTTTATAAGACTTGGTAGAATTACTTATAGATGTATATATGCTTTGAATGCATTATTAATATTATTTATTAGTTATTTTTTATAATTTATTGTTGTTTAAAATATGGTGTTATTTTGCATTAACAAGTGTGTCTGTCTTGTTCTTTATGTAATAACTTTGATTATTAGTTTCTAATTTTCAAATAGTAACAATAGTAAAATGTTAGAAAAAAATCAATAAACAATGTTAATTGTTTATTAAAAATCAATGTTAATATTGTATAATGTTGATTTTTTAAAACTAACCAACATGGAAAATCTGAACTTAGACATCAATTGTTAATAAATCAAAGTGTTACATTTGACCATTAAATATTTTAAAACTAATATTAGATGTCAATTTTAGTGTATAACTAATATAGAAGATTTAAACAATATTTTTCTTTTCTCAAAACTTGTAAAAATAAAAAAAGGAGTTGAAATAGAAAGAAAACTTATCTTGAAGCCAAAGTGCAAATTATAAACCAAAAGAGTCTTCTTTGTGACATTCATAGTGCCCTAAGGAGAAATTCACATGGAAAATCACCAAAGCTTGAGTTTAACTAATAGTTTAGGTCCATTTTGTTAGGATTAAGAGCCAAACAAATGCAATGAAATTAATCAATCCTAACTAACGGATCCATACAAAACATTATATTAGAATAGGATTCGATTAATACCTTTCTAATAATTCAAGGACTTATTCGTTAATCACCTCTTCAACTTCTTATCGATCGAAAACTCTGAGGTATCCACACGAACCTATGAATCACCAGCAAACATCTCACATCCACTAATTGGAATTCACCTCCTTTCGTTTCATAGTACTAGCTATGCCCTCTAAGGGTTCAAAGGAGCTGCTAGGTTTTTTTATGTTGAGGATGCATGAATAGTCATGTATTATTACCTAACAAGCCTATTTAAATAGTTGCATAAAAAATCCTAACTAATTAGGTTTTGTTCCATGCATAATTATAGGCTTATTATTAGGCCTTATAATTATAACATGGAATTCCCAAATATTAGGCTCAAACAATTTGATCCATCAATTCTAAATTCACTAGGCTCTAAGTGTACGACCTTACAAGCTCTCATTATATTGGTAATGATCATTAATCATATTAATAATTATAAACAATGAGTGGTGTCTAGCAACACATCATTGTTATCCAAGTAATGAGAAAGTCAGTGATTCGACTAAACATTTACACATGATCATCATCCATGTCATTTTATCCTAAAAATTTAGATTGAGCACGAGACATGGACCGTGCCATTCCCGTATATCCCAATCCAAAGGTTTCTTGATTCTTAAGTAAGCTGATTGAACTAATTGTAATTGACATCCTATATCAATTCATCTAAGTATGGCCATGCATTTCTCAACTTTACTTAATCAAGAGGCCCACAAATGTCACTCTTGTTATATAGGAAGGACAAATTCCATCTTGATTACATAAATCCCTCTGCATGATATGTGACATATCCAATAACTACCCTTGCATTCACTTAACCATGAGTGACATAGAATAGTATCAAAATATGAAACTCATATATAGGGAACTTTAGTGATCTCAGGTTAAAGGAATTAATAATAATCACTAAGAATCACTCATGACACTCATATAATGATCTATGTAGTATTCTTAGGGTGGGTCGGTCCAGTATACAAGTTCTCTAACTTGTACTCATGTGTAGACTTAATATCTCATATAAGTCATCACATATGCTAGTCTTAATATATCAAAGTAACCTAATTTTCAATGATACATCACTAAGGACATTTAAGAATATAATTATTCTAAGGTTATTATCATAATTAAATATATTACGCAGATAATATATATATAAATATGATAATTGGAATTGCTATTAAAATAACACAATTCAAATTTACAATCATCAATATGATTGGTTTTAGAGCATATACACTAACAATCTTCTCCTTACACATAAGCCAATCATTCATGTATCTAATACTTATGGATCTTATATGACTATTAAACTTTTGCTATGTTAGGGCTTTTGTTAGTGGATCGATGACATTATCATTGGTTGGTATTCTGCATATCTTGACATCATTTCTATCGACGATATCTCTTATGAGATGATAGCATTGGAGTATATGTTTGGATTTCTAGTGAGATCTAAGTTTCTTGGTTTACGCAATGGCTCCATTATTGTTATAATAGAGTTCTACTGGGTCAGCAATGCTAGGAATAACTTCAAGTTTAGTGATGAACTTTTTAATCTAAATAGCCTCTTTTACGGCATCTAATACTCCAATGTATTCAACTTCTATTGTAAAATCAACTGCTGTCTCTTTCTTTGAACTCTTCCAGGTCATAGTACACTATTGAGGTAAAATACATAACTTAACTGCGACCTGAAATCATCTTTGTTGGTTTAAAAGCTAGCATTAGTGTAACCACTTATAATGAGCTCTTTCTGATCTTCATAAATCAAGAACATGTCTTTAGTTCTTCTTAAGTACTTAAAAATATTCTTGACAACTGTTTAGTGACTTTCACTAGGATCTGATTGGTATCTACTTATCATACTTAAAGCATATGAGACATCAGGATAAGTACATAACATGGCATACATGATAGACTCAATTGTAGATACATAAGGGATTTTACTCATGCATTATTTCTCATACTCTATGGAAAGACACTGAGTTTTTGAGAGACTTATGACATGTGACATCGGCAAGAATCCTCTTTTAGAATCTTGCATGCTAAATCTCTTTAGCACCTTATTAATGTATGTACTCTAACTTAAACTAAGCAATTTTCTCGATCTATCTCTATAGATCTTAATACGTAATACATAGGATGCCTCACCTAAGTCTTTCATAGAAAAATAATTTCCTAACCAAGTTTTTATAGGCTGCAGTGTAGGAATGTCATTTCCAATGAGTAATATATCATCTATATACAACACCAAGAAGACTATTGCGCTCCTACTAACCTTCTTAAACACACAGGTTCATCTTAATTCTTAATGAAACTAAACTCTTTGATTGCATCATCAAAATGAAGATTCCAACTCCGAGAAGCCTACTTCAATCCATAAATGGATTGTTATAACTTGCAAACCTTTCTAGCATTTTCAGGATTTACAAAACCTTCAGATTGTTTCATGTACACATCCTCAAGAAAATTTCCATTAAAGAAAGCAATTTTGACATCCATTTTCCAGATCTCATAATCATAATATGCAGTTATAGCTAGAAGAATCATGATGGATTTAAGCATGATAACTAGAGAAAAAGTCTTATCATAGTCAATACCATGGATTTGTTTGAAACCTTTTGCAACCAATCAACCCTTAAAGGTACACTCATTACGATCTATGTCGATTTTCTTTTTAGAAACCCATTTGCACCCAATGGGTTTTACCCCTTCAAGTAAATCAACTGAAGTTTAAACTTGGTTTGCATACATGGAGTCCATCTCTGATTTCATAGCTTCTAGCCATTTCTCAAAATCTTGGCCTATCATAGCCTTTTAGTAAGTTATGGGCTCATCTTAGTTTATGAGCAACACATCACCATGATGAGTCACGAGAAATCCATATCTCTTAAGCTCATGACGTATCCTACTATACCTATGTGGGTTCTGTGTTACATAAGTAGATTCTTCCACAACTAGTTATGGAACTGGCTCAGGTTCCATCTCAAGTTCAATGTTCTCTCATTGATCTCAAATTCTTCAAGTTCATTTTTCTCCTACTGATTCTTCTAGAGATAAATTCTCTCTTTAGAAAAACACTAGTTCAAGCAATAAAAACTTTTTGCTTAGTTAGATTATAGAAATAATATCCTTTTGTTTCTTTAGGATATCCAACGAAAAAATATTTATCAAATTTAGGTCCAAGTTTATCAAAAATCTGATGTCTTACATAAGCTTCACAACCCCAAATCTTCATAAAAGATAAAATAAGACATTTTCTAATCCATATCTCATATGGTGTCTTTTAAACAAATTTTGATGAAATATGATTTACTGTGAAGATTGTTGTCTCTAGAGCATGTCCCCAGAAGGAATTTGGAAGGTTAACCTAACTCATTATTGACCAAACCATGTCTAACAAAGTTCGATTCCTCTTTTCAGAAACACCATTCTATTGAGGTGTTCTTGGTGGAGTGAGTTATGATACAATACCACACTCCTTTAGATGATTGAGGAATTCTTAGTCTAAGTATTTACCTCCTCAATCTGATCAAAGTGCTTTAATACTTTTACTAAGTTAATTTTGTACTTCATTTTTGAATTTTTTGAACTTTTCAAAAGATTCAAACGTGTGTTTCATAAGAAAAACATAATCATATCTATTGAAATCATTAATAAAAGTAATGAAGTATTGATAACCACCTCTAGATTGTGCATTTAAAGGTTTACATACATCACTATGTATAAGGTCCAATAAATCACTAGCCTTTTCACCTTTCCTAGTAAAGGGGGCTTTAGTCATCTTATCTAATAAACATAACTCACATACCTCAAATAATTCAAAATCAAATGAGTCCAAAAATTCATCCTTATGGAGTTTGGAGATGCGTGTTTCATTTATATAGCCTAAATGACAATGCTAAAGATAATTTAGATTTGAATCATTAGTTTTGACCTTCTTTGTGTTTATGTCATAGATCAGACTTTCAAGGTCCAGAATATAAAGACCATTAGTTAAGTGTGCACTACTATAAAATATTTCATTTAAATAAATAGAGTAACATTTTTCCTTTATTATAAATGAAAAGCCTTTCTTATCCAAACAAGAAATAGAAATCAAATTTCTACTAATAGTAGGCACAAAATAATAATTGTCCAATTCTAAAACTAATCCATTAGGTAAAGATAAATAATAAGTCCCTACAGCTAATGTAACAACTGTTATTCTATTTCCAATGTGTAGGTCCACTTTACCTTTGGCTAATGATCTACTTCCTTTAAGATCCTATACATTTACACAAATGTCAGTACCACATCCAGTATCTAATACCTAAGATATAGAAGTAGATAAATTAACCTCTATAACATAAATACCTGAGTTGGAAGTCTCACTTCCCTTTTGCTTCTTAAGCTCTTCTAGGTAAAGTATGCAATTTCACTTCCAATGTCCTGGTTTTTTTGCAATGGAAGCATTGCCCTTCCTTGGCCATGCTACCTTTAGGCTTCAATGCAAAAGAACTTGACTTGGACTTTCTATCAGTCTTATCTTTCTTCTTTTTATTCTTAGCCTTAGACTTGCCCTTTCCTTTACCCTTTTGAACCATTAAAATGGAATTAGGCTTGGACTTTTACAAGTTCTATTCAACAGTTTTCAACATATTAAGCAGTTCAGGCAAAGTCTTATTAATTTCGTTGATGTTGTAATTCATGACAAATTGACTATAGCTCTTAGGCAACGATTGCAGAACTATGTCAGTAGCCAATTCTTGTTGCAAAGGAAAACCCAACCTTTCAAAGCTATTAATGTATCCAATCATCTTAAGCACATGTGTAGCAACGGGTGTTCCTTCAGCCATCTTGCACTAAGACAATGCTTTAGATACATCATAACTCTCATGTCTTGCTTGCTTTTAGTAAAGTTATTTAAGTTGATCAATCATATTGAACGCATCTATGTTCTCATGTTACTTCTAAAGCTCAGAGTTCATGGTAGCAAGTATAAGACAACTGATATCTAGAGCATTTTCTAGATGTTTCATATAAGCATCCTTTTCTGCTCAAGGAGCATTGGCAGCAGGCTTATCTGGAGTAGGTTGCTCTAGGACATATTGCTTTTTCTCATGCTTGAGGACAATCCTCAAGTTTTGATACTAATCAAGAAAATTCATCTCATTCAATTTATCCTTCTCAAGGATAGATCGCAGTGACAAGTTTGATGCATTTGATGCCATGGCAATGTACAATAGAAAAATATGTAAAATGAGAATCATGTATTTTACTTATTTAATAAGGTCTTTTATTAAATAAAACTCCCACTATTTTTCTAAAAATAATAGCCTTCACTATTATTTTAAAAAATCTTTTTAGTGAGCCAAGATCCATATTTTACCAAATCTTGGCCATTTAGGTAGACAACTCCTTGTCAATTGCATTTTATACAACTCTTGGATAGTTAGGGGAATAACACTTATTCAAATTCATCTCATGAATTCATAACTACCTATATGCCTTTAAGCCCTAATCCTATTAGTATAGCCTAGTTAAGTCAAACCTAATAATTAGCAATTTGGATATTACTTTTATCCTATCATGTCTTACCAAGATAGACTTTAAGCACTTTACTTTGGCAAACCTACCTATAGTCAATCAAGATCTTGATGAGTGTTATTATTGGAAGGCATCTCTTTTGACTTAATATTTTGTTTGAGGGATTTTAAAGTTCTTGATCTCATCATTATTGTATTTAGTTTTATTTAGCATGCATCATATACATCTATTATAAGCATCTCATACACACATCAGATGCATCTCATACATAAAATATAATTTAAACATGACATGATCATGACCTAACCTAAATAATATTCTAGAGCTTAAGAATATCAAATAAAATTAAGAAACAAAAACTTCTTCCTAAGAATCTTCTTCTTTCTTCATAGTTTGATCTCCATTTCCATTGTTGCCGCTTCAGGTGCTCCAACAAAATTATTACATAATGATAAAGAAGCCTCGAGTTACATTTGAGGGGAGTAAGATGAGAAGAGAATGTATAACCAGAAGTAATAGAAAGGCACAACATGCAAGCCGTATTTTAAAATTACAACAAAACCAAGGGCTATAATCATGCACCATACATCAAGCAACAAAATAACATGATAAGTGAAAGATATATCCAAATATATTTTCAATATCAAAATTTGAATTAATTAATTCTAAATTAATTAACTAATTACTTAATGTTGCTATGTAGAGAATTTATAGCGGTTCCGCGAGCCGGTTAGCGAACAGGGTCAAGGGGCAGCGCCCCTACAAGGGGCGAAGCCCCTTGCTTGAAAAGTTAATTGCATTTGACATTCGGATTGCAATTCATTTTCCCAACAATCGAAACACCTCTTTAATTAAACAATTTGACAATATTTGACATTAAAATTGCAATCTCGAAATAGGATTCAGGTCAAAACACATTGGATAGATTTAATCACGTTAAATAAATCCAACAAAGTTCAAACACATTAAACCATTCACCCATATACTTCATACATGAGCCTAGATTTATTTTAAATCACATTAAACATGTTAAACAGATCCATATATGAAGATTGTTTCAAAAGTAATCATATTAATTCTATACAAAATAGATTAAGTATTTGAATGCAAGGTACATCACATATATGAAATAGATTCAAGGAGTTAATTTGATTAATTCTAATTCATAATAGAACCTATGTTTTAACCAAAAAATGTTCTTCATATATAAAATCATATTCAGATAATTAATTCTTTTGATTCCATTCAAAACAAAACCCAAAAACCAATTTCAAATTCAAATCAAAACCCAAAATTATTGCAACATATTCGAATTTAAAACATAACACAGAAATATATTTGAATTTAAATTAAAAACCCATAAATAAATTCAAATTCAAACTAGAAAAAAGAATTAATCACGAAACACATTTGAATTTAAATTAGAATTCAGAATTAGATTCAAATTCAAAACAAAATCAGAATTAATCATACTATTTTTTCTTGAACCAGAATGCACGAAATCAAATTCATAGGATTAAACTCACTAATCCTAATCAGAAATCATTGAAGCGTGATAGACAGAATAATTCATCAAATCATAATCACGTAATCAGCAAACAAAATCCTAATCTAACATTTCACAAGTAGCTCTGATATCACTATTAGGATCGGGAGTTAAACAAGTGCAGCAGAATTAACCGATCATAACCAATGGATCCATGCAAAATGATAGATTAATCAACTCTTTGACTTCGTTTCAGCTGAAGACTCTGAGGCATCCATACGAACCTACGAATCACCAGCAAACGTCTCACATCCACTGATTGGAATTCATCTCCTTTCCTTTTGTAGTGCTAGCTACGCCCTTTAAGGATTCAAAGGAGCTGTTAGGTTTTTCTGTGTTGGGGATGCGTGAATAGTCATGTATTATTACCCAACAAGCCTATTTAAATAGGTACACAGAAAATTCTAACTAATTAGGCTTTATTCCATGTATAATTATAGGCTTATTATTAGGCCTTATAATTATAACATGGAATTCCTAACTATTAGGCCTAAACATTTTGATCCATCAATTCCAAATTCATTAGTTCTATGTGTGTGATCCTACAGGCTCTCATTACATTGGTAATGATCATTAATTATGTTAATAATCATAAACAATAAGTGGTGTCTAGTAATATATCATTATTCCCTAAGTATTAAGAAAGTCAGTGATTCGACTAAACTTTTACACATGATCATCATCTATGTCCTTTTGACCTAAATATCTAGATTGAGCACGAGATATGGACTATGTCATTCCCGTATAGCCTAATCCAAAGGTTTCTTGATCCCTAAGTAAGCTAACTAAAGTAAATGTAATTGACATTCCATGTTAATTCATCTGAGTATGGCCATGTATTTTCTCAGCTTTACTTAATCAAATGGCCTACAGATGTCACTCCTGTTATATAGGAGGGATAAATTTTATCTTGATCACACAAATCCTTCCCCATGGTATGTGACATATCCAATAACTATCCTTGCATTCACTCAACCATGAGTGACATAGAGTAGTATAAAAATATGAAACTTAAATGTAGGGAACCTTGGTGATCTCAGGTTAAAGGATCGTATTAGTAATGATCACTAAGAATCACTCATAACACTTATATAACAATCTATGTAGTGTTCTTAGGATGGGTCAGTTCAGTATACAAGTTCTCTAATTTGTACTCATGTGTAGACTTAATATCTCATATATGTCACCATACATGCTAGTCTTAACATATCAAAGCAACCTAATCCTTAATGATACATGACTAGGGACATTTAAGAATATAATTATTCTAAAGTTGTTATCATAATTAAATATATTACATAGATAATATATGTATAAATATGATAATTAGAATTACCATTAAAATAACACGATTCAATTTTACAATAATCAATATCATTGGTTTTAGGGCATATACATTAACACATTTCACTAAAGTCTTATTTTCAATGTTAAGTTTGTTCAAATATCTTATTTTTCTTCTAAACCTAATAAAAAATGTCTAGCTATTATGATTGTGTAGATTTGCTTAGATTTTATCTTTTTTATTTCATTTTTTAAGGTTTTGAATGGTATGGATGTTGATATACCTTTGAAGTAGATCTATTATACATCTTTAGCAAGTTGTGTACTCTATTTTTAAAGTGCAGGTTATTCATTAAAAATAACAATTTAAAAGCATCAAACTTCTATATATCAAATATCATGTTGAAAGGATATAAGTTGAAAAATATTTCTAGTGATGTTACAAAAAATTTAAGGTAATTACGATTCATATTTCTAATACTTATATTCTATATATAATTGAGTGCATCTTTTTAATTGGTTTCTAATACTTGTTTATATTTTTTTTATTTTCTAATAACATATAAGTATTATATTTTATGTTTTAACTCTTCTAGCAATCATATAAGCCATGTAATAAATTTTTCTTTAATAGAAGCATGTAGTATTATTGTTGTAATTACAATATCAATTGTGACTTACTTATGTCTTTCTTTTGTTATAGTGAATTTCACAAAGTGTTCTCTCAATGGCGATGTCTTAGGAGGATAATATAACTTCCTTCTCTAATTTTTAGAGATATTACAATTAGTTTTTGTAATATTTATATATTATTCATTACTTTAATGTCTTCAATTTTTTAAACCTAATTAAATGTATAAAATTATTGCCACTACAATTTTCTTGTATTAAGGTATTATTTTTTATAATAAAAATATTAAGATGGGGCTTGAATACTATATTAGGTGTATAATAATATGGTTGGATAATGTTTGTGAATATTGCACTAGGATTAGTGACATATTGAAATTAAATTGAATATTAAATATTGATTAGTTAAACCAAATCGATGTGTTATATTGATTGTCATATAGGAAAGGATTTAGCTTTTCAATGGCAATTAAATAACCAATATATTAAATAAACAATAATAATAATTGTTAAGCTAACAATTGATTTCATATATTAAAGCTTTATATTTTCCATGTATTTAACACATTTTTTTGGTAATTGAACCAATATTATTATTTTTAATGATGATTAATGAACTGATATCAAATATTCAAACATACAATATCGCTCATATATACATCAATTCATAATGAACATTTAATTTTCTAAACAATTGACATTATATTGTAATTATGTAATAGTGATTCTCCAATTGAATACTTTGATTGGTGTAAATTTTAGGCCATGAGATTTGATAGACCAAATAAGGATGTTAGGCCTTTTAAGTGTGGGGATTGTAAAGCCTTACATCAATTAGATACTTAGATTTGAGATATGATGTATAAAGCACTAGGTTTAAACTATTTAAACAACTTTTATTAGTCTTTTAGGCCATTTAATTCAACCCTAGCGATTGTCTTGAGCCAATCAAGCTTCAAGGCATAGGAAAAACCTAGCTTTAAGCCTAACTAACCTAAAAAAATTGGTAAGTTAATATCCAAAAATAGGGCAAACAAGAAATACCCTAAGTGAAATAGAAATTCCAAATAGGAATTTTATTAGAAAATATCTAAATTAGAAAACTTGATAGGAAACTTGGATGAAATTCAAGGAAATGTAAAGGTCATTTGGATATGAACCTAACTAGAATTTTTATGAAAATTTTATTAGCAATAAAAATAGCTTAAAATCTAATAGGTGTAGGAAAATTTGTATAGGAATTCATTAGAATTTCAAATCCAAGTAAATTGAAAAGTGAGAAATCAAACCTAAAAATTTTAAAAAATTAATTTAAAAACTTTGAATTGACTTAAATCAATTTTTCTAGGTTCAAAATGTGTATGAGAATTTAGAAATGAAAGCTTAAAACAAGAAAGTTGAAAATTGGGGCTAATTTATAATGAACCATTTTTACTTTTCAAAATGGCTTATTTTCATTAATTTTAGGATAATAATTTTTTGAACTTATAAGGTCATTTGGACATCCTAAATGGTAAGTCATATGTCTAAGGATTTTTCAAAAAAAAATATATATAATAAGAATAAAATTGAAGATTTTTTTAAAATTAGATTTTAGGGTTATATATAAATGATTAAGTCATTTTGAAGCAAAAATTTGCTTCCTTTGGTTAGCTGAAAACAAAGAGAAGGAAAGAGGCATTAAGAGAATTCAAGTCTTTATTAATTATCAAGAGGTGAATAGAAACTCTCCCTTTCTTTTTTAGGATTATCTTATAAAAGATAATGATATTATTGAAATATTCTTCCTTGGATATCACTTGCAATATGATGATGTGTGGTTCTATTTTTGAAATTCTCTAGATGTTAATATGATGCTTGATCTTGGTATATTAATGTTAAGAATGTTAAAAAAAGATTTATAAAAAAATTTACTTAAGAAAGATGAAGATAAAAATTTGTTGAAATGAAAATAAATTTCCTAAGTGAAGTTGAATAGGGGTTTTGGTTATCCCATGTATTTAAAGGTTAGAAATTTTTAAAATTTTAATCATGGGTATGCAAAGGTCATAATTAGTATTAGGGTGATTGTATAAGAAATTGAAAATTTTTAAAAATTTTTAAATACATAAAAAACTAAGTTGTAGGTAAAATACTCAAAACTATCAATTTTAGAACCCTATTCTATTGGGGCTTAGATTTTGAATTTTTCTGAAGAATCAAATAATTGAGAAAAAATATGAAATTTTATATGATATGTAGGATATTTTTAAGATTGTGTCAAATTTTGGTGGCAAATGAAGTTAATTTGACTGCTCAAATAATAATTTTATTTTTATAACTTTAGTGCTATCCAAATTTGCCAGCTTTAAGATTATGCCTATAGTGCATTGACAAAGCCACGAAATTCATTATACAACAATTAAGTTATTCCTTATTCAACATATTGTGAATGTTATGGGAAAGTTCAAAAGCAATTGGTTTTTATTTGAATGATGAAAAATAGCTTAAATTATAAGTGGTCATATGCTATCTTGTTTTGGAAGCCTTATTTTGTTACTATATGAATAGTAACCTAAGGCTACAAAACTTGTAAATGAATAATGTTTGATACTTACTAATGTATTAAGAATATGAGATAGAATTCCAATAAATTATTAGATTATTTTGGAGTTTCTAAGACTCTAATCAATAATATGAATTCCTAATTTTTGATAAGCAGAATGTTAATAAAACTTGTTAAAAATATTATGAACATTAGTATAAGTTTGAAAAGCCATTACCATGGCTAAGAAATGCTATCATTGATAAGATGGTAAACCCATCTTGAAATAATGTTTTAAAAAGATGAGGATGAATATGAGAGAATGGCAAATTACTTAAAACATTAGCATGGTTGGTATTAGAGCATACCCATTGGAATAAATTAAATGGTTGATATTTTAACATCTTATTATTGCTTATTATGAATTGTGATGGAGGAGATATAACATTCTTTGTAAAGAAAGTGAGGTATGATTAGTAGTGGAAGAAAAATATTGGTGGCTTTATGTTAGGATCGAGAGCGAAACAAACGCAGCAGAATTAACCGACCCCAATTAAGGATCTATGTGAAACATTAGATTAAGATAGGAATTAAATTACCCTTTTTTTCAAGTGCTTGCAAGGTCTGATTTGTGATCACCCCCTTTCGACTTGCTTTCGGTTGAAAATTCTAAGGTATCCATACGAACCTGCGAATCACTAGCAAACATCTCACGTCTACTAATTGGAATCCACCTCTTTTTGTCTCATAGTACTAACTGTGCCCTTCAAGGGTTCAAAGGGGCTACTAGGTTTTTTTGTATTAGGGATGCATGAATAATATCAATGTTATTACCCAACAAGCCTATTTAAATAGATGCATAGAAAATTCTAACTAATTGGACTTTATTCCATGTATAATTATAAGCTTATTATTAAGCCTTATAATTATAACATGGAATTCCTAACTATTAGGCCTAAACATTTTGATCTATCAATTCTGAATTCATTAGTTCTATATGTGTAACCCTACAGGCTCTCATTACATTGGTAATGATCATTAATTATATTAATGATCATAAACAATGAGCAGTGTCGAGCAACACATCATTGTTACCTAAGTATTGAGAAAGTTGATGATTCGACTAAACCTTTACACATGATCATCATCTATATCCTTTTGTCCTAAACATCTAGATTGAACACGAGCACTGTTAGGAATTCGGATTATCATATGCAGCAAAAATTCAAAAATTTGATCCGAATTCTACTTAAGATCCATGCAAAAGACATAAATCAATGATTAGAGTTTTACCTATTGGGCACTCGTGTTTTTACTGATCAAAACTTAAGAGCGGATGAATCAAACACCGGCCGGAAGGTACAGTGTCTCTACGATATCCACACGGAGTGAACAACGACCTCTCACCCTCTACGAATCTGCTAGGATGTGTTTTTCTCTCTAAGAATTAGGATTGGATGTTTTCTGAGTGATTTAAAGTTTATATGGAAGCTTTGAGCGTGTTATTAAAGTACTGCCCTCAAGTCCCTTTTTATAGAACTTAGGCAAACTATAATCCTAGTCCTACTAAGATAATGCTTTCAAAATCCTAATCACACTTAACAACTCATCTTATCCTTATCCTAGAGATAATGAGGACAGATAGGACTTATCTATTAATTATCTAATATTAGATAATAATATTATCTCATATTATATTTATCTAATATTTGATAATGTAATTATTTGATATTACTTTAATATCAAATAATATCACATAATATATATATATATATATATATATATATATATATAAACATGAATTTATTATTCTTAATAATATATATATGCATGAAAATAAGTCCAATTAATTAGATATTAATATAATTAAAATCCAATTAATTATTGTCTTATTCCTACTCCTTTTGTGTGATCCTGTAGGTTTTTACTACGTTGATAATGACTCATTATTGAGCCATAGATAGTAAGCGGTATCTAGCAATACATCACTGCCACTCAAGTAGTAAGAATGTCTGTGATTCGACATCCACCTAATACATGATCAACGTTTTGCATCATAACCCCTTTTGTAATAATATCCAAATTGAACTGGAGGCATGGAATGTGTCATCCTTGTCAATGTTCAATTTATATTTCTTGATACTGAGTAGACTTAAAATAAATGATTAATATCACATATTAATTCAATTGAGCATGGCCATGCATTTCTAAGTCTCACTTAATCAAGGGGCCCAAGGATATTTCTCTTTTATACAAAAGTAACAAAATCTCATCTACATCACTCACTTCCCTCTGTACAATTTATAACACATCCAATCAATGCCCTACTTGTCATCTTGATTAAAGGTGACATAAGATAATATTAAAGTGAGTAATTTCTCATGTGTATTTGTGATCATATGAGAATAACTTATGACACGTCTATCCATGCAATATTCTCATAGTGAGTCAGTCCAGTACATTGTTCACTAGCAATGTACTCATGTATTGACTTGATATCATATATCCATGATTCGTAATCATCAGTCACTATACATGCTAGTCTCAATGTATTATTACTATCATTTCGTAATAATACTTGACTAGGGGCATTTTAGGAATAACGAAGCTATTCTAAGGATAATTATTATATTAAGTTATAAATTGTGCATAATAATAATAAAATTATAAAAAAATATAATAATTAAATTATCTAAAATAAAAC
This sequence comes from Sindora glabra, assembly GCA_020226215.1. Lineage (NCBI taxonomy): Eukaryota > Viridiplantae > Streptophyta > Magnoliopsida > Fabales > Fabaceae > Sindora > Sindora glabra. The sequence goes on along the minus strand of CM035225.1, from coordinate 54,660,110 downwards.
ATAATACATTGTGTATAACTTCAATCATCTATATGATTGATTCTAGGACACACACCAACAACATGGACTGTGTCATTCTCATATAGCCCAATTCAAAGGTTTCTTGATTCCTATGTAAGCTAACTAAAGCAAATATAATTGACATCTTATATCAATTCATCTGAGCATGGCAATATATTTTCTTAGTTTTACTTAATCAAGAGACCCATAGATGTCACTCCTATTATATAGGAGGGACAAATTCCATCTTGATCACACAAATCCTTCTGCATGATATGTGACATATCCAATAACTACCCTTGCATTCACTCAAACATAAGTGACATAGAGTAATATCAAAATATGAAACTCACATATAGGGAACCTTGGCGATTTCAGGTCAAAGGACTATATTAATAATGATCAGTAAGAATCACTCATGACACTCATATAAGGATCCATGTAGTGTTCTTAAAGTGGGTCGATCCAATATATAAGTTTTTTAACTTGTACTCATTTGCAAACTTAATATTTCATATAAGTTACCATACATGCTAGTCTTAATATATCAAACAACCTAATCCATAATGATATATGACTAAGAACATGTAAGAATTCAATTATTCTAAGATTGTTATCATAATTAAATATATTACGCAGACAATATATGTATAAATATGATAATTAGAATTACCATTAAAATAACACAATTCAAATTTACAATTATCAATATGATTGATTTTAGGACATATACACTAACACTTTATGTCTAAGGTGGTGGGGAATAATGTTAGACTAAAAATATAAGGTGAAACTTGTATATCTACTATTATCATTTTCTATGATAACATATATCGATGATATACATAAAAAAATTTCTTTATTAAATACTAAATAATAATTACATGTGGAACCAATAGAGCAAATTGATACTTATGTAGAGACCTTCCAATCTCCCCATGGCACTTATAACATACTTTTTCAATATAAAGTAAAATCTACACTTGTAAATGTAATAGTAAATTATGAAGTAATATTTAAAAAAATAGACTTAGAGTCTAATCCTATTATAATATATCTTTTTTAATCAAGTACCCTTACTTGAGAGATTCGCTAGTAATGATGTTTTTTCTTCCTCCATGAAGACAGATTTGGAGGAATGGAACCTTAATGGATCCAATTAAGAATCTACATCATCTAATATATTATGTAAATTATATTTTTGTATAAAAAAATTTGGTGTGTATTTATATATATATATATATATATATATATATATATATATATATATATATATATATATATATATATGTATGTATGTATATAACTTCAGAATTTTTAATATATATAATTTTATATTCTAAGTCTAAATATAAAAATAATTTACATGAAGATAGATCTAAAGGAATAGGATCATGATGGATCCAACTAAAAGTCAGCATCATCTAATATATTAATTAAATTATATTTCTATATAAAAAATTAGATGTGTGTATATATATATTAAACTTCAAAACTTTTAATGTATATAGTTTTATATTCTGAGTATAAACATTTGTATCCTCTAATAATATTAATTTAATAAGGATATCAGAGTACTGTAGCAACTTATAAAGATATTTATTTAGTATGCCAATACTAATTAGAAATCTTTATACTAGTCACGATAATTGTAAGATGGGTCATAACTGTAAGCTTGAACCACATGGCCTAAAAGTATAGTTTGAGTTGTCTAGATAGTTTAAGCCTAGTGTTTTATATATCATATATTAAATCTATGCATCTAATTGATATTGCGCATTGCAATTCTTTTCGAGGTGTCTTTTTGCTTTTGCCTATTCTTCTTCATCTAGAAACCTCAAAGATTATTTTATTAAACCCACTTAAGAGATTTCTCTCTTTAAATGCAAAAACTTATTTTTTTATCTCGTAAAGAGTTGAAAACCCTATCCCTGGAAATACGTGAGAGTTTTCTCTCTTTAGCTATCAAAGTAATGTGTATTTACTCTTTTTCTTCTTCTACAAGAGATTAAAGAATCCTTTACTACAAGCACTAAAGAATTTTTTTTCCTTTTTGACTATAGAAAAACTCACTAGCCTATTTATAGAGTATATTGATTCATAGGTCAAGTTAAACCTTTCAAATAGGTTGACCTATATTTCTTGGAAGAATAAAAAAGACTTTGAATAATATATTTAGTATAAATTAAATATAAATATAATTTTTACTTAACAATATGAACATAATTTTAAGAAAGTGGTTGGGATTTTATTTTATTTTTTAATATTTGCAACATAAGTTCCCTTTTCAATTTCCAAGAAGGAGAAGGAATTAAAAAATAATTAATAAAATATAAAAAAAATTAAATTGAAATACTTATGATAGATACAAGGAAAAGCTACATTTTTGTCACTTATGGTTTTATCAAATTTCACTTAATGCACTTGTAATTTTGATTATCAATACTTTCCTTATCTAAATTATTTTTATCCAATTTTTCAATAGACCAATTAAGTAAAATTATATTGTACAAATTTTTTTATATTTATATCGATTAATATTGAAAATTCTCAATAAAGACCAAATTATATTAATCTTACCTCCTTATTTTAATTACACATCTTAAATGAGAATATATATATATGGGGGGCATGGGTGAGAAAAAGAATGAACTAAAACGCTTGACATTCATAAATATCAACATTTGTACATTCCATTACGAATAATTTTGTAAAGAATATAATAATAACATATAGTTTATATACCTAAAATAAGGAGACATGGCTAATATATATTTTTAGTCCCTATTGAGAATTTTGGACACCAATTCATGTAAGTATTAAAAAATTATAATTTATTTTATTGTAATTTCATTTGAGTTCACTTAACCCAATTATTATGAAATATGTCACTAAAGATTGGATGCAAAAAAAATTAGAAGAATAAAGTGTTAATATTGAAAAGCATAAATAGCCAAATTATGACACTTGAAAATACATGTGAATTAAATAAAAATTGATGAAATTATAGATGGATAAGGTGTAATTTTCTCTAAATATAATACTAGAAATTGATTTTATGAGATTAAGTAGGATTTAATTTTTTACCTATAATTTTTTTCTCAATCTAAGTCAAAAAGGAAACAAATAAAGATAAATAAAATAAAATAAAGCCTTAACTAAATAAGGTTGATGTGTTGGCAGCTTAATAGTATAGTGGCACCTAATATAATTTTAAGCACTTTGTTTCCCTATCATATTTAGTGTTCAAATCCAAAACTTTGTGTGTTTTCACTAAGTGGTAACCTTTGGAACTTTATTTTCTGTCATGTATGGAGTTCAAATTAAGAATTTTGTATATGCACATTAAGTAATAACCTTAGAAGTTTTGCTCTCCATCATGTTTAAAGTTTGAATCCAGTATCTTTTATGTGCAATGCATTAATTGGATTATTAATTTTATCATTATGAGAAAAAAAAGGCTAATGCAGCGTTAATAGAAAAGAAGACTTAAAAAAGAGAGTGTATTACTATTTGAAGTTCAATGCGAATGTGTGCCTAAATTAAGATTTATACAAGTTTTAGTACCATGAATCTAGATTAACATAATTTTTTATATAAATCATTCATTAATATTACTATGCATTTAGATTGACACAAATAATTTATATATCATAAAGTAAAATTTATTATACAAATTTACATTAATTTTGTATAAAAAAGGTAAATTCTAAATTATCTACAAATATATGATAATAATTTTAATAAATTCTTTGGTCTTTATTCTATCTTTATTTTTTTTTTCAAGATATATTTAAGACATATATGTTGCTCTTTATTTCCAACATAGAGAAATGCTTATGGATAAATATTTTTACGACCTCAACAAATGCTAAGTATATAATTGTAACTTAATGGTTCACACATTAAATTTTTCTCTTTCGTATTTTAGTGGTTTCTTTTATGAAATTATTTGAAATCCAATCTCAAGTACCTATCTATTATTAATTATCAATGAACTCCACAGTCATAGTTCATAAGTGATTAATTATTTATAGTAGTTTTCCCTCGAGAAAACAAATATTATTTATTTATTCATATATATAATCAATTTATATAGAGGTAATGAAAAAAATAGAAATACATAGATTATCTCAAACTTGATTTCTATGGTATATAATAAGGATACACCAATGTTCAGGATCAATGTTGACATTCAAAAGAGGAAAAGAGTACTATCAAATTTTCATATAGTTGTTTATGGAAACTTTCATAATGGATAATGTAATTTTAATCTTCAATATTAAATGTACCTATACTCTTGTGACACTAATTAGGGTGCCCATGGCTTTTGTAGGGTATACTTAAATGACATTGAATAAACTTTCCTACCATAACTATATACATAAATTTACATTCTTTGCACCAAATGGTTAAATATTAATTAGATAAGCCCACCAATAATAAAATCATCATTACACTAAAATGGGGTAAAGGAAGAATCAATAGTGTGGTCTTATAATTCAGTTAAATAGTTAAACTATAGGTGATAGGAATGTTAATATCATGCTTTAATACTTTACTCTATTGTCTTATACATGATTTTAGACTATTATTTTAGAATATCACCTATTTATTAATATATTAAGCACATTTTAATGCACTAGTTTTTGGTTAATCAAATGGTGGCTATTTTTTCGCTTTTAGATTCATGAAGTATTGATGACAATCATTAACGGATAAAGATAGGTTATGAATACCATTTAGCAACTTCCATATTATTTTGGAGATTTCATATGGTTTTCAACAATAAATTTTGTAACTCTTACTTTGTTAAAAACTACATATTGCATATCAATTTAGTTACCGTAGGCTACTTATGCAATTCTAGATGTCAAAATAACTAAATGGCTTTTTTCTACGTGGTTTTAAGTTTTGAATATTGTGGAATATTGTTCTTTAGGATTATGAAGGAAAACTTATGTGGGGTAGTGCTTTGTTAGTAATCATGTCAATATATACACCTAGTAAGGGAAAAAATAAAATAAAAAATATAGGGCATTCTTTCATATTACTTAAAACTAAGGTAGTATGCATACAATCTTGTGAATTTTGCAAGACTTTCTTATGAAAATTGTAATATTTTATATAAAATTTACAATTTTTTTTATAAAAATATAAAGCATTCTTCCATGTTACTTAAAATTGAGGTAATATGCATACAACCTTGTAAATTTTACAAGACTTTCTTATAAAATTTGTAATATTTTACACTAAATTTACAATTTTTTTTTATAAAATTTTGTGACAACTATGAAATCTTCCTGTAACCCATCATTATTTTGCATTGCAAGATTTATAAAAAGAATTACAAAATCTTATGAAAAAATTATAAATTTTCATGAATAGTTACTCTTTCATATGGAAAAATGACACATTTTATGTAAAATATTTCAAGTTTTCTCAAAAACTCACAATTGATTCTATACATACTATCTTAATTTGAGGTGATATATAAGAATTTCTGAAAAATTTATATGCAATTAGCATGGTTAGAGAGTGTTAAGAGAATGTTGATGGTAACATGCCAATGAAAAACTTCTATAAAGTGAAAGATGTATTTTAGAAAGGTAAAATGCAATATTATAGCTTTGATAAGAAATCAAGGGTTCAAAAATTATAAATAATAAATTAAAAAATAATTTTAAATTTGTAGCCACCTATTTTCTTAATTTTCTTAATAAGAATAATGATGTCATACTTTATCCTTTAACATACATTTTATACTTTATAGGAATCCAATACCACCTGGCTTTGACATATATTTTGTTATATTGTAATAAATGCAACAACAAATAAAGTAAGATGTCACATCCTAAATATTGAATTTGTAACTTAATTGGGTTGCTTGGCAATGACCCAAGAACTTTGAGATTTCTTTCCCTTTCATAAATTACTTGTAAACTCATTTTAAAGCCAAACTTCAGGTAATATATAAAATCCCAAAAGAAAGCATAGACAAAGTTGGGCAATTTTTGAAAATATGATGCAAGTTTAGTTTCTTTTGGTCTAAATTTAGTAAAGCTGAAAACATGCTTCTAAATGTAAAATAATTCTCGGATTTGTCTGCTTAAGTAACTGATATCTCTGAAGTTCAATTAATGCCATATAGTTGATAACGATCAGTGGCGGAGGTAGAAACTTTAATATAGGAGGGCCAGAGTGAAATATTTTAAAATTCAGGAGGATTAACATAGATTTTCATAATATATATTATATTAAATTTTAAAAAAGAGGTGGGCCAGGGCCCAGTCCTACCCCCTTTGGTTCCGCCGCTAATAACGATCATCAAAATATTAGAAGTCTACACAAACTGAGACTCTTCAATCATTAATCATCTACATATTAAAAGAAGGGAGGAGTACAATGATGCTCATTGAATAAAAAGTTTCCTTTTGACTTTGAGTAGAAACCTTTTATTGTTTGCACAACACAGTACAATACATATAAGCATTCAGTCATGTACTAGTAATAATTAAACATTATGCATATTTCTTTCGGTTTTATTTTTCATTTTGCCTTTACCCTAAACAATTACTTGGTCTAATCCATTAGTTTAAACTTTTGGTTCAAGATTTGCATCAGGTGAATCTTCCTCACTCTAATCATTTATAATTTTATGGTTTAAAATTTATTTCAACCAAAGTATATGACTAGCAAATTTTCTAATACTATTTGTCATGCCTTGAGATTGGTCTAAGATGATTATAAAATTGATTTAATGGTCTTAAAAATCAATTTGAGTTGTTTAAATAATCGAGTTCAATGCTTTATATATTATTTTTATCTCTCATGTCTAACTAGGGTTTCACATAATCATTTATATTTTTTTATGCCCACCCTAACATACTATATTCTTTAATATTGGCTTACTTGCTTCCTTATATTCTAGACTTATAGTCATTCAAAATCATTTCAAGCTATCGATTTAGTGCACAAAGCTATCCTCGTTCCTCAAGTTGAATTAAGCTGATTACAAAATACAAGAAAAGTTCTTACTCAATTTGGGGGGAGAGTAATCTCTTGAGTAGGCCTAGATTTACAATTTGTTTCTGTGAAATATGTGAATCTCACAAAAAAAGTAAAGTATACATTCATATAATAGGCAAATACTAACAATAATCCTATGATTATTATTAAGCATTAAATACATGTTCCTAACTAATCAAATTAAATATTTTGTTTCTATTTTTAGTAATATAATAAATGATAATACATTAAATAATTTATTAAAATAGAAATAAAATATTAAATATACTTATAATAAAATTATATTTAATATTTTATTTCTATTTTAATAAATTATTTAATATATTATCATTTATTATATTACTAAAAATAGAAATAAAATATTTAATCTAATTAATTTAAGATATGTATAACAACCACCGAGACTATTATCATTTGCCATTAAAATATAATCATATTATATGGAAAACTAGGGATGAAAATTGATTGGTTAGGATCGGTTAAACAATCTAATTCCACCTATCTAAACCAAACCGTTCACTAAAAAATACAAATCGAATTCGATCGAATAATATTCTTTAACCGAATTTAACCAATCAAGGTGGTTTATAATAGTTAAGGACAGATTTGATCGAATTTATTATTAAATAATGAATGCAAAGTGAAGAAAGGATTTGAGTTGAAAAATATAAAGCATTCTTAAAATGACATCATTTTTTATAATTTTAGCAAAGTTTTTAGTCGGATTCGGTTAATAACGGTTAGTACGCTTCCACACGTAATCGACTGAACCCAAAAATATTTTTCATTTTTTATTCTAAAACAAATCAAAATCTTTGTTTAATCTGCTTTCTCCTACCTATTATTGGACGGTTACAGTTGGTTAGTGTCGGATTAAAGAAAAAGTGCCACCCCTATGAAAAACCAACATAAATCAAGTTTTGGCTTATTTATTTACCTTTTATTCGAATTTTAGGTCGGAGGTGCAGAAGGAATCTTTCTCTAGCAGGGTCTCGGGAGTCCCTAATATAGAGTTGTACTTCATAAATTCTGAGACAAACTGCCTTGTGCCAACCCGGCTTCTGTTATGAAGTGATCCTCTTTCCCAATTCTATCAAAGAAACAATGTATTGCTTTTTTTTTTTCTTTTTAATATATGTCTACGATAGATATTAACTGCCTTTTGAATCTAATTTTCAGTCAATGATTTTAGTGCCCGTTGGAATAAGTTCACAAAGAGAGATTTAGGATTAACAATTTTCTCTTCTTCAGATGCAGCCATCAGTAAACAAACAGCAAGAATATCAGAATATACCAAGGATTTCACCCAAAAATAACACCCAAAATTCAGTTAGCAAATAAAAAGAAAGAAAGAGGGGAAACAATATATATATATATATACAATCAAGCAGGGAGACTCAAAAGATGTCGGAAGTGATGTGGCTGGAAGCACGTCGCCGGAAAGACCTGTAAATGCCCTCAAACACCACCAGAATTTAATGACCTATTGGCTTAGTTAAAATGAACTATTTCTTAACATAAAGCATCATATTTATACAAAATGCAGGGAACAAAATTCCGCCAAGATCGTCAAGAATTAATCAGGGTATATTCAAAAATAATAAATCAAATTTACATGAAAAGATATTGCACCTTGGAGTAAAATATGAATATGCTATATTTTCATTCTTGTATACTCTACATAAAATTCCTTGAACTGCAGAAATAAAAATTTGAGGAAAAAAAGTCATTAACCTGCCCTACATTTTTTTTTTTTGAAGAAAAAGAAAAATATCACGAATTCTACACAGCACTGTCAACAAGATAAGTCATTAGTGCCATAGCTGATTGCTTGAAGGCTTGAATCAGACATATTTGTGACCCATCTCATAGGGCCAATTGATTCTCCTGCTGCAATATTATAAGCATAAGAAGGCCATCTTACGTCAGCTCCACACATGCTGTTTGCACCCATTCTAACCATCTTATGTGTTCTTTCAAGAACTACAAGGCTAGAAAATGTAGAAAAACTGTTCCCCACAAAGATATCAGCCCTTAAACACACTTCATAGTCAATGGCGGACTGGATTTGATACGGATACTTGCCATAAATTCCATCAACATCAAGTTTCTTCTTTTCAAGAGGAAGAAAGCCTTCTTCCCAACCTTCCAATATGGAAGAATCATTAAGAAGTTTATCTGCAACTGCGAGATAAACAACAGCTGGAGTCTTCAGGCCTTTAATGTTCTTGACTCTCTCCATGACCTCTTTCTCGCTACTACAGATTTGATTTGTGCTCAATCTTTGCTCTAGCTTTTTACAATGAATCATCCAATCTATTTCTATCCTCATGTGGACAGCAACGTATGGCAGAGGCTCGATAGAAGGAGTCTCTGAGATTATGCTGTTTTTAACTGATTCGTACAAACCTCGAATCTTATCTCTTCCAAATGTTCTAATCTTAGACACAACCCTTTCTGCTTCTTTAGCAATCTCATCTGCCAATACTAAGCACCCAAAACCCTTAGCATAGTCCTTCACAGGCCAATGATCATGCCACAGAAATGGGTTTTTTCCCACTATTCGGATTACCTCGTAGCCATCAAATGACTCTTTGCTATATTCTATCAATTGATCTAAATCTCTCTCCGCCGTCCACTTCCTTCCACTCCCTTTTGGCATTTCAAGTACTTGTGTCTTATTCAAAAGATTGGAGTATTGGCCCAATCGAACAAAACCCCTGCAAAGCCTATTAAATTTCTCATATTGGAATACCTTGTCAAAGCAAATGGGTTGCAAGAGGTCAATCTCTTTGTAGAAGAGGAAGGCACTAAGGCTAGGCATCAACAAAGTTCGATTTAGCATTCTTGCAGTAAGACAAGCCCTTGCAAATGCTATCTTCTGGTTGTTTAATCCCCCTACAATCTGCGGAGTCTCCAAAAACTTATCTTTCCGGATTCCAAATTCAGAGCTTAATTCTATGTAATGGTTGTGGACATATACAAACCCCTTTCCCTCAATCCAGCGAGAGCCGGGGAATGTAGCAAGCAAAAGAGCTCTAAGGATCAAAGCAATGACAAGCAAAAGCACGCATTTGAAAGTTATTGAATTTGGAATGCTTCCCATTAACTTAGCTTACAATCAGAAAACACTTCCATGTAGGTAAAAAAAAAGAATCTCACTCACGTACACATAAGAAAGGTAGTTCCAAATTCCAAATTTGAGTTGTCAGACACGTAGTGGTGTCTATTCTGAAAGGACTTACAGTGTAGAGTAACTGTGAGGAAAGGCAGTAAGCCAAGGTCCACTACTTGATATCTTCATACAATCTGACCCCTGGTTGTTGCAGAGGACCAACAGAATCCCTCAACACTATTGTCGAAAGATCAAAACAAAAACAAGAGTCAGAGAATGTTTTCATAGAAATCCACAGAAATTGTAATGCGAACGAGACAAATCTTTACTTCAAGTTAAAAAAATGTTCTTCTACGAGGTCATCGATAATATAAAAATTACTTCTCCAATAAAGTTGATTCAACAGCAATGCATTCGAAATCAGAGAGAGAGAGAGACGAGCAAGAATATCAGAAAGCCCTTAAAAAAAATCATAATAGGACAGAAGTGATGCTCATACGATCCTCTGTGACACATATTTTCAGAAAAGTAACAAGCGCCTAACAGTCTATCTCTGCTAGAACCCAGAATTCTGAAAGGAAAAAACAGCATTATCAGAAACAATCTACTTATGCTAGATAAGAAAAAATGCAACGTTGGTAAATCCGAAATTTCACGTTAAATTTACTTCTGCAAAATTTGAAGTGAGAGACAAAATTTCATCAAGAAGCAATGTGAATTCAACCCAATTCGAGACAGCGATAAAGAAATCAGAACAAAGAAAGACCAGAAAGCACAAGATATGAAACAAAAATAGGGATGATCAAGGTCAAGGAAAGGAATCCAGAAAAGATCTGAATTCCCCTTGAACCAAAAGCAACTCCAGCTAAACCTTTAACGTACAAAAGCAACAGACTTGTGATAACCCAAAATAATTAATTAATTCAAAAGAGAAAAAGAAGCAGAGAGGAGCCAAGAGAATAAACAAGGGAGGGGAAAAAAACAGAAATAGAAAACGAGTGCACAGAGAATGTGAATAAGGATTTGCTCTGGTGGGATGATTCTTGGGAGTACAGAAGAGGAATCAGAGAAGGGACAGACGAAAGAGGAGTGAGGCAAAACGACATGTGAGATTTGGCGTACCACCAGAGCCGGAAATAGAAAAGTTGAGGTTCCAGATAGAGAACATTGTGCAATTTGCAAATTCGCTCTTGAGGGGGCATGCTTGAATCAATAGTTTATTAATAAATTAAATTTATTTTTGTTTTTTATTTACGTTCAAGGTCTCCAATAAATTAAAGAATTCTTTTGAAGATTTGAATATTGTAATTCTAAAAAGAATTCTTATAATTATTCATCTTTGGGGTTTGAGCCATTTGTGAGATACCATTTTGAAAGAATTAGAATTCTAATGTTGCTTTAGGTTAAAGATATAAAATTATAAGATTGAATTTACAGTATAATTTTAAAAATCAGACCATATCAACTAGTTAAATCAGTAAACTAATTAGTGAGTTGGTTTGATTATTTTTACTAGATAAAAAAATCTATGTAAATCAGTGTGAATCAATCAAAATTAATTAGAATCGATGTGAACCGGTAAAAATTGATCAGAATTAATTAGTGAATCAATTTTTTATGAGTTTTATATAATTTTTATAAAAAATAAAAAATTTAATATTTTATAATACATATAATGTAATATCTTCACAATCTCATATCAATTGAATTTATACTTTTTTATAAAATATTTTAACACAAATTATTGAAATATCTATTATATTTTATTACTTATTATTTATATCATTAACTTATATTATATTTTTTTAATTTCAGCATAATTTTTTATTAAAAATATTTATAATACCAACATATATATATATATATATATATATATATATATATATATATATATATATATATATATAATTTATATTTTAAATTCAAAATCAGTTGAACTAGTGAATCATTGATTGAATCAATGAATCGCTGATTTCTTTGATTTAATGACTAATTTTAAAAATTATGATTTATAAAGTAAGTGGATTGATCTAAGTGGGAAAAAAAATAAAAGGAGGATTTTTTTTTAAATTTGATAAATATTGGTTGAACATGTATTTCATTATAATTCATTATAGGATAGCGCTAAATGTGTAGAAGAAAGAATACATTGATAAAGATATTTTTTTTCCAAATTGAAAATTCTTTAAATTTAAAATTCTTTGAAACTCAATTTATTATCATTACATCAACTAATTATTAGTAAATTTAATTTATTATTATTATAAATTAATATAATTTACCTACATATTATTATGTTATTAAAATACTGTTGAAATTCTTTTATTCTTAATAAAAAATTTAATTATTTTTTAATTTTTAATGACATGACAAATTTGTACAGATTTTATTTATTAGAAGACATTTCAAATCAAATGCAGCAGTCCAGTTACTAGTTATGCTCAAACTTTATCACTTAGTAGTGCTGGTCAGATAACATACATTTATTGTTTGATATTAAGTTTATTATAAAAATGACAAAATTTCGTCAAGAAAATAAAAATGATAAAAGTAATTCGTAAAATTTAAATTATATGTAACTATATAGAAATTTTTTATGATTTTCAATCAAAAGTTTGTAAATAATAATACTATTCAATGTGAGCTTCAAAAGGATTTTATTATCTTGAAACTGAAGGTTGCATTTGTCTCTTCAAAATTTACTTCCGCCGGAGAAGAAAAATGACTATATTGCATCGGAAACTCATAAGTTTATTAAAAAAATCATAATTTTTTAAAATTTTATGAAAAGCAATTTTTTTATATAAAGCTATAATTTTTTTGCAAAATCTTTGTGTTACAACTATAATTGACAAAATTGTAAATTTTTGTTTATTTATTGCTTACAAAACTTGTAAGAAAATTTATATTTTTTAGAGAATGGTTAAAAGTAGGAAATATTTTTAAAATTTTTCATTAAAAGAAATGTGTGCACAGAAACGTTGCTTTATCAGTAAAAACATGGTAATCTTCCATGCATAATATGCACAATTCTAATAAATATGGGAATTTTTATTTTTTATTTTTTCCTGAAATCAGCCGTGTATGAGTTCAGAAGGTTCTTGGAACAAAGGAGACGGATTTAAAAAAGGGCATTGGCAGTTGCCATTTTGGGACCCCCGTCAAGTTAAAGTCAACAATGAGCTGCGGCCAGCCAGCAACTGGATTATGGGGCCAACCTCAGACAACAGTGGTGGGAATAAAAGGTTCTATTTTTTTTTAACTGTTTTTAAAAATAATTTTTATTTTCTAAAAACATAAATTTTTTATTGGTGAATTATTTTTAATTTTTTTAAATTATTATTTTAAAAATAAAAAATAAGAACAAATTATAAATATTTTTTAATTTTATTTTTATTTTTATAGCATTTTTGTAATTAAATACATTTTTTACTTATTTATTTTACCTTAAATATTTATTTATTATTTTTATTAAATTTAAAAATAACTTTTAAGAATAATTTTTAAAAACAAAAAATAAAAACATGTCCAATTACGCTCGAGATTAAATTTAGATTAGATATCAACTTTAACTATATAAATTTATATTATCATTGTTGGGTTTGTGCATTTATGTAAATGTCTATTGTCTTTATGTTATTATAAAAGAATAATCTTCACCAAAAAATATATTGATATAAGAATAATATATATAATAAAAGAAAAAAGATAGGATCGTTACATAACACCATGTCTCAATGTATGGTCACATAACACATTTTATCCCATAAATAATAATACAAGCTTATTAATATCACATATCATAAGGTAAGATGCCTCAATTTGTCATTTCATAGTCATTAATTCATGTATTTGTCACATAAATATCATAAATTATCTTATCTCAATACTTATGATCATTACATTTCACATTAAACCCCTTAGGTTTCATGACAAAACAAAGTAAATTGGGCATAATAAACTACATACTCAATTATAAAAGTCTTGAAAACAATTCTAGGGTCCATAATCTATTATGTAGTTAATTATCAAGGCTTTAGAACAATTTTTAAAGTTTAATAATTAATTATATAGTTCATTATAAGTCTCTAAAAAAATTTTTAAGGGTCTATAGTCGACTATCAATCTCTAAAGAGTAACTCATTGTCACATAGTCAACTATGCTTATTCAAATTGTACATTTTAGGGTATAATCGACTACTATTTAGAATTTTATAGTTTCTTTGAACTTTTCACTATTCATCTAAAAAGTTTTACCATTTAATGCATTTATTATTGAACTAAATATCATGGAATCATATATAAATCAACATAATTTTAATAATGCCATTTTCTTCATTAAATTAAGCAAACATCGTCAAACAATACATTAATTAAACATTGATACCTATATATTCACAAAAACCTTGAGTATACAATTTAAGCTTAAATCCTTAGAATATAGCAAAAAGAAACAGACTATTTACTTATTTCACATGGAAGAAAATGCTAAAAGATAGATTTGATGCCTTTTAACTCTAATTATAACAAAAAAATCAAAGATTTCTTGTGTTAAGGTTTTGAATTCTTGTTAGAACCAAAACTCCCTACATATCACTAAACTAGAAGGAAAATGAAGAGGAATCCTTGCAATATGGATATTCTTATCTTTGTTAGATGAAGAAATTAAAGAAATGTAATGTCCCCTTGCTTTGATTTGGAAGAAGAAAAGATGAAGAAGTAAGAGGAGGAGAGGTAAGGTTTGGGAAGGCTGGGAAAAATGAGAAAGGGAAGGAGGTTGATGATCATAAAAAGGAAATAGTGTCTAAGAGTAATTTTGAAAATATTTTCTAAATCTTCTTTATACTCGCATACTTATTCATAATAACTTAAAACTTTTAACTTTATTATTATAATTATTTTTTTTCATTTATCTCTCACTAAATTTCTATTTCACAATTTATCAGAATATTAAATATTATTTTTCTCAATCATTTACTCTTAGTCATTTACTGAAAAATTTTGCTTTACACAATCAAGTTTTATTTCACATAAGAGCATGCCAATTATTTTTATTATTCTCATACTTAAATAAATTCCATTTTATTATATTTTAAGGGGCATAATATTTGATAAGCTTAAGTAACTAAAATATGACTAATGAAAAAAATAGATTTTAATGTAAATGTCATAAACTTTAAGCTATTTAAGTTCAATCAAAGCATATTTTCTATGAAAAAATATTTAAATTATAATATATTTTTATTTGAATACATAATTATCTCTTTTCATCATTTTATTAAAGAAGAATTTGAATTTAGAAGAATTCAAATTTAAATTTAAGTATATTATTATGTTATGTTTAAAGAGAAGTTTAAATAAAATTTGATATTAGAGAGGATATTTGTGTAATTTTACTAAAATTCATGTGAGATCAAATATATTTTTCTAGCCACAAAAATGTACAAAAAATTATATTTATTTTTTGAAAAATTTTATAATACACCATTGACACATATTGTGCATTAATGCATCGCTAAAATGAAGAGTATGAATTTGTTAATGGGTTGCAAGTAGAACCGATAATCACATATCAACCATAAATTAATATGACGATATATCATTGCAGAGGCAAGAGTCAGATGTATATTCCCTTTTAAAGAAAGGAGAAAAATGGAACTTTGAACCCACCTCATGCCACCCTGTGGGCCTACTCGCACATTTTATAGTTAATAAATTGTATAAAATTATCAAACTCATAAAATATTAAATTATTTGCACTATAATAATAAAAATATTTATTTTATGAATAAAAATAGTGATTGGCGGGTTGGTTCTCATAGTTTACAATTTATATATTATATTAAATTAAATAATCAAACTTTTAATATATTATATTATTCCAATGAATTTTTAATATATTAAATAATTGAACCTTTAATATATTATATATATAAAATGACAGGCTCGTAGGCCTGCCTACATCGACGTAGTTCTGCCCGCACAAATCACCTCATTTAGTGGAGCCGAAATTCTTAGATGCTTCCTATCCCATACTGGTACTGCATGTGCGTTGTGCGAGGGCTATTTCTGCATCCTACCTGCTGCCTACAAACCGGTCTCCCCTTGACATGTACTTGCAATGTACCTTTGATGGAGGGAGGTGTGGACTAGGTTTTATTTGTAGGTCCATTTTTTTTGGCAAAAATTATTTTTTAAAAATTTAATTATAAAATATTACGGTAATACAAAAATATTTATTTATTTAATATTAAAAATAAAAATATTAAAAATATAATTTTATTTTAAAAAATAATTTTTTTATTATTATATCACTAAATGTTATAATTTTTTAGTTATAATATATAAATAATATATTATTTTTTAATTTATACAAATAAATATGATTTTTCAGCTAAAAAAGTATTCCAATAAAACATATGGAATCATAACTTAATATAAAGAAATAGAATAATTCATTTTTATAATAAGTTTAAATTTAATGCATTATTAATATAATATATTTTACATTATTAGTGAATAAGAAAATGATACATAATTAAAAAAAGGCAATAGCAATTAATAATTTTTACTGACAGTAAAAAAATTTAATATTTTTTTATTAATATAATAATATAAGAATGATTAATAATATAAAATTAATTTATATCAACAATAAATCAAGTTTAAATCTTCACGCAATTAATATATGGATTTTCAACTTATTTTCTTTTACATATTCGATGGCATTTGAGAAAATGCAACAAAACTTTTAATTTCACGCCTCAGACGCTTGTGTCTATTAAATGTCATTCTTAAAAAGGGTTAATATTAAGAATAAAAAATAAAAAATAAAATAGATGTAAAAATATGAACATCAAAGTAACGTGAATGCAAGTCAAAATTGGTTGAAATGGGCCGTAAGGTCACCCGGAGGACGAGGGCGGAGGTGGACTTGGAATGGATCACGTGCAATCATGTGGCCCGATGTAGTAAATTAAACTCCGCTAAATTTTTCACGCTCCATGACACGATGGACAAGAGTTTGTTACGTTGGCGGTTCTGTTCTTAAATAATGTGGGGCTAGGGACTTGAACTTAATTTGATTTAATTTTTATATCAAAATTGAATAATAATTTTAAGAGGATTAAATGTAAAAGATATGTATATTAGAGAAATTAAGAGCGTATTTAAGCTTTAAATTAACTGTGTATAACTTATGCGTATGAGGGGTGAAAAATTTTTGCAATCTTCAAATTTTTTTAAAAAAATTCTTAATTTTGGAAAGTCTTGAAAATGTTTTTAATTCAAATAAATTTAAAATAATTTGATAGAACTATTTGCATATAAAACATAACAAATTAAAATAGTTGTACAAAGTAAAAAATGAAACCTCATTTGCTATTGAAGCGCTTTGACCCCCCTCAAAAATTTTTAAATACATTTTCTTTGAAATTTTTTATCTTTTCAAATATATATATATATATATATATATATATATATATATATATATATATATATATATATATATATATATATATATATATCCAAAACTTATAAATATTTTATATAAAATTTTAACAATTTGCATTTTAATCACCCTAAAAATTTGTAGCTAGCTTCCCCATGTGCAAAGCTACTAACTCAAGTACACATAATCAATGCATCATGAAACACATTCATATGTAGATTGGTTCGTTCTTTCAACCATTAAAACTTCAAGCAACAAGAAACAATGAAGCAATATATATTTTACAAACTTCATTAGTAAAACAGAACGCGTTCGATTTTCAAATGTTCAATACCTTGGAACCAATAGACCAATAATTTCAACAGTATTTACCAAGCGATTTAAAATACACAACTCAAGTTAATCAACACCAACAGTTATATAACTACCCTAACATAATTGGCTAAAATACGTGGAGACTAGGGCAAAAGAAATTAAACACAGAATTACAGTAATTTTCCCTTGAAGATCCATTTTAAAGAGCACAGGAACTATTACGTGTTTGCAAGCATGTGTTTCTAGTATTATTTTCTCTAAGATTACATCAAATCTATTATAAGTTTTTATAAAACCTTGGGATACAATATCTTCTCTTCTTTAAGATTTCTCACTCAAAAATATTTCTAAATATATTTCACCAGACAATTTCCTTATGAGTATACAAAATTATTAAAAGTTATTTCTTGTAATACTTTTTTTTTTTTTTGTAACTGAGCTCTCTAGAAATAGAGCAGCTCAGCCCTCCAATGGAGGGATAATTTCTATTGATTCTCCGTAATGCTCTTACAAACCAACACTGCAAGATTTTATAACAGTCCCGTGCATGATTGGAATATAACCCACCACCCAAGGAGACTTGGGTGACACTCAGACAATAGAAAATAAGGAACTAAAATAAATGATAAAAATTTATAAATATACACCCCTGTTGAGATAGTGTGTTACCAGCCCACATAACCGAAAAAAAAAAAGCATATTATGAGAAATAACTTCTTTGGCAAAAGAAAAAACAATAATTTTATTTATTTTTTATAATCTCTAATAATTATATTTACTCATATATAATACATAATTCAAGATTTTTTTTATCAAAAAGAATCCTTACCATTCACACAAAAGATTTAAGTGATAAATTAACTCAAATCTGATAGATAAAATAATGAAACACATAACTTCACAATAAGAACTCAAACATTAATTTTTAACTTCTTACTGCTCATTAAAAAAAAAAATACTATTTGAATTTTGATCCTTACTAACTGAATTCTGGATTCATCAGTGGGGATAGCGTCAACGTGAGGCGTTAAAATATCCATTACGGTCTTGAAACATGGTAATCTCCAGGCAAGACAGTTTATCCAAGCACGTGCACCAACAGAACTGGCTGGTTGTATATGACAAGACGTTGAAGCTCCCCAGGACGTAGTCTTCCTGTTTCAACGTAGGTTTCGAGTTGGGGTGGTAATTGAAGCTCCATGAGAGGTAATAGTTGTGGTAATTTTGGAGATGAGGTAACCCCGCCTAGTATACAACTCGGATCAAACTTATATAAATTTAGATCGTAAGTAGCCAATTCTTATAATATAAATAATAAATGAGAATTAATTTAAAATTAGGATTAACCCAATTTTTTTTAAAAATTTATATTAAGTTTTAAAAAATTAATTAAAAAATAATTAATTTATAAATTATTATATATATTAAAAGATTAATTTTATATTATAATAAAATGATAATAAAATTCAGTAAAATACTTAATTAATAATTAATAATTAAAAAACTTGTAATAATAAGTAATAAATAATTAAATTTAATAAATATATTTATAATTAAAATTATTAAACAATTTAATGCATCATAACTGCTGCTATTCATCCATTCCTGTCTGCTTGAATTCCATTTGCGTGCTCTGCTTGAACCAAATGTGGCTGAAAGCACATTTTACAAAGTATAAAAATATGAATATAGATCTTCTCATTTTTCTTTTAATTTTGTTTTTGTCAGGTTACAGAATGATAGACACAAATTTATCTGTATAATAGGGACTAGAATTTCCTTTTATGTCCAATAAGTTAACCCATAAATAGTATTGGAATGTAGAATCCCATTTTATATATAATACAATTCACAAAAAACGTGTTTATCTAAGAGAATGACCAAAAAAAAAATAAGATTCAAATCTTGAGAAAATAAATTATACTCACCTTTTTTAGGATTAGTATAATTATTACATTCACACTTATTGTATTTTCGGGAATTTACATCAATATATCTTTTCATATATATATTTATTTGTTTTCTATTTTAAATATATACTCACTGAAGTGCTTATTTTTAAAATAAAAAAATATTATTGCAATTAGATTAAAATTTGGGAAAATCAGTGTAATTTGTTTATCTTCAAAATAAAGAAGATAATAAGTCACTTCGTCTAAAACTGCTTTGGGAGTTTAGCCTATGAGCCTAGTGGGCCATTCATGAGAATTTGATGATGGTTGCAAGAGTAATAGCAAAATTTAATAGCGGTAAGAATAATGTAACCAGCGTAATTGCTTTAATATAAAATTAAGGTAATATAATACCAAGTCAGTAGTTAAATTATATTCAAATTTTGGGCTAGATTATTAACAAAGATAAAATTTGCATTAATTTGCAGGCCAAATTAAAAAGACCTGTTCAGGCCGACTGTAATAATATGCAAAAACACCTTGTTACCATAGAAAAAAGGCATATCATAAGATTTAGATGCTCTCTTTTTGATTTGATCATTTTAAATGAAAATTTTGAACAAATTTATATAGTTTTTTACAAGAATTTTATTTTCATTTCACTTCAAATGATAAAAGGATAGAATCACTTACTGCCTAACTTGAATGAGATTGTGCAGAATGTTCATCTCCAAAGTCTATCGGCTAAAGAATTTTTTTTTTTTCTTTTTAGTGTTTAAAATAATAGCCGAGTGGGACAATTATCCGGGAATTGGATCATCAAAGGATTTCTTTCTTCCTAACAAAGTTCAACTCCGGAATTCAAAATATAAGCAAAATTCCACAAGTTTTTCACTGAACCAAGATCTTGTTTATTTTTGCCCATGATTTTAACACCATAGGTCAGTATCTAGATAAATAAACTACTGTATCAGTAGTCAACACCCTATTTGCCACTTCCGCTTTCAATGGGTCCAGTATTAGTTGCAATATCTTCTCAGACTGCAACATAATTTTGATACTACTAACCTAAGAGCAAACAAGGTTGCTTGAATTCTAGAGCCACAACCATCATCTTCTGCCTATTTCTTCCTCTTGCCTTGCATTCATACAACATTAACCATAAAATAACCTGATGCTGAATGATGGAACTCATGGAAGATTGAGACTCCGTTGCAGCATCCCGATCAAATTCCTTAGTGGCTTTATGTTCTGACCTAATTTAATCTGTCATGAGCCTTCTGATCAAACCCAATTTCTCTCTTGGATGCATCGGTTTATCACTGAAAATCATCTGATTCCTTGCATACCAGATGGCTTATAGGATAACAATTATTTGACTTATAAGCTCAAAATGAACTTCCCTACATCTCTGCCCTTCCTGTAAACAACATTCAATCGACTGCACAATGTTGCTTGGATGCAGGGGTGAAGGGAGGGGGATGAGCACGGGCCTGGCCCCCCAAAATTTGATGTCTTCAATTTTATATATAGTGTTTTTAGATTGGCCGGCAAAAAATTAAAAATTGTATGTGTTCTACTAAAATTTTGATACTTGGCAATTCTACCTCCACCATTGCATGAATGATCCTAGCATAATTACATTCAGCAAACAGATGATTAACAGATTCCTATCCTGCATTATAGAGAGCACAAACACCCTGGATATTAACATATCTTCTCTACAAAACATCAGGCCATTGGTAAAATATTATGACGAATTTTCCATGTAAACATGTTCAACTACTTAGCAAAGGAAGTTTCTAAATTTCTGCCCATGGGAGCTCAGTATTATGATCCCTGTTTCCCTGTAACCATTGGCAGCCTTGCTTGACAGTGTAAGACTCATTAGGTGCTACTGTCCAGGCTAGCCAATATGTGGCCCTTGTTTGAGAGATGAGGGTTCTATTGAATTCATTTGCGCTGACGTCTGAAAAATTAGCATGGACTAATTCTTTCCTCCGTGAAGCAGATTAGGAATTAATTAAGTCAGCCACTGTATTCAAGTGCTGCTATAGGACCTTGAAGGATATCACAAGAACTGACCGTAAAAATTTAAATTTAAATTTACATGGAATTTAGAATAATATGAAAATAAAATTAATGTAAAAATATACTTTTGTCGTGAATTAAATTCTTTTGAATAAAATATTATTCAAATAAATATTATAAGTATAGATTTTCCTCTCCTTCTTATAGAGTGTATAACTCTTAATAGGATAAGCTAATAATCGACCTAGTTTAGAAGTGGTGAGGGGACCAAACTAATATAAATAAAATCTTATCAGGCTTTCCTATCAGGGGTCAAGAAAGGTATGTGATTACCCTTTAGCTATTAAATACATTAATTTAAAAATTAGGTACTTACAAGCCTAAGTAATAGATCATTTTAACAAATTGGGCTTAAAAAATTTTTTCTTGGATCATTATTCAACTAATTTTATCAAAAAATAAAATATCTATAATTAATGGTTAATGGTAGCCCACACAAAAATCCTAAAATTGCCCCACTTAGATAACATTAATAGTAAAGAGTTTATTTTAAAACATTTTATATAAAAATAACTTTCAAGATGAATATAAAATTTAAAATATGTGGTCACGATTTTGAAAATACACCCTCCAAAAGATAATACCTGAAACATAAATCACACTTAAGCAACCAATAATAATGAATTATGGTGATAATTGCATTATTATCAACATAAGACCTTTCATAATTATATATATTATCAATTACCTAAATATGAGTCATTAATGTGAAAGTGTAGCAAGAAAAATGACATCAAAAGTGTGATCTAACAAAACATGTTACTTTTCAAGTCAGTTCTCAACAATTTCTTTATAACAAATTCAATAATAAGATAAAGAAATCTTCTAGTAACAATAAATTTAATTATCTCAAAATTCTAAAATAGTGTCAATTAAGAGATAAATATCAAACATAAAAGTTAGTGATTGACATTAAATCTTTGTTTTTATAAATCTATTAGTCAGAATGTCTCTAAATTTCAAAATTATATTAATTAAGAGATAAATATATAACTTAAGAACTAATGATTAACACCTAATTTTAGTCGTAATAAATCTATTGTTAGAATATCTCAAAACTTAAAAATGATGTCAACGAGGAGACAAAGATATATATCAAGAACTAATCAATAAATAACAAGTTTTAGTTTTGATAAGGTATTATACAAAATAATATATTAGACTTGATGTCTAGTCTTTATCAAGGCAATTTTCACCATTCCAAGATGGTGTGCATAGAAACCATATATATAATTTTGGAAACGAATAACTAGCACCAAGTTTTAGTTCTCATAATTATAATAATTGGTATATTTCACAATATGGATATACATATATTGATAAAAAATCCATAAATTGCATATATAAATGTATAATAATATACCAATATAATCAAGAGCAAATGTGATAAAAATTAACAAATTGTATAACAATATATATGACATATACATCTTATGTACCAATAAACATATTATAATTATTAATTAAGATGAAATATTCTATATAATATAGAATTCTTAATAACCAAGTATATTATAGGAAAATAAAATTGGATGCTCATATCTCAATAGGCTTTTAAACATTCATAAACAAAAGAACCTTGATTTAAAAGGAAAATGTTTAAATTTTACATATATATTTTAGCGGTATATAAAATTATGATTTCTTAAATTATCAACTTGATATAATAAAACAAATTAATAATAAAAAATTAATTATATAATTAACTTTGATGAGTCTCAAACAAGTAGTTTGCATAACTATCAAAATTAGATACTAAAATTGATATCAAATTAATGTAATAAGAAAATATTTCAAAATATATTTCTAAAGATTACTTGAACAAAGTACGAATAAAAATTTTAAGTTTGGCTTCAATTATTTGGAAAATTCTTATGATAATGACATATACTATTGTCCAAAAAGCATCTTATAAAAATTATAAAAAAATAAATTCAAAATGCATATGTCAAGAACTTTATAAGTTACTTTATACTATGCTGAAAAGAATACACAATAACTTATATGTTAAATTCATTACTATTAGCAAAAATATACTTAGTAAAAAAATTTTCAAAATTCAAATGTTTTATATATAAAAGATGATTCAATGAGATTTGTACGTCTTTATCATGCATGTTTTATGACAAATAAATTTATGCAATAATATATAAGTTATTACAAACTAAACTATATAAATAAGTTTTTAATATTTAAATGCATTTTTATAAAGTAAAATAATTTCAAATATCATCAAATGATCTTTAACCAAAATAAGCTCCTGAACATAGTTATTACATTTTGTAATATGAGTAAAATATTATAATATTAAATCAAACTCTCACTAATGTAAAGATTTGGTGCAATTCATAAAAAATTGTACATTATTTCAAAATATAACTATTTGTACTAATTGATTAATAATTTATTTATAAATATAATTTTTTTAAAGAAATTTATATATAATTTCACACAAAGAAGGAAAAAAATTATATTTGATAATTAATGTATCATAATGCCATAAATAATAAAAATTCAATTTGTCACCATGCAACTAAAGTTACGTAATATTATATTGCATTCACAAAATTGATTCATCTAATAACTCTTTAAAATATAAGAAAGTTAAATTTGGTTGTACAAATAATCTAACAGTACATAATAAATTAAAGAAAAAAATTTCTTATGCATGAATAAGATTTACATAAGATTTTCAATACATAATTATAAATTCCCCTTTAGATAGAATGTATAGTATGTATTAAATTCTCTTTCAATGTATTAACTTAGTTACATTAAAGATAATATAATATTCAAAAAACTATTTTTTTTATAGATAGACCTTATAAACTAGTTTATCTTTATAAGCAAAGTAAAATAATATGTTTTAATTATATATTGAAAGAAAATGATTAATTAAAGTGGGTAGCACTTTTATCATAAAAGTAAAAGAAATAATATTGAAAGCAAAGATATAACTTTTAGTTCATAGACATAAGAGTAATGTACATTATTATAATCTTCCTTTTAGGTAGAAAATGTAACACGTAAAAGGTCATCTTAATCACAAAGCCAACTAAAAGAATACTTTTAGCATTAAAAACGTGTTCTCTTTGGGCAGATATATTTTAAAAACTAAAGTAACTTTAAAAATTTATATGTTTTGTAAAACAACCTTAATTAAAATATCTAACAACCTCTTTTAGGCAAGTAGTTATATATAATAATTATAAATCAATCACATATGATATAACTCAAAAATTCTATAATCAATATGAATAATCTCATTTTGGTGATAATTATCCATAACAAATGATAATTTTTTTTAAAGATTCGAGTATAAAAATTATCCAAAATAATTATCTTTTAAGCATAAATAATATGTGATTGATTATAATGTAAAATAATAAATGATACAAAATTAAAATATTGTTATATCCGAATTATTTCAATTTTAATATTTTTACACATAAATATATGCAATTTAAAAGTGCAATAAGGTTTAAAATATAGATTTATTTTGAAAATTAAAGCTATCACTAAATCAAGATTAATATAAGGATAAATTTATAATTCTAACCAAATCCCTTTAACATGTTTCTTTTAGAAACATAAATGAACTTTTTTTAAAAAAATAAAATAAAAATATTCAAAATAATATTAACATAATTCAATACTACACCTTACTTGATCCATTTAAGACCAATAGTAAAATAAAATATTTATAAATATAAACACCATGAGCAAAAATAATATTAAAAAATTTACAATTATTATGTATTCAATAAAATATATTTATAGCAAAAGAGATTATGTAAAAGAAATAATAACTAAAATGTAATATGCTAATTTTAGGCAAAATAGTCATGCTTAAAGTATATAAATATCACTACATTCTCTCTTTTGGGTAAAGAATGTAGTATATAAAGATCTTCCTAAAATTGAAACCAACCGAAATAATATATTATTATTGTTATTAGACACATAAAATATACAATAATAAAGTAAATCTTGAAATAAAATTACTTTACTAAACCAATTTTTAATCAAAACATACAATAACCTCATTTGGGCAAGTCATTATATGACATAATTAAAAATTATTTTATTAAGCTTATTTCTAATTATAACATACACTTATTCCCTTTAGGTAGGTAAATATGTGAAATAATTGAAAATCAATCTTGTAAGTATTTATTAATAGTTCAAAGACTTATAAAATAATATGAAATAATTTTACTTTGGTGATAACTATCCAAATTAATCCATAAATTTCTTAAAAGAATCGAGATATTAAAATTATGCCTAAAATTATAAATTAAATTATTAAAAATAATAATAATATGATTAATCTATTAAGGGATACTACATAATATGTATCAATATTGATCATTAAAATCATATTATATCATAACATAATCTCAAAATTTAATTTTTTTTGCTTAATAAAAGAAAATATTGATTCTTAATGCCACACCATTAAAATTATTTCAAACAAGAATTTTTATAAAATGTTATCACCTTATCGTGGTAAAGATGAAATAGAAATTAATAATTTATCAAACCAATTAATAAGAAATTATTATTAAGCAACATACTTAAGGTATAATATTTTCTTCACCTTGTATTTCATATAATAATTATTTTAGCATTAAATCTTAAAAATAGAAAATAAGAATCTTAATAAATAACTATTAAAAATATAATAATAATTTTTTTATTTTCATTAATAAAATTTTCTCTAGGATAGTATTTTTTAAAATAAAATAAAATAAATTAATAAAAAAATTATGCATAATATTATAAAAATATAATATGATAATTTGTGGGCATATAACTAATAAAAATGTTTAGGAGTATTAAAAAAATGCTACATTCTTTTCTTTTTGAGTAGAGAATATAGTATGTAAAAATCATCCTATCATTGAAGTCAATAAGGGAAATACTTTAATATTGGTAATTTATACTTTAATATTGGCAATTTATCCCCTTTGGATAGATAAATTCTCAATAATAAAATATGTCCAAATTTTTTTTTTCAATAAGTCAATTTCTAATTAAAATATATAACTATCCCTTTTAGGTAGGTAATTATATTAAATAATTAAAAATTATTCTCTTAAATATTAATAACTTGAAGACCTTATAAATTAATATGAATAATTTCACTTTGATGATAATTATTCAAAATCAATCTAAAAGTCTTAAAAAAAATCGGAAATGATAATAAAAAATGTCCAAAACTATCATTCAAATAAATTTTAAAATTAATAACAAACAAAGTGTGATCATTCCCTAATAGAGTGCTATACAAATTGCACCTATATTAATTATAAGAGCTCTAAATTGCATTAAAATTTTTAAATATATATCATAAGTTATAAATTATCAAGGTTAAATTTCACACATTTTAGCTAACTAAGAAGCCTTTTGTTTTACTTCCAAGATAGATAACTCATAACTAATATTAAAAATAATGAATTTAAAAAAAGAATAAGGGTAGTTTTGATATATTACTTCTTATTTCTTTTCAACTTTCTATCATTTAAACACAAATCAAGCTTTCTTGGCACAATTTTTAGTTTGGATAGGAAGTCCATTAAAGAATGGCTAGACTTAGATACCATAACTCACTTCAACTAAAAAAAATGGTAAAATTTGATGCAAAAATATAATTTTCAAAGACAAGTAATGCATTGAAGTGAAGAAATAAAAAATGTCAATATATATATATTTTAGAATTTTATTCATCCAATTTATTCTAAATTATTAATGCGTAAATTATGTATAATAAATTCCATAAAAATCATAAATTAAAATAGAGTAATTATAATAAAATAAAAATGATAATTGATAAACCTAACATACATGAAAAATATTCAAATCCAAATTTATCATATAATAATTTTGAAAGATTTTTGCAAATTATTCAATGAAATCAAACAAACTTATAGATTCATGAGATTAGGTTTTATTCATTATTCAATTGATTTTAGGAAAAACATAGCAATTTTAAAATGTTATAATTTTACAATTCTAAAATTATCTAATAAAAAAAATTGATCATATCAAGATTGATAAAATAACTAAATCAAAATAAATGATAATTTTAAGCAATCTAATAAATATAATTAGATCAAAATAAATGATAAAATATATAAAATAAGAATCACATATATTGAATTAATTAGAGTTAATTTTTTTTAATATTGGTTTTGGTTAAAAAAATGGTTCTTGGTTGCACCAATTAAATTGATTTTCTTATTGTTCAGTTTCACCTATCCAAAACTACACTTGATGCTTAAATAAGAATTACATATAACATTTATATGTGCAATATATCTATCTCCGGAGAGAGGGATCAAATGTGGAAAGAAAATGATAGATGATAGGATATCTACTATTGTATCCATTGGTACATACTTTCACAGTTTCATGAACCTTATGCCAAAAATAAATAAATAAATAAAAATAGAATTGGATCCTAAATCTATACAAAGTGATTCTGATACCACATGTAAAAATTTAAATTTAAATTTATATAAAATTAAAAATATCATAAAAATAAAATTAATGCAGAAGTGTACCTTTATCATGAAGTTAATTCTTCTAGATAAGGTAATATTTAAATGAATATAATAAGTATAGATCTTCTTTTCTCCCTCTCCCTCTCCCTCTCCCTCTCCCTCTCCCTCTCCTTCTTCTAGAGTGTGCGACTCTCAATTAGATAAACTAATAATTGAATTAGGTTAGGAGTTGAGAGATAACTTAATTAATATAAATAAAATCTTATTAAGTCTTTCTATTAAGGTGTAGACTTATAATCTAACCACCAAATACATTAATTCAAAAATCAAGTATTTATAAATTCAAATAACAGATCACTTTAATAAATTTGGTATAATTTTTTTTTTAAAATAATTGTTCAGCTAATTTTATCAAAAAAATAAAATATTTGCAAATAACGGTGGTCCATATAAAAATTGTGACACTGACTTTGTAGCCAGAAATTACTTCCATTTCCAATCTGCCACTCCATATTTGAGTATATCATAGAAGAAGCTTTAAGAACCTGTCTCCATCTCCAAGATGTATTGCCTCTGAAAACCACTGGCTTCCAGGCCCAAACCCCATATTACTAGGTTGGGTGCTTGAGCGCATGTTTCTCATATTGATCAAGGAACTTGAGTTTTCAATAAGGACGCATTAGCTAGGCCGTTTTCTGTAGGAGTGCTAACGCGAACCTTTATGCTTGCTCTGCAATTTAACTCTTCCATGCCTCCTTTGCCAAACTTGCCCACAAATACCTGAGATAGAAGTGATTGAAGCCTAGAAACTATCCTCCAAAGTTGTTTAGCTAGTAATGTAGTCTTGAAATTATCCAAGTTAAGAAATCCTAAGCCCCCAATCAAACTGGTTCTCTCAAGCTAGCCAATGAATCTTGTTCTGCTCCTATGATGATTTCCATTCAAACTTTGCTATGATTGCTTGAATTTATGTATTGCATCTTTAGATAACCTAAAAGATGACGTCTGGTATAGTGGCATGGATTGCAATTTACTTATGCATAAAATCAGCCGGCCAGCTTGAGAAAGGAGCTCGGCCTTCCAACCCTGCAGCCTCCTATTGATTTGGGCTAGTACTTCCTTGTTTATTTGTTTTCTATATTATCCAAGTTCGTTCCTAAAGATCTTCCCAATTTAGTGGCCACTTTAAATCCCATACCACTAGCCAGGAATCTTCTAATTTTTCTAGCTGTATTTTGAGCAAAATCCATTACAGAATTCTTCTGATTAATTTTGAGTCCAGACATGGGACAGAGTTTTTTCCACGAAGTTCCTCATGCTTTCACAACTCTCAACAGGAGCCTTGAAAAACAATACCAATCATCTTCGTATGGTAAATGATTTATAGATGGAGTGTTCCTAGCAATTTTAACTCCATGGATTAGTCTTTTTCCTTCAGCTTGAGATAACATTAAGGATAGAACATTGCAGAAGAAGATAAGGGGACAAGGGATCCCTGTCTTAAACCATAATTAGGTGTGAAGTTAACAGTTGATTCTCCATTGACCAGACCTAGTGAGAAACAGTAGATGACTGAAAAATGACTTGAATACAAAGATTTAGAAAGCCATTTTCTGAAGCACCCTATTTAAGAATTCCCATGAAATGCTGTCATAAGCGTTGGTGAAGTCAATTTGACTGGCCTCCAAAATGTTTGCCAGCTTCTGCATGATCTTAGGTAATACATGATTTCTGATACTAACATTATGTTGTTTGTTATCAATCTTTCCTTCAAAAAGGCATATTGAAAAGGGGATATCAGATCATCTAAGATCTTCCGTAACCTGTTAACCAAGATTTTAGATATAAATTTGTAAATTGCATTACGTAAACTTGTCGGCCTAAAATCGTTTCAGTGTCTTTAATTATCCCCTTTTGGAATGAAATGAAAGCAATAAATGTCTAATTGAATGCTTTTAGCAGATGTCCCCTTTGAACGAAGGAAAGAATCATATTATTCACATCACTGCCCAGACTGCTCTAGTGTTTTTGATAAAATCTAGCTGAGAAACTATCTGGACCCATCACCTTATCTAGAGAACTTTGAAATGTCTGACTTCCTCTGCTGTAAAAGGTGCTAGTAGCATTTTTTTATGTTAATAAAAAAGCAGTGCAATTGGTAAGCCATCTAAATATGACATATCTTTGCCGTCGGTTAGCATATGTTGAGCTATGTCTGCTTGATACATTTTCTGAAAGTGCTCACTGCTATTTGTTTAATCAACTCCGCATCCTCTTCCCTATTTCCATTCTGATTTTTATAATTTTTGAAATTTCTCTTAACCCTCCTCTTATTGACCACTGCATGAAAATAACTAGTATTATTATGTTAATTTGGAAGCCACAATCGTCTGGCCTTGCGTGCCCAACAAATCTGTTAAAAATGAAGCAAGTACTCCAGATGTTTCTGAGTTCATTTTCTTGTGCAAATATCTGAGGGTACTAATTGCTGATGCAGAAAATTAGGTTGTCTCTTATACCTACTTAATTTTAGCATTCAGATGACCAAAAACCCTATTTTATCCCATTGTCTTGTATCCTTTATTCTTCAATTTGGCTTGCAAACTATTGCTTAAGGATCCTGTATATGACCGATTCCATGCTTCCTTAATGACTTTTTGACAGTCTAGGTGGGGACTCCACATATTTTGAAAGTTATTCTATCATTTTTAGGTGCTTTCTATGTTACTCCTATGGGTTCCAAACCCATGGGTATGTGGTAAAATGCAAGCCATTAGATGAGTGAGGCCATTGACTTAGTCAACTCATCTAATGACTTAGATTTAGCCACATCCCCATGGGTTTGGAACCCATGGGGGTAACATAGAATTCCCCTCATTTTTATTTTTGTATTCTCTCCCTCTATATGTGGTTTAAATAATAAGACCATGGTTAGAGGAAGCAAATGGAAGGCCTTGCACTTAGAATAGGACAAAGACATAAGCCAAATTTCTTTACACGACATTCTATCAGGTCTCTCCTCTACACACACTGATATTAGGCTAAGGTTCTATTAGATTATAATCAAACAAAGTGTTTTGGAAGTCTATAGATCCTTGAAGTTCCAGATTTTGCTGAGCTTGCCCTTCTGGTCTAACACCCATAAGAAGCCAAGGGGCCACCGCCTGCTTGAAGGAATCTGTCTACTCTTCTGACATCTTCGGAAAAAGACCAAAGTGCACCAATCCTGCAAGTGTGGAGGTCCCAACACTTAAGTTAAAACAAAGTGAGCCTTGGAGCATCTAACACAACATGGATCCAATGACATGATTTGATCAATATTGCAACACGTTACCCCTGTCTCCAAGCCAAAATGAGGCCATCTTGATGTCTTCGTGCATTTGTACCAGCAAAACCAACATACCCTTAACTTCTAAGGAAGTTTGCTGTCCTCCCTGATGATTGCAAGGTTTCATATAGCAAAAGAAAATGAGGATCAAACTGTTTAATTAGCTCTCTGCATCTGAGATTTGTCAAGAAACAGCTTGGACCAACAATGCCATGCCAAAAACCTCATGAGCCCCGTCCATCTGAAACCCACAGAAATTTTTTTTGATACATGTTAGCAAAAAAGGAATGAAAATTAATTTATGATAATTTTGTAACAAATCTTTTTTCCCGTTGGCTTCCCGTTGG
This sequence comes from Sindora glabra, assembly GCA_020226215.1. Lineage (NCBI taxonomy): Eukaryota > Viridiplantae > Streptophyta > Magnoliopsida > Fabales > Fabaceae > Sindora > Sindora glabra. The sequence continues at coordinate 54,628,037 of CM035225.1, read as the reverse complement.
TAACAAAACCAACATTCAAATGACTGAACGTGGTCCGTGAAACTAGGAAGCAGTTTCTGCTTCAACAAACCACCAAAATCTCAGCTTCTTTGATGGGAGAAGTTGAGTTCATGCTGGTATAAAAATCATACAAGGGTCCCCAGGTTCAGTTTAATTTTTTTCAATGTTTTTCTGAAACATAATTACACCATCAAAGAAGCACAAACCAGAACCTAGAAGTACCCAAGTGTGGAATTCTAAGTGACTGTTCGGTGCAATCTAAGAGGAGATTACAGAACTTTCGGTGCATAATTCAAACGTGGCAATGGCTGGAGGTAGGCTTCCGCATTTCTGAATTAATTTTATGCTTTAACTAGGATATATTAAGTATCTGAGTATCCTAGATATAGTTTACATTTGGTATCAGAGCTTAAAAAAACTGCCTCTGCCTTGCTTATGTGCGGTAGAAAACAGAGCATATTGTTTGGTTTCAATCCTATATACATGCTGTTTTTATCATGTTTTAAGACTAGGATTGGATAGCCTATAAAATTTTAAAGGATTTAGGCTCCAAAATTTTGAAAATCTGTTGAAAAATACATAAAATATGTTCTGATTTTTGGCGGGTCTGGTTTTGGTTGGAACCGGGTCAGATATCGGGTTGGGTCGACCCGATTGGAGGTTGAAGATGACCTTCTTAGTGAAACTGCGTCATTTTGTTTCTGTCCGTTTCTACAATTTTTAGCTTTGTTGAAACGCACCGTTTCATTAATTGAAACGGTGTCGTTTTGTATAAGTGATTTTGGGCTTTGTTGGGCCGTTTTCAGACAAGCCCGTTTTCAAGCTTCTATTTAAAATGAAAACTCCATTTTGCAATCGCAGGGCGTCAAACTGTTGCCCTTTAGCTAGCATGTAGACATGCTGACCACTGAAGCCATTGACTTTTCTTGCTATAAGTGTACACAGACTAATATTTAAGGGTTTTAAGTAGTGTTTTATTTTTCCAGGTTTTCTAGCTTTTGAATATTATTAAATCATAATAATTAAAACTAATGTCAAACATTTTTATGCCTAATATTTAAACATTATTTTAGGCATTCTTTTGACATATTTAGATTAAAATTTAGGAGAATTTACTATTAATTAATTAATCACATTTAGCTTATTTGATTAATTAACTATTTACTTCATTTGCTGATTAATTAATTGCATGATTATTTGGAGACAATATATGTTTTTATGGAGAAAATTAATTTGTCACATTTATTCAAGTGATTAATTAATATTTTTAAATTTTCATAGAGAAATGCCTATTTATTTTGTTTAAGTATGTTTTAAAATATCAAGTGATCCGTATAATTTTAGTTTAATTAAAACTTAGCCATAGCACTTTTGATTATTCTAAAATTATACATAAAGCATTAGATTTAAATTTAGGATCACATAAAGAAAAATTGACATTAATTGTAATTAATCATATTCAATATAATAATTATTATCCCATAGGAATTTTATTATATTTAATATGATTAATTAGGGTGGAATAGTAAATTTTTCTTTGCCTTAATCTACCCACAGGAATTAAGATAGGGGATATAATTTGCTAGTTTCACTAACTTTATACATAACCCTAATTAAATAAAACTAAGCCCACAGGCAGTTTTGTTTATTACTAGGATTATGTTTGATAGAAATGTTTTGCATTGGTAAGACATGTCATATAAAATATTTTTTAATTGCCTCAAATTATTAACATAGCGTGTAATTTTATACAGCTTTTCAACCTCTAAATATCTCTGATTTTCAAGTTCCTGAATTGAATGGTGATAATTATAAGATATAGAAGGAGAAAATTCTTCTTCAACTGGGGTGGATGGACGTGGATGATGCAATAAGAAAGGATGAACCTCCTAAACCCACTGATAGTAGTAGTGCAGCTGAAATAGCACTTTATGAGCGTTGGGAGCAATCAAATCGCCTTAGTATGATGTATATTAAAACTAAGATTTCTGCTAGCGTTCGTGGGTCTATTGGAGAGCATCAGAACGCTCGAAGTTTGCTCAAGGCCATTGATGAACAATTTGAAACTTCAGACAAGGCTTTGGCAAGCACCCTGATGACGAGGTTTTCATCAATGAAGCTTACTGGCATAACGGGTGTACGAGAGCATATCATGCAAATGAGGGACATTGCAGCTCAATTAAAAATGCTTGAGGTCGAGATGTCTAAGTCTTTCCTTATGCACTATATCCTGAACTCTCTACCGCCTCAGTATGGACCTTTCAAGATTTCTTACAACACACATAAGGAGAAATGGACAATCAATGAACTTCTGTCCATGTGTGTACAGGAAGAAGGGAGGCTTATTGCAGAAATGGGAGAAAGCGCACATTTGGCAACACAAGGGAAGAATTACAAGCAAGCCAACTCAAAAGGAAAGGGAAATGTACCCATTCAAGGCAGTATAAAGAAAGAGTCCAAGTGTTTCTTCTGTAAGAAGAAAGGACACATAAAGAAGAACTGCAACAAATTTAAGAGCTGGCTTGAAAAGAAAGGTATCTCAATCTCACACTTTTGTTATGAATCTAATATGGTAGATGTTAGTAGTAACACATGGTGGATTGATTCTGGTTCTACAATCCATATCTCTAATACCTTGCAGGGCTTTCTAAACCAAAGGAAGCCAGTGGGCAGTGAGCAATACATCTATTCAGGCAACAAGATGGGCTCACTAGTTGAAGCTATAGGAACTTGCAGACTAATTTTAGATACTGGCTTTAGTTTGATATTGGAAAGGACTTTTTATGTACCAAGTTTCTCTAGAAACTTAATTTCTATTTTGAAACTTTTGCCTTCCGGATATTCTTTTGAATTTTCAAATAATATGTTTAAGTTATTTTATAAATCTAATCTTATTGGCAATGGTACAATTTCTGATGGTCTTTTCTGAATTCAATTACAAGACAGTATACCTAATGATTCAATGCATGTTTCTAGTAGCATAGGTATTAAGAGATGTGTTACTAATGAAGATTCCTCTATGTTGTGGCACCATAGACTAGGTCATATCTCAATAGAGAGGGTTAAAAAGTTAGTAAAAGATGGAATACTTAGTACGCTAGATTTTACTGACTTTGAAACTTGTATAAACTGCATAAAGGGAAAGAAGACTAATAAGACCAAGAAAGGTGCCAAGAGGAGTACTACCATTTTAGAAATCATACATACAGACATTTGTAGTCCAGATTTGGACTCTAGTAGTCTAAAATACTTTATCACCTTTATTGATGATTACTCACGATATATGTATCTCTATCTGTTGAATAATAAGAATGAGGCACTTGATGCCTTTAAGGTGTTTAAAGCAGAAGTAGAGAAACAATATGATAAACAAATTAAGATAGTGAGATCATATAGAGGTGGTGAGTATTATGGTAGATACACTGAAGATGGACAAGCATTAGGTCCATTCGCTAGATTTCTTCAAGAACATGGGATTGTTGCCCAATACACTATGCCTGGGTCTCCGAACCAAAATGATGTAGCTGAAAGAAGAAATCGAACACTATTGGACATGGTAAGGAGAATGCTTAGCAGCTCTAAGCTTCCTAAGTCCTTATGGATTGAAGGCCTTAAGACGACAGTGTATATCCTTAACCGGGTTCCAACTTGTTGAAAAGACACCATTTGAATTATTTAAAGGTTGGAAACCAAGTTTAAGGCATATGTGCATTTGGGGATGTCCGTCTGAGGTTAGGGTCTACAATCCACAAGAAAAGAAGCTGGATCCTAGGACTATAAGTGGCTACTTCATTGGGTATGCTGAAAAGTCCAAAGGATATAGATTCTATTGTCCATCTCATAGCACTAGGATTGTGGAATCAAGAAATGCAAAATTTTTTGAAAATGACTTGATTAGTGGGAGTGATCAAATTCAGCATCCAAATACTGAGCTTGATCATTTTGGTTCTCAAGCTTTCACATCAAGTGATAGATTGGTTGTAATCCATGCCCCTCAAGTACCATTGGGTATTGAACAGCCAATCATTAAGGATCCACAACCACTTGGCCATAACTAAGTTGATCCAGTTGTTGAACAATTACCAAAAACTGTTGAACAACCAATTGAGGAGCATGCTTCCCAAGAGGATGCTAACCCAACATTAAGAAGATCAACTAGGGAAAGGAGGTTAGCAATTCCTAGTGACTATGCTGTATATCTACAAGAGTCTAACTACAATATAGGAGCTGAAAATGACCCTGAGACGTTTTCACAAGCTATTAACTGTAGAGAATCCGGATTATGGTACAATGCTATGAAGGAAGAGATGGATTCCATGGCGTCTAATGGAGTCTGGAATCTTGTCGAGTTGCCTAGTGGTTTAAAGGCCATTGGGTGTAAATAGGTCTATAAGATGAAAAAGGACTCATTAGGCAACATCGAAAGATATAAGGCAAGACTCATGGCTAAGGGATTCACTCAGAAGGAAGGAATCGATTACACAGAGACATTTTCTCCTGTGTCTAAGAAAGATTCTCTCCGTGTAATAATGGCATTGGTTGCCCAATTTGACCTGGAACTGCATCAGATGGATGTGAAGACGACATTCCTCAATGGGGATCTAGAGGAAGAGGTATATATGAAACAACCTGAAGGATTCTCCTCTAGTGCTGGTGAGCATTTAGTATGCAAGCTTAAGAAATCCATATATATCCTTGAAACAGGCCTCTCGCCAATGGTATCTTAAGTTTCATGATGTTATTTCCTCATTTGGATTTGTGGAAAACGTCATGGATCAGTGTATATACCATAAGGTCAGTGGGAGTAAAATCTGTTTCCTTGTGCTGTATGTGGATGATATACTGCTTGCAACCAATGATAAGGGGTTGCTGTATGAGGTGAAACAGTTTTTCTCTAAGAATTTTGATATGAAGGATATGGGTGAGGCATCTTATGTAATTGGTATTAAGATCCATAGGGATAGAACTCAAGGTATTTTAGGTATATCACAAGAAACCTATATCAATAAGGTCTTAGAGAGATTTCGAATGAAAGACTGTTCACCAAGTGTAGCACCTATTGTGAAGGGTGACAGGTTCAATTTGAATCAGTGCCTGATGAACGATCTAGAAAGGGAACAAATGCGAAACATTCCATATGCTTCAGCTGTTGGAAGCCTTATGTATGCTCAAGTTTGTACAAGACCTGACATTGCATTCGTAGTTAGAATGTTAGGGAGATATCAAAGTAATCTAAGAATGGATCATTGGAGAGCTGCAAAGAAAGTGATGAGGTATCTCAAAGGTACCAAACATTATATGCTGATGTACAAATAAACTGAGAATCTTGAAGTAGTTGGCTACTCAGACTCGGATTTTGCCGGATGCGTTGATTCATGGAAGTCAACATCATGATACATTTTTTTGTTTGCTGGTGGAGCCGTGTCTTGGAGGAGCGCAAAGCAAACCTTAGCTGCTACTTCTACCACAGAAGCTGAGTTCATATCTTGTTTTAAGGCAACTTCACATGGTGTATGGCTAAAGAGCTTTATTTCTGGGCTTAGAGTTGTGGATTCAATTTCTAGGCCATTAAGAATTTATTGTGACAACTCAATTGCAGTTTTTCTGGCTAAGAATGACAAAAGTGGAAGTCGAAGTAAACACATCGACATCAAGTACTTAGCCATTCAGGAACGTGTCAAGGAAAATAAAGTTACCATTGTACACATTAGCACTGAGTTGATGATAGCAGATCCTTTGACAAAAGGCATGCCACCGTCAGTGTTTAAGGATCATGTATTAAGGATGGGACTTGGTACCATATTAAGTCTTTGATGTATATATACATATTTGTAATAAAGCTCTTATTCAGTCTAACTTATTTTTCTCATTTCAGAGTATACATTTATGTTTAGAGAAAAATAGCATTAAGAGGACCCAGAATAAGTATAAGACTTATTCATTAAGTTATGGTGGGTTGAGAAAGCAAAATGTATCGTGATACATGGGAGGTAATATTCATAGATAGAGGACCTACCACTATGATCCATTCATTGAGTTTTTCTCTACTTTTGTATATATTAGGTTTTACGGACCAAGTGGGAGAATGTAACAAATCTTTTTTCCCGTTGGCTTCCCGTTGGTAACAAAACCAACATTCAAATGACTGAACGTGGTCCGTGAAACTAGGAAGCAGTTTCTGCTTCAACAAATCACCGAAATCTCAGCTTCTTTGATGGGAGAAGTTGAGTTCATACTGGTATAAAAACCATACAAGGGTCCCCGGGTTCGGTTTAATTTTTTTCAATATTTTTCTAAAATATAATTACACCATCAAAGAAGCACAAATCAGAACCTGGAAGTACCCGAGTGTGGAATTCTAAGTGACTGTTCGGTGCAATCCAAGAGGAGATTACAGAACTTTCGGTGCGTAATTCAAACGTGGCAATGGCTGGAGGTAGGCTTCCGCATTTCTGAATTAATTTTATACTTTAACTAGAATATATTAAATATCTGAATATCCTAGATATAGTTTACAAATTTCACTCTGAATTTTACTTAGAAATTGATTAATTAATTCAAAGAACTGACTTGTTGTTTAACCAAATTTTCTTTTCTTTTCTCTTTTCTATCTAAACAAATAAAAAAAAATCAGTTTTTTGATTTCTTTTTCCTCTGCATCTAAACAAGGAAAAGAAAATTTATTTCCTCTTATTTCCTTTCCTTCCAATTTTTTTTTTTTTTAATCTTTGCAACAAACAAAGGGTATTGAACCAACAAGACAAATAACACAGGTTATCGCTCGCACATGTTAGAACAATAGCTTTCTAGAAGAAAAGGCATATAACATCAAGAAAGAAACAGGGCATATTTCCCACATTCAATATAGGAAATTCAAAATACTCCAATAAGGGCCTTAGTCCCACTAAATCTTATTTTCCAATTCTCACGGACATTGAATATTGCAAAAATCCATTAGATTCGAGCACACACTCTTCACTCTTCCATGCAGAAATTGTAGTTGGATTCAGTACAGAGTGTGAACTGTGAAGTTACGATTCTTCCTCCACTGCAGGATGAACACACAAAAAGCTATTTAGATGAAGAACGATATGTTTTCCAAGTCAGCGTTCAACCTGTGAAACCGCTGTTCAAATGAAGCTACTGATGAAGATGAAGAAGATGGGGCCAGTGGGTGTGGAGGTTGCAATTTAGCCATTGCTTCATGGTATAATCGTCCTCTATAAGCACCAAGGTCAGCGTAGTACACAGGAGGAATTAAAGATATAGGTTTACTGCACCTTGCAAAAGTAAAGCACATATCATATATGAGTTTCCACCACTCATCAGATGCAAAGCCGTGCTCGTCCCACAGGACATGATAGTGAGTGGGCTTGGTTGTACTCGAGCTTCCATAATGACTACAAAGATAACAGTCAAACTCAAAAGGGTGTATGATTTGTGTCCACAACTGTCCTTGGGAACACATTTCCTTTGGAAGCCCCGTTGCCACCCTCTGGGAACAATCAGGTTTGGTGTCACTTTTGTGCTACACTAAGAGTGATAGTTGAATTGTAAACTATGCTTAGAGATGCTCCCTTCACATCTGCCAGCTCTTCATTAAGAACCATGTCAAATTGGCCCTCACTTAGCCCATCGCCGAAAAATGACAATTTCATCTGGCCTGACTCCATTCAACTTACAATAACACTCAACAAGCCCAAGGCAAGCTTCCTCGAAGTTCAAAATTTTCTCCTTCTGATAGCACGGAGGGCAAACACCTGCTGCATAGCGATTCGCATCAAACCAAGTAACAGTCGCGACCACAATAGCAATTGATGGACTACCAGTGTTCCGAGAAACTGGATGGTTGACATCAGCACCCACAAACATTACATGATCCGTAGCGAGCCTATCATTAAGCTCCGTATTACTGCCTCCTAATTTTGCATTGATCTTGAGAGCAAGATTTGTGAGATATTGGTCTCTCCCATCATTAGCACCATTGGACAAGCAACACTGTGCCACTATACCAACCTTTGTCGCAGATATCCACTTAAGGTACTTGTAACCTGGAACTTTCTGAGCCATCACACACAAAAGAAACTGCAGCTGGCCCCGACCAGATTTATGAACCCCTTTTTTAATTTTTTTCAAGTAATTCTTGAATTGAGTGAATATTTTCAAGTTTTTCCATTCTAGGTTGCTCATGCAAAACAGGCCGCTTCATGTAAATGCCAAATTTTTGGTACTTACTAATCAGCTTCTGAATGAATCGTCCATCTCTTAACTTAAACTTAGATGGTCCAAAGCTGGTGAAATCGAGAACACCCCTGCACTCTACTAGTTTGCCTTCTCCCACTGATTTTCCATCTAGGTTCCATTGACATTTCTCCAACTTCAAGGTCGTCTTAATATTTCTTCCACATGGATCACTTAACTTCAAGTTTAGGGACTCAATGATGCATCCTAGGACCTTTATAATACTGAGATGCCGAGAATGTTGTCTTTACTAACTAGAAATATATTGTCTTCATGAGACGATCTACTATAACCCATATGGAGTTATAACCTTTGCTAGTCCTTGGCAATCCCATGACAAAATTCATCATAAGATTTCTCACTTCCACTCTGGAATATAGATGTTCTGAAGAAGTTTTGCAAGGCATTGGTGCTCCACTTTAACTTGCTAGTAAGTTAAATATTTGATCACATAATCTGCTATGACCTTCTTCATTCCTTCTCACTAATAGACATTCTTTAAATCTCAATATATCTTTATTGCACCAAGATGCAATGTGTTCAACAATTCATGTGCTTTCTCTAGAATTTCCCTTCTTATAGATTCGAGAACCCACAATCTCCTTTTTATTTCTTATTTCACTAGCATTATCAATGCTTAAATGGGTTTCCTCTTCTATCATTGTAGTTTCCTTTAACTAGTCATACCAAGAGCCTTTCAATTGTTCCATTTAAAGTTGTTTTGCTATTATGAATTGTATTCTCACACTAGCTATTGCTCTAAGAGCTTCATCTTTCTGTGGTCTCCCATTTTTCCTTGGATCCTTCCTACTTAAAGCATCTTCCATAATAGATTGTAAAGGATACTTTTAGAGCATGCACATTGGAATTTGAATAAAGATAGGAAAAGCACCTACCATTGATTGAATTTGCGTACAATAACTAATATCATTTGAGTATTCAAATGGTCCCTTATGAAACTCTTTATGGCTAGAAATGTAGATATTTAGTGGGATGGTTTGAACTAGAAGAAGCACAACTCTTGGGATTGGATTTATATGTAATGCCTTGGAGAAAGTTTGCATAGTTTTAAACTAATTAAGGATGGCTTAAGATAGGTAGAAATCCATGTGGATAAGAGAGAAAGAGAGCTAGAATTTCAAGAAGGAGACATAGTATTCCTCAAAGTATCACTTATGAAAGGAATTATGTGATTTAGGAAGAAAGAGAAATTGGCATCCCATTTCATTGATCCCTTTTCAATCATTAAATGCATATGAGTGGTTGCATATTGCCTATAATTGCTAGATAGTTTGTAAGCTATGCATCTAGTGTTTCATATTTCTGTACTCTAAAAGTATATAACTAATAAATCTTATGTGTTTTGAGATGAACCTTTATAGTTGGATTCCAAGTTATCTTATGAAGAGGAGCCACTTGAGATTTTGGATTGTCAAATGCATAAATTAAGTTAAAGAATGTGCCATTAGTAAAAGTTCATTAGGAATAACACAAAATTGAGAAAGCAACCTAGGAACTTGAAATAGAAATGTAGGAAAAATATCATTACTTATTTTGTAAGTTTGGAGTCTTGTTACTTTATCTATATTGAGTTTCATTAGGTTAGTAAATCCTTAAGAATTCTAGGATAGATTCTTTTCAAAAAGGAAGTATTGTTACACCCTTCCTAAAATTTAAGAATTTATTATCATAAGAAGAAATGATTAAAATAATTTTACTAATAAAAATGTGAAAAACTAAGTGAGAGTAGATAAAATGTAATAAGCGAGCTTTGGAAAGCTTAGAGCAAAAAGAAATTAGAGTTAATAAGTTAACAAAATATAACAAAATAGAAAGATTAGAAGTTAAAACTATTTAAGGGTAAGTGGGTGAATACGAAAGAGTTTTAAGGCATAATTTCTAAAATGCCCTTGCCTTAATTACAAAAAACATCAACTTCATTTTCCCTTTCTCATTTTCTCAGAAGCCCCCTTTTTCCTTTTTTTTCACCAATCAAGTTAGGAAAGCATTGTTTCTCATCGATTTTTTTATATAATCAATATAACAACATTAAAATATTCTTATATGTTAAGTTTCCTTTAATTTTCCTTTTAAATTTGGAGGAATCCAATTAATGAGCTCAAAAAAGGAGGAAATAAACCCTAACTTCAAATTTGTAATTTTAATTGGTTAGGAATCATTCATCATTAACTTTAGCTTTCTCATAACTCCTTTATACTATATAAGTAATCTTCCTAACCTAAATGACTTGATTTGATTGAAATTTATAGTTTGAGAATATTTCTAGGTTTGTGTGATTTTTGTTATAAATAATGAGATTTATAATGATTAATTTGTTTTAATGTTACGAATGCCATAAATGAAGTGTTAGATATATGAAATGATGATTAATTGAGTTGTTGTTAAGAAATAAATGGATGAAGGTCTATTAATGGCAATATGAATAGTATTTTTGAAGTTAAAATTTTCAAAAATTAGATCAATAGTCAATAGTAGTTGATTATAACCTGAAAAGCTACTCTTAGGAAATAAATAGTTGACTACTAAAGATTAAATTCACCTTTAAAGAGTTATACTTGATTATGACTAGAGAGCTTACTCTTTGGAAGGTTATAATTGAATATATAACTAACTATTGAGCAAAGATTTTGTCTTTAGATATTTATAGTTAACTATATAATCGATTATGACTTACTTTCCATAAGGCCGATAGTCAACTTTAGTTGGATGGTTACTGGTTTATAGTCAAGTACATAGTGTATTACATTTTAAAAAATGGCTCTCAGGTTACTAATAATTAATTAGCTAGTTAACTATAAACTTCGTTTCTATAAAAATGAATATCTAAATGAATGATTGAGATAAAGATGAGCCCATGTGATAATGTATACTCATTTAAGCATATAAGTAAGAGAAATTAAGTAATACAAAAATATTAGGAACTAAGAAAAGTAATTTAGAGATTTTGAAGGATATGATGATAATAGAAATTGATATAATTGTTTCATATCTTGAGAACAAGATAGTGTTGAATGAGAAAGAATGGTATGATCATGTTAAGATGAAACAAAGTGTGATTAAAGGAAATGTGAAAAGCTAAATCTAATAGACTGATAACTATTTGTGAAGGGATAAGATAGATTCTAGAAGAATAAGATTGGAGTTTATGAAGGGATAAGAATAATCTATGAGACACAAAGAGGTTTAATTATTGTTTAAATATGAGAATCATTTACATATGTTTGTAATGTGATTGTTTAATAAATTGATGATGTCAATGTAATGAATTCGATTATAAAGGCTTGTGAGCCTTATTTACTATTTATGGAATACAAAGATGGATATTATTAAATTTTGAGATATTAAAACAAGTTATAGGAAGAAGAAGAGTAAATTCTAGTCGATAAGGATTACCTTACATCCTTACCCCTTACTTTTTTTATCTTAGGATGCTTTACTCACTGAGCTTGGATTTATTTTTCTGTGTCTCCAATTGCATATTCACAAGCCGAGCTCCCATCACCATTTCCTTAAAGCTAAGGTTACCAAAAGCCTTACAAGTTAGTTTAGCAACATAAAATGTTTTGTTAGATTGGGATTCTAAGGAATTATTTTGTATGGGAAAAAAGGTAGAGGACATATAAACTATATTTTGAGAGTTATTTAGGTTAGCATATCCTTATCTTGGAAAGGTTATAAGCAAACCTAATTTCCTTTAGTATGTAAGTTCTTTTGACATATGAAATGCCTTACTTTCTTTTTCAATGAAGTATATTTTCTTTAGTCATTTAAGTACATGATTAGGAGTTTAAATCAATTAGTTAGGATAAGATGGTGGAAATTGGCTGATTAATTCCACTCTGTCATGATTAAGGTTAGGTCATGATATTATGGTATCAAAATTTCTTACCTTAACAAAATAAAGATCGAAGGAATGCTTGAAATTCCTTTAAGGAATGGCTTGAGAGCTTTTGAAAAGAGTGTAAAAGATTATGAGAAATGGGGAAATGGAAGGGAAATTGAGTATTTTCAAGTAAAGTTGAAGATGTTGGGTTAAAGGGTAATTTAGGAATCATAAAGTTTTATAATTTCCTCTTTTAATTACTAAACTTCAATCATAATTTATATTCATCATAAATTCTTCTCACTTCTAAGACATCATTAATTACGTAGCAACTTAATAAACTCCCAATCTTGTATAAATTTTCCTACACATTCATTATTTCAATCATTTGTTAAGTTAACCAAGTTGATAAATTTCCATTTTTCTTTATTCAAATTCAAGAAATTTCAAGATTTACTAATGAATTAAAGATAAACAAGTACGATAACAAGCAATCAATTAAAGAGGTGGCTAAATAAATATATTTATATTCTAAAGGCGTAACAACCACTTTTCTTTCCCTTAAGTTTCCTAGGACTCAAGGTATGCCATCAAAGCAAATTAATAAATAGGTGAATAAGTGAATAAATAAAATTTTAAATTCTTAGAGGCATGACACCTTCAATTTAAGATCTAATTATCATAATTTCTCCATTCATCTCGCATATAAAATTAATCTTCTCACCTAATATACCTTATACACACACATACATGTATATGTGGGGATTTCTAATACTCACAATTAGAGGTTAACGTCCTCCATACTCTTATTTGAATGAAAAAATCCTGCTACTAATTTAAAGATAATAAAAAATAAAAATAATTATAATCAATTTGCCACCATTAATAATTACTTTAGTTAATTAGTGCATTTATTATGGATATAAAAAAGAATGAGTGAAGTTGACTTAAATATTTTTAATTATTATTTCTTTATTAAAATTACTTAAATGTCCTTTATTATTATATTGTCATTAAATTAATAATATGATTTTTTTTCATTTACATGAAAGAATAGAGCTTGCTATCCTCCATATATAAATATGAAGGTAAGTAATCCCTTACATATACATATCTCTTTATTATATAATAGCCATGGTAATAACAACTTTTAACACTATTTTAGAGCATGATAATCTTCACTTGCTTATACAACATCTTTAACATTATTTTTACAGTTCCATAATCTTCACTCACTTTCACAACACCATTGACCCTGAGTAATTAATTCATTTAGCCTTCGCCTCTAATTCATTTTCATTTTCCATTTCTATATCTTTGATCAATATAATAAGTGTGAGTTTCCCTAAAATATCTCTATATTCTATAAGTGCATTACTTTAACTCTCTTAAACAACTCTTGTGTTTGCCTCTTATTTTCAAATATTCTCCTAATTCACTGCTTTAACTCGTTTTAATCCTAATCATTCTAATCCTCTTATGGATCCTTATGCTTCTATGTCATCATCCTCTTTTTAAATCCTCTCCCAAATTGTCTTTTTGTTTGCTTTAACCCTAATTATTCATATCCTTTTCTAAATCTTTGTGCTCCTACACCATCATTTACTAGTTACTTGGTCACCTTTTAGATTTAGGTTTGTTACATTAACTTGTTATTTACCTAGTCAATGAAAGAATCCAATTTTTCCTTTTTTTGTATGGGTTTTAATTATTTAACGTTTGTGAAGTCATAGCCTAAATCAATAATTTTGATTTTGTAAAATTTTCTTTTCCCTCTAAGATTGTTCATTAAAATCTTTCATTTAGGTTTACATATTAGAACCCATTTTATCATGAAAGCTATGATGATGTTGATATGATAGTGAAGGTTGCAAGTCATGTGGACTTATTGTGATTAGTATCCTCAAGTAGGTTCTATGGTTTATTAGAATTTTACAATTGCCACTAAACATTCTAGATGATTGCAAATCATATTATAAGCAAGAAGCTTGTTAATAATTACTTTATTATGTTCATGATCCATAATTGCCACTAAACAAGTTGCTTTTTTTTATGATATATTCTTTTCTTATCCATTATGTAAAAAATTGGAAGCAATATTATTTTGAATTGTAATTTTTCTTAATTTCTATCTAATTCTGATGACAAAATTCATCAATTATCTATAATGCACAAGATTTTGAAAACTCATAAGTTTTCACAAACTCATTATAAATTTTATATTATCAAATTAAGGATAGACAATATACCTTAGTCCATAACTTGATAGCTTAAATCCTGAAATATACCTTTTAATCCTTAAAATAAAAAAAAATTTCAAGAGAGAGAAAATTGTATTTCTATCTCTTAGCCTCTTTTAATTTTTATGCCTACATTAGTGATGGAGACAGAGAGAAAGAGAGAGCATAAAAATTTATAAGCAGAAATAAGGACCAATTTTTCAGATAAATCTTTATTTATCTGTTAGATAATCTTATAGATTAATCTTTATTTATTTATCAAATAACTTATTAAATAAATTTTTATTTATCTATCAAATAACCATTTATTATTTGATAACTCCTTACTAACCACTCCCATCAAGTAGTTAATTACTTTAGAAAAAATATATATTAGACTTACCAATAAAAAATTAATCCATTTAATATTTATTTATTTAACCATAATAACCACTTATCAATATCACTTAAACACTTAAGTTTTACCTTCTCCCATTTCGCTTATGTAATATTGACTTACTTTATAGTGAAATAAATAAATCAACATAATGTGCGTAGATAAGGTTAATTTTTAATATATTGGTTACATTATTTGTCATATATAAAAGTAAGAATTAATACAAGTCATGGCAATTGTATACTATTTATTAGATATATTCCCTTCCATGTACTACTATACTGGTTCTTTTCCTTTATTATGACCTATAAGTGAGAATTATATAATTAGTTCAACATTATGTCTTTAGCAAAAATAGAACCTGTTATTATAATTCAAACATGTATATAATACTTAATTAATAGGATCATCAAAGACATATTCATTAAAGAGCTCACAGTGTCAAAATTCATCAACATAAAATCAACACGAATGTTCAATAATCCTTATTAGTAATGATGCTCATATTCGTAATATTATCATTAAATATTTTGGGTAGTAACCCTTTTGTCAAAGGGTTAGCTACTATAAATTTGGTGCTAACATTCTCTATTGATACTGTATGTTTCTAAACTTCTTCTTTAAAGTTAAAATATTTCAATTCCATATGTTTAGCACCTTTAAAGTACTTGTCATTCTTAGAGAAGAAAATCACTATAAAATTATCATAATAAGTTTTTAGTAGCCTGATAATGCTGTCAACTACCCCAAGTCTTCAAATAAAGTTTTACAACCATTTAACATGAACCATGGCCTTAAAGCATGCCACAAATTCAACTTTCATGATGGATTCAATAATTACTAATTGCTTTGCACTCTTCCATGAGATGCCTCTTCCAGTCAAAAGATGCAAATAGTCAAAAGTAAACTTTCTTTTATCCATGCAGCTAGTGAAGTTTGAATTTGAATATTTGATCACCTTAAAGTGATAAAATCTTCTATAAGTAAGCATGTGATCTTTAGTTCCTTGTAAGTATTTAAGAACTTTCTTTATAGCTTTCTAACGATCCAATCCTAGATTACTTTGGTACCTACCCAGCATTCTAACTACAAAGTTGATGTTTGGTCTAGTACATATTTAAGCATACATTAAACTCCTAACCACAAATACGTAAAGAACATCTTCCTTCTGTTTCTACTCCAAGTGATTCTTTGGACATGGTTTGAGACTAAACTTGTCTCCTTAATGAATTGAAATAGGATATGCTAAATAGTTTTCCATTCTGAATCTCTTTAAAACTTTATTGATATATGCTTTCTGAGATAAACCTAACAATCCTTGTGATTTATACCAGAATATTTATATTCCAATCATATAATTTGCCTCTCTTATATCTTTCATTTCAAAGTTATTAGAAAGAAAATTTTAAGTCTCATGTATTAGACTAAGGTCATTAGCTACAAGCAAGATATCATTAACATAGAGAATCAAAAATATAAACTTACTTCCATTGACTTTTAGATATATGCACCAGTCAATAGGGTTTTCTTTAAATCTAAAGGCAACAATAGTATTATTAAACTTGAGGTATCATTGCTTGAAACTTGTTTAAGTTTCTATATTAATTTCTTTAATTTACACATATGTTCTTTTCCTTCAACTAAAAACCTTATTGGTTAATCCATATAAAATTCTTTTGTGAAATCCTCATTAAAAAATGTTATTTTTGCATCTATTTGATGTAGTTCTAAATCATAATAAGTTGCTAATGCCATCTTAATTCTAAAAGAATTTTTCTTAAAAATTGATGAAAATGTCTCATTATAGTCAATGCCATTCTTATAAGTAAAACTTTTGGCAACGAGTTTGGCCTTGTAATGCTTAAGGTTTCCATAAGAGTCACATTTAGTTTTAAAGACCCATTTATATCTAACTTTTTTACAACCTTCAGGTAATTCTACAATATTCCATATTTTATTATGTTCCATAGATTTTAACTTTTCTTTCATGGCATCCAACCACTTATTAATATTATCACTATTAACGGCCTATGAAAACAAAACTGAATTATATATCAATTCCTAAGTTAACTTCTGAATCTTGTAGATAAACTATATAATCATTCAAGATAGTTGGTTTTCTTTCCCTTTAGGATTTTTTTAATGTCATCTCTTGTGGTTCTTCTACAATAGCTTCATTATAAGTTATGGGATCAATAATTTATTGTTCTCTATTGTTTTACAATTCAATAATTTAAGGAACAACTACTTTAGAAGAATTGCAAGCTAATGGAACTTGCATTCTTATTTCCTTAATTTCCACATTACTCCCACTAGTTTCACCATTCTCAATGAACCTGGTATTTCTAATTTCAACAATTCTTGTGCTATAGTTAAGATAGTAAAATATATATTCCTTAGATTTTTCTAGATAACTAATGAATATCCATAATTATTCTTGCATCCAGTTTCTTTTCTTGTGGATCATATACTCGTACTTGTGCTTGGCATCCTTAAACATACAGGTGCCTTAAATAGGGCTTCCTACTAGTCCATAATTCAAAAGGTGTCTTTAAAACTACTTTACTAGGAACCCTATTTAATAAATATATAGCAATTTTCAATGCATACATCTACAATGAAATAAGTAAAGGTAAGTTACTTATCATGCTCCTAACCATATCCATTAAAGTTCTATTATGTCTTCTAACATACCATTTTATTGTAGTGTACCTGGTATTGTGTATTATGCATATATGCTATGTTTCTTAAGAAATTTAGCAAATAGACCTAGGTGTGATCCAATTTTATCATATCTTCTATAATATTCACCACTTCTATCTGATTGAACAAACTTTACCTTTTCATCCAATTGCCTTTCAACTTCATTTATGAATATTTCTAAGGCCTTTAGTACTTGAGATTTCTCATGTAGTAGATAAAGATATCCATAATGTAAATAGTTATCAATAAAGGGGAAGTACTTTTATTTACTAAAAGAACTATTATCAAAATGCTTGCATATGTCGGTGTGTATAATTTCAAGACAGTTATATGGTTCTTGTGGCCCATTTCTTTGTGTGTTTTGCTTGTTTTCCCTTTGTACAATCCACACAAATATTTAGGTCAGTAAAATATAAATCTGGAATGATTTCATTCTTTACTAATCTTTCCAATCTTTTCTTAGAAATATAATCTAGATATCTATGCCACAAGTTAGCGGAATGTTCATCTGCTAAACTACATTTAGTACAAACATTATGATGTAATGTCAAAAGTATTTTAACATAAAGACTATCAAGATTCATCTTGTATAATCAATCATAAAGAATACTAGAACCAATAAGATATTTATACTTAAATAAACTTAAACATCCATTACCAAAATTAATAGAATATCTAGTAACATTAAGTTTAGACAATGAAATTAAATTCCTAGAAATACTAGGTACCTAAGAGATTTCCAATAAATCTAAATGATGTCCAATTTTCTTAAAAAATAACATTTATCATTCATTTGTTCTTTTTTATGAATTTGAGAGGAAGACTCATTTAACTTCAGCTAGTCTCTTTCCTTTGCATGTTTCTTTCCTAACCTCTTTCTAACTTCTTGATAGTTCACATGATGGGCAGAATGATTTCCTTGATTCTTAAGCCTCATTTTCTCTTGAACTAACATATTGTGCAATTCATGCATATTTCATTTATCTTTCATGGCATTATAGTTCATTTGAAAAGAGCCACACTTAGACGGTAATAAGTTAATAATGAATTATACAAGGAAATTTTCATCCATATTCATTCGTAAGGACTAAAGTCTTACTATTATATTTGTCATTTCAATGACATGTTCATGCATATTATGTGAACCATTAAATTTCATGGTGATTAAGGTACCTATTAATGTCCTAACAAGAAACTTATTAGTAGTTTAGGAGTGCTCTTCCATAAATTTCATAAATTTTTCAGCACTTTTAGTTTTGGGAAGAGTTAACTTAATATTATTCACTATGCTCATCTGTATAAACATTAGGCTTACTCTGACCTTTCCTAATTCTTATAATAGGCTTTTTGTTCATTGCTACTAACATCAATAATAGTAACAAGTCTATCAACTTGGGGTGCTAAATCAAAATCCCATACACCAAGGTGAAATTGAATTTGTTCATTCCAATTAGGAAAATTCAGCCTATTAAAGATTGGGACAGATAAAGCATGCGAATGAAGTAAATTTGGAATAGATACTTTAAGAAATAATGTGCAATATTAATGCTTTGAGTCATAATTAACGTATATATAGATTCAAAATAATTCATTAAATAATAAAATGTATATTAATGTTCTCTTTTAGATGATACACCAATATACAATTATAAAACACAATTGATGCTAAATTTTAATTTCACATAATTTGGCAATTATGTTACTCTTATTAAACATATTTACTATCTTTGGATGTATTAAACATGTCTAACTGAGTACATTAATTAATCATGATTATGTTTATAGTTATAAAATGATTAATTAACCTTTGATCGATCCTTAGATACTTTATAATCAATGAACTTCAATATACTAATAAACAATAATTATTACATCTTTCATAGTATCATGTAATTATAGGTAATTGAATTTTTCAATTTGATATTTATTATAACTTTTTAATTTAGCCACTTTAATGACTAATAAATTATTACATAATATAGATATCAAAATAAATAAATGAATAACAATATCATAAAATTTGATAATGTGAAATTTAATTACCATTACTCAATATTATAATACAATATGCCTTACACCCATTCATATTCAAATGTTGAATATTAATAACCTATTATGCAGCTAAGTTATGAAATCAACACTTATATTCAAACTTAAATGACTCATTATGCCTTGCATGTAATCATGTGACTGAGTTATGTATACGAGACAAAATGCATATTCATATGTATATAGCTAATTCTCATAATATCTAAGCAAATGCAATTGTGCAGTAATTCATAGAAGACAATTCATTTACAATTATGCGAAAAAATGATAAAATGTATGGAAAATAGTTATTATTTCCTAAATCATATAAATTTTATAAAAACCTATTTTTTTCAAAATTATGGTTCCTTAATGAAAAATTATGAGTTCTTGAACTAGGCACTCTTATACCACATGTAAGTTTTCTTAATTTTAATCTAATCTTGATGATAAAATTCATTAATTATTTATAATGCACAAGATTTTGGAAACTCATAAGTTTTCACAAACTCATTATAAATTTCATATTATCAAATTAAGCATAGACAATGTATTTTAATCTATAGCTTGATAGCTTAAATCCTCAAATATACCCTTTGATCCTTAATCCATGACTTGATGGCCTAAATCCTGAAATATACTCTTTAATCCTTGAAACCAAAAAGAACAATATAAGAAAGAGAACTATGTTTTTATCTTTTAGCCTCTCTTAACTTTCATGCTTATGTTAATGATCGAGAAAGAATGCATAAAACTTTATAAGCAAAGATAGGAACTAATTTTCTAGATAAATTTTTATTTATCTATCATATAACTTTATAGATAAATCTTTATTTATTTATTAGATAACTTTTTAGATAAATTTTTATTTATTTACCAGATAACTATTTATTATTTGATAACTTTTTATTAATCACTCCTATTAAGTAGTTAGTTACTTTAAGAAAACTATATCTTAAACTTACTAATAAAAAATAACCCAATTAATATTTATTTATTTAACCATAATAACAACTTATCAATATCACTTAAGCCACATAAGTCTTACATGAATTACAATCTGTATATAAGTTTTACTTAAGCCAAAACATAGTATTGGAACCAATGGGTTAAATAACTAATCAAGCAACAAAGCTAATGAAAAGTTGCCATTACACTCAGACATTGCCAAAATACACATAGATTTTATTTTGTTAAGGTAGTATCTTAAATTATTTTCTTTCACTTTGCTTTTTGGTTATATTTTCAACCTATCTACTTTAGCTTTAATTATTTATTAAGTGAATAATACTATCTTCCTTTTTTGCCAAAATATCAATCTCCTTTATTAAAAGGCATTTTTTGCTTTAATATGTTGCTTTACATTATTGGCCAAACATATGATTAAAGGAGGGTGGAAGAATTCACTTCCCAATTATCAATAAAGCTAGAAATTTATTCTAAAAGAGTTAAGGAACATGGTATCATGAACCCCCTTTAATATCTCATTTCTATTAAACCTTTTCTACATAACAAGGTTGAATCAGAATAATGAACCTTTTCTAATCTATCAAAGCTCAATCTTTTAACAAGAAAATATACAAAGCTTATTCTATTCTTCTTTAATTTTCAATTGCTATGTAATAATTCTTTTATATAAATGTCCTTGTTAACATAAATAAAAAAGGATTTAGTTTATTTTTATTTTACTGATTTTTCTAAAATTACATCTAAAATCTATTCTATTATGCCTTAATATATCTACTATCATACTATTTAGCAAAAATTGATTTTTAACTTATTGCATTTAATTCACTAATTTTTCTTTTTCTTATTTGGTGTTGCAGTGGTTATAACTAAAGATAGAACTATTTTAGTAGCTTCTATCACTAGCCATAAAAAATTCTCTTTTATTTGCAAATGGAGAATAATAATGATTCATGAATTAGTGATTCATCTTTAAGAAAAATAGTAATAACTAAAGATCATCCTTCTATATAGAATGACACATATGTAAATTTCTTTTCCAATAAGGTTAGTTGCAATATTTGTTATTCAATTAACAATTGAATTCAATTTTTTATCCATTTGCTAAGTGCTTTTTCATATTATTTCAAATTCTATTATGCTATTATAAGAATGCTTATTTTATATTGATACATGATGAAAAATTAAACTCTAATAAAAAGAATGTTTCTAACTAACTAATTATGTGACTTATGTCTACACTCCCATTGTAAACAAGATTTATGGGTTCTTTGTATAATTAAAAGAAATAACATATAACTTAAGTTTTTTTTTTTAAATAAAGCTCCTTTTTTCTTCATGCGTTACTGGTAATTTTTCACGTTTAAATACCTAATGTAAGGTCAATTGATATATGATATTTCCTTTACGAATTATCTTCTTTTAATTTTATGATGGACCAATAATTTGAATATAGAGATATCACCATTAACTTTATAAGCTATTTACTTTATTTACTTTATCATATTTATATAATTTAAAGTAGAGAAAATTGTTAGGCAAGTTCTCATCTTTTTTTAGGTTTTGTGTGATTATACTTACATCTCTTTTATCTTTAAAAATATATACTAATCTCTCATTTTCTTAAAACATATACTGACCTCCCTTCTTTTGAAAAATAAGGGAGTTGAGCATATATTTATATAAATGTCAGGAGAAGTGAGTGTAATTTATCCAAAATTATTCTATTATAACAAGTGAACATATCTAACTTAGTAATCATATTGTTGGTAGTGGGTTCCTCCTAAATGGACCTATAGTTACTTTATATTTATTATTTTGTATAAAGGATAAAAAATATAAAAGATAAAAAAATACATTTAGGGTAAAATTGTAACAAGCCCTATTTAGGCATGAAAGGCTAAAAATTTTGGCCATGTATAAAGACATCTCAAGGTTGGCTTTAGATAATGTGTAGGAGACCATTTTTTCTCTTTGTGAAATAAAAAATAATTCTTTCTTGCCTAGGATTCCATGCATATATATAAGGCTTTTGTGTGCCTTTGAAAAAGATTGCAACGATAGAAGCTTTTGGACAATGTAGAGAGGGAATATGAAATGTCATTTTTTGCCAAATTATGCCAAAAGATTAATCACCACATTTACTCAAATTCACATAAAATTTAGGCCTATTGTTATTAATGATTTGTGTAGTATAGTTACATATTTTTTTGTTAATTTTCTTTTTCTCTATTGGCTAATTTTGCATGGTAATTAGTGTTAATTATTATGTTAATTTTGTTAAAATTTCTACCTATTTTGGTGAAGAGTTGTTATATTGGTTATTTCCTATAATTTCTTGAAAGACATTGTATCCATTATCTTATTAGTGAATTTTTTATTAGGGTAGGTGTCATGATTTTTACCTTCACACTAAGAGGTTTTCCACATTAAAAATTGTTAGTTTCTTGATTTATTTTTCTTGCAATATTTTCTGGTAATATATCTTATTATATGTGTGGGAAAAATCAATCTGAATGATTTATTTAATTTTTTTGTATGTTACTCTAGTAATTTTTCTTAACACATATGACTATCTTTGAAATTCAATAATTAAACAATTATGCAAATGATATTTTATTTTCTATAGGGGAACTTACTTTATAAAGTCTTACCACTCTTCTGATGCTTATACAGTCATTATCATTTCATTTACTATATGAATCCTATTGCATTCAAGACTTGTATAACATACATTTTTTCAGGATATAATTCCCTTTTTTTGGGACCAAATCATTAACTTAAGTTTAGTTAGTAATATCACACCATTGAAGAGAGACTTAGAAATGATAAGGTATTTTCATTATTAAAAATGTTGTCTCCTTAGTTCTCCACCACTAAGATGAAGAAAGCTATCAAGATGGAAAAATCTTGATTCAAAATAATATAGTCTAAACTTATTATTTAGAAAATATGAATCTTATTTTGGCATAAACAAATGTAGTCATACCTAACTTATTTCTGCGCTAAGTTAAGAATCCAAAGATTACTTTTATTAAATCTATTTTGTTACTTGGTTGCAACTACTACCTATACTATTTTTTTATATGTAAATTCTATTTCATGGACTTATATATATACATATATATATTGCTATTTATATAAGATTATTGATGGCATTTTAAAGTAAACTCCAAACTATATGTTACATATCAATTCATCTAACAAGAATGTTTGATTTTAGGCCTTTTGTATGAAGGGAAAAAATGAAAATTAGTTGCATGCAAAGTACTGCCATTAAAATGATCAATCAATTTTTTTTTATAATTATCAAAACAAATGAAGATATTTACATAATGACTTTAAAAGTATATTTTCCATGAAGTTCTCACAATACCTATGCATCGTATAGGCTAAAAAATCGGTATGTGTGTGTGTGTGTGTGTGTGTGTGTGTGTGTGTGTGTGTGTGTAAAAAGCAATCTATTAACACCAAGACAAGTTTAAATGACTTATACTAGATCTTAACCATTAATCACAAAAATATTTAAAGGCTAAGATTATATTCATTTTAGATAATTTATACACTATATGAAACTTGCTCTCTTTCTCAATTAATGCATTAAATGAAAATACTTTTATTATTAACATACTTAAAGTTTATTTTAATATAATTAAAAATCTTTCAATTTTATTTTAAAATAAAAATTAATATGACTTGACAATAAGTATTGATTATTAAAATCAATTATCATAGTCTATAATAATGAGAAAAATAGAATAAAACAAATTCTCCTTGGTCATGCAATTTTTAAAAGGAAATCCACTAATATTTCTTATCAAATAATGTTAATTATGTCCTTAAGATCATGCAGTGAAAGCATGGCATTGTTGTTACTTAATTATGATATTATAGCTGTGCTTATATAAATTTGTTATTTATTGTTAAAAAGGTAGTTTGTAGTATGCAAGAGAAGTGTGGAAATGCTGCTTAATAATATACTTATAATTATATTAGAATTATTCTTTTAAAATGACTTGCATTATGATTTATGCCGTAAATGGCAAATAAGAAATATGATATGGGAGATGATGTGAAAATTAGATGTTTAATTCTTGATAACTAATTGTGTGGGATAAGGTTGACCCTAGAGGGATATGATTGGATATTGTATAGAATAAGGTTAACCTGAAAGTCACAAGATAAATTAAATTACTTTTTTCTTACTTTTAATTATATTTTGTATAATTGTGTAGGTGATGATGAATTGTAGATGTATCTATAATACTAATTTGGAGATAAAGATTAATATGAAAATTTTAGTAGTTAATGGTCCATATATGTATTACTTCCCAAGGCTTTACTCCATCCTTCTTGAACAATTTACTAATTTTCCTTATTTATGTGAATATAATTTTTAAATTGTTAGATTATGGAAACCTTCTTGCGTATCATTACTCTCTTACTTGTGGTAGTTTTGAAATAAATATGAGTAGAAGAACATGATAGTTATATTGTTTGTAAGCTAAAGATGTTAAGTATGGCATTTGGTAGAACTTTCACTTATTAATTGGTTTAATTTATCAAGCTATACATTAGTTAATATTTTTAACATTTTCAAGTCCAACTTAAATTATCAAGTTAAGTTATTTCCATGGAAGTCCAAAGTATTTCATTAGAAGAATTTGATAGTTAGGGAGATGTCAATTATAAATTATGTCTTGATAAATGTTGTTTGTAAAATTTTGTTTATTTTTCATGCATGGTTTTGTTGAGTATTTTTCAATTGAGTCACAAGTTTTCATCTCAAATCAGGTGACCTTTTCAAAGTGTCCATAACTAGAAGAAACTCTATCTATTTACTTTTAAAATTCATGATGCATTCAAGCCTTTACGAAAATAAAGGAATTTCTATTTAGCTAGAGTATGCATAGTCAATAAATAAGGCTAGTTGAAACTAGATAACGGACTTCACACTAGTCACAATAAAAGTTAGATTATGACAAAGTTAGTGTCAAAGTATGATCTAGGCTCTAAGGGTGTAAAGGTTAGAAATATTCAACTATCAAATTTGATTAGGCATACTGGATTCATAATTGTGCAATTAACTTTATCAATATGAGTATGATGAAATTCATTTTAAAAATGTGCCTTTGGACTTCATAAACTTTTACAAATTAAGTTACTTCTTATATGTTATTCCATATTAGATTCTCTCATAATTATCTTTTTTGATAAATTATTGTTTAGAGTTTGGAAATGGTAGGAAATTATTGTAAACTCATACAAAAATATTGTTCAAAATGGTTAATAGGTTATAATGTTGATAATTAATTTTTTATGTTATTATCAAACCTTTAGAGCTATTAGTTTGAATCAATTAGATAATTTCTCTAAACTATATACATAGGTGCCTTTGACTTATTGTGTGATTAGTTTAAGTGGTTGTATGGAGGATAGTATATAATTCTTATAGAATATGAACATTTGTTTCATTTTGTGGTATTTCAATTTCGCCATTTTATGAGTAGAATTTATTAAATGGTGAACATTTGTAAGGTGATTTAAGAGTTGGGTGCATTTAACTTATTAGTTATGTATGGCAATTTGTGTATAGATAGTTAGTTATGTGTTACAATAGACATTTGATGCTAATGTGGTTAGGTGATATGGTATGAACACTATCAAAATATGGTATTTGAATCTTACAAATAAATATGCATACCTTACTAATATGCATGCATATACAAGTTGAATGATAAACTCTCTTCCCCAAATGTGAGAAAGTATGTGGTGATGCAATATATCCTAAATTTGTTTAGAGGTTGAACATGTGTGGTATAATGAATCTATGTAAATCTTTTATTAAAACTTATATTTGGTTTTGTCTTACTCTTAATTTTAAAAAGAATAGAACTAACAAACTAATTATGCATGAATAAATAAAGTGCTATTCTTATTAGGCATGTCACACCTTAAATGTGACTTCATGAATGAAATTATGTAGTAAATCCATTTTTTTATTCTTTTATTTGAATCTTTAGTTATGGTTCATTGAGCTTGATTTTATCATATTTGATTAAATTATCTC
Organism: Sindora glabra; assembly: GCA_020226215.1. NCBI lineage: Eukaryota > Viridiplantae > Streptophyta > Magnoliopsida > Fabales > Fabaceae > Sindora > Sindora glabra. The sequence goes on along the minus strand of CM035225.1, from coordinate 54,601,569 downwards.
TATGGCATTTGATGAGTTACTCTAGCATTTTAATTTGACTATATCAAATCATATTCCATTAGTAGTAATGGAAAAGAGCATTAGAATATATAATAACATAAGGAGTAAAGGTTAGTACATAAGTTATTCTTAAGTATCTGACATCATTAACTTAATTATATAATTCATTATATATACATACGTCTCTTTAATCTTATGATTTGCATACTTGTATTGACCCACTTATCTATATGATAACGTTTATAGTCTTTAAGAGTGAATGATAATTGTATATGACTTAATGAAAACTTGTAATAGGAAAGATACTCAATCTAAGATAAATAGTAAACTAAATTTGATTTAGGAAATAGCAAGTATACTAGGGATGAATATTTTCAAGTAGCAAATTAGGAAATTAGAAATGATTGAGTAACTGTCACATAGTGATAAGGATAAGCATTTAACCTTGGTGGTAAAGAAAGATGTAAAACCATGATAGTGCAAAGTTTAAGTAATTAGGATGGAAAAGACAAATTAAAGATAGGTGATTGTTAGGTTGGTTGAAAATGTTTAAATTCCCTTATGAGAAATATTTTCATTCAAATATAGTAAGATTAGTTTACTAGAAATATTTACCTTTGAATATAGTAAGATTAATTTACTAGAAATATTTTCATTTGAATATAGATAGTATGTTCCTATCATAGTACAGTATCTTTAAAATTTGAAGGAAATTTCTTTTAAGAAGAAGAACTTGTAATACCCAAATTAATATTAAGATTTCTTTTTAAATCTCATAATTTTTTCACTTTGAAGTATTTATTTTAATCAACTGTTTTATTTATTTTAAAAAATTGAATAAAAAATAAAATAATTAGTTGCATATTTTATTATATAAATATTATTTATTCTACTTTATGACAAAATTTAGAAATTTAATATTTTTATCTGTAATATTATAATTATATTAACTTAGCTAAGATGTTATTTTAAGATTAATTTATATGGTTTTTAAGGTGCATTATTCATAAAATTGAAAATATTTAATAATTATGAGCTTAATGATTTATGAAAATATCTACAAATGTTTTAATAATTGATTTTCTCAAATTTATGAAATTTTGGGATATTTATTTTAAGCCTTTAAATGTATTAAGTTATTAAGGAAATTATTGGGGAAATAGAAATAGTGAAGATTATTATTGTATGCCTTCGATTTACTAGGATTAGAATGGACATAAATAGGGTTGGTTAGGATTGATTTTATTTCTATACCCTAAAACATCATAACCTTTTCCCATTGATTTTCTTTAAAAATCAAGCAAACTAATTGCTAAGATTTGATGTAGTTATGGCCAAGTTATCTAAGAAACACAAGATAATAACCTATAGTTGTCTTTACTAAAAATTTCCTAACTTTGAGACCTTGTTCTCTTGACCTCATCTTTCTCTTTCTTTCTCTCTTTATCTCATTCCCTCTTTTCTATTTTGCTACCGCTACTTTTAGCCACTATGTAATCATTACACACCTTTTTTTAGCTAACGACTGCTTGTTAATGTGAAGAAGAGCCACAAATTATAGCTCTATAGTAGCAAGTAAGGTGCTCCTTTTTCCATCTGGTTTCCAGAATTTATCACCTCTCTATTGTTGGTGATTTTAAGGTTAGCTTCATTAGGTAAAGGTAAGCCTCTTTAAAATGTCAAATTTTAATATTTTTGTTCGCATGGATTGATTTAAAAACCTTTATATTTTGGCATGTTTGTAATTTCTTACTTTAGTTTTATAAAAATAAAAAAATGATGATCTAGTCTACTAGAGTGTGTGATTAAAGCCTAGAGTAGTAATTTTTAGAGAAAAAATAAATAGTATACTTATAGTTTATCATTGTAAATTAATGAGTAAGAAGAAAAAAGAACGAAGTGTATGGATGCTCAGGAGTTCCTAAATGAAATTGGCATCTTAAGGTGTATATCCCACCTGAAGGGAATGTTATATATATATATATATATATATATATATATATATATATATATATATATATATATATATATGCAATTTTATAGATATAGGTTTAAAATCCTTGTCATGACCTAAACTCGATTGTGATTGGCGTAGATCTCAATACTTAGTATCCATCAGCCTCAATACTAATTTTTCTAATTTTACCAAATGGAAACTCCCTATTCCCATGGGAACTCATATGATACTTTAAATTCTTAAAAAAAATGGATAAAGTTTCCCTTATTTTCTAACACTTTCTGAGAGCCACACATCTTAAATTTTATAACTTATATTATTCGCAGATACAATAGCATCATTTATATACATCATACTACTTAACTCAACATGTACACACAAATAAACAATTCAACACATCAAGTATTGTATCAACAAAGTCTCTGTTTATTTATACTCCAATCCTAATCCAACTATTAGAATCTACTATTAGGCTATCTTTAATTCTCCATGGATGCATTAAAGCTTAAAAGCATTCAACTTAACTTGAAAATATTGAAAATAAACAAAATGAGTCATGAGAACTTAATAAGTATATGTCTACTACTATTCAACCTCAATTTACTTATATTAAATGGTTATATGCTAACTAAGTATTTGATTAAAGAAGTAAATACAATCTAAACTCCCTGGAGTTTCTAAAACATATGGAATCAAGCCTCAAATTGAGTATTCTCTTGCATATAATTTGGACTTCATATTTTACATCATAAATCATAATAATCTTAACTATTCACTAACATACAATATCATCATCATATCACACAAAACCCATTCCAGGTGGCTATCAATTCATAAATAGCTATCAAGGCTTGATTACATCGAATCATCATAATCACATTAAGTCTTTATAATCATATCAAATAGTAATATTAACTCATAAATAGATTTCTAATATCACATCACATTACATAGCTATTTATAACAAAATATATATGCATCCATCTTTTATCTCTTAGGTTAGCCTTATACCCTTCACAAACTATCCATTCTTATCTCTCTAAGGTATGCCTTATACCCTTCATAAGCTGTTTGCTAGGAATTTCCCATTTAGCTTTCACATCATTGCACAATCATATTTCTCATTTCAAATACCACTCATGACATATTTCACATTATAATATGCATAATAGAGCTCAGCTCTACAAATCATAATTTCAATATAGTTTCAACATAATTTAGCTATCCATTATCACAAGGCAAATTAAACACATAATGATGTATACATACAACAATACCATCATGCCTTTTTGCAGAGCCATAACAGTCAATTTGCATTCACTTAAAGTTATACACTTTCATAGTCTACTATTCCATTAAACATTAATAATTAACAATGTAAAACCATTCGTAATGCAAATATCATTTATCATCAAATTTCCATCATGATTAATTAATAGTTAGTAATATCATTCCTTTCCCTTACGAACCTATCATTTCCTTTGACAAGTAATTACTAACTTGTCACAAGTATCATTTCTAGATTTCTCATTCATAACCATATAATTAATTTCATAATATATATTATGATTCACAATCATGTTAAGTAGGATTCATAGATAAACATATACATGATCTATACCATTTATAAGAAAGATTATGATTTATAGCGTTTAAACACTTTAACGTTGAAACATTAAATTAAAGTGAGATATATATTCACCTGGGTCGCTTTCACCCTATCAAGGGTTCCAAAGTACCCATACACATCTTTTCATTCTTACTCCTATTTTACAATTTACAAAAATAAACAATAATTATATGAGTATTATGTACTTCCTTTCCAATCATTATGATCTTCTATTCATATCATAATATAACAATTTCTAAGTTTACAAACTTCTTTTATGTTCAAATATTAGCCTTTTTAAACTTAAAATACTACCCATTATAAGGATCTTTCTAGACCAAATATAGATCAAATTAAAATGTGAGAACTTCATACTCCAATTATGTTCTTGTAATGTTATGTTAATATTTCATAGTATAATACTCTTATGTTTCCCAGTTATCATCCAAGTTTCTTAAAGTGTGTGTATATGTAATGCATAATGTACTTTCTCTTAACTAAACTCCAAATCTCCTAAAAATATGGGGATTAATAATATAAAAGCCCTAATCATGCTATTTTAGCCTTCTAAAATATCAAATTATAGTTAACCAATATTTATTCAGAATCCATATATATAAATGGAATTTCCTGGAGCAACTCAAATCCTTCAAAATATTAAGATATAACACTTCATTTTTACTCTAGTTTTCCTATTTCAATGATTTATATCATAAAACTTCAATTTCCTAAGCCACTACTATATTTTTCAAACATACATAAAAATAGGTTTTTTCTTATTTGGCTTCAACCAACTAACATCGGTAAAATTAATAGTAGAAATAGATTCTAAACATATATTTTAGCCTTTTTTAGCAAAAAAATATCATTTTTACAGAAGTGTCATCATTTTTCTCAAAGTATATGAAAATAAGATTTCTTGAGTTAAACCTTAAATCAATAAAATTTAGAACTTTACAATATAAGGATGTTCACCTAGTTTAAAAGGGCTTGATCAAAGGTCACTAGTGGCGAAAGCTCATTGAAATGTTAACAGATCAAAGAAAGAGCAATGGCTCCTTATCATTGAGCCAACACCTTACTTTGTTGTTATTCCATGTGCTAACAACAATGGTGACCGGTCAAAGAAGGCATGATAACTAGCGACAACTCCTACGATGGCAATAAAATCGGAGACACTGGGAAAGAAGACATGGTGGCTAAACCAATCCACTACGCATTTGGTACCTCCAATCAACACTCCTTCTCGCAAACCTAGGTGGAAAAATGTGATAGTAACGGTGGTAGCAGCATCATCGATGCCAATAATGGTAACTGTAGTGATCAACTTAGATAAAGCCATGGGAAAAAGAAGGACAAGAGAGATAAAGGAGGGAAAAAGAAGAAACCAAAGAATAGAGAAAGAGGAGGAAAAAGAAGTAAAAAAGAGCTCTAGATTTTAATTCGGCACTTCTCTCATACTGTAGGCTTACTTCCCTTTTTGAATCTCAACCCTCCTTCTTAAATTTAATCTTGGCCATTTGTTTATTTTTAAACTTTCCTATTTTATAAAACTTTCCTTCCCATTAAATCCAATTTCTTAACTCCATCACTTCATCTCTTTAAAATTATTAGAAGAATAATTTAATTATAAATGAGCATATAATCAATTATATATATTTATCATAATTCATCTTGTCCCAATAATATTTGGATAAACTCTCCATTATGAAAAATCATGATATTATCCTATAATTGAAATGCTAAATTTTTGTAATTCACTTTAGCATATATATATATAAATAATTTAACTTTCCTCTTTTATAAAAATAAATATTTCTAAATCTCTAGTAACGAAGCTTTAAATATCCCCTCAGGATATTACAATCCTAATATGCTAATGTATAATAGACTTTTATCTTAATTATCTATTATTATTTAATTTACTGTAAATTTTGAAAGTGTATCATGTATATTGAGTTATATATTTTTCTTATAAAATAATGTCAATTTTTTCCTTAAGGCCATGTTGTAAAGGCATGACATTGTTGTTGCCTAATTATGGTACATTATAGTTATATCTATATAAATTTGTCGTTTACTATTGAAAGGATAGTTTATGACCATGTAAGAGAAGCGTGGAATTGTTGCTTATAATATAGTTATAATTATATTGGAAATGTGCTACTAAAATCCCTCATATTGTGATTTAAATGGCAAATAAGAAATGTGATGAGTGAGATAATATGAAAATTGGACGTTTAATTCCTAGTGATTGATTATGTGGGATAAGGCTAATCTTGTCTAATCTTGGAAGGACAAGATTAGAGATTGTGTGGGATAAAGTTGATCTTAGAGTTACAAAGACATTTAAATTGGTTTTTTCTTGTTTCCATTTATATTTTGTATAATTTTGTAGATTATGATGACTTGCAAAGGCATTGATGATTCTAATTTGGAGATAAAGACCAATATAAAAATTATATTAATTAATGATCGATATGTGTATTACTTCTAAAAGGTTTTACTTTATCCATCTCAAATACATTACCGATTTTCCTTATTAACATGAATAGGATTTTTAAATGATTAGACTATGGAAACCCTCTTGTTATCATTACTCTCTTACTTACAATAGTTTTGAAATAAATATAGGTGGAAAAATGTGATAGTTAAATTGTTTATGAATTAAAGAATTCAAGTATGGCATTCATTAGAACTTTCACTTATTAATTGGCTTAATTTCTTAACCTATACATTAGTTAATATCTTTTTAATGAACATTAATAGATATATATATTTATTGAGTTTATATAACTCATTTCTTCTTTTATTTTTAACATTTTTAGGTCTAATTTGAATTATCAAGTTGAATTGTTTCTATAGAGGTTCAAGGCTTTTTGATAGAAGAATTTGATTGTTTGGGAAATATCAGTTGTAAGTTATGTCTTAATAGACATTACCTATAAAATTTTGTTTATTTTTTATTCATGATTTTTTTTACTATTTGTCAATTGAGTCATAAGTTTGCATCTTGGGGCAAGTAACCCTCTTAAAATGTCCATAAATAAAGGAAACTTTATCTTTTTATTTTTTTAAAAAAATGCGATGCATTTCTCTACAAAAATAAAGGATTTTCTATTTAGTCAAAATCTATATAACCGTTAATGAAGCTAGTGGAAACTAGATAATGGGATCTATGTCGATCATGATTAGATTGGATCATAACACATTATATATATATATATATATATATTATACTCATTCTTGTTTTTTACAACTTAGATACCTAATATTATTGAGTAGTATGATATAGCTAGATATATTTTATTTTTATTATAAAAATATTTTAACAAATTAAAATTTTAATTTAATTGAATATTTAACTATATATTTTATTTTATCTCTTATATTACTATACCTACTTCTTTTTATTTATTTCATTACACAATTTTTTTCTTTTTTTTTCATATTATTATTATTTAAGGTTAAATGTCAATATCGTTAGGAAGAATATATTTTATTTTTAATATAAAAATATTTCAAATAAGTTAAAATTTTTATTTAATTAAATTACTAAATCATATATATTCAGTTTTTAACTCTAACATTACTTTTCAACTTAATCATTATATCTCTTTTTTATTTTTGCTTCATTGTATGTTTCTCCTTTTTTTTCATCTCCGTTATTATTGCTTACAAATTTAATGTTAATATCATAAAATAGTATACATATAATACAATATATTTAATTTTATTATAAATATACTTTATCCATTTCATTCTTCTATATCTACGTAACTAAAAGATGGTTTCATTTCCCATTATTATATTATTTGTTTCAATATGATGTGTTGCTTCATTAAGCCACAATGAAATTCATTTTCCTTCGTAAATGCTATTGTTTATCCGTTAATAAGTGTCTTGCAATTTGCCCTATTTTGCTTTGCTAAATGGGCTAGTTTATTGCAGGGTTGTGTCTAAACATTTTGAGAACTTAGCTAAAATTATTAAAGAAATATATTATGATATAAATTATCAAATTCTCATATTATTCTTCTAACTTTCGAAGCTGTAAAATCACTTATTAAAATTTTGTAATCAAGTAATTTTAACATTTCACTCTCAATAGATAATATGATTGATCCATTTAATCTGTCTTATAACATAGTTAATCTCAAATAGGATTTAAGTAATTTTAATTTTTGAAAAACTTCTTTCAACAATAGTAACCATTATTAGTATTGTTAATAATATTTTATAAGCAATACATGCATTTAGAAACAAATCTAATCTTTTAATATAGTTTAGTACTTCTATTGAAAATTATTAATCAATAATAATGTGCAAACACAATATTATTGTTAGATTACTAACGTAGGACTCCTTAATAACACATTCAAATATGCAACTAAATTATATATACATTTCATTAACTCATAATACGGCATTCCTTAATTAATGAGGTAGATAAAAGCATAACTTTAAGCTTGATAATGATAGTATTATATGTTGGTGTCTCTTTAGAAAAGAAGAGCCACTCCTCATATCCAATCACTAATATATTGGCCATTAATCAATAACTATACAAATTAAAAAAATATATAAGTGGGGCTTAAGAAAAATTGGAAGCCTAAAGTAAGTGTCTTACTTGCCTACTTATAAATATAGCTCTAATTTATTATGTTTTTCCCTCTTAAATAGAATGGCCATTGTAGGGATTCATTACAATTTTAAAAATTGTTTTGCTTCCCTTTGTTGCAATTAATTGAAGCTTTGCTCTTTTTTTAAAAAAATACATATTTTTTATTACTTTCAAATTCTTATCAAGTTTCTTTTCTTTTTATTTATTTTATTATTTCATTGCATTATATAAATTATTTTCTTTTTTATTTACTTTGTTACATATTTTTTTCATATTCACTCATACTATCTACAACTCAGATGTCAATATTATCAAATAGAAATATAATATAATATATTTTATATTTAATGTAAAAATATTTAAAAGTTAAAATTAAACTTATTTATTTAGAATTTATAAATGTTTTTATATGAATTTTCAAGTAATATATTTTAAATTAAATTACATCAATTGGTATTTTATCTACTACTACTATTTATTACTCAAAGGCTAAAAGTAGTATAGATATAAAGTGATAAATTCAATTTTTTATAAAAATATTTTAAATAAGTTTAAAATTTAAAATAAAATTTTTAGTTAAAATAATTAATTATATATTTATTATTTGATAAAATATTTAAAAATTAAGATTAAATTTATTTATTTAAAATTTATTGATATTATCTTTATATTATTTTTAAGCACTATATTTTAAATTATTTAAAAGTTAATTGATATTTTATCAAGGCTCCAAAGTTAAGTGTATTAATTCTGCCTTCTCATTTATTTTAAGATTATTTTTTTATTCACGATTTTATATTTTCTTACATTATCATTTTTTGAGTTAAGTTTGTGTAAGAATATTTTAAAGAATAAAATGAGATATTATAATCATTAATAAAAAAATCCATAGATCGGCTTGTTATAAATTAAAAAATTATTTTTAAATTAATTATTATTTATTTAATTTTGAATTCTTTATTTTCTTATCTAGAATTGTAATTTTATACTTTATTTTTTAAAATATATCTTATGCTTTAAAAATTCCAACCCTCTTTTCCTTTATTTCTATAGCGAAAATCTAAATAACAATTTGCTGACAATTGATTTGACTATTTAATTTATATATACATTACTTTGAAATTTTGAATGTCAGCCAACTTCTATTTAAATTTGATATATATATATATATATATATTAACCCTCAGTATACGCTCCCCTCCTTTTACATACTCTTTTTATCCCTCCCTACAAAAGCGTTTAGGATCGAAATCAGGATTTGATATTTTTCAAATCAGTAGGATTTGAAAATAGCCAAACAAAATACTGTCTCTCTCTAGGATTACTTAATTTCGAAGGATCAAGCCGTCTTCGTTGTTTTGAGGTTAGTGCATCTGAGTTTTGAGGCTAATGTTTGGTATTTTGTATCAGTATACATTCATGTTCTTTTATGTAATACATCCTGGTTTTCGGGAAACTCGTAAGAAAAGCAAAAAGCAAATCGCAGTGTGGAGATTTACTGCTGAAGATCTCTGCTTTGTGTGCTTAATTGATTATTATTTGCTCTCATGAGATGAAATTGATATGTTATTCTTAATGTGGATTCAAATCCTTTTTAAGGTTGGATGAAGAATTAAGAAGAGATCAAATACTACGCTACTAGTTTTTCACAGATACATTTTTTATCTATCAGGAAATCTAATTTCTGATACATGAAAAAGAATTAAATTAATGATTAATGTCTTTTTACCCTAGTTTTTACATTATACCGGAATTAAATTTCTATGTTATGCTCAAAGATCGTATTTGTCTGGAATTTTGTTAATCATAGTAAAATTACAATTGCGGCTATAATCAGAATATAGATCCATGCTTGCTGACTTATGCCTGATATATGATCTGCAGGAATTACAATGGGCAGAAGTAAGAAACAAAAAGTTTTGGACTACGATGGTGAAGATATCATAAGCAATTTGCATGTTAGTATTCTTGGTCATATTTTGTCCTTTCTCCCGACGAAAGAAGCAGCACGAACCAGTTTGTTATCTAAAAGGTGGAGGTACGTATGGACTTACATTACCAGTTTGGAATTCTATGATGAATCACAAGATAAAGGCGTTGATCCCATAACAAGAAAACAGAAGTTCCTTGAGCTAGTGAACACAATATTGGGGCAACAAATTTCGACTTCAAGCATCCATAGTTTTACTCTTGACCTTTCTAATTCATATACTTCAGACGACCTTGATGCTTTGATTTGTGGTGTTTTGAAGCGGAAAGTCCAAAAGCTTTCTATTAAGCATACCAACAGAGTACCCATCTTCCCTCGTGCTGTTTTCAACAGCAGATCTTTAATAGAATTGGACGTCAACATATTCACCAGTCTTACATTTCCTTCCTCTATTTGCCTCACAAACCTACGAGTTCTCAGATTTCGTGATATTGAGATTTTTCAGGATAGCTCCACTAACTCAAAAGCGTTGATGCTTGGCTTCCCAGTCCTCCAAATGTTTGAAATGGATAATTGTACTTTGTTTGATGTGAATGGTCTCGTTATAAATACACCTATGCTTGAAAGTTTGAAAATAAGATACCCAAAATTTATGAAAAGATTTGCAAATAAGAGGTTTAGGAATTCCGGAACCATAAAGCTCGTTGCCTTGCGTCTGAGAAAATTCTTTTATTATGGCGATCTAAGGGAGGTCATCATTCTATCCAACCCCTTGACTGTTACTGATGCTTTCGTCAATGTTAAACTTTCCTGTTCTCGAGATGAAGAAGTGCACAAAACAGGCCTTGAAGCTTGCTTGCTTTTGAAAGAGTTTCATGAATCAGTGAAATTTTTGGAGCTGGGGCCATTCATGATTTCGGTATGCTTCCTCTTCTTAGATGATCTATATATAATATGAATCTTTCCTGGTTCAAACTTCTGTGAAATTTTTTGTACTTTTACTAACTTATTTCTTTTATAAATGATATGATTTTACTATTAAAGCGGAAATAATATCTAAACTCTCTCTCTCTCTCTCTCTCTCTCTCTCTTTTTGGTATAACTTAAGGAAAAATCTATTAAATCACTAAATTAAAAATTAATATGCCATCGTGTGATGAGCAGAATTTGATAGATTTTTTCTAATTGTAGAAGTTACTTTGCGTGTTTGTTAGATGCAAAATTGATACAAAATACAATTTTATACTATGCCCCAGTAAAAATCTTTAAATAATTCGGTACATAAAGAAGTATTACACATTATATGCCATACACCATTTAAACTGCTTTGTTATTAATTAGACAGTGGCAAAATTGAAGGATGATTCGCTGTTAAGGTTGCCAATATTTGAAAGTTTGGTTTCTCTGGAGCTAGCCTTGCGGGGTTTTACGCCATATGATGATATTTTATCAAAGCTGCTCCAAAAATCTCCAAGTCTTCAAACACTTATACTGAACACTGTAAGTGGCTCTCTTTATTAATCCATTGATATACATCTCTCATGTAAATTTTTAAGTAGATCGATAACTATAAGAAAAAATATGTATATTCAGGATAAATCAAATTTTGGCACAACTCATTTGAGTTCAAAGGAAATTCCTCGTTGTATTCAGTGTAACCTCAAGGTTGTAATAATTAGATTATCTGAATGGGATGAAGATAAATTTCTATTCGTGAAATACGTGCTTGCAAATGCACTAGTGTTGGATCATTTAATTATTAAGCTGAAAACTGGAGTGCACAAGGTGAAGAAAGAACTACTGTCTATCTCAAAAGCTTCAATTCCTGCACGGATAAGCATTAAGAGAACAGTCCTGAAGGAACTTGAAGAACTCAACAACAAGTATAACTACCGGTTATTTTGAACATGGTTTAGGACACTTTGATTTAACAATTGTGCTCTGGTGTAACGGTATTGCCGAGTTTTTGTAGTTGTCGAAGTCTGTAGACATGTTCTAGTTCTTTACCAATTTGAAATTACATGATTTTAACTCGCAAGATGTATGGATTCGACATGTGAACTTTTAATATTAATTCATCCACATCCGGAAGAATTCTTATATAATTTAAGTATAACATATCTTTCTTATTCTCAGTCAGAAAACAATTATCAATTTTATGAAATTCATATGCATTAAGAAATTATTATTTTTAATTTTCAATGTATCGAAAATTGTAATTAGTTTATTTCTATTGATTGAAAATAAGGACATATGTATTATAATTAGAATATATAATAATTTCTTCTAAATATCAGGGTTGTAAACTCTATTCATCTTTCTCCCTTTTGTCTTCTTATTTGATTGGTATTTAGTGATTATCGTTTAATTTTAACTTTAATTACAAGAAACTAAATTACAAAAATGATAAGAAGTTATAATATGCTTTCTGTAGAAGCATCTTGCTAGTTATCGCTTTTTTTTTTTTCTCACTTGCGCTTTAAAATTACATGCTGTTAACTCATAAGGTGTATGGATTCGACATGCGAATTTTTAACATTAATTCATCTACATCCAGAAAAATTCATATATAATTTAAGTATAATACATCTTCTTATTCTCAATCAATAGATAAAAAATAATTATCAATACTATGGAATTCATATATATTTAAAAATTGTATTTTTTTTTAATTTTTAATGTATCAGAAATTGTAATTGACTTATTTCTATTGATTGAGAATAAGGATACATTTATTATAATTAGAATATACAATAATTTCTTCTAAATCTCAGGGTTGTAATTAAACTCTTTTTACCTTTCTCTTTTTATCTTTTTCTTCTTCTTCTTTGATTGGTAATTAGTGATTATCGTTCAATTTTAACTTTGATTACAAGAAACAAAATTACAAAAATGATAAAAAGTTATAATATGCTTTCTGTAGAAGCATCTAGCTAGTTATCGCCTTTTTTAACTTGCGCTTTGGGTCACATTTGACTACTTGCAAGGCAACGCATGTATTAATGGAAAAAAAAAAAAAAATAGAAGATGTATGGCTGAGTAGAAGAAACTCAACTCATTTAAATTAGATGATATATGGCTATTCGAAAAGTGAAACATGGGTTTTTTTTTTTTTTTGGTCATTACACCTTTTCAATTCTCCAATTTCGTTACAATAATTTGATACATACATACATATATATATAGAGAGAGAGACACACACACACACACACACAAATGATTTCATTTGTTTCGAAACCTACTCAGCGTCTATTTTGTCGCTACAACTAGTGTTTTTCTATATCAAATTGCATTGCGTGTGTTAATATTTCAGCGATGTTATATGCATGGATTCGGAATGAATTTTTAAACGTAAATTAAGAATTAATATTAAATATAAAATAATAAGATAAATTTATAAAATTTAATTTATAAATATAAAAAATCTATAATTCAATTTCAGATCTTATTTTTTATATATTTATTTTTTATTTTTTGACAAATGGAAAAAAGAGAGCAAGGACTCTGCTATAACGTTAGCGGTCACCCACTACCACTAAGTTAATTATCTTAACATTACCTCTAGCATTTTTATTAATATATATATATATATATTATATATATATATATATATATATATATATATATATATATATATATTTATATATGGGGATTTTAGCATAAATTGAATTATTTTATAATTTTTAATATAATAGTTAAGTTTTAGATATATTAGAGAAATACTATTAACTCAATTTTGGATCATAAATTACATAATTCACTTAAAGTGTTCTAACATCAATTCTTTCTTAGAAATTCAAATATGACTAAAAGTTTCTGAATATAAAACAAATTAATACAAGCTTTGTTTGACATACTGTATAAGGATATAAATTAAATTGTACAAACAAAATTTATATAATATTGAAGAATTTCAAACTAATTATAAAACTTATTCAAAAATCTTCTATCATACATCAAGTTTTATATAAAGCTCTCCACTCCTAGTGGGAAAGGATAAAAACCAAGAGGATAGTATTAAAATAAATCTTAAATTTTCAAAATTAAAAAAATTATTTTAAATATTTGCTCTCTTAAGTCTCTCTCACGTATCTTTTATATAAAATAAAATTAAAAGTTTATTTTACATTCGTACTTATATTTTGATTTAGAATTTTTAAGTTTTTATTTGATAATATTATACTATATTTATGATTTTTTTAGTAGTGTATATCATTTTTAAATAGTTTTTAAAATTTTATATAAGGTATTTATTAAATTGTATATTCTTAAATTGGTTTATAGTTTTTTTTCTTTTACTAACTTGTTAGACATACAAATGAATGTATATATATACATATATGTGCACTTGTATATGTGTGTTAGTGAAGTGTTTTATATTTTTTTTAATACTATAGTGTAAGCTTATAATTTATATATATTATCTTATTTTTTAAAAATATTTTTTTATGAAAGCCTTTTTGATTTAATTATGTACTTTAAATTTATTTGTGATAATTTTAATATTTTTTATATGTAAGAATATCTTCAATAAATTAATTATTTTTGAAGTCTATATATTTTTGTACAAAATGACAACAAGCAAAAGATGAAATAATTTTGCACAAATTTTCATCATACACTATAATAAACTAAATTTCATATAATATATTACCTTATCCTATATAATATTATAATATTATATTTAATATTTCTTATACCTATATTATATAGTGTGCTAAACGGGGCCTCAACGTGGTTGTTTAGTATAATAATTAAAATCTCCTGTAATCAATTGTAGATCCAGACAATTGATTATGCCACGCTTTACCGTGTCTTTCAATAATCAGTTATATTCCCAATCAATTAGAGAGAATTTGCTTCAAGGTTCTCCCATGAAAACTTTACGTAAGTCCCACGTTTTTTCTTGAACGAAATAGCTGGGTACAAAATGCATAAGGGAACATGAAAATTAATTAGGTTAAAGAAGAAAGAACAAGGACAAAAAAAAAAGGAAATTTAATTATTCTTTACTTTGCAAATGATTTATATTAATATAATTTCGTCAGGCAATTCTCCTCAGATATTTTGGGTAGACCTTAATTACAAAACTAATAACAATCTAAGAGTCACTTATGGTTAAATTTATGAGCATATAATCCTCAATGATTTTAACCAAAATATTATATTAATTTTCTATAATTAAACATCCTATCGTGGCACATGTGATGTATTGTAATTTGTAAATACATAATATGTAATTGATAATAAGATGTTAATTCAATAAAAGGTATACTGATATTGGATAGATTTTATTTGTTAATGAATAGAGATGTAAATTGTAAAAATAATTCTTGTTGAATGAAGAGAAATTCATTAATATTCTAAGAATATCTCACAAAAATAAAAGCTAAAATTTTCGACACATATAATGTTACTAATCTTTGATCCAGGCAAGTATAGTGGATGATGCAAATATTATATATGATGTTATAGAAAATAGAATTAATTTTTAATTTTTGATTACCAAAATAGAATTACAAATAATACGGTTGTAAACATTTTTGAAATTATCTATTCATGTCCTAAACATTAAATTGGATTTAATGTGACAATCTTTAAAAAATTAAATAATTTGTACAAAAAATAATAAATTATTATAATAAAATATAAGATAAAAAATTTTCATGAAATAATTGAGAAAAGAGTATTATAAAATATTTAAAAGTTAAACATGATTAAAGGTGAGTATTTAAGTGCAAAGGAGACTTACGGCACTTTTCCATTTTTGTCCATAATCCTATTACTCTTTTTTTGCCCTATTTTTAGCCAACAACCCCACTCTTCTCCACAAATATTGTCTTCTTCTTCTTCCAACAAGCAAAGGTCACCAATCTTCATATAAATTACACATTCTTCGATCCACGTAAGGTAAAGCCTCCTAATCTTTAATTCTTGTAAAGCTTTTCCCCATTTTCCTTTGAGTTTGTGATCAAAGGATTTGGCTTGAAAGGGGGATTTTTTAAGCCCTTACTTCAAACTCTTGATTTCATAATGATTAGGAGTAAGTAACCTACAATTTATTTCACCTATTGTCTCCTCCATATAAGGTGAGTAAGCATTTTAATTAAATTTGGAAGTCTTTAGATGATTTAAGATGGTTGATCATATGTTTTTTATGTTTTCTATGAATCTTGAGGAAATGTATGATATGCATGGTTTTTAAATTGAAATTATTGTTGGATCTTGCACATATGAAGATATGGCACATTGATTAAGTATTGTAGCTTTAAAGATGAGATCTTGGCAGTTTATTCTCAAATGAATAGTAATTATGTAGAAAAATTTTGTAAAAACAAGGCTATAATCAATTGTATCCAAGGAATTACTTTTTGGCCTAATATAATCAATTATACCCCTAATAACATTTGCTCTTTGGAAGCCTATAATTGATTATGCATGAGAGTTTTACTCTTTAGAACAACATAATTAATTATGTGCCTAAGATTTTGCCTCTCTAGATCTTTATAATATAATCATGTAGAATTGCTCTGTAATCCTACATAATCATTTATATCCCCTATACTTTTAAATATTGCTTATTCTAAGAGTTCTAAAACCTATACTAATATGTACTGTACAATATCTTGAGAGCATACAAAGAGGTATGGTGTTGTTGTGATATATGGAAATATTTTATGAAATGATCTTTGTAAGAATTAAGGTTAATTTACATTATTGTTCATAAAAATTAAGATAGGGAGAATTGATAATACTTGTGACTTGAACATTGGAATCAGTATTTTCTTATAAAGGGATAAAACTGAGTTTATGAGGAATAAAGATGAATGATAGTTACAAAGAAATTTACATGATTTATTTTGTTATTTCCCCTATCATATGCTAATGAATAATAAGTAGGTGATATGATTAAATTGTGAAAGAAAGGTTGTGATTGTGTTTTGCTTATTTGAATGTCTTAGCTTTATTGAGAAAATGGTATTATGAAATATATGAATTATGTAGTAAAGTTATAGAAAGGTAAATCCAATTAGTAAGATTATATTAGTTTGATTTAATTGATTTAGAATATTTATTTATTAATCCCTGGCCTTACCGTTCTACGTTTTTACTTTACAAATCTACAAGTTAATGTTCTACCACCACCATGGTATGAACAGATCCTTTATAGCTTTCTTTTAAGCTTGGGTTAGGGTAGCAATAGTTATTTTTGTTTGTATATGGTTAAGACATCTTTGAAACCTTCATTAAAAGGCCTTGAGTTATAGTAGATGCTGGAATTTTCCTTAATTGTGGTCCTTATCATATAACATAATGATAATAGAGATAATTATATGATATAATCCAACATAATAATGATAAGGATAATTATTTGACAAAAAGATATGGATAATTATCTAATATTTATCTCCTCAACTTATAGGATAATGATGATAAGGATAATAATATGACATAATGATCATGTGGATAATTATTTGATGTAATGATAATGCAAATAATTATCTTATTATTATTAGAAAAATAATCTCAACCATTCATTGAAAAATATCTAGTTGTTTAATGGATGTTCTAGATTAAAGAATAAATGTATAAATAGGTTCTTTCCCTACTTATAAATAGGATACATTCATAATTCCATCTACATTTTTTTTTATCAAAAAAGAAAGACTAAAGGAAAGAAAATATATCTAAGAAAATTAGATATTGATTTGTTATTTAATTATGGCTTCTTCACCTTCTTCAAACTTAGGTATTATCTATCTAATTATGACATCTTTATCTTCTTTAAACTTAGATATTATCTCAATTGTTTTGTTATGAAGATTGTTAATTCAAGATCCTAAAGATGATGCATGATTTAGCATGAAGTATTAGAGCATATGTTTCAAATTAATATCTTCCTTTCATGATTTAAATTTAGGATTGAGATTGTATATTTTCTCTCTCAAATTCAAAAATAATTTTCTCTCTCTTATATGGCTAATGATGATGTCTTCTGATGTACATACACATAATGATATTCACTCAATTTCACTATGTGTGATTGAATGTTTCTCATGACCTTGCTAATTTTTTTGGGTACCTTTGGCCATTTATATTTTATTTGAATGACAATTTAATGATTATTAATTACTCTCTATTATACAAATATTAATTTTATTTATTTTAAGCAAAGATGATTTTATAATGTTAATGAAAAAATTAAGATGAAATTTTACATATCTGATACATTTGTTCCTTTTAAGCTTATGATGTACCTAAAAGATGATATGATGAATAGTGATTCATGATTTTATATGAGACTTAATGTTTAAAGTTTTCCTTACAATTTCAAATGTTTATCTTTTGCCTTGCATTATAATATTTATAATGAATATTGAATGATTATTATATTCTGAAGTTTGCATAGACGTAATTGTTTTACATTACACAACCATTAATTGTAATGATCTATTAAGCCTAAAGTTTTTGAAATAATATTTACTTAATATATTAGTATTTCTAATGAAATCTAATTTGTTAGTCATGAAAGTAGTCAAATTAGAATTTCATTGCAAGAATAAAGTAATCATTTATCCATGTTTGAAGTGATATCTATAATAAAAATAAATGGATAAGTTGACTTCTACTATTTATGAAAACTTCAAAATTTGCCTAAAGGTAAATTATTATTTTATGAATAGTAAATCTAATAATGGTATAATGATATTCTTAGCTAGATATATTTGTATATCCAAAGATAACAAGTATATTTAATTTAATTTAAGATATTTTAATGAGCAATAAAGTTGCTATAATGTATCGAATTACAATTTTAAGGTATGGATTCTACCTAAAGGTGAACTATAGCATAATTTAATTGTTTTATTTGATGATCAAATGATTTTAATTTGAGCATGCATGTTTTGCAATTATTTCACTTCATTCGAATGTTTCTTTTATTGTTGTGTTTAATAGTATAAATTTCTCTAAATAGTGCGAACAAGTCAAGTTTCACTTAGGTGTAATAGATCTTAACTTTGCACTTTTGGTAGAAAAGCCTAGTGTTATTACAAAGTCAAGCTGTGAGGAAGAAAATAAAAACCATAAAGCATAGGAATGGTTTAATAGATTAAGCTTGATTTTTATGCGAATGATTATACCATTCCATAAACAAAAAGCATTAAAGAATATATAAAGTTTATGGAAGAAAGATTCCATTTTGTAGATAAGACACTCATTATACTTTAACAGTAGAACTCACACCTATGAAATTTAATAGGTTGCAAAGTATCATGAACATACCATCCAAATAACTAACATTGCAACAAGGATAAAGACCCTAGGAATGTCAATGGATGATTCCAAATTAACTATAATGCTATTAATGAAAAAGTGGAATGTTAATGAATTGTCCAACATGCTTGAAACCAAATTGAAGAATCAAGGAAATCATTTAATTAATCTTATGGATCAAAGAGTTAGGAAAATACTTAAAGTAAAAGCTAACAATTTTAAAAAGAAAAAAAAGCCTCACTAAAGTCACTCATGAAGATAAAAAGAAATGAAAGAAAGGTATATAAGTGCCATTTAATAGTAAACTATTAGTCATTTAATAGTCGACTATCGGTAAATAATAACTTTGGTCGAATTTCAAAAAGTTATAAATTTCTCATTTTATTTATGAAAAATAATATATTGCTAAAAAAATACTTAAGTCTACTTTCAATTTGATTTAGTTTCATAATATTATCTTATGTAAATTTTAAGATATGACTAAAATATTGCATGAAGGTCATATATATAGAATTTTGTAAAACTAATTTCTTGGAGTTAAACTATAAAAGTCATAAATTTTTCATATTCTAACCATTTTAAGTAAATAATCAACATATGGAAAGTTTTTTGAATCTTTTTCATATAAAAACAAGTTTCATGAAAAATAAACTTGTGATTTTTGAGTTACTAAAATGTTCAAAAGAGTAAATTCATTAACTTAAACTAATTTAATGACTAATGAATCAACTAAGGTACTTTAAACTATCTTGGGCATGTCACAATAAGTGAAAATTTTTCTCAAAATATTCCAACTACCTTAGATAAAACACCCTGACAATTTCATATGTTCAAATTAAGGTATTTACCCTTCATCCCAAAAGTCAAAACATAAATATTATTCTTTTCACACATATATACAATGAAATTCATATTTCATTAAATATGAAATTACTCCAAAAAATGGAGATTTTCATAAAAAATCATATAATAATGGGATTTTCACAAATAATTGGGAATTTCACAAAAAAACTATATGATAATGGGGTTTTCACAACTTCTTAATGGTTTATAAACCCACAAATATTATGACCAAAAACAAAACCCATCAAAATTGAATTTTAAACTATATGCAAAATCCAATGCACAAAGATTAGTCAAATTATTAACAAATAAGTTGATAACCACACATATTTATGCAATCAAGACAAGTTATTCACATGAGTTCACAACCTAAGTTCCTTATGAGGACTTTATGCTATCCAGTGCCTTTTTGGTACTATAACAGTACCCAGAGTACAACAATCTGATGGCACTTTATTGAACCAAGCAATCACCAGAAGTAACTCACTATAACTCTAGTAAAGTGCAACCAATAAACTAGGTAAGTATATATCAAAGCCCCCATACATCATATAGATTTCATGAAATTCCAATAATGCAATAGTAAGAGACAAAATAATGTATCAACCTCTCTTTAATAGAACCACAAAGCTTGCAAATTTAGAACATAAAAAACTAAAAAAAGGCTTGGAACTTTCATTTGCAACTCAAAACCTTAATTGTTGGGAACAAATAGCATTATTTTCCCATAATTCAAACAAGGACTCAAAATAAATAAATCATCATATTGATGTTAATTCACTTTACACAATACAAGCAATTTTCGTAAATCTTTGCACCACAAATTTCAAAATCAAAGATGATATAAAATGTTCAAAATCTCATAATTTAAAATTTTACTCAACTTATATACATCATTTATTATCTGATATTTCTTTTTGATAAACTATTAAATTATAATTATAAAAGAATTTAAATTATTGACTATATTATGATACTCTATGAATTTCATAATTTAAAATCTTGCTCAAATCAGGTGATCTATATAATGTGTAGTATTTCATTTTGAAAAACTATTAAGTAAATTCCAACAAGTATAGAATTCAGGTTGTTGAGTATGTTATGGTATAATTTTTATGCATTTTACTTGATAGATCCTCAAAAACTTCTCATGACATTATAGCAAATTAATGCACATTACCAACAAATAAACATACATTCACTCAAACAGACACTGCAGTATCAACATATATGTGGTAAGATCAGTAGACGCACTATAAATATATGTGATAACTAAAAGCAGGTCCACAGAATGAAGCAATGATGCTTAAATTAAAATCACATAAAACAGTAGGCTAAGTAAAATTCATATCTGTTTTGCCACAGATCACATAGTTCATCTGGGTGAGACTCTGGGTAGCAGAGTCAATCCTCCTTAGTTAATCAGCAGATAAATCAATCAAGTCAGTGGAATCATAAATGACACTTTGTGAATAGGCCATACATAACAATGACTAATTGTCATGAAATTGACTGTCCCATCATTTTTATTATTCCTGCACCTAAATTATGTGCGCATAAGGTTCGTTATATCGTAGGGATTACTCCATCAAACCTCTGCACATTAAAAAGTGAAAATATTTTTTAAGGACAGGCAGTGTAACAAGGATTTAATACTGCCAACAAAGAGTTAATATATTAATGAAGCATAAAGATTAGGATAAGGATGCTTGGAACAGAATCAAGCAAATGATGAAAGAGATATGGTGATGGGGTTTCAAAGTAATAGCTTCTCCAATCGCATGGAAAACCCTTTATATAGATAGTCATCGGAAATTTGAGGTTTGTTTGTCAATATTTTTTCTTTTAGGAAATTATTCTAAAAAATTATTTTTAAATTTTTATTATAAAAATTATTTTTGAATTCAAGAAAAATAATAATAGAAAGTGATCGGTGAAATAAAAAAATTAATTTAATTACAAAATTACCATTAAAAATAAAAAAAATTGAAAAATATAAAAGTTGTTCCTTTTTTATTTTAACTTATGTATTTGAAATTATATTTTTTAAAATAGTTACCTGAACAAGAATTTTTTATATTTTAAAACTTAAAATAAAAAAATTATTTTTAAAAACAATGAATAAACCAAAACAGACCCTTGATTTTTATGAGCAAGTTTGAATCAAATCTTAGGTCTCATTTGTATTGTACCTGTTTCTTTGTGAACTACGGTTTTCTATAGCCATCTTGCTGTTCTGATTTGTCCTCCAAGGTTGCAACAGAGGCGCGTGATTTTCTCTGACTTCTTTTTATCTGATATATATAAGCTCGGCGGGGCACAAGTAGTCAGATTTGGAGAATTTTCTAAACTGGACCACCTAGATTTTTGTTGAGCCATGGGTGCTTCCAGTCTAACAGAGTTAACTTCGTTGAAAATGCCAATAAACTTTCGATATCTTCTTTTGTATAGTACAAAGGACTAATCGGATATTGATAAATTAATCATTATAAAAGTTATTTTCAAACTTTGATGTAGGTTAGCAGTATTTCAAAAGGAACCAAATGGCAAGCTTAGTAACTTATATTTTCACAGTTTTCTCTCAGGCAGTGAGTGGTGGTTTTCTCTCAAGAAGTAAGAGAGTCAAGCGGTTACTGAGTGAATTTGCAGAGTTGCAGCGGAGAACAAGTTCGACTCCAACATCTGGATGTCGGAACCGATGGAAGAGAACTGGGAATTACTGGGGGAAACTAATAATGAAGTCTCCCTAGGAATCACTAATTTAGTTTCGAGTACAGCAAAAGGTACTATGGTAGCATGGATCATGGGGAGCGAAATTCATAACAGGAATCCAATCAGGCTGTTTATACAGAAAGCATGGGCTTTTTGTGGAGAAATTGAAATCTCTCATCTAGGACCAAATAAGTTGTTAATTTCAGTTCAGCATGAAGAATTTATTGAACAAATTATGAAGGAAGGTCCGTGGAACATTCTAGGAAGGTTATTGGTACTAAAGCCGTAAAGCGCTGGGAAGTTTCGTTAGCAGTTGAGGAGGTTGACTTTAATGAAATAGAAGTTTGGGTGCAAGCACATAAGGTGCCTTTGGAATTCATTAGAATTCTTATCAATTGATAATGCAAAAATAGGTGGTAGATTGGGACAGATAATTGAAGTTAAAGATCCTTTTTATGCAGGCCGTCTGAAGTGCACTTTCTTATGTTTAGAATCCAATGGAATATAAGTAAACCACTCACACCGGATTTTGGTTACCCAGAAAGGAGAAGGAGAAAACTTGGATTCAACTCAAATATGAGAAACTTAGTCATTTTTGCCATGGATGTGGTATCCTGGGACATGAAAGCCACGAATGTAGTCAGCTAAGGGTGCGTTCTGATGATAGAGAAGTCTACAAAAAAATAGGGACCGTAGATGGTGGCTGCACCTTCGGGCTCATTTCACGCAAAGGAATATTTATCTGACAGGCGTGTAGGGGCGACCCAAAACTTGAATCCAGTTCAAGCAATTCAACCGAAAGTCACTGATCAAATATCAACCCAGTGTGGACAATTGTTATTGCAGGGCAATGAGCGTAAATCGAAAACTGGCGAGATTAATCGAAGTGACCTGGCAACAGTAGGCTCTTCAAAGCAAAAAACAAATGTGGAGTTGGTCCCACGAAAGCAAGGTACGGATCAAACATTGCAGGTTAACAATATTGATGTGGAATCTTCTTCACAACCAGGGGTGACTATTGCCCTCCATGTTTCAACAGAACAAGATGAATCCCATGATCCTAACATGATAAAAAAGTTGGCACTTGGGGAAAAAAGGAGAATGCTGACTGTCAGAGCATGGATCCCAATAAGGCTAAACGCCAAGCTAGCCATAACTTTTTGGATGTGCCCCATGAAAGTTTTCAACTTAGGAGTGATTATAAACCCAATTCTACGGACTTTAAAGGTATAGAAAGACATCGTATTAATTTACAAAAATTGAAGCAGTAGGGAAGGTGGGAAAGGACCAACACAGAGCATTATACAATCCAACAACTGAGAAGGCGGGCCTTATCAAGTCCCCACAGGAGTCATGAAAATCCTAAGTTGGAACTATCGAGATCTTAATAATATCTCAATAGTAAGAGTCTTAAGGGCTCTCAACAAAAGGTTTCACCCAAATTGTTTATTCTTATGTGAAACCAAGGTTAATGATGATACAATTTTCAGAGTGTCACAAAAATTACAATTTCAACAACATTTTATAGTAGGCAACAGAGGTAAAGGTGGAATGACACTATTATGGCAAAACTCTTTTCAATGTACCATTATTAAACATTTCTTTAACTGAATTCATACCCAAGTGCATGATGAGGTTCTAGATGCCAATTAGTTGCTTGTGTGTTTGGACCTTCTTATCAAAGCTTTAAACATACTTTTTGGATAGATCTATATGTTATGGTGGTAACCATAAATCAACCTTGGGTACTTATAGGGGATTTCAATGCCCTGTCATTTAAGGACGATAAAACTAGAGGAAGGCCGGTGGGAAATTCTTTTGATATAGCTTTTGCCGAATTTATGGAACATATAGGAGGTGTAGATATTCATAGTCAAGGAAAAAATTACACGTGGACAAATGGTCGGATTGAAACTGCATATATTTGTGAAATATTTGACCAAGCAATTTATTGTCCCTACTGGCAAACCATGTATCCTAGAGGAGGGTTGTCAGTGGTAGAAAGCACACAATCAAATCATAATCCGATCCTTTTAAATACAGTCCATGATACTGATAATCTTCCATAACATTTTAGATTCTTTGTAGCATGACTAAGGGATGGCTCTTGTAAAGATTACATTACAAAATCCTAGGCAATACCAATCTAAGGATCACCAATATTCTAGGTAGTGCACAAAACAAAAAATGTAAAGGAGACTTTGAAGGAATGGAATCATAGAGTCTTTAGGCATTGCGAATATCATCCAAAAGAACTATATCAAAATTTAAAGTTCATTCGTGAGGCTCTACCAACTCTGACAAATCATCTAGTACAAAAGTAGATAGAGTTGAATATTGATGAACAATTAAAATATTAAGAAAGTATATGGAGATATAAATCAAGAGAGTTGTGGATGAAAGAGGGTGATACAAATTCCAATTTCTTCCATGTATCCACAACCATGAGAAGATAAAGGAATAACATTGAACACCTCCAAACAAATGAGGATCACTAGATATATAACCAAGAAAGAATTGGTAACAAGTTTATACGTCAATTTTGTGACTTATTTACCCTTTAGAATCTTTCTCAACTGATTTAGAGACCTTGATTACTCCAATGATAAGTGCTGACAAAAATAAAAGGATGTGCCAAATTCCAACTAGTGAGGAAATAAAGGATACTATAAAGCAAATGAATCCCATGAAAGTTCTAAAACCTAATGGTATGTCTAGTTTATTTTACCATGAATGTTGGGATATTGTAGGTTCTAAAGTCATTGCTGCAATCCAGAGATTTTTTACCAATGGATTCCTTTTGAAGGAAATCAATCAAACATATATCATGATTCCAAAGCAGGGTAATGCTTGTATTGTTAATGATTACCATTCGACTAGCCTTTACAATTTCTTATATAAAGTTATTTCAAAAATCATAGCTAATCAGATGAAAATAGTATTAAGAAAATTAATTTCACCTACCCAATTAGCCTTTGTACTAGGTCATTGGATAGCTGAAAATGGTCTAATGGCACAAGAGATTATTCATACTTTAAGGTAGAAGAAAGGAAAAGGAGGTTTGATAGGTGTTAAATTAGTTATGCAAAAAGTCTATGATTGGGTTGAATGGTCCATTATACTTAAATTATTAGAGTTATTTGGATTCCACAACACATTCATTAGCTAGATCTCACAATGTTTATCTAAGGTATAATTTTCAGTCCTATTAAATGGAAGTCCATTTGGAAGATTTTATTCATCTCGTGGTTTCCAACAGGGGGATCTTTTATCCCTATACCTATTCATATTAGTATTCGAGGTTTTTTCAAGACTCTTATTTATAGTTGAATCAATAGGGCATATCCATGGAATCAAGATAGCCAAAGGGGCACACGCCATTGCTCATTTAATATTCGTCAACAATGTCATTATATTTTTACGGGCAAACAAAAAGGAAGCAAAAGGCTTGAAGCATTGTATTATGCAGTATGAAATATGGTCTAGTTAAAAGGTTAATTATCTTAAATTTGACACATTCTTTTCTCTTAACACTCATAAAAGATTAAGGCAGGAGATCCAATAATCCCTTAATTTATGCTCTTTTCATTCAATAGCAAAATATCTTCGCATTCCAATTTTTTTATCAAGACACAACAAGCAAGATTTCCATTACTTAATAGAATAGGTACAGTAAAGACTTAAGGGATGGAAACACCAAACTTTATCATAGGCAGATTGTGCTACATTGATCAATGCAATTATACAAACACTCCCAATCTATACCATGTCAATATTGAAAGTACTAAAAGAGGTGTGCCGAGCTATGGATTCAATTTCCCATCAATTTTGGTGGCAAGTATCAGATAACAAATCATATTATCTTGCTCCTATTTTGTGGGATGCATTGTGTTTGCCTAAAAAATGTGGAGGTTTGGGTTTTAAAAAATTTGAAAAGATCAACATGGCTTTGTTGACGAAATTGGCTTGAATGATAAAAATATCACCTAATAAACTTTAGGTTCAAATTTTCAAAAGTAAATATCTCAAAGGAAATAGTTTGTTGACTATGCAATATCAGGAGGAAAGACATATCATAATCAAACTACATAGTGATTAGCTTTCCATGGAAAACACATGCCTAACAATCACTCCAAGTGACACATGTACTCAATCTCTTTAACAACAAATCACATTGCATCACATCCGTTAAAGTGACTAGAACACGTTATCCTTATCTCAATTAACCAAATAGATGTTGGACCCACTCACATGTCATGGGCTTGGAAAAGCATCATTGTTAGGGCCACCCCTCCTTCATGGGTGTTGTTTTATAGTTCATGATGGCCAACTAAATTTGTCCCACAATCCACCTTAGCTCCCACTAAATTACAGAATTGTTGACTTATGGTTACTAGGCATAAAACTTTGGAATGAAAATATGCTACATAGCATTTTCATAGAAGAAAATGTAGATCACATTTTCCAAATCAAAGTACCCACAACTGGAGTAGATGAATTGAAATGGATCTTGGAAAATTCTAGTCAATTCTCTATAAGCTCAATTTATATGGCTAGAAATAAAGTAAGGTATACTGAAGAGGAAGTTAATAGATGGCAAAAATTCTAGAAAGCAGTGATTCATTATAGATTGAAGGTAATCTATTGGAGGTTTGTCAAGGGTATCATTCCTACACAATTATGCATTCAGTATTATGCCAATGCATTCAATACTATGCTAACCTCCAAAATGTTCGCTACCTACTTTGTGACTTAAAATGGATGAATTGCACATAATGGCTAGATGCAAGATTACGAGACTCTTGTGGTCCGCATTTTAGGTATACATATTCATTTAATACCTTTCAACTCTATTGTTAGCTTTTTAAACACTATTTTGCAAATCAATCATTCTATCATTCCCCAACATGCTCCAAATGAATTTGCAATTTGAGTAGTGGCTAGTGCAACCATTATTATATGATGAGTTTGGGAGGCTCACAATGATCATATATTTGAAAGAATCCCACTTAATATGGAAGCACTTGTAGTCCATGTGGAAAATGACCTCAAGATAGAACTATGTAGGAGACAAGGTCCTAAAAGATCGATTGCCAACCATATCGTAGTAAAATGGACTTTTTCACCCATAGACTGTCTCAAACACAATGTTGATGCAATATGGAAAGAAATACTAGCATCAATTGTGAACATTGCAAGGGATGAACTAGCATAGGTCAAAGGGATATGGTTTGAAAATTTTACTTGTGGTTATCCAAAAGTAGCTAAAGCTCATGCAATTCTCAAAGCTTGTCAACTCGCACAGGAGTTCAATCATAACAACATAATTATCGAGAGTGATTACAAGCGTGTAGTAGATGCAATTTTAGGTTTTACTTAAGTTCCTTGGAAGATTAGTGCTTATGTTGAAGGTATCATCTATTATCTAATAGACTCTACTATTTTATCAGTAATTTAAATAGGTCGTGAGGCAAATAGTGCAACTTAAGCAGGAGCCAAATGGATGTTTAATGTAGTAAGGAAAGGTGCAGGTACTATCCATGAGGGTCCTCCTTTAATAGAAATGACTTGTACAAATGACTTGTTGTTTGCCTTTGAGTAAATACAATTTCTGCTTTTACCAAAAAAAAGTAACTTATATTTTCACAAAAAAAAATATTTTCTAAAAAATATAGTCATAAAATTAAAATAAAGAAAAATATTTTACTCATTCAGATTCAAAGAAATTAACATAATTTATTTTAAGAAAAAATTTACATTTTTCTATCATATGATTTTGAATATCCCTTCTTTAACCACAAAATATATAAATGGCAAGCTTAGTTATGTTGTTGAAAGCAACATTTCAAAAGCAACCGAATGGCAAGCTTAGTAACCTTTGTTTTCACAAAAAATATTTTTTAAAAAATATAGTTATAAAATTAACATAAAGAAAAATATTTTAATAGTTTGGATTCAAAGAAAGTAACATTATTTATTTTAAGAAAGAATTTACCTTTTTTCTACTATATGATTTTGAGTATCATTTCTTTAATACAAAATATATAAATGATATAATACTCATTTGCTAATATATATATATATATATATATATATATATATATATATATATATATATATATATAATATTTTTCTACAAAAAATACTTTTCAATCAAAAAGAGAAAACAGAACCTTAATCGAATCGCATAGTTTTGTTTTATCATCAAAATTACATAACTTACGGAACATAAAAACATATTCAAATTTATATACTAATAGATTAGTCAATGACAAAAAAATTGTATGAGAATCTTTAGAAATAATTTAAGAATATTTAAAACATTTTGCAATATAAAATAAGTAGGATAATACTAATTAATAATTATTTATTAGCATACTTATCACATTACTTTTGTTTTTGGGTAATAATATCTCATTAGTACTTTAACCAACTACTATCCACTGTTTATCTCGCACTCTTTATGAGAATTTCATTGTCTATGTTATTTTATTCATTAAATTACTATATTATTCCCCATAGTTTCATGAATTTCAAATTGGGATTATAATTTAAAAGTTATGCATTTATTCTTTTTCTTATTTTCTATTTTTAGTTAGATATATATTATCATTTTTCTCTCAAGTTTTGTTAATAAGTGATACACAAAAACAATAATTTATTAACAATTTTATAGATTGAAAGGCTCATGATCCACTATCAATTTTTTTTTATGTGAAAGTGAAATTAACCTATAAAAGGTCCTAATTTTTTCATACATTATTTTGTCATATAAATGCAAATGGTATGAAATCTACTCATTTATAATTGTTATCACACATTATTAATGTCCACCTATTCAATTACTAACAGAAATCTAATAGAAAAATGAAGAGAAATATTCAATTAAAAATGATAAATAAGAATAAATACTTAATTCTGAATTTTAAATAATAAAGATTTAACTAAAAATTGAATTAAATTACAAAGACTGATATAGTAATTTAATCTCTTTTATTTTTGTAAGGGAATGCAAGCAGAAAAGACCCTCCTCCATTCTTCCATGAGGAACGCCATTCCCGGGGTCGAATGCAGCTAGGTCAAGATACAAAGGAAGACAAAGTGACAAAGTCTTTTGGGCCTTGGGGACATCCACTGTCACAGAAGCAGGTGGGAAACATACGACAAGCCAAACAAGAGAACAGCACAAGCAAACTTCAATCTCTGGAGTGCCCTGCAATATTCTCAAGCATACTGACACGCTCAGACGCAGTCCAACTCAAAGGAAAGTACCTGACTCCTCTGAAATCGAAATCCTCAACTAAAGAATAACATAAATAGACAACAGAACACAATTGGAAGACTCAATACACACAAGATTCGCGCACAAACTGCCACTATCCCAAGCAGCAAAAGTAGTTGGCTTGGTCCAAGTACATTCACCTGGAGTTCATCAACTGTGGGAAGAATGGATCAGAGACGCCTCAGATGAAGAACATTTTGTTTTCCAGGTCGGCGTGCAGCCTGTAAAACTTCTGTTCAGATGTTGAAGGGATTGAGGAAAGCGATGAACAAGCTACAGATGATGATGATGAAGAGGCGGCCGAGTCTGGGGATTGCATCTCATTCACCACTTCATGGTATAACCGTCCTCTATAAGCAGCAAGGTCAGCGTAAAACACCGGAGGTACTAATGATACTGGTTTTGTGCACCTTGCAAAGGTAAAGCACATTTCATATATTAGCTGCTGCAGTTCATCAGATGTAAACTTGTGCTCATCCCACAAGACATGATAATGTGTGGGCTTGCTTGTTCCTAGAGTTCCGTGATGACTGCAAAGATAGAAGTCAAACTCAAAAGGATGTGTAATTTTTGTGTCAACAACTGTTCCTGCAAATACATTGCCTTTGGAAGCTCCTTCCTTCTGACTTTGGGGAAATAACCGAGTGTTATGTCGTTTCTGAGCCACAATGAGTGTGATTGTTGGAAAGTAATTTAACCCTTGAAAGACTCTCTTCAAATCTAGCAGCTCTTCATTGAGAACCATATCAAACTGGCCCTCGCTCACGCCATCGCGAAAAATAACAATTTTTTCTGGTCTGACTTTGTTTAATCCGCAGTAGCATTCAACAAGCTCAAGGCACATGTCTCCAAAGCTTAAAATCTTCTCCGTACGATGAGATTGAGGGCAAACACGTGCTGCATAGCAATTTGCAGCTGGCCAATTAGTAGATGCTACCACAGCAGCAATTGATGGACTACAAGTGTCTTGAGCACCAGGATGATTGACATCAGCCCCCACAAACATGACATGGTCTTCACCATCAAAGTGAGGCAGCCGATTAATAAGTTCCACATTGCTTCCTCCAAGTTTGGCATTAATCTTGAGAGAGAGATTTGTTAGATACTGGTCTTTTCCTTCATTGGCATTAATGGACAAGCAACATTGTGTCACTATACCAATCTTGGTCTCGGAAATCCACTTGAGGTACTTGTAACCTGGAACCTTCCTAGTCATCACACACAGAAGAAACTGCAGCTGCCCTTGGCCAGATCTACGAACCTCCTCATTTATTCTTTCAAGTAAGTCATGTAGCAAATCCATGCGTGCAATTGCTTTCATTGAAGACTTGTAACAAAGAGGACGCCTCATGGGAATACCCAACATTTTGTACTTACCAGTAAGCTTTCGGATGAATTCTTCAACTTCTAATCTTTCACCATCTTCAGAACCGAAGGTGAAATCAAGAAGTCCCCAACGCTCAACTGATTTTCCTTCCACCATTGATTTTCCATTTAGATTCCACTGGCATTTTTCAGGATCCAGAGTTATCCTTATGACCTCACCCTTAGTACTACCTAATCTTAAAGCCGGAGGACCTATAACACGTCCTGTTACGGTGATCATGTTCAAGTTCACATTCATTCCAAATTGTTGAACAACACCACCGCTGTGTATAAGTTTATGATATGTAAGATGTATGATTGTTGGATTGACCTAAGAAATATTCATAATACATATATTCACCACTCTCATTTCACATAACATCAAAAGAACTAATTTAATAAGAAAATGTACACATTTTGAGTGTATGTGATCGTTGCTAGCATGTTTACAAGAAGAAAACAAGGAATGCAAAGCAATTGAAAGAAGGTATATAACGAGGTTACCACATGTAAAAAGGTGTGGTGAAGCCAGATTGAGTATCTAAAAGAAAATATTATCTTGCATCTGAAACATGGAACGTAAGTATGCATGTGTCAGATAGAAAGTTTGCTATTTACAAAACATTTGTGCAAATGAGTTTAGCTGCAGAAAGCTTTGCTAATGGTACTTCTATTATATGAAGACAAATTTTTTTAGTATCCTATATGAATAGATCTTATCCAAGTGGGAGAAAAAAATTGGATCAAGAAGCAAAATATTCCGATCCCATTTTAAAAAAAAATAAATAAATAAATAAAAAATAAAACCAACTTAAAACAACTTTTTCTCTTTTTTTTTTTTTTTTTATAGAAAAGAAACTTTTATAGAAAGAAGAAAGAATACAATAGAAAAGGATAAGTAATCCTCAAAAAATAAAACAACTTTTTCATGCAAGCAAGAAAATTTGAAATCCAAGCAAAAGTGATTAAGAACAAAAAAGTAAAGGTTGTAATGTTCTAAAAATTATATGCACCAGAAATAATATGTATACAGTATTTTCCCCTTACCCGCAAGGTCCATCTTCTGATTGCACCATCTGTTGTATCATTCTTGCCCTATCCTTTGGATCAGCCAATGACATTCTTCTCAGCATGTTGAGGCCATTGCGATTCAAATCCTCCTTCGGATATCGTTGACCCTCAACTAAGACGCAGAACTCCATAGGTACATAATTCATCCTGTTGCTTTTTCCCAGATCTAAGCATGGAATATCTTTGTGGACAATGTCTATTCCATATTTCTCTTTGAAATAACTAAGAAGACTAACGGTCTTTGATGGCCCGCCATTTGGGTCTTCGACAGGGAAAGTGATGTACTTTGTATTCCTTGATGTTAACTTTGAGATTGTGTATCTCTGCTCGGTTCTACGATGAGTCACATTAACTTTTAACCCAATCAAAGCCTTTTCTACATATTTCCTATACTTCCCAAATTCATTCAATTTAAAATTTTTATTCAGTTGTTGAAGAAAATCCAGGACTGGCATCTTCTTTCGAAAAGCCAAAACTGTAGAGTCAACACATAATGACAAACCTTGAGATGTAGGCTTTAGGCTCTGTTGAAATCCCTTTATTGCCAATATGCCCGGCTGGAGATCCTGCACTGCCTTTGTGGAATAAAAGCTTCGTCCCACAGAAATTGTGTGTCTGGATGGATTCTCCTTCAGGACCAAACCCATCCCTTGCAAAATATCCCGTGGAACTGGCAAATTGTGCCCACTGAGATAATCCTTCAACTTCCGAAGCTCAAGTTTATTATCAAGGGTCAGAGTAACAACATAGGAAATGCTCTTCTCATCATCTCCTCTAGAAATGACCACTCTAAATGTCTCTTCTGGCAAAGGAACTGCACTGAAAATATTTTTGTCACCATCATAAGCAGTCTTTGTAATAGGCAATCCAGCAGGATCATCAGAAAACAATTTCTCTCTGACCAGAGATAAATCAGATTTGGATATTCTCGTAGGCCGGTCATTTTCTGGTGGCAATTCCGGCATCACATCAACTCTATAATGCATTATGATGCTTTCAGGACTGAAGTCAACACTAAAGTGATTGACACAGAGCCGGCTTGGTCGAACTGATATTTTGCCACCACTATCAGGTCTTCTTATGGGAATTCTTCTGGTATCCAAATTTTCTGTAGAAATATTCAGTCCAGCATAGAAAACTAAATTAAGGAATTTACCATGATTAACATTATAACATTCTCTGAGCATAAAAATAAAAGCTTAAATCCTAATTAAAAAAAAAAAAAAGGAAAGTAAACTGCCATGAATTTTGACTACCTATTTCAGTGATTCATGTATACAATACACTGATGAGCAAAGCATCTTTTTCAACATATAAGTAAAAATATTATGCTGTTCTATAATCGACAAGGTCAGACCCATCAAGATTGCTCAAATATTTTGGTTATATTATCAATGTCCCAATTTTATTTTGAACTAAAGGTTAGGGAATTAGAAAGTGGACTGATTGAATATCCCACAATAAAATCACACCCAACCAGACATCAAATTCCAATAATATTTCCGAAGTTACCGAAGGCACCCCTATGGTTTAATTAAAATTTTTCCCGACACAAATGGTTGTAAGACTCACTAACGTGCTTGATCTTATCCTTTCTTACCGCCACAAATATCATAAACTGAAGTAAATTTGTGTTTGTATATATTTTCAACAACTAAACCCAGTAAAATTAATGTAGAATTACAGGTTTGACAAGTACCAGCAGTATTAGACACAGAAACAGGGCCATTGCGTACCCAAACAGTTCGTCGACCACTGCCTCCTCCCTCTGGTCCTTCTCCCCGGCCACCACATCTTCCTCTCCCTCCTCCCCTTTCCCTTCCTCTGTTATAACCACCCCTGCTCGAGCCCTCACCAGAACGGAACTGTGGAACACCAGGACTTTGGCGCCGATATGGCCTTGATCGTCCCACCTCCAGTTGGCGAGACCCTCTTCCACCACCATACCCACCTCGCTGTCCTCCCCCAAAACCACCACCACTGCCGCTGCGACCCCTTCCTCTGTGAGCACTGCCACTACCACTGTCACCTCTTTCCATTGGAGTAATTGGGAGCAAGCTCAAATTGAAGCTCGAGCAAAACTGAGTGCAGGCACTCTTTCACTGTGTACAGTGATAAATTAGGAAGAGAGGGAAGCAAGCGCGGTAAGCGGAGTATATATGGTGGGAGTTTTGAAGGACAAAACTACCCCTCACAAATTTCAGCGAAAGATCTTGGCTGAGATATTGAGAGATAGGAAATTTGGCGGGATCAAAAAGATTCAAAGAAACAACGGAGTCGCTGAGGAAAGTACGAAGGAGCGACGGAGCAATAGAGGTGTGAGGTGGCTGGCGAGTTATTTCGCAACTACATATTGGTTTCTTGTCCTCTTTCATACCCTTTGCAATGGCGCCAAGACATCCGGTACCTTTGGGTTAAGAGAACTTGCTTTTCCTTTTTCATGATTATGGAGTGGGAATTCTGTTGATTCTATCGTTGGCGATGATTAGTTTCGCAGGCAACGCTTGCATGTCCCCTACTTAACAAGACCAGCGTCGAAAAAGACTAAAATATAGTAGATCAAATTCTTAAATCTAGCTAAAATTTTCTTTAAATTGTGTAGAATTAATAAATCATACTCATAAAATATTATTTATAACTTCTATTATTATATCTTTTATCAATTGCTGAAATCATCACAGAATTTATGTATCGTAAGCCAGATTTAAATTTAATTAATTTTTATTATAAATTAATTTTATACTATTATTTATTACATAATCATATCATTAAAGAATTTTTAAAATTCTTTAGCTATTAATAAACATCATTAATAGTATAAAATATTTAATACTATAGGTTACCAATTTTTTCTAATAAATGATACATAAAATTTAAATTTTTATACATAAAAGTGCAGTTAAGCTAGGCAGTTTGTCAGGCCACAACCTAACCTATTTATCACTTAGCCTATCGCAATCTATTTATCAAATAAGTGAACCCAAGATTAATTAATATGTCTATTTAAGGAAATAAATTAGATTTCGTAGGCCTATAAAACTTGCATATTTAATTAATAATATATTTTAAAATAATATAACATATACACATATAAATGTAAATTATACTATATAATATATAAAATTTTAATAGATATATGTATGTATATAAACTAATGCTATTGGACAATTGTAAATCTTAACTTATTGGTATATTTGAAAGTTTATTTATATAACTAAAATTTTAAATAGTTTAATAGATTAGGTAAATTTTCTTCAATATGTTAAGTTTGAAGAATCAAATATGGAAAATGTTTTCAAGCCAAATGTTGAATTAAATTAGAATATGGAATTATTATTTATATTTGTTTAGATTTATTATATTGGATTAAATATTAAAAAACCCATCATTTTATTAAAATTCCTTCTGCCACTACTCTTCATTTACTATTTAAGCTCAATATAGCTTTGTCCATTTAAATATTGTTGGAATGTCTACAACCATTTTATTATTGATTTTAATTTGAAAATGACAAAAATATTATTCATCAAGAAATGATCCTATTGACTAACATTTGAGATTTAATTATAACCATTGGATCAAATCTTGAAAGGGAATTTCAAAATGAGAGGTGAGAAATTCAAATGCATAAGGAGAAAATTCAAATTTAAATATTCCTTCCATATGATTAATTGATAAATATAATATTTCTTTGTCTAAAAGTTTTAACTAACTTATCAAGGAGTGTAAATCACTATTATCACTTTTTGACTAAAGTTGGAGCCAAAATTCAAATTCTTAGCAAAAGAGCAATATGCTTGCTATTTCAAATGAATTTCATGTTTCGTACATCTAAAAAGCAAAAGGTAGTCACACTTGATTCCAATCCAAATATTCAACATATTGGAAGGTAAAGGAAACTTTTTGGATAAGATTACTTAAAGTTCAAAATAATTTTCAACTATAAATATGTTCTACTTCATTTGGGGAAAAAAAACTAAGATTTTAAGTTATAACTTGGAAATCTTCTTCTTCTCCTCCTCCTCCTCCAAATAGCCAAAACTCTCGCCATATTTCTCCAAATCTCAAACTTGAAAATCCACTCCAAGAATGTTTTGAGAGAAAATTTGTAAAATCTCTTAATGAGATTGTGAGAAAATCTTTTTTATGAACTAATTGAAAATCCTAATATAGATTGATATATCTTGTAAAGTTAGGTAACCTTGAAATCTTAATAGGGATTGAAATATCTTGTAAAGTTAAATGGATTTGAAATCTTAGTATAGATTAGAGAGATCTTATAAAATTAGGTGGAGATTGAAATCTTAATATAGATTGTAAGAATTTTGTAAAGTTAGGTGGTTTAGAAATCTTAGTAAAGATTGAGTGAATCTCATAAATCTAGGTGTTGTATTTTTAATAAAAATAGTGGGTACCTCAAGTAAAACTTAATAGCTTGAGAACAGAGAAGTAGACTTAAAAGGTGTTCCTTTTGAACTATTGAACTTCTATAAAATTCTTAGTGTCATTCTTCTTCTTTATCTTTTTATTTTTGCTCATTCTCTTAAAAAGGTTTTTTCATTGTTGTTCATGTTAAGTTTCTGGAAGAAGTTATTTTTGACATACTTTAACCTTTTGAAAATTACTATATATTTTTTAAACAACATATTCATTACAATATAATACTTTTTCAATTTGCTTCTTACAATTTCATACATATTTTTATACACAATTGTAATTATTAACTTTTGTTAAAGTCAATTCATCCTCTCTTGGCTTATAAGTTCTATCAATTGTATTTGAGTTTAGTCTCACCTTTTAAAGTTTAATAACTTTATAAGTTAAAAATCTTATAGGTAATAAAGCTATTTGACTAAAATCATAGGCTAAAAAGACATTCCACAACTAAACCACTACTCTTCAATGGAGCAAATTATGATTCTTGGAAATTTAGAATGATGATTTATATCAAGTATACCAACATTATAAAAGCTTCCAAGAAGGCTATGAACCATTAATAAAAATTAAAGGAGAAATAAAAGTACTTAAACTTAAAAAGAATGGATAGATGCTAAGTACAACAAGGAAGCAACTCATGCCAAAGCTATGAATGCTATTATGTATGCTATAACTCTTAGAGAATTTAAAAAGATTTTTAAATATACTTTTGCCAAAGCTATGTGGGATAAACTTAAAGTGACCTATGAAGGCACTAATCAAGTAAAAGGAACTAGGATAAATATACTTGTACAGAATTATGAAATATTTAAGATTGAAGAAAATGAAGAAATAGAATTAATGTTTGAAAGGCTCTTAACCATTATTAATGATCTTCATACTCTAGGAAGATTCATTGACAATGGAGAACTATTAATGAAAATATGGAGAATTCTTCTAAAAATATGGCAATCAAAAATATATGTTATATAAGAAAGAAACAATCTCTCCACTTTGACATATGATGAGTTAAGAAGAAAACTCTTGGCATATAAAAAATGATATATGAGAGACAATTAAGAAAAGAAAAAGAAAATAATAACTTTCAAAGCATCCTTAAAAGAAAATGGTGAATAAAAGGATGATTTTAATTAAGAAATAAGTGAAAAAGAAGAATTGGCCATGCTAGCCAAATGCTTCTTTAAAAAATATAGGAAAAAGAGTGGCTTCAAACCTAGAACTTTTCAAAGAAAGAACAAAATAAATCTAAAAGTCAATTAATGGCATGCTTTGAATGCAAAAAAATTAAAACATAAGAAAAATGAATATCCTCAATTGAAGAAAAAGTTCCAAAAAAGACCAACCAAGATGAAAGTTATGGTAACAAAATGGGATGATGAAGATATATCATCCCAAGAAGAAAAAGAAGAAATAAATGACATTGACAATTTCTACTTCATAACTAAAAGCTAAGATAGCAATGAGGTAAATGATGATAAAATTGATTCTCCTTTATTTTATAATGAATTAATGGAATATTTTCACAAAATATTAATAAAATATTTATTTTTAGAAAAACAAAATAAACATTTGACAAAAGATCTTGAAAAAAAAAATAGCTTCAAACTCCCTTGAAAATGAAAATCTAATTTTGAAAAAGGGTTTAGAAATTTTGAAAAATGAGAATGAGATTTTCAAATCATTGAAGGAAGAAAATTAAATTCTTGAAGATATCTTCAAAACTTTAGAATAAGAAAAAAAAAGTTTGCTTAAAGAAAAAAAATTTCAAAAATAGAAAATAAAGTTTTAATTAACAATATTAAAACTTTACAAATAGAAAATAATAACATAAGATCTAAGTTAAAGTATCAATTTTCCAATTTTAAAAAGGAAAGCCGCTCTTTAAAATGAAAGATAAATGCTCTAATAATTGATCTTACAAAATTTATTAAAGAAAAGAATAATTTTGATACTCTTTGAGGTATTTAAAAATATTTTTTAGAGAAGGAAGGATTAGGTTAACTTCATCCATATTGTGACAAATTTTATAAAAATTTCTTTATGAAAGCCTTTCATTCATCAAGTCTTATATTACTTGTAATTATTATAGTGATAGAGAGCATATTGCTTCATCATGTTATTTGAGAAGAAGAATATATTAAAAAAATCATCAAAATTGGATTCCTAAAGAACAAGAAAATAAAAAGGTATCAACTAAGTACCAAGAACCCTAAAAAAATTTAGGTAACTAAGAAAATTCAATCCTTTGTTTTAAGTGTATCTTAAATTCATAATCAAGAAAGATGATTAATTTTTAGATAGTAAATGTTCAAGACACATGATCAAAGCAAGTTCACTTCTCTTAAGTCTATCAATAATGGCTTCGTCACCTTCAGAGATAATACCCAATGCAAAATCATCAACATAAGTGAGATAGGTATAGAACTCACCACCATTGGTAATGTTACCTTGGTTAATGATTTTAAACATAATATTTTAAGCCTAAGTTAACTTTATGATAAAGGTTATGAAGTAATTTTTGAATCTTCACATTCTTTTATTTAAGATAAAAAGAAAAATGAAATTTATTTTATTAGAAAAAGAGTTGATAATGTGTATGTTCCAAATATGCAAGACATATCTTCAAAGTCTTTTAAATGTCTTGCATTAACTAATGAAGCAAGTTGGCTATGGCATAAAAGACTTAATCATGTTAATATACATCTCATTTCACATCTTTTAAAGAAAGATCTTGTCATAGGTCTTTGAAAAATTAATTTTGAAAAAGATCATATAATTGATGCATGTTAACAAGGCAAACAAATAAAATCATCTTTCCAACCTATTAATGTGATCTCTACATTAAGATTTTTGTAACTTTTACATATAGATTTATTTGGACTAACTAAAACTTTAAGTTTTGGAGGTAAAAGTTATGGTTTGGTAATTGTTGATGATTATTCTAGATTTACTTAGGTATAATAAAGATGATACTTTTAAAGTCTTTGAGAAATTTTACAAAAAAAGGTTCAAAATGAAAAAAAAGTTTGCATATTAGATATTGAAAGTGACCATAGATAAGAATTTGAAAATCAAAGATTTGAAAATTTTATGATGAAAATGGGATTAGTTATAACTTTTCATATCCTAGAACTTCCTAAGAAAATAAGGTTATAGAAAGAAAAAATAGGATTATATAAGATGTGGTTAGAACCATGCTATATGAAAATGATTTACTAAAATATTTTTAAGCCAAAGCTATAAATAAATTATGTTTTATTTCAAATAAATGCTTTGTAAGACATATCTTAAAGAACACTCCATATGAATTATAAATGGGTAGAAAACCTAACATTAGTTACTTCCATATTTTTGGATGTAAATATTTTATTTTAAATAACGAAAAAGAAAATACAATAAAATTTGACTAAAGAAGCGATGAAATGATTTTTGTTGAATACTTTAATACAAGTAAAGCATATAAAGCATATAACAAGAGAACTCATTACAAAAGAATCTATGTATATAGTATTTGATGAATCTAATGCATCTTCCTAAGAAAGCAAGCAAATGATAAAACTCAAATAATCTCAAAAGAGCATGCAAAACAAATAGAGAAACTTAAGTTAAATCTTAAATCTTGAAAAATCAAGGAGGTCTTATTTTGAGAAGTATCCAAAAAATGAGCAAGTTGAGTGATATTTGGAATAATATAATAAAGGTGCAAAAAATCAAGAAAGAATGCCAACAACACTTCAAAGAGATAAAGAAACTCTACCAAGAGAATAAAAAAATCACCCAAGATACCAAAATAAATTCATCATTGATAATCCATCTCAAGGTATGAGAACTAGATCCTCTTATAAAATTAAATCTAACTTAGCTTTATTTTTTCATGTAGAACTTGAGAACATACAAGATGCTTTTAATGATGAAAGTTAGGTCAAAGTAATGAAAGAAAAATTATATCAATTTGAGAAAAATAAAGTTTGGAAGCTTATAACACAATCTTCAAATCATCCAATTATTAGAACAAAAAGGGTATTAAAAAATAAGTTGGATGAATTCAGTAAAATGGTAAGAAATAAAGTAAGGTTAGTAGCTCAAGAGTATAATCAACAAGAAAGTATTAACTATGATAAAACTTATGCCCCTATAGCTAGACTTGAATATATAAAAATATTGCTTACATTTGTATGCTTCAAAAACTTCAAATTTTATCAAATGGATGTTAAAAGTGCTCTTCTAAATAGTTTTCTAAATGACAAAGTGTATGTAAAGCAACCTCTCAATTTTGAAAACAAAGAAAAGCCACATTATGTTTTAAAACTTACAAAAGCCTTATACGGTAAAGCAAGCTCCAAGAGCTTGGAATGAAAAGCTAAGTAAGTTTCTTATTAAAAATGGTTTTACAAAAGAAAAGACATAACATTATTTATTAAAACCATCAAATGCGATATTCTAATTGTTCAAATTTATGTAGGTGATATTATCTTTGGATTAACTAATGACCTTTATGCAAGCAATTTTCAAATTTAATGAAGGATAAATTTGAAATGATCATGATAAAAGAACTATCTTTCTTTGTTGGACTTCAATTTAAACAAATGGAAAAAGGAATATTCAAAAATCAAAGAAAAAATACTAGTGAACTTTTAAAGAAATTTAGGATAGAAAAGGCA
Source organism: Sindora glabra (assembly GCA_020226215.1). Classification (NCBI taxonomy): domain Eukaryota; kingdom Viridiplantae; phylum Streptophyta; class Magnoliopsida; order Fabales; family Fabaceae; genus Sindora; species Sindora glabra. The sequence goes on along the minus strand of CM035225.1, from coordinate 54,559,802 downwards.
AAATCCATTGGCATTTATATGAATCCATCTAAAGAGTTAGATAAATATGAAAGTGGTAAGTGAGTAGATGAAAAATGGTTTAGAGGTATGAATAGCTCGCTTCTTTATGTAACCACAAGTATTCTAGATATTATGTTTAGTATTTACATGTGTGTTTTGTTGGGAATTCCGATTATCATACGTAGTAAAAATTTAAAATTTGATTCAAATTCTACCTAGGATCCATGCAAAAGGCATAAATCAATGATTACGGTTTTACCTATTGGGCACTCGTGTTTCTACTAATCAAAACTTGAAAGCAGATGAATCAAATGCCAGCCGAAAGGTACAATGTCTCTACGGTATCCACACGGAATGAACAACAACCTTTCACCCATCACCAATCTGTTAAGATGCGTTTTTCTCTCTAGGATTTAGGATTGGATGTTTTCTGAGTGATTTAGGGTTTTATGGAAGTTATGAGTGTTTATCAAAAGTGCTGCCCTTAAGTCCCCTTTTATAGAACTTAGGCAAGTCACAATCCTAGTCCTACTAGGATAATACTTCCAAAATCCTAATCACACTTAATAACTCATCTTATCTTTATCCTAGAGATAATGAGGAGAGATAGGACTTATTATTAATTATCTAATATTAGATAATAATATTATTTCATAATATATTTATCTAATATCTGATAACATAAATATTTGATATTACTTTAATATTAAATAATATCATATAATAATTATATTTATTACGTAAAAATTATATTATTATTTAATAATATATATATATATGCACGAAAATAAGTCCAATTAATTGGATATTAATATAATTAAAGTCTAATTAATTATTGTCTTATTCCTACTTCTTGTGTGTAACCCTATAAATTCTTATTACATTGACAATGACTCATTATTGAGCCATAGACAGTGAACGGTATCTAGCAATACATCACTACCACTCAAGTAGTAAGAATGTCTGTGATTCGACATCCACCTAATACATATCAACATTTTGCATTATAATCCCTTTTGTAATAATATTCAAATTGAATTGGAGGCATGGAGAGTGTCATCCTTGTCAAAATTCAATTTATAGTTCTTGATACTAAGTAGACTTTAAAACAAATGATCAATATCACATATTGATTCATTTGAGCATGGCCATGTATTTCTAAGTCTCACTCAATCAAAAGGCCCAAGGATATATCTCTTTTATAAGAGTAATAAAATTCCATCTACATCACTCATTTCCCTCTGCATGATTCATGACACACCCAATCAACACCCTACTTATCATCTTGATTAAAAGTGACATAAGATGACATTAAAATGAGTAATCCCTCATGTAGGGAACTGTAGTAACTTCAGGCCAAAGGACTATATGCAATTATGACCATATAAGAACTACTAATGACACAAGTCTTATCCATGTAGTATTCTCATATTAGGTCAGTCCAGTACATCTGTTCACTAACAATGTACTCATATATTGACTTAATATCACATATGCATGATTCATAATCATCAGTTACTATACATGCCAGTCTCGATGTACTATTACTATCCCTTTCGTAATAATACTTGACTAAAGGCATTTTAGGAATAGTAAAACTATTCCAGGGACAATTATTATATTAAGTTATAAATTGTGCAAAAATTGAAAATAAAATATAATAATTGCATTGCTTGAAATAAAACATAATATATTATGTATTATTTCAATCATCTATATGATTAGTTCCTAGGACACACACTAACAATCTCCCACTTGGACTAGAGCCAATCACTCATGTATCTAATACCAAGTGACATAGTATGACCATCATGCTTTTTCTGCGCTAATGGCTTTGTCAGTGGGTCAGCGACATTATCATCAGTTGGTACTTTACATATCTTCACATCTCCTCTATCGATGATTTCTCAAATGAGATGCTTGATATCAGTCAAATCCTAAAGAATCATATTTATATGCTATTAAAAGAATTTTTATATATTTACTAACAACAAAGAACTATGGGCTTTGATATTCTAAAAATAGTTCACTTGACCTAGTTGAATATACAGATGTTGACTTTGTAAGGTGTAAGTTAAACAGAAAGAGCCCTAATGGAGCATATTAATCTTTAGAATGAAGAATTGTATCTTGCCATAGCAAAAAGCAAGTATCAGTTGCACTTTCAATTACCAAAGCCAAATGCACGGATATAGGAAGTTGTTGCACTCAAATCTTGTGGATGAAAAAATAACTTAAGAATTATAGTTTGAAATTAAATCCTAGCCCCTATCCTTTGTGATAATAGAAATATTATTAATTTAATAACAAATTCTATACAACAATCTAAAACTAAGTATATTGAAATAAAATATAATTTCTATAAAAGATCATGTACAAAAAGGTGATATTCTACTAGAATTTACTGATGTTGAAAATTAATTAGCAGATATTTTTACAAAACTTTTGCAAACTTTTGCATAACAATAGGTTTTGTTCATGAGGAAAAAATAAGATAAGTTGAACTTGATTAAATATTATATATGATCAAAATCTGTGCTTATATGACATTAAATACATCAATACATAAGTATTAAACTAGGATTTTTTTTAAATAGGCTTTAGTTAAATGAAATAGCAAGTTAATTGCTATTTCATGGCACTAGAGGGAGAGTCAAGGCTTATCTTTTGAAAAATGGAGAAAAAGTCATATGTCCCGACCATCTTTTTGCATCATTTAAATTACTATTTGCAAGTATAATGTTAAGTACTTTAATTTGATTATGATTTGCACTTAATGATTTGCACTTAACTTGCACCCAAAATGTGCTTTTATCAATAAAGGTCGACACTTGAAATTTTTTTCCTTTCTTTCACGAATTTAGTTTTACTGCTAAATTTGAAAACCTACCATTATTTTTGTAATTTTCCTAAGAAATTTTAACTATTTTAACTTAATTACTTTATTTTTTATATAATTACCAGTTGATTTTTTATTTTTTTTTCAAAAAACTTTACTATCTCACTCTTTCACCATTCTTTGCATTATTTCTTCCTAAATCTCGCATTCAATTGATTCATTCTTAAAACCCAACTCTTTGGCTCTTTAAAAACTTATTATCAAAGTTATTTATTTCTAAATTAAACTTATTTCATCCTTATTTCATCTTTTCATTAGAATTTCTTCAAAACTGAACAACCTAGTTTGCTTTTTACTAGTTTCAAGTGATTTTCTCCATTTTTAAAGAAGAAAATTTTTTAGATGCAATAACAATAGTAAAATTTAAAGAAGAATTTCTAAGCAAGTAGTTCATTAAACCTCATAAGGTAAACATGTGAGACTTAGAAGCAAAAAATGTGTCTTGCTTTAAATGGATCAAGGATATAGGTTAGGAAATTTTTTTAAATCTAAATGTGCGAGTATATGGGAAGCATACTTGCTTATTTTATGCAAATATGATTTCTTCTCAAGAAGGATATGATGTCTTGGTCTTTCTGAATAGACAAAAGCATAAAAATTGATTCCACATTGATGAATTAACTTTTAGAATGCCCAATGAAGGTGATTGTTTTCACCCTAGCAAAGTAACCATCAACATGAAAGGCTATATTCCAGAGAAATAGTTCAAAACCATGGGAGATAGATCTTCAACAAAAATTCCCTTGGCCAACCAACAGTTTCTTAACAAGAAAGTTTTACAATATTATATTTGTAAAGTTTTATTTTAGAAAAGGAGGTAGCATGAGCAACCATAGTATATTTGAAGCTTTCCTACTCCAGGTAATAGAAATAGGTTATAAGATCAATTTAGGCTACTTGGTTATTAAACATTTTATATAAATGTAATCTAGGCTAGATGCACAACTAGGATATGGCATGATAGTAACCAAGATTATATAATATTTCAATGTTGATATGTCCAATGAAAAAAGGATGAGTGTTAGTTAGGGAAATATCATGAATGTAAACTAATTAAAATCTCTCTTTTATAGTAAAATAAAATAAACTCTATTTAGAAAATATAAAAAAATCATAAAGTTAGAAAACTATAATCATAAAATTCAAGAAGTAAGAAAAAGTTTGTTGAACAATTAAATTTAGATAATGATAAGATAAATGAAAATAAAAAAATGAAATAAGCATAGTGGCCATAGTTCCATCAATAAGAGGAATTTCCATAAGAGGAAATGATAAAAATAAAAAAAGGCAAGGAAAAAAAACTGGTAGTAGAAAAGATAAAAGTAAACAGAAGGAATCAAAAAAAGAAAAAGAGGCCAAAGAAATGAAAGAAACTACTAAATTGCTCAAGAAAATAAGTAAAGAAGATAGAAGTAATAAGTCTAAAATAAAAAAAACTAGTAAAAAAAAGTTTCTATGTAGTAAAAAAAAATTAAATCAAGTATTTAAAGTTGGCTACATTTGTAAGTATTATGAGTCTAAAAAGAGAAAAACAAAAGAAAAAGAAATCATTGAAGTTCAATTAAATCTTGTAGAAATTAAAGTTGATAAAGAAATGGAAGAATTAAATGATGAAAAGCTAGAGAGAAAGCAAGAAAAAAAATTAAGACAGAATTAGAAAAAGCAAGGAGAAAGTTAAAAGAAGAAGAAGATGGAGATTAGAAAATAGAAGGAAAAAAAAGGAATGAATAAGGAAAGAAAAAGAAAAAGTAATAACATGAAGAAAGCTTAAACAAAGAAAAAGGCAATGGAGACATGTATTATGATCCTATGTATGAAGACAGTGGAGAGCTTCAAATATATCATGAAATGGAAGATAATGAAGGTTTCCCTGAATAAACAGCAAATGAGATTATTGATAAAAAGAGCAATATGCTAAAAACGAACAACATAAAAAATTTAATGATAACACCAATCCTTCAAAGATGTTTCCTAAACTTGTTTCAACCAAACTATGTCATAGTTATTGGTTCTCTAAGCCCAATACCTTAATGAATGACCTTACTCTTGCCTTAAACTTGCCAATGATTTACTTTAGAGAAACACACCATCCTTACCCATTCAATGCTATAACTATTCCATCATAAATGAGTTCCTTACCTTTAGAAATAAAGAACTAAAAGAATGGTCCATTTGGGTCAAACAAGTCAAACCAAACCGTAACCAACCTATCATTCACTTACTATAAATCATTGAACTAGAAATCACCTATTGTTTGCTTCAAACAAAACCACTTACATGAGTTTACCATCACTAACTCCTTTTATCACTACTTATACTAAATCTTAACCAAAAATCATACTTTCATCACCCCATTTAACTTATACCAACATTGATCCATCTATATTCTTCTCTAACCCAATGCCATATGAATCTACCATTCAACCAAGTACATTCACTCTTATCATACTAGCACTTGTACTAGATTAACCATTATCTTTTGCTATTCCAAGGTCTAAATGTTAGAAATAAAAGTGGCAAGGCTTTCAAGAAAAATGGATGCTATTTAAACTCAAATCCTTACCATTCTTTAGCTACTTTTTATCTTAAAGCAAGTCTCCTTCTAAGCCATAAAGTAGTCTAGCTTAGCTATTGTAGAATAGGACTTAGGGCATATGCATTAACATCTGCTTCACTTTGTGTATATGCAACTAAAATTATTTGAGTTATCCTTGCTTATAGTTTTAGTTTTTTTTAAAGTTAAGTAGGGTACTCACCTATCTAACTTTCATCTTACTTTATTTATGATGTTAAAACTCAGGTTCAAGTAATTAAGTTATCTTTGCATAAATTGAACTAATTTACTTTAGCATGATAGATACTTATAAATTTGGTGTTTACTTCTTGGCTGCTATACATCTGATCTGCAATATTCTATATTTATCATAACTTGATGTTACTTGTTATTGCAAAACTTTATGATCTCTACTTACTGATTGACCTATAATATTTGTACCTATAGTTTGTTATTTATATCATAAATACATATCATTACTTAAACAAGTTTTTATCTAGTTTTGGTCCTTTATATGTTCTGATGTTGTATAAATACATGTGTTAGCTTTACCCTTATAATTAATTAGATTGATACCTATTTACTACCTTTTGGATCAATATTTGATAATTATTTTCTAATTTTTCCATCTAATACTTTGATATGTGTCTAACTTACATGTTTACAAATCTATTTCTAGTTGCATCATACTTATTCACTTATGTATCTCAATAACGATATTGACTGGTTTCCCACTATATCCATGTTTCCTCCTTTTGCATACTTCAATTTGCTTGTTTACTTCCTACCTCTTTTTCTCTTTATATTTTCTTTAGGTTAATATATCCTAATATCTTTTCATGCATTTACATTATGGTTAACTATTTTAGCTACTAGCTTATTATCACTTGAGCTTCTTTTTTATCTAGCATGAAGAATTAGTTTCTTTTAAATTAGTTTGGTTATCATCTTTATGTGTTTCATGTGATGCTCTCATGCCTTATTGCATACCATTAGATCTTATAGTGTATTGTTTTAAGCTTGCTATCCTACATATTAATTTTTATTTTCTATCTTGTCATAAAGTTTTGATAAGAACTGATTTATGATTTATTATTTTAAAGTTCTAAGATAAACTTATATATTGATTTATCTCTCAAATGTCTATTATACATAACTAGCTATTAATCTCTCTAAAAATATCTAGGATTTCATTTGTTTTCACACTTATATCTTACTTCAATATGCTGAGCACCTAGCTTGTCTGCCAAATGTTTTTCGAGATTACATTTTATACTATGCTTTACCTTTGGATACTTTTAATTCATTTGCTCTTATATGCTCTATTTCTTGTATGCTCTCATGTTTATCTTCATATTGGTTATGCAAACCAATGTTGGTTCACTCAGATTTTGTTTGCTTTAATTTGTTTTGCTAATGCTAAAAAAGGGGAGAAAATATAGGGAACTTGCAAAATTATAAGTTGAATAAAGTGTTTAATAAAGGGAACTTGAAAAATGAAAATTTTCTTCATGATTACTTTAAAAAAGGAATCTTTTAAAACATTACCCATATTTTCAAAGGGAGCAAAAATTGTTTTATATCCTTATACTCAATTACTTTGTTTACTTTCCTTGCTCTTAAAATTAAAAATCCTTGCAAAAAAGGTTTAGTCATTATCAAAAAAAGAAAGAATGGGGAATGTTGAATTAAATTAGAAAATAAACATAATATTTATATTTATTTAGGTTTAATTATATTGGACCAAATATTACAAAACCCATCATTTTATTAGAAGTCCTTAAGCCACCACTTTTTATTCACTATTTAAGCTCAATATAGCCTTGTCCATTTAAATGTTATTAAAATGACCAAAATCATTTTATTATTAATTTTATTTTAAAATTGGCAAAAATCTTAGTTATTAAAAAATGATCTTATTAACTAACATTTGAGATTTAATTATAACCATTGGATCAAATCTTGAAAAGGAATTCAAAATGAGAAATAGGAAATTCAAATTTAAATGTTTTCTACATATGATTAATTGATAAATATAATATTTCTTTATCCAAAAGTTTATTAGCTAAGTTGTTATGGAGGTGCAAATCACTATTTATCACTTTTTGACTAAAGTTAGAGCCAAAATTCAAATTCCCAATGAAAGAGCAAATTGCTTGCTATATTCAATAATTTTATGTTTGATGCACCCAAGAAGTAAAAGCTAGTCCCACTTGATTCAAATTCAAATATTTAGCATTTTGAGAAGCAAACAAAGCTTTTTGGATAACATTACTTAGACACTAAGACAATTTTCAATTATAAATAGGCTTCATTTCATTTGGAGAAAAGACACCAAAACTTTAAGCTATAACTTGCCAATCATATTCTTCTTCTTCTCCAAATAGCTAAAATTCTTGCCATATTTCTCTTGATCCTAAACTTGCAAATCTACTTCAAGAGCATTTTGAGAGAAAATTTGTAAAATCTCCTAATGAGATTGTGAGAAAATCTTCTTTATGAACTAGTTAGAAATCTAGCATAGATTGGTATATCTTGTAAAGTTAGATGGCCTTAAAATCCTAATAGAGATTGAAATATCTTGTAAATTTAGATGGATTTAAAATCTTAGTATAAATTGAAAAGATCTTGTAAAGCTAAATAGATATTGAAATTCTAGTATAGATTGGAAAAATTTTGTAAAGTTATATGATTTGGATATCTTAGTGAAGATTAGGTGAATCTCATAAATCTAGGTATTGTATTTTTGATAAAAAATAATAGATATCTCAAGTAAAACTTGGTAATTTGAGAAGAAAAAAGTAGACCCAAAAAGTGTTCCTTTGAGACCATCAAACCTCTTTATAATTCTTAGTATCATTCTTCTTTTCTATCTTTTTATTCTTGCTTATTCTTTTAAAAAGTTTTTTTTTCACTATTATTCATACTATTTTTCTTGAATAAATTATTTTTGATATATTTTAACCTTTTTAAAATTATTTTATATTTTTAAAACTACATATTCATCAAAATACGAGAATTTTTCAATTTCATATACATTTTTATACATAATTTTAATTGCTAACTTTTGTTGAAACTAAGTCATCACCTTCTTAACCTATAAGTTCTATCAAGGTTGACCTTAAACTTTAACTTTGACTAACAAGTTAGATTTAGAGCAATACTTTCAAAAGCAGCTGTGAATTATTTAAGTTAAATTCTAACATATATACATCTCCTAATTGAATGGACTACAAATTAGATCTATTGTAATAATACTATTATCTATTAAAATATTTATATTTTGATAAGTTAAATTATTATATGAAGATGGTTGCATGGAAATTTTTTATTGGTCAAAATATAAAAAAAATTACGAGTCAATGATAGTAAATTTTCAATGTTATGGTATTTCTCTACCAAGAAAACAAATAATACCTATCTTTAGCCAACTTTTTGCTATCTTTGTTCTTTAAAAGACTTTTTAATAGTCTTTTTGAATAAGTGGATAAAGGGACATTTTTATACCATTAGAAAAAGAATCGGCTTAAATATAAGCAAAAAGTTTCACTTTTAAAGAACTTAGATGTCTTATCTCTTAAATTTTATTTTTATCTCTCTTTTGGTCAAATCTGTTCTTATTTTGTTAATAAATATAAATAAATTACATAACAAATAAGTCATTAGGTTAATTAGTTAGAGTATAATACTATAGATAGATTATGATATTACCTTGTATAGCCTCTGTACAAAGAAAAAGGAGGATTATGTTTTTATATAATTCATTCATCTTATTTCATTTAATAATATTTTTTCTAGTAATGCTACTTGTATTGTTCCTTTCTCACCTTTCTTTCATTCTCACACCCTTTTCACATCCTTTTTCATATATATATACATTCTTTCAATCCATATATATATATATATATATATAAAGAGAGAGAAAAAGATAGAAAGAGAGAGAGAGAGTAAGAATGATTTAGCCTATTAACTAATTTTTTTATAAGGTTAAAGGAGAATTTTTTTCCTTGATATGAAAAGAGAGTAAGGGCTGAGTGAGGAAAAGAGAATGTGTAAGTATCTTTATTTATATTCTCTTTCTAATTTTTTGTGGCATCTCTATATTTTTTTCTTAAACTTTAATTATTTTCTCAACAATTTTTGTTTAGGCTTTGAATCATGTAAATAGCTAATCAATAAGTTGGTAAATAATAACTAGCAATATTTCATAATATTAGTTGTTGAACTAATTAAAAATGTAAAATGAGATATATTAGTATATATATATGTTAAACTAATTCAGATTTATTTAAATATTAAATTATATTAATGCAATCGAGATATCTAAAGTAAAAATATCATTACTTAAAATTTAATTAATTATATATTATAATTTCATATATTTATTTACATAATTTTTTATTTAATTGTCCACACTAATATCGAATGACAATTACAGAGTTTGGACTCCACTTTTTGGTTTCCAAGAATACCTATATTCAAATATACAATATACATATACAAATATAGAATAGTGGTCGAAGAAATTGGACCCCACTTTTTTATTTTCAAAAAATACCCATATTCAAATATTACACATTTAAAAGAACAATGCATTTAGTTGTAGTTGATAGTCCCTTATTACCATCATTTTTCTTTATTCTACAAATTTCACATACAACTTAATTTCAAACCTTATTTATTTCAATCTGTGTGCTCCTTCTATATTAGTAATTTTATTTTTATTTCTCCCTTAATTTGTTCTCAAATATTATGCAATTGTAGTTAATAATTCTTTATAACTATTATTTTCTTTCATTCTCTAAGTTTTACATACAACTTGATTTTAAACCTTATTTATTTCAACCTATTTGCTTCTTATTTATTAATAATTTTATCATTATCTTTCTCTTAATTTGTTCTCAAATATTATGCATTTAAAATAACAATGCATCTAATTATGGTTAATAGTCCCTTGTTGCTACTGTTTTCCTTCATTCTTTAAGTTTTATATACAGATTAATTTCAAACCCCATTTATTTCAATTTATTTGCTCCTTGTTAATTAGTAATTATATCCTTATCTCTTTATTAATTGCTCTTAAATATTATGTATTTAGAATCTATACTACTATGGAAAGTCAATTGAAAAGTTTGGACTCCATCTTTATATTTTCAAAAAATAATCGTATTACATATTTAGGCTCCATTTCGCACAATAAATAAGCTAACTTATAACTTATTGACCAGAGCTAACTTATAACTTATTCACCTGGTCAATAAGTTATAAGTTAGCCTTTAGAAGCATTTTTCGCAATAACTTATAAGTTACTGCAGGTAGCTTATAAGTTCTAATTTAATAAACTACTCAGAGTAGCTCATAGTTTAAAAGCTACTATTTTTTAAACTATTTCCAAATTTATCTTTATTCTTTTCATTAATTTATAACTTATATTTTTTGTAATATAAATTTAAATAATTTTTATAAAATATAATTAATTATATTTTAAGTAATTATAATTTTATAATAAATAATAAAATAAAAATTATATAAGTAAATAAATATATAAGTTTATAAAATATAATTAATTAAATATTAAAAATTATACTTTTATTTTAAAATTTTTAATTATATTAATATAATTTAATTTTTAAATAAATATAAATTATTTTAATTATATATGTATTTATATTAATATGTCCTTTTATGTTATTTTATAATTTCAGCTAGTTTAATAACTAATTTTGTGAAACAATTTAGTTAGCTTATCAGCTATCAACTATCAATTATAAACTATCAGCTATTAGCTAACTTATCAGCTATTTGTGCGAAACGGAGCCTTAAAGTAAATAAAGATAATTAAATAAGAAAAATATTATAAGTACCAAAAATAAATTTTGAAATTAAGTTTAGTATTTTTTATATCCATTAGATTTATAAATTTGTCCCATTATTTTATATTTAATGACAACTCTTAATTTTTATTTGAAATCCAATTTTATATCTTACCTTCAATGCATATAACATTAATTATCACATAATAGTGTATACAGTTGTTGTTAAAATTCCTTATTCTAAAGGGTTAAATAAATTTTTAAAAAGTTTGAAACTTCCCACAACCTTAATCCTTATTAATTGGCCTCTCTCTTATATTTTCCTTCATTCTCTATATTTCAACATAGTTAGTTGACTGCTTTCTCCCTTACATATTTTGATTCTTTCTCTAAATTTTACATACAAATTGATTTCAAACCTCATCAATTTGAATTTGTGTTCTTTATTTATTTGTAATTGTATCCTTATCTCTCTCCTAATTTATCTCAACTAAAGTGAAATGTTTGAATTCAAAGTTTTTTAATGTATGATCTTCTATTTCGTATCTACGTATTTGCTCTATCATGAAGTCATTCCACAATTTTTTTCTTGTATAAGGGAACTTTTCCATATCATACAAGTAAGTTTCGAAAAAAAATTATGATCTTAAGAGTCGATGAATTGTGAATTTTGATTTTCTTTTTCATTTCTTTAATTAGAATGTTACTTATTTTAAGATACACTAGTTTTATTTTTAAATACCTTAATTGAGAGTTTTTATCATTTTATTTTGAATTCAAAATACATTAGTTTCATTCCTTTTATTTTTTTTAATAGCTTTATTTCTTTTTTTTCAATTTTTAATTTTTTTATCACTTTGATTCTTTTTAAAAAAATTACTAAATTATGTTTTTGCATTGTATTCTTCTACCATAACCACCAATAATACTTTCTATCCATCCTTGTTCCTTATTGTGATTTAATAATTTAATTCTCTTGCTTCTTATTGTTTGTGATTGATTTTTTATAATATCTTATAATTATTATCCAATTGCAAACATCATAGAATTTGTTTTTCTTTTATACAACTCAATAATGTTAACCATCTTGAACCTTTAATTTTTGTTATTTTAATTTTAATTCTTTCCCCAATTACTTGAGTCTTGGTTTGATTCAAACCAAGATTCTATCACATAACAAAAAACAATAAAACACTTAATGAACAAAGTTAAAAAAAATGATTCGTATATTGAATGAAAATTTAGAATTGCCTTAAATCAAATTTTGTAATCTATATTCCAATATATAAAACTAACATCTATAAGTGACACATATCAATATATTAATGAAGTCTGAAGTCTGAGAAGATGCCCCATGGCAACCATATAGTAATTAATATAATTAAATATTAAATATTAATTAAATATATATATATATGAATATATTATGACAATCTCAATGATTCGAAAAATATCTACTAATTTAAAATCCAAACTTAAATTAATACATAATTAATTAAATATTATGATTAATAATTTAACTTTATTATTAATTAAATATTTTATAATAAAAAATTAGGGATTTCAAATCATCATTCCATAAATAGCAATATTTTATTTATTTATGTATAATCTCAATGTTCTTTTTCTTTCTTCACCTTATAATTTTTTATAATTAAATTTTATATTTCTAATTTATTATTTAGATCATAATCAATATAATTAAATAAAAAATAAATTAAATTTTGAAATAAGAAATATAGTAAAAACTTAAAATAAAATTAATTGAAATTTTTATTTTTTAAAAGTATAGAAACAATATGTTAATTTAAATAGGGATAACACATATGATTTGATTAATATCATGGAGATTATTTGTGTTTCTCCCCAGATAGGAATAAAATAATATTTTTAAGCAGGCTAATTATAATTTTATGCTAATCAATAACTTTTAATTAATAAAAATAATTGAGATCATAAAGAAGATTTTTATTTCTCCAAAGTTAAATATGATATATATTCTAATCAACATTAAAGGATTCACATCCCTACCTAAATAGAAATAAGATATGATCTACAATTAATCTAATTTTAATTTTATAATAATCAATAATTATGAATTGATAAAAATAATTAACATCAGGGAGAGAATTCTCACCCTCCCCATTTATAAAAAGCGCATAAAGAAAAACTAGGGAAGAAAAAAAAGAATATAAGAATGATCAAAGAGGAAATTCAAAGAACAAAAATGATCACATAAATTTGAGAGGAAGAGAGATCAAGAAAATCATAGAGAGAAAACTAGGCGAAAGGAAAAAGACTTACACAAAGAGAATGGATCCAATAGCATGGGATTACAGAGAGAAATTAAAAAAACTTGAAAGTTGAAGTTAAATTTTGTCCTTTACTTTGAGCATTGCATCTAACATTAAGAAAAATATCACTAATAGTTTGACTCAGAGAAGAAGTCAAGAAAATAGCTATTGCAGTTCCACATCTAACAATTGGAGGTAGTAATCCGATATTCCCTTTTGTTATTGAAAAAGAAGTAATTTAGGTATGAGGTTGTATTATTTATTGCATTGGTTATTCATATTTGTATTCATTTGGAATACTCGAAAATTCTAATTTTTGTATTAGTGTTAAAAAACAAGTCTTTCTTCAAAACACTTAATAATTGAATAAATTATTTTCTTTTATTTATATTTATTATCCCGCATGTATAGAAAAGAAACATAATTCGACTCTCATGCATTTTTATTTTTTATTTTATTATTATTTATATATAAAACTCAGAATATCATAAAAATTAGATATTGTGTTGTATTTTCATATTAATGAGTTATTTCATATTTGTTCATTGTATTAATTTGAATAAAAATTATTATTACTTTAAGGATTTAATAGATATGTAGAATGATCGTGATTTGAAATTTGGATCATCTATTTATTACATTGTATAGAACTAATTTGAACTTGCACTAATACCTATACATTTATAAATCAAATAAACTTACCCTAATATTTATTCTTAAGGCATGTGTATTTCACTTGCAAGGTTCTTATCACTCATTTTCAAATTTTCTATCATAATAATCAATATTGAATCATGAAAATTTAGGATATTAATAAAATTTTAAACATCAGTTAATATATTTTATTTGCATAGAATTACGATTAATTACAAAATTAAATAAAATATCTTTTTTATTAAATTCCTATTATATAATCTTCTTTAATTAAATAAAACATCTTTCATCACTTTATTCCAAGCATTGGTTTAATTTTTTAGAACATTATAATTATAATTAAAGAAATTAATATCATTTTTAAATTAAATTAAATTAAATTAAATATCTTTCATCACGTCATTAAGGTTATTTTTTAAAACTATTATAATTATAAAAAAATGATAACAATTCGAAAAAGTTATTTCAAAATATTTCACAATCCAACATATAATGTTAATTTCCTTTTTTCTTTCTATTTTAAGGACTACAACATGATATTTTAATATAATTGCCGCATTCCTGCCCGAGTTACTTTGTTCGCATTCGGGAGATTATTTTCAATTGATGTAGCACCACTTTTATTATAACTAAGGAAATATATTTGGTCAAACTAGTACGATAATCAACCAAATAAATTTATTCATGATTATTATATTAAATATCATTTTAAAATTTTAATGTTTATTTGTAATTTATTAAATATTGTTATAGGAATGAACCTATTTTGGAATGCACTAAACCATTATTTTTTATAATTATTAATCATAAAATTAAGGATCGAAATACTTTAGAATACTGCATTGATTTGGAATTTTTTAAAATCTTAAATTTTCAAGTGTTAATCATCAGAAAGCAATCCCCTTTTTTATATTTTTATAAGTATGTGAATTAATCTATGGATTATGAAGTTTTTCCATTTTGTTTTATTACTAATGATTAATACATTAGTATTTTTAATAACATTTTCCTATTAGATCACCTTTTTTATTACATAAAATGCCTTTCTTCATTTTATTTAGATAATTGTTTGAAATTTTTAAAATACTATAATTAGGAAAATTTATTTGTTCAAAGGAGTTGTAACAATGATTGACCAAATAAATCCATTCATGATTTAGTTTATTACAAAAATTTTATCATTGTAATTAATTTGAATTAATGCTTTGATTTTGTAATTTTTCTAATTTTATTTCATGTCATCATTTGTTACTATTTTTTCTACATATACAAATGATCATTTCTTCTTTAGTATTATACCATTTTTTTCTTGATTTCCTTAGTCTTCTATTAAAAAATAGAAGATAATGGTAAATATAATTTTTACCATTTTTCATATCATATCATCCTTCATTCCTATTTGTTAACTTTCACAATTTTTTGTTGTTGATTTCATTAGTAAATGTATAAGCAAAATAACTATTTTATTTTTGAATTAGATTGACACATCTAATTTATGTTTCATTAACAATATTGGTTTACACACTAATAATCTAACTATAACTATCAAAGTTAGAGTCATATGTCTATTGCATATGCCACAATACTATAAAGCAACATAACCAAAGAGAATCAAGATGTAGATCCTTTTGAATGGATAGGTCAATGCATCTATTATACTATTTTTTTCTCTTATGTGATATATTGTTTTTATTTTTAGAGAAATAATATTCATTCTTTTATTCCTATGTTCCACATTGACAAATTCAAGAAATATCTTTATGAAGGAGCTATTTACATAATATCAAATTTTGTGGTTTGAAACCAACTATGATTGGTCTAAGTGATTAGGAGCTTGATTTCCTTTAACAAGAGTTTGAGTTTAAACTTTGTAAATAAAGAAAACTATTGCTAGGAGAGTCTAATGATAGTTTTGTCCTTATATAAGATCCATCTGACTTGAATTTAAATTAGTTAGAAGCTTAATATGGCTTGCTGGATATCAAGTGATTGATACCAAAAAAAAAAATTATAATTTGAAAGGTTCAAAAGGACTATCATTATTCTCAAAATGAGTTTTATATGGATTTTAATGTTAAAACTTAAATATCAAAATATGCACGTTAAATGAATTAATTAATATAAATTTCATTTCATTTCATATGATAAAGTAATTGATGAAAGTCATAATAGGACATATTTGATTGAAAATTTCATTATATTTTCATTATATTTTCATTATTAATTATTAAATTAATTAATTTTTTATTTATGATTGCACCATATTGACTAATATATTGATTTTTTATATGTCATTGAAATATTTTGATTTCATAATCTATAAAATGTGTCTGTCAGAACTAGTAAAAAAGTTGACAATATTTCATTTATTATCAATTATTTATTTTCTCACCAACTCATTCACCATTTAAAGTAAAATATTATTTTTTTGGAAAATTTTCATTATGCTTAATTTTAATTTAATAATATTTCATCAATATCATCTTTTAAAAAATATATATAGATAATTATTTTATATAATATTAAATAAAAGTTCAATTTATTCAATTAATTTTAATTCTAGAAATATCATAAATACAAAGTTGAAAGATATGTCATTCTTCATATATAATTGATAGTATTAAATTTTTTATATCTTTTCCACAATATTTGGTTTCTATTTGTTAATTTTTCCTTCTTAATTTTTAATTATCATCAAAATTTGAACAAAAATAGAATAATATGTTTTTTACAGGACAACTATGCACATAAAAAAAGGAAAAAGAAAATTAAAGAATTAAAAAACATTATTTGAGGTATCGATAGATGAAAAATCACTATATGCATAATTCAAATTAATTATAATTTTTGAAATTTATTTAATTAATTATGATTTAATATTTTGTAAAATACATATATTTCTTTATCAATATCTAATAAGTTATAATTAAAAAGTAAAAGTAAAAAAGATGAGATATTAAAAATATTTCTAAAAAATATTAACGCATCAATAATGTAAAAAAAATTAGAAAAACCCAAATCAATGCATTGATTGAAATTAACTAACATGCAATATAGAGGATTAAATTTGGGTGCTTCATATAAGATGATCATATGCATAAAACCGCACATGTTTTAAATTTTTGCAAATATTTTAAACATTAAAATTAATATAATCTATGTTCAAAAGATAATGAAAAATTAATATTAGTATTTAAACAATATTATGAATCAATAATAAAATATAAAATATAAAAACTTCTCAATCAATGAATTAACTCAATTTACTTCAATGTTTAAATTATTTAATTAGATTTGATACATCCCAAATATGTTGATTCTCGTATTAATATCCAATAAACATTAAAAAGTTTTTAAAAAAAGATGATATAACGGGATTTTTTTAAAAATACTAGTGCATCAGTAATAAAATAAAAATAGAAGAATTCCCAAATCAATATATTAATTTAAATTATTTTATCATTTTAATCTTTTTATTGATCATAATTTAATGCATTTGAAATATATTAAGCAGTAATTATAATTTTCTTATTGCACTAAGTTGTTATGATCTTAAAAATGATAATAGTCAATGAGCAAACACAATGAAAAATGTAATGCTAGGATGTGTTCGAAAATTTGACACATATTGCATATTATACAATATGGTATACTTAATGTTGTATTTTTCTTACTTACTTCTTTGTGATAAATTAATTTGCATTAATTATATTTTTAAAATCTTTTGACATTATAATTATTATGAATTTTTTTGTGTCATAAATTATGAAAATTTTTGCTTTTTCTTTATTTTGCGTTGTTCTATGGATCAATTTTATATTCATTGTAATACTTCCTCAAAATTCTTATTTAAATATAGTTAATAATAATTATTTCATCAAATTTTTATATTATATTAAATTATATATTATAAAATAATAATTTTAATTAAATTATTTTATTATTTTATTCCTTGTCAGACACGACCATTTCATTAATTAGTTAGAATCTTTAATTAATTTATTTTCATCTAACTTCACTCAAAGTTAAGAACAGACTATCCTTAGGTGATATATGATTATATTGATTTTTTTATGGATGTTAAGTCTATAATTCGAAAATTTGAATACTTTTAAGTTTTGATGGAAATCCATAATAACTTATTTTGCATAGAAAAAAGAGTGGGTAATTATATAATTTTGTAACTATTTTACTTTAAATTCAATTATTTGATATTAAAAATTTAACAATTAAGAAAAATTATAATATTTAGGATTTTTTTATATTAAGAGAGTTAGAATAAAATACAAAATCTGGAGAGAGAGAGAGAGAGAGAGAGAGATAACAAAAAACCTTTTACAACAAGAACTTACAAAATTAATTTTTTTTATTTTTAACTAAAATTTTCTATTCATGAAATTACCAGCCTAATGAGAATTAACAAAAATGGACTGTATGGTTAGAATAAGTCAAAGTGATTGTGATTGCGAAATGACACAATTGCATTATATGCATGTTTATTTTTGTGATGGGATTTCTTTTCCTTTTTTTTTGGTAGAAGTGATAGGATTTCTTTTCACACAATTGAAGAATACAAGTGCAACTGATTAATCCTATATGTTGTTTTCTTAAGAAAAATATTATTATTGATACAAATAATAATTATAGCTAACAATTAGCAAGTCATGGTAGTGACTAAAGTCTTCAATTTTTTTTTAATGCCTTTGAGCATGCAATCTCTATTTATTTATAACATAAATATAATTACTTAATGACATTACATATTTTATTTACCTGCGTATCTTTTATATATTTATAATTTAAAATATAAATATAATTAATCAAAATTAAATTAATTATAATTTATGATATCATACATTTATTTATTTTTATCTAAAGTTTAGAATAAAAATGTAATTACATAAAATTTAATTAATTATAATTATGATATCATGTATTATTTATTTTGATCATTTATATTGAATTTATTATACTATATATTTATTTAAGTACTTACTTACTTAATTTTTATTTATTATTTAAAATAAAAATATAATTATTTATTAAATAGATGAATTACAAATTAATAAAAATAGAAATAATGAATTTTAAAAAATTTAAAAACTGTTAGTATGTAAATAATAAACTATGCAATATAACTTATTAAATTAGAATTTATTTTTTAATAAATTAGTGCATAAAGTATTTCTAAAAATTAATTTATAACCTATTAATTAAATTAATAAATTATAAATCAATTTATTCATTATACAAAATATAACCTTTGTCAAATTGCATATTAAAATTTTCCAATCTTTCTTGAATATCTAGCTGAAGGATTGCAGATTCTATAGCCCGGCTCCGCCAGCGGAATCCCGGCAAAATGACAAGCAAGAGACCTATTGCTATGGCATGTACTCTAAAGATTCCTGTGAATTCTAGCAATTCCCTTTACCGGTAAACTATTCATCAACGTCTGACCCTTTGATTATATTAGCAGAGTGTTTGGGTTCAACATCTGAGCCGTCATCCACAAGGCACGTGAACCAATAACAATTGGTCTAAGTGAATAGAAGTTTCGTTTCCTTAAGTAAGGTTTCAAATTCGAGTCTTATGAATGAAGAAAATTATTATTATGAGAGCTTTATCCTTCATATTGGTTCCTCCGGCTCAAATTCAAATTAGTCAGAGGTCCAATATGACTTATCAAATATCAATTAGTTCTTATTAAAAAAAATTCATAAGTCACATGATCCAATCATAATAGCCATTATCTTAGAATAAGCTATATCTGAGCCATCAACGAGGCATATGATCTAGTAATAGTAGTCATCATCTTAGAATAAGCTTTTGGACTGTATGAACTTTTACCTTCAGTTTTGCTTGAATAATAATAATAATAATTTTTTCTTATTTGAATATGTAGAAAATAAAATAAGAGAAGATGAGAAGAAAATAACTTTTCTTTACTTTGTTTAGATAAAAAATTATAAAAAAATTAAATTAAGTTGAATGATAATTTTATCATTCAATTTAATATATTTATTTAACATTTTATTTATGATTAATAATAACTAAAATTATTATTCACTATATTTATATATTATTTTCTTGCAAATATATATTTAATAAATAAAAAAATAAAATTATTAATAATTAATTATTCATACAAAATTTTAATAATAAATTTTAACTATTATAAACATTTTATTAAGAAAAGGATTTTTCTTTATTTTCTTTTACTTGGATAATATCTTAATTTCACAGATTTTCGTTAGAAATTAAATATTAGTTGTTATCTTCTATTATTTTTGCCAAATATATTTCAATAAAAATTAAGAAGAAAATTATGAAACTTAAAAATCCAAAATATTGTGCTACAAATTATTACATGCACTCATAGCATTAGGGTAGAATCAACAAGAGATTGTTATTTATTCATTTTTCATTTACAATTTTTTTATTACACAAATTATTCAATTTAAATTTAACTTTTGTTCTCTTATTTTCAAATATGAAAGATAAATTTTATAGTATTTTATTATGGGAGAATTTCCTAACGCAAATATGCTTTCTTCTTCATTTTTATTATTATAATACAGCAGAAAACTAGGCCATCCATTTATCTGACCGGTTGATTGTCGATAAGAAACTCATTTTTTATACAATACACGGACAGAATCAACGACAACCGAGCTGCACGATTGCTTCTGCATTTTGTCCTATTAAGTGACACGTATAAATCCCTTTTACAGAATTTAAACAAAATTACTTAATGAATTAATTTTGATTTTTTTTGAGTTAGATTAAACTTTGTTTATTGAAATTTGTTTCTAAGATAAATTAAACTATTTTAAAATTTATTTTAATTTATAATTTTTTTATACTTAATTAAGCTTTTAAAATTATTTTTATTTTTGTACATAACTTTTCACCTCATTAATTTGGAGATTTTTGTCTTTAATGTGATTAATACTTTTTTAAACTTACATATAAATACAATAATTAATCCCTCATTTTTTTAAGTGGTGACTATTACATCCCTTCAATTTTAACTAATAATATTAATTTTTTATTTTTTATTTTATTATAATTATTTATCTCTCTCATTTCTTGCAATATTAAAATAAATAATAAAAATAAAGAATGAAATAGAAAAATAAGGATGCATTGATATTATTAAGTTGAAATTTAATAATTAATTTAATATTTTTTCTTTATTTTAACATTATAAGTAAATAGAGAGATGAATAATTATAATAAAAGTAAAAAATTAGTAATACAAATTATGAAAATTAAGAAATGTAATAATCACCACATTTAAAAATAAAAAATTAAATATTATGCTTAATTTATAATTAATTATATGATAAGGTAATAATGAAGAGTGATTCATTAAAATAATAAATTATCACACATTTTAGTTATTTCTGATTGAAACAAAGGAAAAAGGATCATGTGCAGTGCATGTAACTTTTGCATCAATTTTCTTTTTACTAAAAATAGCTTATATAAGCAAAGTGCTAATAGTTAAAAAATTATATAGATGAATTTTAACACTCAAAACCACAATTGGGTTAAATAAAAAAGGTGAAATCTAAATAAGTAAAGTATAATTACACCTTAAATTAATTATGATAAAGAGTTAACTATAAATCTAAATAAACTTCCAAACACTAATTATAAGAATAGATAATATGATGATAAAATTACAAATTAAAAAAAAGGATAAAATTTGGGGGAAAAATACACATAACTCCTAGTTTATACTTGATGTGGAAAAAATTCTAATATTTTAAAATGTGTAACTAAAACATTTAAATTGTATACATAGTATAGAAAACCCACATCTATTATCTCTCAAAGATATTAGAATTGGTTGGCTTAGGAATGGTGTAATTTTGTTTGGTTTGGGATTGGGATTTATATGGGAAGTGATAATAGTATCTTGAACTAGCAAGGGATTAAAATTAATTAATTCGACCTAATAAATGATTAGAACTAGTTAACTCGATATGATAAAAGATTAGAATTAATGAGCACTAGCATATCAAGCTATTAGATTAGCTTGATAATGTATAATAAGTAATATAGAATTAATTTTTTTCATATATGTATGTATGTGCATGTTTGCGTGTATATGTGTTAAAATTATAATTTTAAGATAATCAAAATTATATATATAAACATATTAAAATAATATTGAATAACTTTTAATGTTAAATTAAATTTATCTTTCAAAAATATATTTATTAAAATATTAAGCCTATTTCATATCCTAAAAAATATGATGACTTCTTAGATATAACCAATAATTTTTCTTTAATCGATAATCACTAAAAAAAGGAAATATATTGCAATAGTTCCAAGAGGCATTTAGTAGTGGTTTTAACCACTACTAATGTCATTAGCAATGGTTCACTAAACTAGTAAAAGATTGGTTGCAGATTAAGTTCAATGGTAGTTTAAATGAATTGCTACAATTTAATATTATGCAACTTCATAGCGATTTGTAATTATCTCTATGGTAGTTCTTTTTTAAAAAAATAAATCCATTTAGATGTGGTTTACAATTGCTCTTAAGTTTTAGTACACTTTAAAAAAATTAAAAATTTTTTGGAAAAAAATTAAAGGCTACACATAATTATAAAAATAACTCATCTTCCAATGGATAAATAATAAATGTCTACAATAAAAAACCATTTATACAATGAAAGTTTAATAAATTATTCATAATTAACATGCTAAGACAGAGATATTAAGTTGAATTCACATGGAAAAAGCAAAAAATAAGGTTCCACCTGGACTTTTTAGTTAAAGAACTTAATCTAGTTTAATTTCTCATTACACCATATTAATTGTTCTTTCCTTAAATTTGACATATTTAAAACCCTTGAAATTTGATAGATATCAAAATGGTTAATTGGACTAAATCCAGTTGGACCAGGCATAAAACTCATACTTCAAGCAAGTTTTTAATGAAAAAACCAATCCTTCCTTAAATTTTGTCAATCTAGTTAGCAAAGACTAGGATATGGATCCTATTAAGTTAATTATATCCTTGATATTAGTTATTAGGCATAATCAACAAATTAAGTAGTAGAGGCAAGAAATTAACCCTGATCCTAGCAGCCTCGTGAATGCCTTATGTCCTATAAAAAGGCCTAGGTATGTAATCATAACAAAGAACTTTTGACTACTCCATTAGGTTACTTAAACATTGGCTCAAGCATCAGAGCTTGCTAGGTGAACCTATCTCTACTGTGTGTGTCTAACCTTTACTCCTTATGTAGGTTGCAAGCTTAACTCTACCATTAAAGAAAGACTAAGTTAGAGTTACATTTGGTGCCATTTATGGCTTTCTCAGCCATTATGTCGAATAGCAATTGTTCATGAACACATGATACTATTGCCCACTCTCAGAGTTAGAGTGCCTCTTAGCAATCTTGTAGGCATGATGTTTACTTCCTAACATATTAGAGGAGTCAAGCCTTAAAAGTTTATAAGGTATTTATACGAAAAAAGGCTCAAAGAGAAGCCACAAAAACTAAATGTGATGCTTTCATGAAGCAAATTAGATAACTATAAATAGAAATGGACATTTTATGTCACTCAAACAACCAATTCTCAACAACCCAACCACACTAGACAAACATTCTAAACCTAATTCTAAACTAATTTATTGGAGTTAGTTCTCGTATACAACCTTTCCTATCAGAAACTGTTCAAAACATACACACTAATATACCTCATAAGATAACCAAACCTATTATATTCAACTTTAGCCCTTTCTAAACCAAATTTTAGACCAATATATTAGAATCATTTTTCCCATACAATCTTTCTTATTAGAAACTATCCAAACCATACAGACTAATATATCTCCTAAGATAACTAAATCCATTATATTCAACTCTAGACCTTTCTTGCCACCACCTCTACCATTAATAATAGGACACATTTGTCACAACCCATTTCTATGTATCGTGACTGGTGTAAAGATACCTAAAAGGCCTCTAACCAATCAAATGTCCTTATAAACCTTATTTCCATTTTTACACTTTATCAAGATTTCATATGCTTTTTTGAAAATAATAAGTAAACATAACTAAATAATAAAGCATTGCATGTGCAATGAAAACCTTTTTTACTGTTAACCTTGCTTTTACCTAAGAGGGGGGTGAATTTGATTTTTAAAAATTAAAGCAACTAACTTATATATAAATAATAATATGAAAACACATTAGTAATATAAGCACATTTAGAGGTTTTTCACAGAATGAAGCAGACAAGGAAAACAGAGAAATTTCAAATAAATAAGGAGATAAGAGAAAGAGATATCAAATACTGCTATTTATAGTGGTTTCAATCTTGAAGATCCAACACTTCAAAGTGTACATCTACTACTAAGCCTCTTTAACTTGGATTTCAACTCTTGATCACTATCATTTCAGGTTTTGGGCACTTAAAGAAGCCTCAGTATAGACTTTATTTCTTTCTTCCAATAATCCCTTTAAGAAACCTCTCTCAAAGCTTTGAATATCTCAAGAGATTCACCACTCTTGAAGTTTCTAGGGATGCCTCACCCTAGTTTTCAACAAGTGAGAACAATTAGTACAAATGACAAGCTTTCAGTCTCTTAAAAGATGGATCACATAAGAGAGTACTAAAAGAGGAATGATTTAATCAGATAAGCTCAGAGATTCCCAAGAGAAAAGATACTTGTTGTGCTTATATAATAGTATATGCTCACTCCTTATTTTTTGAATTGAAATGAAACCTTTATATAGAGTTTAGGAGTTACTCAAATAAAATAGTCGTTAGAGAGCAGTTGGCACCTTGTGAATCAATTGGTAAATCGATTCAAGCACATTTGAAAATTTTGAAAAAGGCTTGATGAATCGATTAGTGAATTGATTCATATTTAAAAAAATTGTGAGATGAATCGATTGGTTAATCGATTCACTCATCCTTATTTAGATTCTGGAAGACTGGAGTCGATTGGTGAATCGACTCATATATTCAATTTGCTCAATACTTGAATCGATTGGTGAATCGATTCATGCATTCCAGATTGCTCTCTGGATGCTTAGAATCGATTGGTGAATCGATTCATGTATCCAGAAATATTTTCATGCGTGAATCAATTCATGCACAGAGAAAAATACTTTTGCAAGTGATTTTGATAAAAAATAATAAACTTTTTAAATGGAAAAATTAAAAATATTTTCTAACCAAAAAGGCATAACAAATGATGTTTTCTTTTAATGAGAACCTTGAACTCTTTTTAATGAATAATTCCTCTTTACAAAGAGATTATAATTCTAATTTGAATGATAAAACTTTCATCACTTTTACATCAAACAATATAATTCCATTGGTTTGTTGTCATAAAAAAAGACTTCTAAAACAGGGAATAGGGGCTAAGGCTAACATTTACAAACTTATTTTATACAAAAATAATGCAAAGTCTTACATAGGAAATTTTCATATATATATATATATATATATATATATATATATATGTATGTATATATATAGACATAAGTTACTTTAGTTTCATAGTCATAATAGACTCTTAGACTAATTTTATACGTATATCAACTTCTCCTACCCATGGAAGTTTTCATCCAATATAGTGCACATCAATCACCAGTGAGAGTTTCATAATCCTTATTTGTAAAAGAAAACCTTACAAAAGGAGTGAGTATAGAAATACTGAGTAAGTAAGCACTTATCTTATATTCCCTAAGAATCTTCAATATCTATCTCAACTTAAGGGTTGAGCTATCTTACATATGTCATTCTACTATCCATTTAGCATGCATTTATTATTCTAAAGATTTCAATATATAATTATAAGGATTTATATTACCAGCTATTCTTTTCTTATTTATGTTACTTTGTTTCTACTTTAAAGAATGACTAGTATGGTATGGGGTTTCTCCTTGTTTCTCTTGGTTCGACCTTATCTTACTCGCCTTTAGCCTTTTCCCCCCAACCTTTACCACTCCTCTCCTTCATATAGAAATATGTTGCAGGCTATAGGCCAATCTCCCCTAGACATATTAGGTAACATAGATGAGCCTTTGTAGGCTTTCGTGCCAATTGAGGCAAAATCATGTCAATCTAGTAGAATAAGGGTATGGTCAATACCAACTAGCCATTAACATCCTAATCTATTTTCCTTTACCAATGTAATAAGTATAGATTTCAATTTAAACATTAAATAGTATCAATCATTGCATATTCTTATAATGTATCACAATTTTAATACCTTTACTATTCCACAACTCAATCTAATCTATCACTATACTCTTTACCTTTTGAGAACATTCAGATAATTACAATAATTCATCACATTATTCCATTTGTATTCTAATATAATCATAATATATTTTCAAGAATAAAATATTTAGTACATTTCACAAATATTCATTCAACAATACTGTTAATGTTCAGGTTCCAAAACAAGGCAATAGAGGGTATATTACAATAAAGGACCTTTGATGACTTCTTAAACACTTCCAAAATTTATATGATGTTCTCAACATGTTAATTAACAAATTTTAGGCCTTAGGTTTCATGAATAATTAAGAGACTACCCAGAAAATTTGTGAATCATACCTTTCAAAAATAGTTTCAATCTTTGGCAGCATTAGAGTTCTGAAATTGATGGATTTATTTGACCAAGCAAATAAACTTCAATTACCATGAAATTTTGCTATGATTTAGCCAACATATAAAAGGGTTCATAGTAATTTCTAGAATAATTTTTATCATTAATAAGATCCTTAAATAATTCAATTATAATAGTAAAAACTATCAACATTCTGTCCTAGCTGAACTGGACCTATACATATGAAGGACCTTATTTCGTGTTTCTAAAAATTTCTAAAAATTTTCAATAAACTATCCATGATTCCTAATATTATAAGGAACCTTAAAATGGTTGGAATTAAATTTTTAAGGATTTCTATGAGTCTCTTCAAATTAGGCATCTCATTCTGAAATTCCTGGATTTCTAGAAAGTTATCAGCATACACTAATGTGATAGTTTTGCATGAAGGCTTATTCCAAGGCTAATCAATTCCATTACTAATCATTATATTTCCTTAATCACACTCTAATAAAATTAAAACACACATTTAGCCATAAAATTCTAGAACCATTCCTTTATACATGGCTACACATAATCAATCCATAAATTGACATTTTAATGGCTCAATCTTGTATTCTGTTGAAATAAAATTTATGGAAAAGCAAGGGATTTGCTACTTACCTTCAAATTTGTGTTCTTTGACCCTTCAAACACCTTCTCAAAGGGCTAGGGTTCTAAATTATAGTAAGGAGAATGATATCTTCAAATTTTGAAAGATTTTTATTAGGATCTAGGAGAAAGATAAAGGTAACTTGATTTCCTTGAAAGATTTTAGTTCAATCCTCTTGTTCTTTACTCTTGGAATTGGCTTCAAAGCTTGGTGTGTGCTGCAATAGAGGTGATAAATTTTTAGCCATGACTTTGAGAGGATGGAATGCTGGTGACTTAATGGAAAAACCTATATTTATTAAGAGAAAGGGACCTTTTTGTAAATTTCTAGAAAATATCTTTGATATTTTGCAAAAAGATCCTTGATATTTGCTATAAGGAATTATGTGAAAAGTTGTTGGTTCTAGCCTAAAAATCTCCAATTTAACCAATAAAAATAAGACAAAAAAAGCCTTTTGAGAAAGGTTGCATTTTGGCCTAAAATCTTATCATAATTCCACTTTTTGCCATGTTTCTTAGGGCTTTTCTTGGGCTATACATTTTTGGGCCCCTTCTTAATTGATTTTGGGCCTTTATAAATTGAATTTAATTTATATAAAAGGAAATTAGAAGAACCAAATCAAACTATTGCACTTTCGGGCCTATATTGCCTAATTTCGGCTCACCCAGGTTCCAAAATTTTCTAAAATATTTTTTTTTGACTTTTCTCATCCATTTTGACCTTTATTAAATCAAAATAATACTATTTAAAGTTTTTCAATCTTATTCCACCTTTTTTAATTTTTTTTCTCGAGCAACTTATCAAGCCCTTATTTACAAATTTTTTTTTCAAGCGGCCTTTTTGAGATTTCATTTCAAATTTAGATTTTTAGGGACTTGCTTTTTATTTGGGTTGGGTACCTTTAGGATAACTTTCCAAAAGGTCACCTATCCCAACTGAGTACATTTAATAATAGAATATTACTAAATTTTGGTATTTTAAGGTATTACTTCTAATACACCACTTAGGGTATTACAACATTCCTTTATCATAGTTAAATAATTTCTCGATAATGACAAATAATGCAATGATGTCTTTTTTCTTAAATCCTAATCTTGAAGTCATTTGGAGATTACCTTTAACTTAACCTTTTAGACATGAAGAGTACAACCTATTATTCCCTTTCATTAGCTATAATTCCCATCAATTCTCATAAAATTTCCTCCCTTTGATTAGAGAATATCACTTTTTTACTTTAAAAATCATGACCACTCCCTTAACTACACAGTTTAAACCATTAATGCACCTAAATGTTTATAATGGTACTTTAAATCCTCTCAAACATTTAAAGGCTTTTTTGACATTAATGTTATTATTTGATGCACCATATGTTATCTTGTATCATGCCTTTGTCACAACTGTGAGGAAGGTAGGGCTCTAGTGGTTCACTTTATTACTGAGAGGATTCGTTCTAATTTTAAACAATTAGTCAATGCATTTCAAACTCATCTTGCAATAAGTCGACCACCTCAAAAAACATTTGCAACCTTTGTGAACTTCTAATAAGGGTAATGAGAGATTGTATGAGAGCATCTCTGTTAATTTAACTCATTAGCATTAGAAACCAAGGATTTCAATGAAAGTATGGATATCTATCATATAACAATAGGGTCACGACTAAAGCATTTCACTTTATCTTTAGCCAAAAGACCAATTACTAACCTAAAGGAATTACTGGCATGTGCAAAAAAATTTATTAGCAATAAGAAGCAAGATTTGAATAAATAACATCATAAGCAGATACAAGTGGAAGCTGGTTATAGCATTAGGTTAAGAGATTGAGATTGAATTGGCCTATAAGGTTGATACAATAATTATGAACTTTTTTCAAATCCTTTAAATAAAATAATTCACAATGTTAAGGTGATTAAATTAATAAAATTCTTTGAACCAAATAAAAGAAAACACATTCTAGTTAACTAGAATAAACATTGTAAATTTCACAAGGATTATGGCTGTGATATGGATGAATGCATCACTCTAATGAAGAGTAGATACTTTTTGAAATACAAGAAATATAAATTATGCTACCAATGTCGAAGTGAAAAGCAGTTCAAGCGAATAGATAAAGAAGACCATCAAAGCTTATTCAAGTGAGTGATCAAAAAATGGTATAATTTATAAAAATAATGGCTAGAGGATTTATAGGAGATGGCAACTCAAATAAAGCTAGGAAAAGGCATGCTAAGCGAATATTCATAATTGGATAAAAATGCCATAAAAGAGGAGTTCGAAATGACTAGCTTCATTAAAGAAGATTTTGGAAGTATTGATTAGGACTATAGTGATCCAATGGTTATCACAGCAATTGTTGGTAACTATCTTGTAAAGTGAATCTTAATTGACTAGGGGAGCTTGGCAAATGTCTTATACTTTAAAACTATAAAGAGTATGGGAATATTAAAGGATATGTACAAACATTATGGTAGGATGCTAATTAGATTTGTGAGAAGTCAAGTACGGGTCAAAAGGACAATAATACTAAGAGTTACTCTAGGATTTGACTACAAATTTAGAGATAGTGTTGTGAATTTTTTAGTAATTTTGGAGCTAAACAACATATAGAACATTATATTGGGCCAACCATCCTTTAACTTAATAGGTGCAATTGTTTCCATGTTATACTTAATGATAAAGTTCAACACTTCCAATGGCATTGGTCAAGTTTAAGGTGATTAAAGGGTAGCATGCCACTATTACATGGCTAGCTTGAAAGGAAAAGAAGTTAACCTTAGATTAGTAGGAAAAGCAAGCATACTAAAGATTGCTAGATGATTGACTCTACCCTATTAGATGTCCAGTCAGACAACAAGGTAAGATAAAAGCTTGAAACTAAACTTGAAAAAGTTAAGCTTTTTAATAATGATGATAAGAGAATGATGAAAATAGGTGTAAAACTAGACCAGTAAGATAAGCACAAATTAACTTAATTGATGAAAGAAAATAGCATAGTATTTGTATGGTCCCTAATTGATATACTGAGTATTGACCTTTTTGTAGCTTGTCATAAGCTCTTTATGAATCCCATTATTAAGCTTGTATAATAGAAGAAAAGGAAAATGAGAGGAAAGAGGCAAACAATAATAAAAAAAATAAATAAGAAAATTACTAAAAGCAGGATTCATTAGATAGGTTCTTGACACACTTGGCTAGCAAATGTTGTCGTAGTTTAGAAAACAAATGGCAGTTGGAGAATGTACATAGATTACATAGACTTGAACAAAGCTTGCTTGAAAGACACCTATCATTTGCCTAATATCATCCAGTTAGTAGGAAACTCATTAGTTTTTAAGATTTTTAGCTTTAATGATGCCTTTTTGAGATTGATCAAATGAAATGCACCTTGATGACTTTCATAACTAACTAAGGGAATATTTTATTATAAAATTATACCATTTGGCTTAAAAAATATAGAAGCTTCATACCAATGTATAAGAACAAAGTATTTGATGATCAAATTAGGAGGAACATATAGGTATATGTGGATGACATGATCATAAAATTAGCGACAAAGCAATAGTATTAGAAAGACATTATCGGGGCATTTGAAGTATTAAAAAGTATTAAATTTGACTTAATGCAAAGAAGTACATGTTTGGTGTGGAAGCTAAAAAGTTTTTAGGTTTTAAGCTAGAAAGTTCTTAGGTTTCTACTCATCGAAAGAGGAATCAAAGCAAATCCTATCAAGTGCTGAGCAATCTCACAAATGAGGAGCCTATCAAACTTTAAGGAAGTTTAATCACTTAATGGTAGATTAGTGGCACTATTAAGGTTTTTATCCATATCAGCAAACAAATGCTAACATTTTTATAACTTATTGAAAGGTGTATAAAAGTTCATATGGAATAATGAGTGCAATGAAACATTTATGCAATTAAAAGAGTACCTAGCAACACCTCCAATATTATGCCAGCCAATTTTAAAGGACACCTTACTCTTGTACTTAGTTGTATCAAATTTAAAATTCAACTTGGTCCTAGTTAAAGAGTGCAATGAAGTAGAATCGCCAATCTATTTCATAAGTATAAGCAAAAATTGAATACTAAAAAATTAAAAAACTTGTACTTGCTTTGCTAGTCACGTCAAAAAACTCAAGGTATATTTTTAAGGCCACTACATAGTAGTTTGGTTTGATACACCAATAAAAAATATCTTGTACAAATGAAAATTAGCTGGTTTACTAATGGCCTTGTTGATAAAACTCTTTAAATTTAGACTTAGTTAAAAAGCAAGAAAGGCAATCAAGTCTCAATCACAAGCAAACCTTGTATTAGAAATAACTAAAGATCATACCAAAAGTCATCTATGGAATGGATTATGTATGTTAATGAATCTTCAAAAAAATGTAGAAGTAGTGTATAAGTGATACTAGAATGTAAAAATGGGATAGTTTTGGAATATTCAATAGAGTTTAAGTTTAAGGCCATAAATAATTAAGTCAAGTGCAAAGTTATTGTAGTTAGTCTTAAGTTAGCTAAAGAAATAGGAGCAAGGATGACCTAAATTTGTAGTGATTCTAATCTAGCAATTACCTAACTTACGAGTGAGTATGAGGTGAAAGAGCAAACTTGATCAAATACATGAAAAGAACAAGGAACTTACTAAAAGAGTATAAACTATTGAAGATACCTTAGTTAAAAAATAAGAAAGTAGATGCTTTAGTAAAATTGGCCAATGTTAAAGCAGTAGTAAATAATCCTATAATTATTTAAAAGTTAGTTAGAACACTAATTATAAAAGATGTAGGCATACTATAACTAGATCACTTCTATCATGGTTTATCTCAAAAAGGCTTATTACCCAAAGAAAGAAATGAAGTGCAAAAGATTCAAAGGTAAGCATCTTACTTTTTTATGGACAATAAACAATTGTATAAATATAGTTTTGACCTACTAATGCCTTAATGTCTTCGATCAGATGAAGCCAATTATGTTCTATAGGAGTTGCATGTAAAGATATACGAAAACCATCTAACAGGAGTAGTTATAGCTTTAAAATCCATTTATTTTAAGTATTATTGGCCCAAAATAAAAAAGGAGGCTACAAACTTAGTTCAAAAGTGCAAAAAATATCAAAAGTTCATGAATGTGCAAAGATAACCACCAACCTGATGGAACCCATCATTTTTATATGGCTTTTTATCAACTTATTAGGACCTCTGCTAACCACTGTAGGTTAATTAAAATTCCTAATCGTAGTAATAGATTACTTCACCAAATGGTTAAGGGTTAACCTATTAGAATTAATCATGGTAAGGACCTCACAAAAGTTTTTCTAGAAATCCATCATCTGCAAGTAAGGACAAGACTTAGTTTGTCTGGATAATTATTATATTCCTACTTTAGTCTTTCATCTGTAAATTTAGGTTGTCGAAAACATTAGTATCTAATAATGAAGCCCAATTTATAATGGATAGCTTCACAAGCTTTTACCAAGGGTAAATATATTAGATTATTTTGCAAAAATACCTCTTATATGATGACATTTTACAATTTAAGTGATTTTCTAAATAGATTAAGGATCAAGTAAAGCTTTATCTTAGTAGAACACCCCTAATCAAATGGCTATGCCAAGTAAACAATATATTATCTTGGAAGAACTTAAATGAAGACTTAATGAAGCCAAAAGGAAGGTAGGTTGAAGAGCTATTGAGCATCTTATGATTCTATCAAATAATGCTATAGTTATTAATGGGTGAGTTTCCTTTTAAACCAATTTATGGCTCAAAAGCAATGTTGCTAGTTAAACTTATAGAGCTTAGTGAATATTGTGGATAATGTAGTGAAAAGGTGAACCAAGCTCATTAATGCTAGGATTTGGATTTATTACCCAAAGTTTGAAAAATAACCTAAACTAAAGGTGAGCAATATTAAAAAAGAATGGCCAATTATTTCAATAGGAAGATCAAAATGCAAAATTACATTAAAAAGTCATGGGTGTTCAAGTTGGTGGATAGACCACATAAGAAACTTAGTGAAGGAAAGATGGCTTCAAGCTAGGAAAGACCATTTCAAACAAAGGAGCAACTAAAAAATGGAGTATATAGACTAGAAACAATCGAAGGAGTACCATTCCTTAGACTTGGAACATTACTCATCTCAACCAATATTTTGTAAAGATTTAAAGCTTTGAAATTTAAAAGGAATAAAGATAAATATTTAATAAATCAATAAAGATTTAATTTGAAAGCCCAAGTGAGTCTTACACCCTCAGCTTTTTAAAAGCTCGAGTGAGTCCTACACCTTTAGCTTCTTAAAAGCCCAAGTGAGTCTTGCACCTTCAACCTTTTGGAAGATTGAGCAAGTCCTACATGCTTGACCTTTCGAAAGCCTAAGCAAGTCTTACGTCTTTAGTCCTTTGAAAGGAAAAGCAAATCTTACACCCTCAACCTCTTGAAAGCTTGAGTAAGTCATACACCTTAACCTCCTAAAAGGCTAAGTGAGTCCTGCATCTTCAACCTTTTGAAAGCTTGAGTGAGTTTCACAGCTTTAGCCCCTCAAAAGCCTAAATGAGTCTCATATTCTTAACCCTTTGGAAGCCAAATATTTGAAGTCTTTTAAAATAAAACTTGCATACAAGTAGACAAAAGATTAAATATCAATAAACTATTGCTCATACTTGATAAAATATAATAAAGAAAAAGATAAATTCAAATTTATTGAGGTAAATAATCATTCAAAAGTTTAAAAGGATCCTATTGAAGGCCATAAAAATTCAAAAGTAATGACCATATATGGTCAAATCTACTATAAAAACTTAGAAGGTATTCCCTTTTTTTGGAGTATATCATTAAGAGTGGAATCCTAATTGATTTTGGGTAGGCCAATTGACAAAGAAAGGTTGAAATGCTTAATTTGATTAACAACCATATCGAACCTCAACTAAAAGAGAGCCCAGCATTTAACCTTAATATTTAATAACTTGGAATCTAACTCTTAGGCTTGAGTTTTCAAACTTTTTATCTCCTTATCTTTCTCATTTATCTCACCCTCCTATTCTTGCTTCTTTTTATGGTAGGTAGCCAGTAGCACCTCAAGTTGCTTTTTATCACTTTCTAGAGGTAGACGATTCCTTTATCCTTCTTTCAAAATTTCATCCTATCCTTTTCTTTTTGTTAGCATTTGAGAGTTCTAACATTTTATTTTCTAAGTTTTGTTAGGCAATTGTAAGAGATCACTTGGTTGCTTTTAGATGACTCTTCAAAAAGGCTTTATTATTCTTCTCCACCAAAGGTATAGTCTCTTATATGGTTTTGAGCACTTAACTTAAATCTATTATAGAAAAATGTATTACTAAGCCATCATCAAATTTTACTCGATACTTTTTGTTTTCAGTAGTTTGTTTCCATCACCAATTAGCCTTGCATTTATGAAGTATAATTTACATTTTTGTACCATAAATTGTAAGGTGGACTGACCTAGAGAGCAGCCTTTGTAGGAACCTTTTTGAAGCTCAGACCATCACTAGTCTCCTAAACATAAGCATTCTTAACTACTACTTTAGTTAGCCATTTCTCAATAGTTATCTTAGTAAGCATAAAATATTATTCATTTTATAAGTTTTGTAGCCTCAAGTTACTATTCATATAGTAGCAAAAACAAGGCTTCCTAAATAGGATAGCCTATGAACACTTGTAATCCAATCCACTTTTCAAAATTCAAATAGAAATCAATTGCTTCCAAATTTTGCCATGACATTTTCAACATGTTGAATAAAGAATAACTTAACTATTATACAATAAATTTTATGGCTTTGCTAATGTACTAAAGACATAAACCTAGAGCCGCCAAATTTAGATAACATTAGAGTTGTAAAAATAAAACTATTATTTAGGTAACTAAATTAGTTCCATTTGCCACTAAATTTTTCCAAGCTTACTAACATCGTAGGTGTTATATCTAGAAAGTTTCATAATTTATCTTAGCCTTTTAATGCTTTAAATAATTTAAAACCCAAGATCCAATAGAATAAGGTTATGAAATTAGTAGTTTTGAGTATTTCATCTATAATTTAGCTTTTTTATATATCTAAAAATTTTCAATTTCTTCTATATTCATCTTAACACTAATTATGACCTTAAAATACTAAGGATTAAAATTTTAAAAATTTCTAACCTTTAGATACATGGGATGACTGAAACCCTTATTCAAATTACTTGGGAGATTTGTTTTCATTTTAACAATATCATCTTCTTTTGTAAGATAACCCTAAAAAAAAAAAAAAAGGAAAGGTTGCCATTTGACTCTTGATAATTGATGAAGACTTGATTCATCCTTAATTCCTATCTCCTTTTCATGATTTTCAATTGGCTAAAGGAAGCAAATTTTTGCTTTAAAATAGCCTAATCACACACACATACACACATATATAACCCTAAACCTTAATTTCAAAAAACAATCTTCAATTTTCTATTTATTATATTGAAAAATCTTGACATGTGGTTGACCATATAAGGCGTCCAAATGGCCTCACATCTTCAAAAAATTATGACCTTAAAACCAATAAAAATAAGTGATTTTGAAAGGTAAAAAGGATTTATTGTAAATTAACCCCAATTTTTTACTTCTTACATTTTTGCCCCTAAGGTTTTTAAACATTTTTTGGCCTTGTTTTGGGCTTTCATTTCTAAACTCTCAAATGCATTTTAGGCTTAGGAAACTTAATTTAAGTTAACCTAAATATTTTTAAACTAATTTGTTTAATTTTTAACTCAATTTCCTCACTTTTTAGCATACCCGAGTTTTAAAATTCCAATAAATTCCTATGTTAATTTTTCTAAACCTATTATTTGGGTTTTAATTAGATTTTGATCTATTTTGATGCCTAATAAAATTTTTATAAAAAATTCTAGTTAAGCTCATATCTAAATTTCTTTTATACTTTTCCTAAATTTTACCCAAGTTTCTTATTGGGTTTTCTTATTCAAGTATTTTTTTAATGAAATTCCTATTTAAAATTTCTACTTCACTTAGGGTATTTTTTTTAAATAAAACTCCTATGTAAATTTTCCTATCTTATTTTAGGATATTACAAGCTGGCTTAAACTTGCATTGAATAATTACATTCCAAAATCATGATCTAATCACAAAATAATACTAATTTCACTAAATTAAGCAAGAATTGATTATATGGAGAATTTTTCTCTTGCATTTAAGAAAGATTCTCTACATGTACATGGAACTATATCAAGTGGAAGTCAAAGTAGTGCTCTTTAATAGGAACCTAGATGTGAAAGTTTATATGAAACAACTAGAAGGGTTATCCTTTAGTAATGGAAAGCATTTTTCATGCAGGCTCAAGAAATTCATATATGGATTAAAACAAGCCTTTATAAATGATATTTGAAATTCCACAATGTCATTTCTTCATATAACTTACTATAGATTTTCATTAATGAAACTCTTATTTATTTATATTATTTTCTCATTCTGGTGCATATGTTTATTTTTTAGAATAACAATAATTATTAGACCTAGGATAAATATAAGGTTAATTTGTTAAGTTATAGTAGATTAATTCAAAAGAAATATGAGCATAGTGATACATGGCAGATAATACTTGTTCTCAGAGTACTTATTACCATAATTTTTGCATTTCATTTCTCAATTGAGAAAAAGGAATCATGAATTTTCAATATTATTATATAGACCAAGTGAGAGAGCATTAGTATTGAATGGAATTTATATTTCACATTTATAACTCATTATTATTAGTATTTAATGAGAATTTATTCTAAACCTTGTTATTAATTATTAATTTCTGATGAACATTTGCTTTTGACTTGTATTACCTATCATTGGTATTTATTTCATTCTTTGATTACTTTTTAATTTGGTATTGAATGGGCATTTAGTAGAAATTCAATATCTATAATTAGTTTATATGCTATACATGAATCTATCCACATTCATGTAATAATTCTATGGTTATGTCTTTGATGGAAAAATAAACGTAATGCATATATGTCTCTACATATGGAAAATTGAGTGTAAGGGTTCCTATGCTTAACATTCTTCAAAACACACCATATAAAATAAGTGTGCTAGAGTTTAGAAGTACCTATACACATAGTACAAGCACTATACATCAGTGGTTAGAGGATGTCAATCCATATTTTCATTTCAATTTTATTCACTGCTTATTTTTATAAAATATATTTAGTTATCTACATTTTCTAACAAAAACATGATGCAATAAAGTTAGCACTTTGATTTTTACTAATATCCAAAATTTAGAACAAGGCAAAATTTTGCCCCTTTTCATTCCATAGGACAAAAAACCTTCATACCTTACAAATCAATCCATGTAAAGATCTCAAATCTATGATGAATTACCATCCCTAACTAGCCCACATTTACCCAGGGAAATTCTTATGCACTAAATTACTAGCTATAGCCCTCTTGCGCATACAAAAGAATAAAGCTATTTACATTTATATATATGTTCACTTTTTTTTTTACTGTCCTTTCCTAATCAATGAAAGAAAGCTTTTTTAGCACTTTTTTTTTTATTGTCCTTTCCTAATCAATGAAAGAAAGCTTTTTTAGCATGTAAAAAAAATGGTTGAACTAGTCTTCTTTTTCGAATATAAAAAAAAGAATAAGAAAATAATAAATATATAAATGCAAGTAGCTTTATTCTTATATAAATATGGACATTTAACTTAGCTCATATTAATTCAATGCTTATTTCATTACAATAATAGTAAGATAATATTGGTAAATTACACTTTTAATCTCCTATGTATAAATTAATTATATTTATTAGTTCATAAATATGATATTTTATTTTAATTCATCTAACATATAATTTGTACCAAATTTTATCTTTTTCATCAAATAGAAAATAAAATACTTAACTACTACATGGACTAAGGAATTTTAAGATGCCAATTATTAAAAAAGAAATTGACAAAAGTCACCTTATTATAATTAATAAATGTTCAAATCACATGACAGATGCAACACTTAAGCCCTATATTAATTAAACTTGAGAATTAATTATGATATATACAGCACAAAGTTTGTTATATTAAGGCTAGTAGTAGTTTTGGGGTAGTAAGGCTTGAAGTATGACAATGGTATTAAAGCATCACTAGTTATATACTTTGGCCAAAAATGATCTTAGGCTATAAGATTTGATAGGGTTGACGAGGATGCTAGGCCATTTAATTAAGAGAGATTAGGAGATCCTAGATGGTTTAAATTTCATAATATATAAGACATTAAGTTTGATTACTTAAATAATTTGAACTAGTCTTTTAGGCCAATAAATTAGACTTAACATTTGTTTTGGGCTAATCAAACTTAGGGTTGTGATAAAAAATGTTAAAGAGCGAAATTCAAACTTAAACCTTAGGATGAACATGGAAGAACTTAACCATTAAGCTACTAAACATTTTTTTGTTATATTGTCAATGATGAGCTTTAAGCTTATGTTTAACAATAAGCTATCTAAGTCCTTTGCTCTTAACCCATTACCTAATGGCCTTACATTTTGATTTTTAACTTGTGTCTTAACTATTAAACGATTATATTAAGGTGCTATTAGAGTTTAAGATATTTAAGGTGCACTTATGCAATCATATTTAGGACATTTTGCAATTCGATGGCCTAATTCCCTATAGTTAAAGCATGCTTCAATATGCTTGTAACATACACTAATAGAATGATTACCTCCACAATGCTCACAGTGACCTTCTTGGCTTTCTTGATCGGATTTATGAAAGAAATATTTCTTTTCTTCTTTTTATCATCTTTATTAATCTCACTTAGTTGCATTAGCTTCTTATTTTATTTCCTTTTTTCTTTTTCATGGACTTTTTTAGTTGTGCCCCCATGACCAAAGCTTTATCCATCATCCTATGGTCTAGGCCATTTAAAAATCTTCTTACTCTACCACTTTCAAATGTCATAACCTCTAACGCATTACTTAGAAGTCTAACAAACTCCCTTTTATACTTAATAATAGTCATGCTTTTTGCTTCAAATCTAAAAACGCTTTTTCCATCCTATCTTGAATTGCCCAGGGGAAGTGTTTATTAAGGAATGCATATTTAAACATTTGCAACTTGTAGTTAGCCATGTCACCTTTAAAGTTTCTCTAGACTCTTTTTTACCATTCATGTGCTTCCTTTATAACATGAAGGTAGCATAATCAACTTTGTCATGAACACTTTAAAAGTACAAAAGTACTTTCCATTTCTTCAATCTAAGTCTTAACTAGTTGGATCCTTAGCAAACTAGTTCTATGCCTTAGCTACATCTTTGGGTCTAATTACCCTATAAAGCTTTCACCAATGTTTGTAGCAACTCAATGGCATCTATATATCCCCTGTTTCCACCTTATCTTTTCCCTCATTTATGCCCATGGTTGAGTTGCCCAATAAGGATATCACTATCATCCTTATGATTATTGATGAGATCATGGATCCTGACCAAGAGGTGCAAGACCAACCCAATAATCCAATTGACCCAATAACTCGTGCAAGAGCCAAAAGGATGGAGTCTTTAATTTCAATGAAGGAAAACACTAATGTGGGCTGGATTACATTGTTGATCTATGAGGAAACTTGAAGAAATTGGGCTTAAGTGTATATGCATGGGCCCAATAGCTAATTGAAGCTGAAATTGAAGCATTTTGAAGGAATTCTAAAGGGCAGATATGAAGACCTATCTTCTGCACGTTTTTCTTATTAATTAGTCATGTCATTTTAATGTTATTTATTGTTTTTAATGTCATTTATGTTTGGAGTTTCCCAAACCCTTTAGTCTTTCACTAGAAAGTAGAAATTTATGATTACTTAATGAGCATTTATGAGCTTAAATTCTATTAAAAAGCTATGTATTCACATTTTCAAGTTAATTGAGAAGTTTGTTCAGATTGCCCTTTGCAATTCTATTCTTATCTAAGTATGATATCTTACTTAGTGGCGAATTAATTGAATTCTTATCACTCTCATTCTCTTCTCTTTCCTAGAGTGTGGTGAATTCACCTGGTTCTCTTTAGGTTGTGGCGTGTCAAACTTATCAATCTAAAGTTTTCCAAAATTACTTTCTTTTTTTAATTTTCGTAATCCTATCAATTATGTGTGTTTCTAGCAACCATAATAACTTACAAGTACATAGCTCATTTGTCATCGAAAGAAGAAACATATATATCCTTAATGAGATCTACAAGTCCTAATACAACAAATCATATTAAAAAAGGAAAGAAAATTGTCTACAAAATACCTACAATATAATAAATGACAAAGGTCTTAAAGGAAGTGCTCAACTTTAAAGCTCTTAGCTTAGATAGTATAATGGCAACATTTTACAAATAGTGCTAGGAAATAATGGAGGATCAAGTAGTACAAACTATACAACAGTTCTTTGTGATAGGGAAATTGCATAAAAAGCTTGATGAAACTGTTGTTATCTTAATTCTAAAGAAAAAAGGAGCAAGTCAATTCAATGATTTCAAACCAGTTAGTCTATGCAATTTAGTTTGCAAGCTTATATCTAAATTATTATTATAGAAATAAGAAAAGTCATGAGAAAGCTTATATCACCAAATTGATTAGCTTTTGTCTTGAGAAGATGGATAATATAAAATACCTTACTAGAACAAGATATAATACACATAAACTCTAAGAAGTGGAATAAAGGAGGATGGATGAGGATAAAACTTGATATGCAAAAGGCATATGATAGAGTAGAAAGAAGTTTTCTACTTATAATACTAGAATTGTTTGGTTTTGATCTTACCTTTATTAGATGGATGCAATAATGGATCATTACTGTTACATTCTAAATTCAACTTAATGGAAGTCCTACACAATGCATACAACCTACTATAAGGCTTAAGACAAGGTGACCCATTTTTCCATTCTTATTCAGTCAATTATTTGAAGTACTATCCTAGGTATTATTTTGAGCCAAATTACAAAGAAATATATACAGCATCAAGTTATCTTGTAAGGGAGAGCCACATAATGGTAAGTATGTGCAAGTGAGGGCATTGAACTTTTAAATTTGTTATACAATATATAATAAGGTAATATAAATGAACCTATAAAATCTTAAAATTTGAAACCAT
This sequence comes from Sindora glabra, assembly GCA_020226215.1. Classification (NCBI taxonomy): domain Eukaryota; kingdom Viridiplantae; phylum Streptophyta; class Magnoliopsida; order Fabales; family Fabaceae; genus Sindora; species Sindora glabra. Next base: position 54,518,220 of record CM035225.1, on the reverse strand, counting down.
TGAATCAATCATTAAAGTTGTAGTTTTATTTAAGTATTATTCAATTAATATTTAAAAAAACAACTAGCAATCCCTACTTTTAGTTAACTAATGTATTATAGCAAATTGTAATTATATTTTTAAAATATAATATAAAATGCATTAGAATAAGTCTCCTAATTTTTTTTTATGGTAATCAAAATAAGTTTCCTAATATTATAATTTAAACAAGTTGGTTAACCAATAAGTTGAAGTGGTTTTAATCAAATTTCACTATATATAATAAGATTAAATAAATCAAAACAAATAACTAAATTATTATTTTTTCATTCTTTTATATAATTAAACTTAAATGTGACTTTGATCCCCTAATATATAAATTATTGAATTTTGATCCTCTGATTAGTCCTCTTATTAGATTTGTGTCAATTTTGCAACCTCATAAGTAGAAGTGTCATATGGAGAAAGGTCAATTGACCCCACTAAATAAATTAACATTCTTATACTTTTTGTATATTACAAATTATATTATGACTTAAATAAAATTGTTTTAACCCCTCACTAATCTTCTACGACCCCATTTGAATTGTTTATTTTTATCATTTTTTTTAATCTAATTAACTTATTATATGCTTTATTCAACTCAATCTTATTTATCTAAATTTTAGTTAATGAGTCTTTTTATTTTTTAATTAAATTAAAAATTATATAGATAATATCTATTTAAGCAAAAATTTTACATATGCACATTGAAATTCAAAAATATAATGTATAACCATTAGTATAATTACTTCTTAATTTATATTGTCCTTATAAATCAAAATTGTAATAATAAACAAATTTTTTTATAAATCAAAATTGTAATAATAAACAAATTTTTTTAGTCATAAGTTTCATATATATTTTATTATACTTAGATGGGGGATCAATGAATGAACATTCTTATATAAATTTAAAATTTTATTTAATAATATTATTAGGAATTTTGATAATATAAATATTTATAAGAGTCAATTATATTCTACAATCATATTTTTTTAACATGTATTGTATAAATATTTTAGATACTTATACAAAATCATGTGTTGGCCCTACTAAATATATTTTTTAGCTACACTATTACTCATAAGATCATTTTTAATTAATGATTCCTTCATATTAACCTAAAATGAAAATTATGCAAATATGAAAGAAAATTTTTGTGAAGATATTAAAATTTTTTTGCAAGATAAATGGATTATATATGAAAGTTTGAATCTTTTATAGAGTTCATTATGTATAAAAATTCAAAAAAAATATAATTTATCTAGAAAATAATGTAATGAATACTCAAATATCAAACAAAAGTTGATAGAAAATGATAGAAGTTGACCAAAAGTCTTGTATTAAAACTAAAATTGCATCAATTAAATATTTATAGGATCAAAATATATTATTTTAAATTAGGGGCTAAAATAGAATAATTTATAATTTAAGGGACTAAAATTGAATTTAAGTTTATATATAATTAATGTATGTATATCTTTTTAAAGAGATTAATAATTAGTTGATCATTCAATAATTTCAACGTGTGAAATTCAATAAAAAAATGAACATTTATTTTGTAGTTTTATTCTACATTCAAGATTAATAAATTGATATTATTATGATCAAAATTTAAGAATGATGCTTTGATATATTTCAAAAAATTTGTATGCTTTTACAAAATCTTAGCATGAAATTTACAATTTTGTGTATAAAATTCTTTAATTTTTTTTTACAAAATTTACATTTTTTATGAATTTTATGTATAATAACTATATAAAAAGTTACAATTCCTAAAGTTACATAAAAATGTTTTTATGATTTTCTTTTATATAAAAGTTACAATATTTGATTAAATTCATGAAAAATATTAGAAAAATTACAAAAGTTATATTACATATCAATGTAAGTTTTTTATGTATATATTAAAATATAATCTTAAATTTAAAAATTAAATATATAAATTTAAACCCATTAAGCAGGGGTTCTTGGATTCACCACTAACTATAAAATACTTGATTTTTACTGATGACGTAATTATATTCTCAATAATAAATATCACTGAAGCTATTAATTTATGCTTAATTTTTGAAATATTTGAAGCTTGGTTGGGACAAAAAGTGAACGCATAAACATCAAGCACATTCTTCTCGATAAAAGTGTAGCTAGAAGCAAAACACAATATCAAATAAGATATCTTGAAATTCCCTTATGTTCATCACTGTCTAAATATAAAGATTTCCACTACTTAAAAGGCAAAACATAAGCTCAACTTGCAAGATAGAGAAGGATAACATTGTCATGATCATAGAGCGGGTGGAATGACCATTGTTTAATCAATGCTATAATAACTCCTTATATACTCTATATCCACTTTAAAGATCCCTAATTTAGTGTATGAGAAATTAGACTCTATCTGTTATAAATTTTGTTATGTTGTTCAGTATTTTACCCAAGAGGAGGGTGAATTGTGTATAGAAACTTTTTGCAAGATAATAACAATGTGCTTAGTTTTGATAAGTAGCTAATAAGCAATTCAAAGATAGTAGTAAGAATGCAATTAATTAACTTGATTCAAACACAACACATTAATAAGTTTTATTAGAAAAACATAGCACAGTATGAATAAATAGAGAAAATTAAACACTATTATTTATAATAGTTCCATTCTTGAAAATCCAACACTCCAAGGTATACATCCACTACTGAGCCTCTTTAACTTGGATTTTGAATTCAAATCCACTATCTCTTCAAGTTTGAGGCTACTTAAAGAAGCCTCAATACAGGTCTCTACTTTCTTGTATAATCCTTTTAAGAAACCTCTCTTAAAGTTTTTATCTATCAAGAGATCCAACACTCTTGATGTTTCTAGGGATACCTCACCCTAATATGCAACAAATTAGTAATTTAGAATCAAGAAAATAACCCATAAACTTTGAAAGTTGGATTATATAGTAAATAGCTAATGAGAGAAATTTAATCAATTAGGCTTAAAGGATTTTCATATTTAGATGAAAGAAAAAGGAGTTTTTTGTGTCTTTGTAATAGTAACAGCATTTTTTTATTTTTTAAAAATCAAGTTCAATTCTTTATATAGAGTTAGAGAGTTAAAAAAAAATCCATTACTCAGAAAACATAGTCATTATAAAGTAGTTAGCACCTTGTGAATCTATTGGTCAATCCATTCACCTAGCTATATATTTGAAATTAACACATGGTGAATCGATTCACATGGAGCTTAGTTTGGCTTTGGATATGTAGAATTAAATGGTCAATCAATTTTGCCTTATTAAAACTTAGTTATAGGGCATGGAGTAAGTTTATCAATCAATTCAAGAAACTTAATTTTTGAATTTTTAAAACATTGAATTAATTAGTCAATGGATTCATTTTCCTTTATTACTATCTAGACCCTTAAAATTGATTTGTCAATCGATTCAGGTATTCCAGTTTGCTCTTTAGATGCTTAGAATTGATTAGTTAATCAATTCTCCTCTTATCTTTCTAGATTTTCAAAGAAAAATATTTTGAAACATGGTTTTCTTTCTTGAAGAGAATCTAACCTCATTTTAAAATAATTTTGACACAAGGTTTAACTTGATAAGAAAAATTTTTCATGAAAAACCTGAACCCTTTTTGAAATGAATTCCTTTTATACAATTTGTCCTATAATCCTAACTAGAATCCTAACTAAGTTTATGATGGCCTTCAATCTTTAATCTCCTTCGATGTTCACTTTTTACTTTAGGATTCTAGTTGATCATTTATTAAGTTCAAGCATATTAAAATGCGTTGTTATCATCGAAACCTTCTTAATAGGGCTAAGGTCAACAATCTCCCTCTTTTTAATGATGAAAAATCATTTTGAAATTAAATCAAATTTTCAACATAGTAAGTCCCCCTTACTAGAACATTCTCCCTCAATGTATGCCTAAAATTTAATTTCAAGATCTCCTACTCATAATTTCCTCCCCATTTTATCATCAATCAAAAATGAAAATGCAAAGCAACTAGCAAATCATCGATATCAAATAAACTAGCAAGTAATATCTAGCATAGTATCTATAATATCCATAAAATCCAACAAACTAGCAAGTAGGTTATCTAAAAGTCAAGATATCTAATAATATGAAACATAATATGTAATATAGGAGAAAAGTCTTGTAGGGATAATAAGGTTAAAGGAACAATTATTTCCAATAGTCTATCATATTATCTAAACTGTCCATAACTTCTTCATTGCTTAAAGCAATTGCTTCAAAGTCTCCTTTTTCTTTAGTTTCCTCCTCTAAAGGAATAGCTTCTTATTTTTCCTTGCTTCTCCTCTCCATTTGAGGGGAATATGCTTCTTTTTTAGTAAACTATCCTTTTCTTCTTCTTCAATAATGTTTAACTTTCCTTTGAGCTTTTAGAGTTAATCCTTAATGTAGGATTTCAACTTCTTTCAAGTTTCCTAATATAATGCTGTAAGATAGTCCTATAAGACACATATATCAAATTCCTCAACTATACCTTCGCTCTCAATAAATTTACAAACTCATTCTATTTTTTTGAAAAGACATTTGTTTCATGTGTTTGGCTTTCAATCTCTTAGATTCTTTGAACTTTTTTGCTTTGACCTCCTTATCTAGTTAAATCCCAAAGACCTTGAATGGCTCAATGAAGATTATGCCATAAGAAAAGAAATCTCTATTGAAATGATAATGCATATGAAACACGATGTGATAGGGAAAATTGATGGGTATGTTCTGCCTTATAACCCACATTATGAATAGTTCATAATTTTCAACTTGAGTAAAATTGTGGCATTTTGAAAAGATAATCTTGGTAATAGTGTAGTACAAAATTCTATCTTCCATGGATAATCCTGTGATCAATAGTTTCTTTTTAATGATTTTTGGCCTAAAGTAGGGCCACAATAACCTTATAACTATAACTTTTGAAGAATCTATATTGTTCCTAGCATCAGGGAAAGGTTGATTAGCATCCATATAAAAAATGGCAGCTAATTCATGAATGTCAATAAAGAATCTTTTACCTTTTATAGTAGTTATCAATTTGAGAAAACTTTCTTGATCACTTTTCTTTAGATTTGCATGAAATTGATACATTAGACTGGCATAAATATCAGTAAAATGTCTAATAAATTTCAACAAACTCAAATATTCCAGTCAGTGATATATTTTTAAATTTTCATTTCATAGAAATCTATGTCCCAATAATTTCTAAGCTCTATCTCCTTAGTCATGCATTCTTGGAATTTTTCAAATGTAATTACCTCAGAGTAGTATACTTTCTCAGGAATTGTATTAGCAAATAGAAAGGGTTAGGATGATGAACTAGCAACTTTTCCTTTCCCTTTGCTTGAATCGATGTGAGGACACTTAAGTGCCATGCTTCTTGCTCATATGAATGATGATCACAATGTTTTTAAAGAAGATTTATGGTGATGAATGGAAATTTTGGAAGAAGATGGAAGGGGTTTATAGTTGAAAGGTCTGGAGTGATATTGGTTAGATTAAGTTTTGATAATGCAAGAGATTTGATAGATTGGATGGTATTAAAAGTGATGGAGGAAGGTTTTAAATAATGTATTTTGACAATTTTGGTAGAGAAAATCAAGATATAAGTTAGTTAGATGAAAAGCTAAAAGCATGCAAATGGTCAGAAAGGGAAATAAGAGAAACAGAATGGCACAATTATCTTACAATAGGGCATATATAGAGGCCTTAGGGAATTAAATGACTAATTGATTCATGTATGAACATATTCATCTGTGAATCAATTGATCACTTGATTCATGGTTAGAAATTTCAAATTCCTAAGATTCCCTCCACATGAAATTAATCAATTAGTGAATTAATTTCAAACTTTTAAAAACCAACACTACATTCTTGGAATTGATTGACCACTTGATTCATTTCCTCTTAATATGATGTTCAATGAATTGATTGGTCACTCAATTTAGTACCCTAGAATTACCCTCAATTCCTTGAGTCTTGAAAACTTTTAAGTCATTATTTCAACTTTCAAATGATCCATAATGTAATTTTTTTACTTTATGAATGTTTGAAGCTTGATTTGAGTTATGATTATTGAAGATGAAAGGTGGTACTTACAGAACAAACTTTTAGGATATCTCTAATATTAAAGTCAGTACGTTGATAAGAAAAACATGGAATTAGTGTATAAATTACTTCTCTAGAAAATTCGATATGCTCAATTCTCTTCTAATGAAATTGAAATGATCTTTATTAAGTGGTTTAGTGAAAATGTTTGCAAGTTGAAAATTGGTTCAAACAAATTTGAGTGAAATATCTCCTTTTTAGTCATGATCATGAATAAATGATGCCTTATTTCAATGTATTTGGATCTTAAGTGCATGATAGGATTTTTTTATTAGATTGATGGCACTTGTATTATCACATTTTATAGGAATACTTTCAAAATTCAATCCAAAATTAGATTGTTGTTACTTCATCCATAACAGTTAAGCATAACAACTACTTGCTGCTATATACTCTATTTCAGTAGTAGATAGTTCCACACTATTTTGCTTCTTGCTATACCAAGAGACTAGTAAATGTCCAAGAAATTTACATGCTCTACTAGTACTCTTCGTATTTGATTTACTACCAGTAAAGTTAGTATTTGAATAGCTTGTTAAAAAATTTAATTTTTCTTTTGGATACCATAAACTAAAGTGAGGTGTGCTTGTAAGATATCCAAAAATCCTTTTCACAGTAATTAAATGTGATTCTTTTGGATTAACTTGAAATCTGGCGTACATACACACTAAACATAATGTCAAATTTGCTAACAGTTAGATAGAATAAGGATCCTATCATTCCTCAATACATTATAACCTCTACTTTTTTACCTTTTTCATTCAAATCCATCTTGGTTGCTATACTTATAGGGGTAGGAGATGTTTTAGTTTCATTCATTTTGTATTTCTTGATTAGCTTCTTTGTGTACTTGGTTTGACTTATGAAAATTCCATCACTTGATTGTTTGATTTGTAAGCCAAGAAAGAAATTCAACTCTCCTATCATGGACATCTCAAACTCACTTTGTATTAACTTAGCAAATTTTTTACACAAACTCATTAGTAGCTCTAAATATGATATCATCTATATATATTTCCTCTTAAAAAACATTTTCCCATCAAGAATTTGCTTAATGTTTCATATCAAGCTCTAGGAGCTTGTTTCAAACCATACAAAGCTTTCTTTAATTTGAATACATGATTTGGAAAGAAAATACTTTCAAAACCTAGAGGTTATTTAACATACACATACACCCTCTCCATTATTTTTCCATTTAAAAATGCACTTTGACCATCCATTTGATAAAGTGCAAATCCTTTCATGCAAGCATATGCTAACAATATTTTAATAGTTTCTAGTCTAGTTACTGATGCATATATTTTATCATAATAAATGCCTTCCTCTTTGTTGTATCCTTTTACAACTAATTTGGCTTTGTTTTTTTTATAATGATGCCATTTTCATCTAACTTATTTCTAAAAACCCATTTTGTGCTAACAATTGGATAATAATTAAGTCTTGGTACAACTTCCCAAACTTCATTTCTTTCAAACTAATTTACCTCTTTTTGCATTGCTAAGACCTAATGTTCATTAATTATTGCTACATTAATATTTTTATGTTCATTTTGAGATAAAAATTCTAATTAATCATAAATATTTTTGAGAAAACTTCTAGTTACCTTTTAAGTCATGTTACCAATAACTTGATCGATAGGATGACTTCTCATTATTTTCCATTCTTTTTAAGGTCCATGACTTGGTTCTTGATTTGCATTGCCTATGGGCAGACCTAATTCTTTGTATTCTTCATCCTTTTCTTAAACTTTGATCTCCTCATCTTAATTATTTGAATTCTTTTGAATGATCCATGAATTAACTTACTTCTCATCTTCATTTGATACATGTTTCTTACGAAGAAAAGATTCATCAAATACAACATGAATGGATTCTTCTATGATCAAAGTTCTCTTACTATAAACCTTGTAAGTTTTGCTATTAGAAGAACATCCAATAAAGATGACTTCATCAGATTTCATATCAAACTTTCCAAGATTGTCTTTACCATTGTTATGTACAAAGCATTTGCAACCAAAAAGACAAAAATGTGAAATATTTGAGTTTCTTCCTTTGTAAAGCTTATAAAGAGTTTTTTTCAAAATTGGTCTAATAAGGGCTTTATTCATTATATAATAAGCAGTGCTTATTGCTTCAACTTAAAAATATTTAGAAAGAGAGCTATCATTTACCATATTTCTTATCATCTCTTCTAAAAATATATTTTTTCTTCCAACAACTCCATATTGTTGTGATGTTCTAGGAGATGAGAAGTTATGCTTAATGTTATTATCATCACAAAAATAAGTAAAGTCATAATTTTTAAATTTCCCATTATAATCACTTCTAATACTTACGATGGATATTCTTTTTTCACTTTATATAGTTTTTGCAAGTCTTTTGAAAGCTTTAAAAGCTTTATCTTTGGAAGGAAGAAATAATGTCCATGTAAATCTTGAATAATCATCAACAATGACAAGTATATTGAAATTTCCTCCATGACTTCTAATTTTTGATGGACTAACTAAGTCCATATGTAGTAATTGAAGTGATCTAGATGTAAAAACAAAATTTTTGGATTTAAAAGAGGTTTTTACTTATTTTCCTTTTTGACATGCATTATAAATTTTATTTTTGACAAATTTCAGTTTTGTTAAGTCATCAACCAATCATTTTTAGAAAGTTTTCCTATAAGATCCACGCTTACATGAGTAAGTCTTTTATGCCAAATCCAAGATTCATCATTTATACTAATTAGGCATTTAGAAACCAGATTAGGCTTATTATCAATATCTATTATATAGATATTTCTATATCTCTTACAATCAACTTAATTTACTTGTCATCTTGATTTTTAACAATGCAATAAGTGGAATCAAATGTAACTTTGTTCCTTTTATCATAGAATTGACTAATGCTAAACAAATTATGTTAAAAGCCCTTTAACATATAAGACATCATCAATATAATATTTTGAGTTCTTACCCACTTTATCTTTTCCTATGACTCTTCCTTTTGAATTGTCTCTAAAGGTAACACTTCCTCCTTCTTTAAGTGTCAATCAAATGAACTTGGATTTGCTTCCTGTCATATGCCTTGAATAGCCACTATTCAAGTACCATAGCTCACTTTGAGTTCTCAAATAAACTTACAAAAGAAACATCAATTTTTTATTTTTGGTATCCAAATAACTTTAGGTCCATCTTTGTTAGCTACTACATTTGTGTTAGGAATTCAGATTATTACATGCAGCGGAATTTCAAAAATTTTGATCCGAATTTTACTTAGGATCTATGCAAAAAGCATAAATTAATGATTAGGGTTTTACTTATTGGGCACTTGTGTTTCTACTGATTAAAACTTAAGAGTGGATGAATCAAACGCTGGCCGAAAGGTACAACGTTTCTACGGTATCCACACGGAGTGAACAACGACCTCTCGCCCTCCACGAATCTTTTAGGATGCGTTTCTCTCTCTAAGAATTAGGATTTTGATATTTTCTGAGTGATTTAGGGTTTTAGGAAGCCTATAAGCATGTCTCTAATGTGCTACCCTCAAGCCCCTTTTTATAGAACTTAAGCAAGTCACAATCCTAATCCTACTAGGATAATACTTCCAAAATTCTAATCACACTTAATAACTCATTTTATCCTTATCCTAGAGATAATGAGGAGAGATATGACTTATCTATTAATTATCTAACATTAGATAATATTATCTCATAATATAAATATCTTAATATTAGATAATTGCATATAGTTATCAAATATCAAAATAATATTATCTTATAATATTTTTATCTAATATCTGATAATATAATTATTTGATATTATTTGATATCAAATAATATCACATAATATATATATATATATTACGTGAATTTATTATTCTTAATAATATATATATATATGCACGAAAATAAGTTCAATTAATTAGATATTAATATAATTAAAGTCCAATTAATTATTATCTTATTCCTACTCCTTTTGTGTGATCCTGTAGGTTCTTACTACGTTGACAATGACTCATTATTGAGCCATAGACAGTAAGCGGTATCTAGCAATACATCACTGCCACTCAAGTAGTAAGAATGTCTGTGATTCGACATCCACCTAATACATGATTAATGTTTTTGCATCATAACCCTTTTGTAATAATATCCAAATTGAACTGGAGGCATGGAATAGTCATCCTCATCAATGTTCAATTTATATTTCTTGATACTGAGTAGATTTAAAATAAATGATTAATATCATATATTAATCCAATTGAGCATGACCATGCATTTCTAAGTCTCACTCAATCAAGGGGTCCAAGGATATTTCTCTTTTATACAAGAGTAACAAAATCCCATCTACATCACTTACTTCCCTCTGCACGATTTATGACACACCCAATCAATGCTCTATTCGTCATCCTGATTAAAGGTGATATAGGACAATATTAAAGTGAGTAATTCCTCATGTAGGAAACCGTAGTGACTTCAGATCAAAGATTTATGTGTATTTGTGATCATATAAGAATGACTTATGACACGTCTATCCATGCAATATTCTCATAGTGGAAAAGTCTAGTACATTATTCACTAATAATATACTCATGTATTAACTTGATATCACATATCCATGATTCGTAATCATCAATTATTATACATGCTAGTCTCGATGTATTATTACTATCCTTTTTTGTAATAATACTTGACTAGGGGCATTTTAGGAATAGCGAAGCTATTCCAAGGATAATTATTATATTAAGTTATAAATTGCGCATAATAATAATAAAATTATAAAAATAAAATATAATAATTAATTACCTAAAATAAAATATAATACATTGTGTATTACTTCAATCATCTATATGATTAGTTCCTAGGACACACACCAACAATTTGTTCCTTTAGGAACCTAAATTTTCTTTATCCCCACTTAAGTATTTCTTTTATATGCATAAGAATAAGTTCAATGCCCTTTTTCTCTATAATAAAAATATGTTATTTTTTATTGTCTCTTTATGGTTCCTTATACAAAGACGTCTTTCTAAAAAAGATTCTTTTTGTTTGGTATATAATCAAAACCTTCTTTGTTAAAGCTAGTCTTTTGACTAAGAAAAGTGTCAAATGAATCTTTATTTTTTGTGAATTTCTCAAGAGTTTTAATTAAATCATCAAGTTCTTATTTGAGATTTTCACAAGAGATGCATTTTTCTATGATTTTCTTAAGGCTCTCTACTTCTTGAATCAATTTTTCATTTTTTTTCTAATTGCTTAATATTGTTTTCCAAAGAAAAGATTAATTTCTTTTAGAGTTCAATATTTCTTTTAGGCTTAAGTAAATCAATGTTTAAATTAGAAATAACATAACTAGATTCATCATTTGAGTTAAAGATGGATACCTTATTTCCATTTTGTTTTCTTAAAGCCATTAAACAAAGAAAAGTTTCTTCATCTTTGTTATTTCCATCACACGAATCATTATCTTCATCATCTCCCTAAGTAGTTAAGTGAACTTTCTTATGAGTACTTCTGTTTTTCTTTTTTTCATATTATAATTGCTTCTTTAAGCATATGGGATAATCAAACTTGGTATGACCTAACTTTTTGCACTCATAATAGGTTAGGGTGGCTTGCTTACTGGTTTCTCCTTTGTTTATGTTTTTGTTTGCTTAAGGCACTTTTCTTCTATTAACAAATCTTTTAAGTGTCTTTTGATATTTCTTGGCAAAAAGGGCTAAGTTATCTTCCAATGATGTGTCAAGCAATTCCTCTTGGTAGTCTTCATCAATTTCATCTTCATCTATATTAGTTTTAGCTTTTAAAGTAAGAGACTTTTTCTTTCTTTCACTATCATTAGCATATCTCTTAAACTTTAGTTCATACTCTTCCAAATTCTAAATAAATCTTGTAAAGTTGACATCTTGAGCTTTATTGCTTCTTTAATAGTAGTTAGTTTTGGTTACCACTCAATTATTAGTGACCTAAGCACTTTGTGAACAAGTTCTTCATTTATAAGATGCTTACCAAGAAAACTTAATTAATTAATAAGGGCAATAAATCTTTGCATTATATCTTTAATAGATTCCCCATCATTAATTCTAAATAATTCATATTAATAAACTAATGTATGCATTTTGCTTTCTTTGACTTATGTGTTTCCTATATGAGCTACTTCAAGCACATCCTATAATTCTTTTCTAGTTGAACAATTTGAGACTTTTTTATATTCATTTGACTATAAAGTATTTCATAGAATCCATTTAAATTTGGAGTGAAGTTGATGTTTTCTTTTCTCATCTTCATTCGATTCAAATCTTAGTTTCAAAACATAAACATTATTTTCCTTTTTAGTTAGTGGATTATAACCATTTTCAGTCAAATCCCACACATCAATATCAATGGCTTCTATAAAATCTTTCTTTTTTTATTTTCAATAAGTATAGCATTATCCATTGAGACCTGGGGGTTTATTTAATTAAAAATATTCAGGTAAATTACAAACACTATTTGTATCTATAGGATCCTCTTGAGATCGTAAGATCTTACTCTAAGAACCAAGCTCGGATACTAAATATTATTCAATATTTGACCTAAGAGGGAATGAATTAGGCATAGAAACTTTTTGCAAGATAATAATAATATACTCACTTTTGATAAGTAGCTAATAAGCAATTCAAATATGGAAGTAAGAATGCAATTAATTAACTTGATTCAAACATAGCATATTAAGAAGTTTTATTAAAAAAATGAAGCACGATATGTATAGAGATAAAGAGAATCAAATACTGCTATTTATAGTGGTTTTAGCCTTAAAAAATCGACACTCTAAGGTGTACACTACCAAGACTTTTCAACTTGAACTTTGAACTCAAATCCATTATCTCTTCAAGTTTGAGGGTACTTAAAGAAGCCTCAATACAAGTTTTTGCTTTCTTATATAATTCTTTTAAGAAACCTCTCTTAAAGTTTTTATTTATTAAAAGATCCAACATTCTTAATATTCTTAGGGATACCTCACCCTAATATAAAACAAATGAGTAATTTGGAATCAAAAAAATAGCACACAAAATCTAAAAGTTGGATTACACAATAAAAAGCTAATGATAGAAATTTAATCAATGAGGCTCAAGGGATTTTTAAGTTTTAAATGAGAGAAAAAAGAGTTTCTTATGTTTATGTGATAGTAATAGCACTTTCTTATTTTTTTTAAATCAAGTTTAAGGTTTTATATAAAGGTTGGAGAGTTAAAAAATCAATTATTTAGAAAATATAGTCAGTACGAAATAATTGGTGCCTTGTAAATTGATTAGTCAATTGATTCAAGCTACCTTATGAATCAGTTAATTAATTGATTCACCTAGCTATATATTTGAAATCATCACGTGGTGAATCAATTGGTAAATTGATTCACCTAAAGTTTAGTTCATCTTTGGATATGTAGAATCGATTAGTCAATTGAATCTGCTTTGTTGAAAACTTAGTTTTGAACAAATGTTACAAGGCACGAAGTGGGTTCATCAATCGATTCAAGAAACTTGATTTTGAAATTTTGAAATACTAAATCGATTGATTAATCAATTTATTTTTCCTTGATTACTCCCTGGAATCTTGAAATCAATTGGTCAATTAGTTCATGATGTGCTATCTGGATGCTTGGAATCAATTAATTAATCGATTTAAGTACTCCACTTTGCTCTCTGGATTCTTGAAATCAATTAATTAATTGATTCTCCTCCTATTTTTCAAGATTTTCAAAGAAAAGTATTTTGAAATATGGTTTTCTTTCTTAAAAAGAGTCTAACCTCATTTTAAAAGCATTTTAACACAAGGTTTAACTTCATAAGTAACATTTTTCATGAAAAACTTAAACCTTTTTTTAAATGAATTCCTTTTTTTTACATTTTTATCCTATAATCCTAACTGGAATCTTAACTAAGTTCATGATGGTCTTCAATCTTTAATCTTCTTTGACCTTCACTTTTTGCTTTGAGATTCTAGTTGATCATTTGCTAAATCCAAGAAGATTAAAATATGTTGTCATCATCAAAACCTTCTTAATGGGGCTAAGGTTCACATGTTAGAGAGTGGATAGTGACAAACATAACTACTTTTGACCAAAAGCTTGGATTGATCTTTGTTTGCTTAAATAAAAAATAGGGTTAAGATTTAAAAAGTTCCAATATATAAATCACACCATGCTAACAAAATTGACATGAAAATTGGAAAGAAAGCTAAATTAACAGTAGGTATAATGCTTTTAAGCCAAGTATGTAAAGATAAATAACTTATTAGACCAACCAAACACTAAAAAGCAATGAGCATGAAGAGGAATTCAAGAAGAAAAAGAGATAATTCAAAAAGGCTATTGTTTCTTAATTAGGAATGGAAAGCAAACTCTCGTAATGAAGAACCTAGTAGGCCCAAAAGAAGTTTACACCTAAATTAAAATATAGAGTTAATCCTAATGATGACTTTAAAGTCTTTGATTTGATATTAGAGGATTAGGTTGGCCAGATTAGGGAATTAATTCTAGAATTATTTTACTTTGAATGTGCCATCAAAATCCTAAAGTTATAGATATGATAGAATTATAGCAACTATTAAATATGGGGATTAAATATTAATGGAAAATTCATAACCAAGTTAGCTTATCATTTAATTATAGCCAATTTCATCCTTTAAAATACTAGTGTTATGAGGAATTACCCATGGAACAATCCATTATAACAGTATTACAAGGTGGCACTTTAGCATCTCATGAATAGTATCTTCTTAATCTTATGTCACATTAAAATATTAACTAGCTTTATTAATATCTTATGCTTGCTTTGCTCTTTAGCATAAAAAAATAGAGATGGAAGCATGCCTTTTAATGAGATTTCTTTAGTTCTAGACATAGAATATTCACATTGATAAGCTTCATTCTTCATCCAGCATTAACTATATGGATGCTGCTACATGGATCATTCTGGCTAAGTACCAAATGAAATATGGATCTAAGGTAGGAATTACTAGTTTTTGCAGGATTAACCGTATGAAAGTTATAAGAGATACATTACATAATTGTCCATGAAAAGCAAGATTAAATGCTGAGTTTCTGATGTGAAAGATCAAGAAGGAACTTTTGGAAGAGAAGTGAAAGATTAAAGCTAAAAAGGTCGAACCAAATGTCAATAGAATTAGGCCATTAGGGTTCATAGGATAATGTTTAATTGGAATCCTTACCAAATGTATACATAAAGTTAAATTTAATGCAACATAGGTTAGAGCTTATGCTTTAATATTTGTTCTAGCAAGAAATAGCAAGGAAGGGGTCCAAAGCCTATGGTATGACAACTACAAATGGGCATTGGCATTAGCAATGGAATTGTTGGCAATCCACCAAAGTATTATGATGGCATATAGCTTCCTAGGAAAGTAAGTAAAGACTAATAGCAAGTTAGTGGTGGAAGTGTTAGAAATTATTAGATTAACTTTGAAATAAAAAAATAGAAAGTGGTAATTAAAAGCTTTAAGAGTGAAGAATTCTTTATAAAGCCATCAAGCCATAATTACCAAATTTATTGAAGTAGAATTGCAATGAAAAGCTAAAACTATGGCAAATGGTCTTTTTGGGAATGCATGAGATTTGAAGAAAATTGAATGATAAACATTAAGACAAAAGAAGGATTATATTATTATAATATTCCATAACGTCGACTATTTTTTCTTATAAATAGACTGAATTGCATTAAAGCAATTTATTTAGATTTGCTTCAAAGTAAACTCATTAGTTTGCAATACTTTGTGAGGTTTTACTCTATAAAGCATGTAATGAATGATGTTGCTCTATCCAATTAGTTAATGATTGAAAAAAATATTGAGTGTTATTTTATAATAGTGTGTGAGAGAAAATTATAGTATATTATATTTTGTGAGAATTCTTGCAATTATAAAATAAGAATATTTTTTCTCATTTCTTCTCCTTCTCCATAAAATCTTTTTGTATTTTTAGTTCTAATATTATCAACAAATATATTAGTTCCAACATTTAGTATTAGCACTTAATTCTACAATAGCAACTAATTCGATCTAATTGTAACTTTCCAAATTTAGTACAAAAAATTTTAACAACTAGAGGATCTAGTTAAGAGTATACTTTAGATCTTAACATTTATGGAATTTAGGGAAGAACAATTATACCAAAGTAAAAGATCAATAAGATTTTGATGCATTAAAGAAGAATAAGATGAATACATTGGCGGAGACCTAAGAAAAATTAGAAAGAACTATCCATGATCTTTCAAGTTGTTGAAGAATAGATATTTAAAAGTACTATTTACAAACATAGCAAAAAAAAGCATAAGATATTATATAAAAATCCTACAAAAGTGACGATCATGTCAAACAGATATGGCTACAAACACTACAAGGTAATTTTAAGTTTGTAAACATGAATGACTCAAAATCAATTCCAATACACTTTAATTGTGTTTAGACCATCATTAACCAATTGAGAATTAATGGTGAAGATATTTCAAACACCAAAGTTGTAAAAAAAAATCATATGATCTTTAACTGTAAAATTTAAATATATTATCGTAACAGTTGAAGAATTACAAGATATATTATCCAAGTTAATTGATGAGTTAATAATTTATTTATGCTCATGCAAACATCGAACAAGTGAAAAAGCCATTAGCTTGAATTCTAAGCAAGCATTGCAAAACAGGATGCTTCAACAAAATTATGGAGGTTATCAAAGTGGTAGAGATCATAAAGGCTCAAATGAGGCTGAAAATGAGGAAGAGGTGGTCATTTTAATTCGACTAATAGAGAAATATCAAATGATGATAATCCTTTAAGAAGTTGGGAGGTCATAGTGGAGCAGGCAATAAATTTAATGCCCAATGTTATAGATGTAAAAATACAGATATTACAAAAATAAATGTTACTTAAAGATGATAGATAAGATGATTGAACGTACAAATGTTATTGATGTTGAAGAGAACATAGTGCTTAAGTGCAAATTAAATGAGTCATTTGTGGAGCATGCAAATATAAGGTACTTTCATATTGGATGCAACAATCACTTGTGTGGGGAAAAGGAATTTTTCTTATATCTAGATGAATTTGTACATGCAGAAGTTAATTTTGGAAATAAATATGAAATTCCTATTATAGGTAAAGGCAATATTAGCATTCAATCTAAAGATGGTACAAATATTATTATTATTGATGTTTATTTTATGCTAAGAATTTTTTAGAATTTATTAAGTATAGGCCAACTTTCCAAAAAAGGGCATAAAATTAATATCTATAATAGAGTTTGCACAATTAAAAGTAAAAATAGTAAGATAATCGCAAAAATGCAAATAACACAAAACCATATGTTTCCTTTGAATTTACAAATAAAAACTTTAATGAATTTTTCAACAATTTTGAAAAATGGTAGTTGGTTGTGACATCTTTGATTTGGTTATCTAAACTTTTATGGGTTGAAGCTATTAGCTTAGAAAAAGATGGTTACTAGTTTACTAGTTTACTAGTTATTAATGCTCCTGATCAATAGTATGAAGGATGTATCCTTGGAAAGTAATATAGAGATTCTTTTCTAATTAGGAAAGCAAAAGAGCTAGATAACTAGTAGAGTTAATGCACATAAGCATCTGTGGCCTAATTAAGGTAGAACCACTTGAATAAAAAAGTATATTCTAATTTTCAGACATAATTTTACCAAAAAAACTTAGGTTTATTTTCTCAAAGAAAAATTAAAGGCTGTTAGGCTATTTAAACAATTTATAACTCTTATTGAAATGTAGAGTGGCTATTATGTGAAAACCTTAAGATCTAATAAAGATGGAGAGTTTATGTTAAATGAATTTTCAAATTTCTATACAAGTTAAGGAATTCAACATCAATTAATAGCCAGTTATACTCCTTAACAGAATGATATAGTTAAAAGAAAAAATAGAATAATTTTTAAAATGACAAAGCCTTACCAAAATCAATTTTAGGCAGAAGTAATTGCTTATATTGTATTTTCGTTGAATAGGTGTCTAACAAAGAGTGTTCTTGGAAAAATCCCTAAAAAAGCTTAGAACAGTAATAAGTTAGATGTTTCCTTCCTACATGTATTTGGAGGTATTGCATATCCTTATATTCCAAATGAGCAAAGAAAGAAATCAAATGACAAAAGCTAAAAATTTATTTTTATTAGCTATAGTAATATGACCAAAGGTTACAAATTATACAACCTACTGACAAAAGAAGTAATTATTAGTAGAAATGTCTAATTTATTGAAGATGAAATATGGACTTGGAATTAAAATTATAAACAATAACAACAAAAAGTCATTATAGAAAATGAGCCAAAGTCAGTTAAAATAAATAGCTCTTGTCTTAATAGTTCATCTTTTATTAAAAACTCTCCTCCACTAATAATAGTTCTAGAAACTTCAACACATCCTTAACAAAAGCAAGTGACGCCAGCCCACTTGCATGATTATATGGTCACATTAAATAATGATAATAATGACACCATTATTGATAAAACTATTTAAACTTTTGCTTTATAGATTATAACCCAATTTTCTATGAAAATGCAAAAGCTGAATGTAATGGATGATAAGATCCATTCAATCAAGAACAATGACACATGAAAGTTAATAGCTTTACCACTTGGTAAAAGACTCATTGGTGTTAAGTAGGTGTACAAGACAAAGTACAAACTTAATGGTTAAGTGGGTTGTTACAACACTGAATTAGTGGTCAAAGGTTATAAGTAAAAGTTAGGAATTAACTATTTTAAGGTATTTACACTAGTCTCTAGAATAGATACCATTTGAATAATTATTGCTTTTAAAATATAGAATAAATAGAAGATCCATCAAATAGATATGAAGTTAACATTTTTTGAATGATGTCCTTGAAAAGAAGTTTATGTAGAGCAATCACTCAGCTATATAAAGAAACGACATAAAGAAAATGTCTATTATTTGAAGAAAGCTTTATATGGATTAAAACAAGCATTTCAAGCTTGGTATATATGGATTGATGCATATTTATTATAAGATGGATTTGAAAAATGTCTTTATGAGCATAAACTATATATCAAATCAAAAGTTAAGAGAGATATGATAATTATATGCCTTTATATTGATAAATTGATATTTACAAGAAATTTTAAAGAAATGTTTATAGAATTCAGGGAGTTTATGACCAATCAATTTGAAATGATAGACATAAGACTAATGGCCTATTTCTTAAGCATTGAAGTTAGCAAATCAATGAAGCCATTTTCATTTCCTAACAAATGTATATCAATGATATTCTAAAGAACTTTAAGATGGATTCAATAGTTCCAATTTGAACATTAGTAGTTAAATACCTTGAGATAAAGGAAAAAAATAATGGAGAACTGGTAAACCTAACTTACTTTAAAAGCATAGTTGGCAGTTTATGCTATGTAACTTCTACTAGGCTAGACATTATTCATGGAATTAGGATTATTTGTGTTTCATGGAGAAGTCATATCAATCACACTTGCAAATAGCAAAACAAATTCTACAATATGTTAATGGTACTTGAGATCATGGACTTTTTTATACTTATTCTAATGATTTCAACCTAGTTAGGTATATAGATAGTGGTTAGGTAAGCAATATTGAAACCAAAAAAGCACTTCTAGTTATGTTTTCTATCTTAAAGGCAGTGTCTTTTCTTGATTTTCAAAGAAACAAGTTTTAGCCCTCTTAACTATAGAAATTGAATTGCAGTCTACTTGAAAAGTTAAAAGAAGTGTAAAAATTTATAACAATAATTATATATAAAAATAAGTCGGCAATTGCATTAGCAAAAAATCTAGTTTTTCATGATAGAAGCAAACATGTTGGAATCAAGTATTATTATATCAAAGAACTAATCAAAAATAAAGAAATAGAGCTCGAGTTTTGCATGTCCAATGAACAAGTTATAAATATTTTAACAAAGTCACTTAAAGCAAATGCATTTGAGAAACTAAAGATAATGCTTAATGTTATTTCAAAATCAATTTAAAGGGAGATTATTGGAAATTATTAAATTAATTTTAAAATAAAAAATAGAAGGCGATAATTAAAAGCATTAAAAGTGAAGAATTCTTTATAAAGCTATCAACTCACAATTGCCAAATTTATTGAAATAGAGCCATAATACAAAATTGAAGCCATTGCAAGTGGTCTTTTTGGAATGCACAAGATTTGAAGAAATGGAATGGCAAACATTGAGACAAGAAAAGGATTATATTATTATAATATTCCATAAAGCTTACCTATTTTTGTTATAAATAGACTTAATTGCATTAAAGCAATTTATTAAAATTTGCTTGAAAGTAAATTTATTAATGTGCAATACTTTGTGAAGTTTTACTCCACATAGCATGTAATGAGTGGCGTTGCTCCATCCAACGAGTGAGTGAGTGAAAAAAAAAAATATTGAGGGTCATTTTGTAATAGTTTGTAAGAAAAAATTATAATATATTTGTATTTTGTGAAAGTTGTTGTAATTATAAATCATTTCATCTTGTTGTCCACAAAGTATTTTTGTATTTTTGTTTCAATATTATTAGCAAATATATTGATTCTAATAGGAATCTATTACATACTATCCCTGGAAAGTTATGTTAGTATTTGAAATGGCTAAGAACATTTTACAAATCACGCAAAATATAGAATTACTTTGTTGTCCTGAGGAATGTAATGTAGTTGCTTATAAAGCGATTAAATGTGCAGCATAGACAATTAAATATGACAGAAGACACCTATACCAACTCCCCCAACCTTGGTTAAACTTACTATTCAGGGTGTTATGTCCCTAGTGAGCTAACGCAATGTTTCTAAATAATAAACAAAATAAAACATTTTTTGTTAAAAAGAAAAAAACTCCACCCCACCTGTTAACATCGTATGATTCATTAATTTTGGTCATGTTGATTTTCATATTGGAATCATGCTTGTGCTCTATGTAGACTTTGTAGTCTTTAATTTAATAAAAATTATTAGTTTTCAAAGTTTTCGGTCTATTGATATATACTAGAGAGATAAAATAAAACGTTGTATTTAAGGATAAAAAATGCGATCAATTTGGCTAATAAAGAATATAGAATAATAATAAAATAATTCTAAAAAATTTATTTTTTTAAAAATTGAATATTTTTATTATCAAATTATTTTTATTGAAATTTAATTTTTTATTTAATTCATTTATCTCAAGATTTAAAAAATAATCGAATTAAAATATATTCAACCCTCTAAAGTGACAAGCTCCTGTACAATTATTCGCGAAAACAGCGGAACAAAGTCTATTTTCTTCTCGGATAAAAAGTTTAAATATTAAGGGAAAATCGAAGTGACCTCGAAGATTACATATGGGTAGATGAAGCCTTGGCCTTTACGTAAGTATATCAGATCTTAATTGTTACGAATACCGGAATGTTATGATCAGCTTTGAAACTATGGAACACAATCGATGCTTGTAGCAATGTCGGGTTTGTGTCTCTGATATTTTTTGAAATAATTTTTAATTTTTAAAAAACAGAAAAATTTGTATTTAAAATCTGTATTTAAATATTATAACTTCAAATGTTTAATTTAAAAATAGAAAACAGAATTAACTTTTAAATATTTTTTTAATTTATTCTTTCATTCTTAAGATCAATTTTATAATTAAATAAACTTTTAAAAAATAAAATAATTTTTTTAATTTATTCTTTCATTCTTTTAATCCGAAAATATTTTTTTTTAAAAATAATTTTTAAAATAATTTGTGTAAATATAAAAATATAAACATATCTAAACATATTTATTGACTTTATTTGTCTATTATTTTATAAAATAATTTCTATTTTTTATTTTTAAAAATAAAAGAACTTATTTGATAACTATTTTCAGAAATTAATTTTAAAAATTATAATTCCAAATATATAATTTAAAATGCAAAAAAATATATAAATAATTTTTAGATTTTTTAACTTATTTTTATACCAATTTTAAAATTAAATAAAATATTTTTTATTTTTACATCTAAACAGATCCGTTGTTACTCCCATTACCCCCTCATTGTTTCACCATTGGATGGTAGCTAGGTAAACGTAATTCCTCAACAAATGTATAAGGATTAAAATAATACATTGAATTAATTCTTCTATTATCTTTCAAACTAAAAGATAGCTTAAGTTACCAATAATAGTTAATTCAAGTGGTCAAAAGATCGAGTTACTAACAACAGTTAATCCAAGTACTCAAAAAATCTATCCGTTAAGCAAGATTTCAAATTTGAACTTTATGAATAAAAAAAAATTATTACTGGAAAGATTTTGTCTTCATATTGGATCCTCTTGATTCAAATCCAAATTGATTAGAAGTCCAATATGACTTGTCGAATACCAAATAATTGATATCAAAAGATAACTTATGTTAATTATTAGCAAAAAAAAAACCTTGATTTCTCCTAAATTTAAAAAGATTATATAAATATTCCTTACATTGCCGGATGGAATTGAATAGAATAATAAAAAAATATATGTAAATGTTTAATAGACAATGAACATCAAATCATGAAAATTTTCATTCCTTAACTAAAGTGGTGGAATAAATCATTTCATTACTAATGAAATAATATTTTTACACACTTATTTTTATATATTTTTTTATATATTTTATCATTGTGTTTTATTAATTATTAATAAAATAATACTATCTTTTAATATTTTTACTTTTAAAATATTTTAATAATTATATTTCTAGTAACAAAATTTAAAATAGGATATTTTATTATTTCTAAAAGATAATTTAATATAAATTAATAAATTAGAATATTTATTCCTTTACTATAGAAATGTTTGTTAATTATAATTTTGATAATAAATTTTAAAATATAACAACTTTTAATTATTGTACATATTATAGAATTTAATTCTATAAATTATTTAATATTATATTTATTATTTTTATGATAAGAATATTATTATTAACTACTTTATTCAATTGATATGTTATTTTGATCAACCAAACATAAAAATGAAATATACTATTTATTTTATTCTTGACCATTCAATTCTCATTTCTTTTTTTATTCAATTCCACCATACCAACTGCATCATTACCTTTTACCAAGAGCAACATTACTAATTTAAAACCTACATTGACCATTTCTAAATTCTAAATTATAAATAGTATTTATTGTACTCAATAGTGAGCATGGAGGAAGCTCAAACAACAAAGTGGCAACAAAATCAGACTAGAATTTCTTGTGATACCCTCTTCTCTTTTAAGGAGGTCTACATGTGTTTAAGTTACATGCGTCAATACAAATTTGAAACTAGCTTGTGGAGATTTCAAAATACTTTTCTATGTTTAGTAGCAAATCAAACTTTCCTCCTTCCAAAATTTCACAGATATGAGCAATCTGATTTTTGATTCACCTGCTTAAAATTTACACTATAAACCTAAATTCATTAACAGGAAAATGGAACAAGAAAACGAAATCTAAGCATCTTCTTCAAACTTTTCTAGCCTTGTTGTAGTATACCATGTCTTTCAGAGATGAGGAAGATGAGGATGGTGAAATCCCAGAGCGATTAAACTCAGCCTTGTCCTTGTTAAAAGCCTTCTGAACATCATCTTTAAGCTCCACGAAACGCTTTCTCTTGACTCTCTGTTCTTCTTGACTTCCTTTTTCAAGGTAAAACAAATCCGGCAGGTCATCCTCCATAAACTTATCCAGCACTTCCGAACAATGTGGGAAATAGCGCCGACCCATATCAACTGCCACGAGAAGGATTATAATACCAAAGAAACATATCAGAATTCCGGAAATTCTTGAAAAGAAATATTTCGGGTGATTTAGGAGTTTGTGTGATTTGAGGGTAATATAATGAGGGGAGAATGTCACACCCAAATATGTGGGTCAAGTGTCATTATTTATTAGGGTAGTTCCACAGGAATTTCAAGCTCTTGGAATGTTGAGTGTTTTTGCCATTGAATTGTCATTTTTACATTGTGATTTGTGCTTTTAGTTTGACTTTTATATTGAGAATTGTAAAAAAAACAGCCCAATAGTGAAAACATTTAACCTTCTAGACGTTTGAGCTCTTCCTAGAATTATCCTATGTGGTATCATTTGAATATAAAGAAGCAAGTGGGTCAAATGGCCCATCTATCCATGACCCCTATTACAACTCAACCAAATGCTTGTTTACCACCCTGACAATACGAAATATTTGGGAAATGGATACATGGATACACGCTTCATGTGTGTATGACACAGGTCCCCCGTGTGCGTGTGTATTCTTGAATTCTTGATGTTTGACATGGCGTCGACACGATGTTGACATATCCAAAACACAGATGAAGTTACTTTTAAGACATAATGGATCAAATTTTAAAAGGTTACACATTTTACAACTAAACGAAAAAAGAAAATTAGAAACATAGAAAAATAGGTTTAACATCACACGAACTTTTTTCCAAGGGATATCATAATTTGTTAAACTTTAGGATAGTGCCCTCTTTTCCTTATCAGCTCAAATGTAAATCTTTGTGACATTGAGTGTGTTGTCATGTCTTGTTCTGATCAGTGTCCCCGTCCTTAGATAGGCACAAGTGTGTGAATATTTGAAATCGAGAGAGCGCAACACAACCAAAACCATGATTCCAAGCATTCTATAAGTTAGATTTTCCATTTTCAACTATATCTAACAGAGACAAACAACTTTAGATAAATTGAGACAGACTAGCATGAATTTCAAGTCCATCTTCAATTATACAAGATCTCAGTTAAAGAAATTTGCAAATAGCATACAATCAGAGATAGGTCACTTTAGAAAAGGATAGAAGGTCCATAACAATTCAAGATGCCAACTTAAGAAAGAATAATGACGTGTGCTGCAGGTTAAGAAAACATGAAGGTATTTTCCATCCTAACCTTTGATCCCAAAATTAAAAAAAAAAAAAAAAAAAAAAAAGCCTTTTCCAATTCAAATGAGTTGAAGAAACTAATAAAACTATGAAACTATATATTACTAAAGTAGATACAGAATGAAAAAACAATTTTTTTTTAAATTATTCAAACTACCATTTTCTCCCTCCATTCCCTATGTTCATCGTCTTTCATTTCTCCTTAACTAAAAAGAGATTACATGTGTGTGCGTGCCACTTTGGGTGCAACTTCAGCAATTCATATATTGACAATAAAATAAAAAAATGCACAGTTGAAATAGCAGTTGATCAAAAACTTCAAAATAAGTTTTCTAAGGAAAGCACTTACCTGTTTTCATAAGGGCTTCCATCCTAGAAAGCAGTCTTTTGTTTTGCATTATGGGAGTCTCATTAAGATCTACCTCCCTAAAACTACCACTTGAACCCTTTGATGCAGAAAGACCAGCAAACTCAGATGTTGTCTCAGCATGTGCAATGTCCATTGCTAGCTTGGCTTCCGAAGGGAAGAACAATCTTGCAAATGCCACTGCAGGACATAAAACTTATCAATATAACTATGATTTGGGCAAAATATATACCATCCTAATAGTAAGACCAGCTGAATCCGCCACCAAAGCAGAAGCCATTATCAGGATCTAGGAATTAGTTTAACAAACAATTTTTTATAGAAGGTATAAATAAACATAATTGCAGACTTGGTATTTTAATAGTTTATCACAGTTCTTTCCTTCTTCCTTTAACAGATGGTTTCTTCTCTCAGTACATTAGAAATTGATCAGGCATGCCCATACAGAGAGTGCTGGCCTTAAATATGGCAATAATTCATGTCAACAAGAAGATTCCTATTAGGGCATCTGCTTCTGGTTTAAAATTAAGTAATTGGAGAAACTGCATGACCTTGCCAGATGTAGGCCTTAACCAGTAGGATTCAGCCATCACACAACCTAATAAAACCAACTTGGAGTATACCATTCATAAATTATCCCATAAATTGATCAACACTTCCCTATGTTAAAACATACTTTAGACAGCCATTTCCTTGTTTTACTACTGCACATATCACCATTTGGTTTCAGCTTTGACCTTTTCCCTTCCCTTGTGCCCCCCCCCCCATTGCAAGTTATGCATTTGCAGTAATTTATAATTTATGACTTTTATTTTCTTCTTAATCTTTTTTTTCCAATGTTTGGATGATAGTACCTACAACTCTGGAACCTGAAACCCAGCATAGGCTATATGGCAAGAGGGTTTCCTGGTATCAATCTATGAATCCTGTGTCAGTCATATAATGTGCCTTCTGAACAGCAATGTTCCAGCTACATTTCAATTGCCAAAAATCTAGGCTTTCTCAATTGAAATCCCAACCACCAAATTTTAGAACTCTTTAACACCAATGTTTTAAAACACAGCCAAGCCATGAACCCCAAAAAATGACTAAATTAAGGTCTGATTGGTTTAACTAGCTAAATCAGATGGTTGAACCAGTTATTATGTTTTTATATTTATAAATATATATAACAAAAAGTTTAACATATCACATTACATATCAATGTTTTTAAGTCATTAAAAATGCAATATTCATCTAAATTTCAAACATTTATGTTATTATGCAAAAATAAATATATTTTCACTACTATTATTTATAATAACACATAATATAATTTAAATCAAATTAACAAATATTTTAAAATAAGTGAGATCTATTACAATAATTTAAAATTACATTTAATGCAAACATAATTAATATAATTTATACAAAAACTATCAAATTATATGATAAATATATTATTTGTACTTTTATATAAAAAGGTCGGTTCTTAGACAAGTGGTTGGGTTGCATTGGTGAACATAGGGTAGTGTTGTATTTTACATAATAACACTCATTAAATAATAAATATATTTAACAATGGCAACTCTAATGCAAGGAACGACTTTGCAATAGTGGTGATGGAGTTGGTCTGTGGTTGGAGGCTATGTTGTTCAACTCTTGGGTGCAGCAAGCTTTCTTTTTTCAATGAAGCAGTACGGAGTATATGATGGTTCTCAATGTGGTTGAACTGCCCCAAAAGGTTTCAGCCACTACCTGGACTGGACCAACGACTGGTTCCCAATTGGACCCATTGAACTGGCCAGCTCAGTCTGGATTTAAGAACAGTGCTTTAGACCTTCAAAGTATTAATTAGCCAGTGAATCTTGTTGACATCAATGTATTTGCATAACATAAAGACAACTTACTCAAGACAGAGTATTAAGTCCAAACCATGTCTCAACAATTCTAATTAGAGAAATGTTGGGAAATACTAATTAGGGTATGGAGGAAGGAAGTAGGGAGAGACTAAAGAGAATTAAGACAGAACTCTGATACATTATATTATTGAAAAAATAAGACAACTGAATTACAAAAGGCTTAGCCCTAATGTTTTATTTATATAGAGCAATTGAGAAACACAAATACTCTAATACTCTTAACTTCAGGTATAAGGTAAGCAAGCCCATAACTTAACCTAATTACCAATCTTACTTTCTAACAATAACCCTTGATTCCGTTTATCAAGTCAGGGAATTCTTAAGACAAAATACAGCACTTATAAATCAATATAGTTGCACAGAACAAATTTGCCTTTGAAGCAGAACATGATAAGAAAACTGGTTTTACCCTTTCAATTACATAAAATCAACATGAGGATAACTTTTTAATGGTCTAAATTAGATTCCATTATTGCTAAAGCCTAAAATAGCTTTGATGGTAGATTGCTTCAGTACAATAAGATTGATACACCAAAATTGACATTTAATTAATCAATATACACTATTAAAATAAGCAAGGGGAAAGAGAAAATGATCTTTGAAATACCTCTATTCTCAAGGTAAAGCAGCTTCATGTGCAGATCATCAGCCATAGTATGAGAAGATACAGAAGAATCCCCAGCCAATGGATTCCTGCGCATTTCTCTTTCAAGAACATCTATGCATATTCGATCTTTATTTGTTTCCTTTCCTTGTTCAGTTTTTGTATGATAATCCTTTGGCCTTGTCAGCCTCTTGCAGATGCTAACAGCACTCTGACCATCTAAAGTCAATTCTGATGCGTGAGCTCCTTTTGTAAGGAGTGAAACTATAATAGAAGGCTCCTTACGCATGGCAGCAATGTGAAGCACAGTGTAACCTCGAGAATTCCGAAGGTTTACATCTGCCAAACCCAAACCAAGCACCTCAGAAACAACCTTAGGATCACAATAGGCCGCAGCATAATGGAGAGCATTAGCTTCATCTAAAGTTATGTCTGACTCAGTTAACAGAAGCCTAACAAGCTCAACATCATCAGAATCCAATGCCTTATGTATTCTACTGATCCTCTTTTGACGCAATGGGTCCACCTTAGGAGCATTTTCTTCAGGGTCCTGCTGAGAGTTGTGACGGAGCAATTTAATTTTCTCTGAAAGTTCATGGGGAAGCTCCTTCTCAATTGAAATGCTGTCAAGGTCTGATCGTGCCAACCTATCAATGCATTGAGTGGCAAGTTGACCCAATTGACAGTGGAAAGCAACAGTAAGGATTGGGATAACATCTTCTACAAGAGCCTTCTCTACAAAGTTTAGGAGACGACGCTGCAAGCATATAAAGTATTATGTTAATGTCCTTGACCCTTCATCCTGCTTAAACAGGATATTGCAAGTGATTTAGATATTGAAAAAATATTGCAAAAAGTTTCTCAACCATCACCATAAGAAGTGCACATCCATTTTAACCAGTATTCTAAGAAGTGTTGAGTGGTACTAGAAGCCAAGAGGTCTTAACTTCTCAATGCAAAGCAAGCTATAGGTATATGCATTTGCATGAAGGAATAAGTTATAAGGTTCATGTAATATAAAGTTGATTCCATTATACTTGCCAGATAGAAATTAGATAATAATTGTGTGTGTGTTTACAAATATGTGTACCAGACACGTTTTCTAAAATTACTCAAAAGTTAGATATTTTTATCAGACATTTTATTGTTAAAACTTGACATAATAATTGTGTATTTATTTACCAATATATTCTGTTTCCATATTCCAGAACTCTTTGTACATTAAAATCCTTGATTTTTATTTCACACAATTCAAGCTAATTTTCTAAAGTTAACTTCATTCCAAACTTGTCAATTACTTAAAGTTGAAATCTTTAACAGTAACAATTTTCTAGATTACCTAATTAATTGACTGAATGTTGAATGCAAGCAATTCCTCTGTTCTCTACTTCTCAATTTCCTTCTTCCTAGCAAAGAAAAACTATAAAAGGCCAGGGCAGGAGGTGCCAACCTCTAGCACCTTATGCCTCACTGGAAGCAAATGCTTGAGGTAATTGGTGTGCACCACAGCACCTCTCTGAAGTAGCCCATGCACAGCTGTTAAATGTGAATGAATGCATTTCCAGCACCTCTAAGACATGGCCTAACCCCCAGGTAACTTCTAGAACAAAATAATAAAATACCTCACCCTGAACAATGATAACAAGTATTGCACTAGGGTTGGCTAAACATCAATTAAGTGGTTTGCTTCCAGAAAGGCAAACATTCACATTGATGCAAGACTACTTTACGATCAATTTTGTTTGAGGATGCCAACACCATACACCCTTCTGAGTTAATTGAGGTGGGAGTAGAATGTTTCTGAGGATGATCCCATGCATATGGCTTGTCATGTACTAGACATCTGATTTGAGGTTAGGCCAGGGCTGTAAGCTAATTGAAAACATTGTTATACGGTAGCAATGATTGTCATTACACACATCACATTCTGATAATAGACTACTTTTATGTTCACAATAATCACTCTGGAATGAATAACCTAACCCATAACTGAGTCACCAAATGTTTGCGTATGTGTCAGTAAAGTTTATCTTAATTTTTTGACATTTTAATGAAATAACTAACAAATAATTGGGGGGAAAGATTAAAGACAGAGAAAGAGAAAGAGAAAGAGGTAGAGAGACCTTAGATCTCAGCAACAGTAGAGGTTAAGTAAAATCAGTTGTAAACCACAAAACATAAAAGATAGGTTGAGAACAAATTTTAGTTAATTATTATTATCACAACCACTGATATGTGACAAGTTTAGTCAATCAGTTTTATAACCACTGAACAATTTCTTGGTCAACTATTATTAGTTCCAATGACCAGTTTCCAATAGTAGGCTACTTGTATATTGCAATCTGTTATCTCCTATAACATAAATTCGACTAGAAGAGGGATGCTAAATTCAAATAAGGGTACCAACTTTATGCTATGGTCTTGGTCCCATATCATATTAAATATAAACTCTTCAAAATGAATATTGATTCATTTTCATTTTACTTCAACAGTCAGTGTTCCACAGCCCAGGGAAAGGCTTTTAATTCTTAAAATATATTATTGTGATATATATCTCGGAAACTGAAAGTCAACAACAATATCAAATAAACAAAAAAAAAAATCCTATAAGAAAAGCATGTATCAACATAGTATCAAGAACCTCCTTTTTAAACTCACCAGAAAACAAGTGACCATGACTTAAATGACATGCTTGAGTTCAGGCAATGTTCACCCCAGTACTATAGATAGAAAGTCTGTGTTCCACATCCAGGGGAAAGGCTTTTAATTCCAAAAATATATTATTATGATATATATCTCGGAAACTAGGAAGTCAACAACAAATGTCAAATAAAATGGAAAAATCCTATCAGAAAAGCATGTATCAACATAGTATCGAGAACATTCTCCATTTTAAACTCCCCAGGACTCAAGTGACCATGAGTTAAATGATATGCTTCAGTTCAGGCAACGTTATCTTTAGTATTATAGATAGATAGAATATGAACCTGGAAAAGTGAGACCAACTCTGGTATTTGAAAAATCGAAGAGGCATACATCAACTCCACAGCAAAGTTTATTGCAGGCCGACAAGCATCATGAACACATGCGTTGTCAACACAAGTTGACCCCTCCATTGGAGAGGGTTTGAGTTTTCCAGCATACAAATAGCCCAGGAATATAAGGAAGGCTTCATAGCCAACTTTTCCATAAGGCAACAAATCAGTCATGTAATACTTCAGTTTGCCTTCTTTCTCTGATGATTCTTTCTTACTCTTGAACCATTCATGGAAAAACTTACTTCTAGAGGCCAGAATACAACGGTGAACACTAACTGGAGTTCCCTCAACAATGATATCGGCATCACTGTAATCAGAATCAGACTGAACCAAGAGCTGTCCCAGATTAGAGCTAAGCTTACTTAAACTGAGTACTTCAAGGTTTGGGAGTCCAGGATCGGAACCATTAGAGGAGCATATGTTATTATGGCTAACGGAACCATTTGATAAATGGGAAGATGATGTAAAGCTCAAAGATGATGATGGTTCGGCCGAATAAGCCATTTTAATCAACTTCAGCCGTTGATGATACTAGACCATCTGTACAGAAATCAGATCTCACAAAACTTTGCACTTGGTCCCAAAATGTTTTCCTAATTACTAACAGATGAGATATCCAATTAAGATCCAGTTGCAACAAAGACCTAAGAACAAGCAACCTCAAAAGGGATATAACAATAAAAATCTTCAATACAGAAGCTAAGTCTGTTAGTTATATATCTGGAAATCAATAAATTAAGAAGCCGTAGTTAGAATCATATGTGCTTAAAAAAAAGATTCAATCAAAACACCTATCAACAGCCACTACCAAAGTTGTTAAAACACAGTTTGACCTTGAAAATTAGGTGAAAACAGTAGGCACGCCCTAATTTCTATTATATACGAGAGATCGACCCAAAATCCCGAAAAGTATATACATACATGTGCAAATAGGAATCAACGTTCTTCCTAAATCTGAGAACAGATATGCAGAGAAAGTTCAGATAATACACAGAACCCACCACTTGAAACTTGCGAAGGCACAAATTGGATCTTCTAATCTCAAAAAAGAAACAACCCCCAATAAAAATTCTGACTGTTTCACTCAGATCCACACAAAAACCAGAAAATATAAGATCAGAACTCAGAGGAAGCACAGTACGAAACAGAAATCAGCGAAAGTCAATATCATATTAGAGGAAATTTCTGAAAGGGATGGCATGGGATCAAGGCAAGGAGAATAACGATAAAAAAAAGAACGCGTCAAGGTGAAAGTGAAAGCAGGAGCAGCATCCTCGAAGCTTCCGTTTTCAATTCAACCAGCACAAAAGATGAGAGAGAAAGAAAAAGTCCACAAGAGAGAGAGAGAGAGTTTTAGTTTAGCGAATCAATGCGTGGCAAGACGTGTCATGGAGGAGATGAAGTCGTTTCGGTGACGAGAGAAATGGCGTAAGCGTAGTCAGCTGGGTTCTGCTTGCGTCAATAGTGGCGTCAGCGCCTCGTCGCCTTCCGTATGTGAGCCGTAAAAGTCAAAATAATGTCCGTACTCAATTATATTAATGCCTTCCATAATTTAGCAAATTACATCGAGGTCCAACCAAATTTGCTTTAATTATACTTCCGTATTCTTCCCCAAAATTATATATTTTTACCTGTAAAATGCTTACACTATTAGAAAATGTAATAGTGTAAACCTTTTAATTATAATGCCTTCTATAATAGGTTCGGATTACTGTGCCCTAGTATGGAAACTGGGGCATAGGCACCCCTTTCTAGCGGATCAATTACCACAATGGGATGCTATAAAAGCGAAAAATGATGGACTAATCTCATTACTTACAACTTGAGCATTTGTTGCTTTTGTTTTAGTACTTTATTTTATTTTTATGCATGAGTCAATAATTTATAACAGTTCTTAATCTCTTCTGACTTTTTTTAAGTAAATTTGTTTTGACTTTTATATATTACATTATATATGTGAAAAAATTCATTTAGATTTGATTATTTATTTATCCTTAATTTATTTTTATGAAAATTGAGAAAAAATTATGATCGCAAAAAATATATCTTAACCAATTTTTAGAAATCAAGTTCATGAAATAATCTTTATGTTTAATATATGTTTTTCAGTTTGAATTATAAATTGAGATAACGTTTTTTTTACTAAATTATACATTTTTATAATGAGACAAAAGTTTAAGAACTTATGAAATAGAAAATGGGTCAATACCATAAATATTATTCTTTAATTTTTAAGATCAATCAGTATACTTTCAAATTATTTTATGACCATTATAAATATAAACTGCATGTAAATTTTATTGATCCTTTAACACAATTTATATGAATTAAAAAATAATTTATATTTATATTTCATAACTAAATCATGCCAATATCATTCTAATTCTAATAATCTATATTTTATATCCATTATTAAAAAAATTCTACATGAAAAACAAATTTCACTACCACTAAATTTTCTGGGCAAAAATCAATGTTAATTAAATATTATATATTTTCTATTATAGTACATATAAAAATATAAATATATCAAAATATTGAAATTAAAATTATCTATTTTAAAAAGAATTATCTATGATCTGATTTTTATTTTTGTATCCTATATATCCACAAACTCAATATTTCAAAACCTTTTTTTCAGTTTAAGCAATATTTGAATAAAAATACTCCCTTAACTAAAAATATGTAACATTATGGTGAATTGGATTAAAATTTAGTAAGGTAATGTTACTCCCCCTTTCAATTTGATGGAGGGTGAGAGTAAAAGTGGCGGAGCTTTCTTATTCTACTTGATTTAGAGATATTAATTTGTGTTAAGAGTTCAAAAGAATTCGTGAAATAATAAATTTATTAAAAATTTTAATTTTAAATTTTTCAATATTAAATAATTCATTATTTATGAATGTATAAAACTAGCATATACATAACTTAATTTTCAATGAATAAACAATAATATATATATATATATATATATATATATATATATATATATATATATATATATATATATATGTTCTTTTTGTAATTGTCCATCTCTTTTTTAACAATGGTACTCATAAATCACAACTTTTACATGTGAAGTTATTAAAAAATAAATGCATAACTAGTGCTATTATACTATTTAACAAAAATGTATACTTTTTTAAAACCATTTGTGTAGTTAGTATTATTATATGATTTTTATAATTTAAATCACTAATTAGTGGGTAGATAGTGAAGGATTTGGATAGTATGTTAGAGGTTTTTCAAATCTACCTATTATAAATGTATCAAAATTTTCTTTTAATTTTATAAATACAAGACACTCCTTTTAATAAATAATTACCTAATAATAATTGTCTTTTATATTGATTCAAATATATGAGACACAATTTTCCAAGGCTTACAAGATATCAGTAGTAATTATTGAAACAAAACACTTCGATTTTATTATTTTTTATTCTAAAATTTTTAATATTTAGACTTATTTTTTGTATATTATTTTGCTTTATTAGTGTCATTTATGAGTGTAGTTTGATTTTGCATATTTGAATAAATATATGTTTTTGGCGACATCAAATATTTTTTTTTAAGTTGATAACATGATATAAAGTCTCCGTTTCGTGCAATAAATAAGTTAACTTATAACTTATTGACTTGATCAATAAGTTATAAGCTAGCTGGTAACTTATAAACTTTGATTTAGGTTCCGTTTTGCGCAACTAACTAATAAGTTAACTGATAGTTGATAAGTTACTTGATAACTAAAAGTTAGTTGTAACTTATAACTAATAGCTAATAAGTTAACTAAAGTGTTTCATAAAATCAGCTATTGAACTAGCTAAAATTATAAAATGACATAAAAGGATATATTAATAGAAATATATATAATTAAAATAATTTTTATTTATTTAAAAATAAAATTATATTAATATAATTAAAAAATTTAAAATAAAAGTATAGTTTATAATATTTTATAAATTTATATATTTATTTACTTATATAATTTTTATTTTATTATTTATTATAAAATTATAATTATTTAAAATATAATTAATTATATTTTATAAAAATTATTTAAATTTATATTATAAAAGGTATGAGTTGTAAATTAATAAAAAGAATAAGGACAGATTTGAAAAAAATTTAAAAAAAGGGTAACTTATAAGTTATAAACTACTCTAGGTAACTTATTAAATTAGGGCTTATAAGCTACTTCAGATAGCTTATAAGCTAGTACAAAAAGCACATTTGAAAGTTAGCTTATAATTTATTGATCAAGTTGATAAGTTATAAGCTAACTTATTTGTTGCATAAGCTAATTTATTTGCTGTGTGAAACAGAACCTTAATAAGTTACGCAGAGTAACTTATAGCTTATAAGCCACTATTTTTTAAAATTTTTTTCAAATCTATTCTTATTCTTTTTTTTTAATGTACAATCCATATCTTTTGTAATATAAATTTAATTAATTTTTAAAAAATATATTTAATTATATTTTAAGTAATTATAAATTTATAATAAATAATAAAATAAAAATAATATAAGTAAATAAATATATGATTTTATAAAATATAATTAATTAAATATTAAAAATTATATTTTTATTTTAAACTTTTAATTTCATTAATATAATTTAATTTTTAAATAAATATAAATTATTTTAATTATATATATTTCTATTAATTAGTTTATCAACTATTAACTATCAACTATCAGTTATCAGTTATAAGCTAACAGTTATCAATTATAAGTTATCAGTTATCAAGTAACTTATTAGTTATCAATTAACTTATCAGTTAGTTATACGAAATAGAATCAAAATTATTTTCTTTATTATATATTTATATATTAACTAGAGAAATATAATTTTTATTAAAATTAATATTAATTTTATTCTTAAAATTAAAATAATTTTTATATTTTTTATTAATCTTTTGTATGGGCATCGTATAAGAACTACTAATTTTAAGTGTTAAAACTATTAAATATTTTATACTTCTAATTGGGAGTCCGTTTCCGAAGATGTTATTCCTGCAGTACAATCCTTCTTTCACAAGGGCTATATTCTCAAGGAGTTCAATATGACATATTTAGTGTTAATCCCGAAACATAATGCTGCTAAGTCTTTCACAGATTACAAGCCGATTAGTTCAGGTAATTTTCTTTACAAGGTTAGTTCCAAGTTACTAGCTAATCGAATGCGAGTAGTGTTGCGGAAACTAATATCTCCAATGCAATCCTACCCAGTAGATGGATAGCAAAGAATGGTGTAATGGCTCAAGAAATCATTCACACCATTAAGAAAAAGCGCACCAAAGGGGGTTTTTTGGGTATTAAACTTGATATACAAAAAGCTTATGGTCGGGTTGAATGGCCATTCCCATTAAAAATTCTATAGTTATTTGGATTTCATTCCAGATATATTCATTGGAACCAACAATGCCTCTTCACATAATAAATTATGGGTGGAATTGGGGGAGATATCTTTCACCTTCAACCGAAAAATCACGGTGGTTCGTGGATGTGGTGAGGCTTGGTGGAAAGTATAGATGTCTTCAAGTCTAGTGCCTGTTACGTGATCAGAAGTGGTAACCTCCCACTTACAAAAAACTACCCCTGGGTCCCAAGACTCACTAACTTGACATACCACATGCGAATTTCAGATTTGTGGCTGTCGAGCAATAAGCGCTGGAACATTAACATGGTGCAGAGTATCCTCATTACCGAGGATGCTGAACATATTCTTCAGCTTAGAATTCCAGAATGAGGCATTGATTAGGTAAAGTGGATACTTGAATCCTCCTATGCATTCACGGTCCAGTCTGTCTATCTCGCTAGGAACTTGGTAATGTCGAATGAACGGTCCTATCGAATATGGAAAGCACTGTGGAAGTCTCCCTTTGGCACTTTGGAAAAGGACTGCTACCAACTAGGAACAGACTGCAACTGTGGGCCAACCTAACTGATATTACGCGCCCATTGTATGGATAACAACGAAATTGACCTGCACATCAGCTCACAGTGCAAAATAACTCGCATACTGTGGTTCCGAATCTTAGGTATGCATATTTATAATATCCTTTTTTTTATCTAACGTTGATTATTTAGAAGCAATTTTTCATCTGAATGATAGATTACAGCCCCCTGCTACTACGTCGGACCTAGTCTTCAAAGTGTAGGCCACTGCTGCCATCATCGCTACAAAAAATTGATCATAATTGCGGTGGTTTTAGGATGAATTTTGCGACGGTTTTAACCTCTACAAAATTATTAATGACGGTTTTTTTTACCGTCATAAAAGTGACTGCTGCATTACACTTTTACGACGGTTTTTTTGACCGTTGGCATAATCGTCACAAAATTAATTTTAACTTTTGACTTAGCAGGGGTTAAACTGTCACTAAATGAATATAAATTTTTTTTACGTAGTTAAATTTAGCAAAGGTTGTAACCTTCACTAATTGATTGCTAAAATCTTAACCTTCAATTTAGCAGGGGGTAAAACCGTCACTAACTACTTATAAATTTTGTTAATTTTAATTTAATAGAGATTATAACCATCACAATTATAATAAAAATTCTAATTTTTAATTTATTATAGATTTTAATTATCACTAATGTTTTAACTATTAAGCTCCCTTTTTAAATTAAGCAAATAAAAATATCTTGCTAAAAATATATCAACACTAACAAATTCCAAAATGCACTTCATTAACATAATTTCATAATCATTTTATATTCTATACAAGTTTTGCTAAATACAAAATAGAATAAGAAGTCCTAGATATTGTTTAAACTAGCATTTTCAACAAACCTGTATATCTTCCCCATGCCAAATCCAAAAATATGCAAAAAAAAAAAAAGGCAATTAATGGGAAAAATAACATTCTTTTTCATAATACTGACCGGGGAATTTATTATAAGTAAAATGAATATCACAATATATATATATATATATATATATATATATATATATATATATATATATATATATATATATATATATATATATATATATATATATATATATATATATATATATTGTAAAGTCCACGAGTTTGATTTTATAAAGCGACTAATGTCATATATTACAGTTTTACCTGCTTGAGCATGATGCTTTGAAATTTGGTCTGTTTCTGCATATTGAACACTGACATTTCACCATCAAGTAAGAAAAAGGAAACACGGTAACTAGATTAAGAAGAGTTAATGGCCTCTTCCTATACATATTAATCTTCAATGTTCCAATACACATTATTGATTAAATCTTTTCTTGGTCACTTGTTCCACTGTAACTTGTCAGTTATTGCATATGGTGTCAAAATCATATAGGAAGCTTCTAATGCATGAAAGCGAGACCATGGAAATTTTATCAGTTTTTGCATGACTTGACTAACTTCAGTATTTCCTTGAATGACGGAAACACCTTAGCATCCATAAATAGAAAGAGTATCCGTGCCTCTTTTATCCTTCAGAGTTTCTGCAAAACCAAACAATGTTGTTTAGCATTTATTTCTTGAACAAGAACAAGATGAAGTTGTTGCTGTTGTTGCATTTGCTAGCTTTGGCTCAAATCCTCAAATGCAAAAGCTGCTTCACGAAGGAGAAGAAAGCACTGCTTAATATCATTTTTTTAATAAATACTCTTACAATGAGGCTACTCTGGGCTATCCATGAGAAAAATAACATTCTTTTTCATAAGTGATGCACACAGCAAACCTCACAATCAATGGCATTAGAAAATATGCAGAAAAAGGCAAGTTGAAATGAAGTAATGACAAGAAACATAGTTTTATATCCTATATGAAGTATGAACCACTTTCTATAATGAAGGACACGTGTCTGTGTTTATCCATGGACATAATGCACAATTGAACAAAAATAACAAGCAAAAAAGCTAGTTACCTTCCCAAGCATCATAAAACTCAGAGGCAGGAGTGCTGTACTTCACAGAACATTCTCTATCTTCTCCATCTGTGTCACTTGTGAAACTTATTGAATCTTGTGGATCAAATAATTTGTCACTCTTACCATCTCTTTCTGCATGCATGGTAACTGCCTTGGTATGGGAGCAGGGGATATTTTGAACATAATTTTTCTTGGCAATCATCCTACCGTTAGTTTCCAAAGCCTATAACAATCCATTTAAAAATAAAAATTCAACACACTTGAATCCAAATGGTAATACAACTTTAGCTAATCAAAATCAAAGCAGATTAAAAGAAAAGAAGACCTGACATAGTCCATAAAATATGACATTATGAAGGCAAATTCAACAAAATATGAATTGCAATACTAAAGTTGATAATCCACACAAGGTTAGGAAAGATTATGGTCCATAATCACAAATAATAATTAGTAGAATCTTCAAATATTTAAACCAGCAAATTAACACAGCGTATTGAAGCAAATTGTCGAACAGATGGAATCACAATGAACCAAACATAAAATTTAAAAGAAACAAAGAACAGAGGAGAGAATCGAGGAAATGGTAATATCACCGATTGCAGGATTTGAAATCAGAAGGGAATGACGAGATGAAAATAAAAAATAATAAAGGTGAGATGATAAATTCAAACCTTAACTTCGACAGAGATGAAAACTAATTGAAGATGCCAAGAAGCCTACTTGGATCAATGATGGAATAGTGCGAGAAGTGTACTTGTCCAGTACACAAGCGGTTCAGGGAGGAAGCATAGTACTCGCTACAGTTCTCTGAGTTGAGAGACATTAACACTAGACAAGGAAAATTCAATTGGTGGATAAAAGTCACGGGACTTTTTGTTTCAGAGTGACGACAGTGTTCCAAGTTCTGAGCTGGCAGCTAGAGTTTTTGTTTTATAACTGCCTCTTCTAAGTTTTGATACAGCATCTTGCGTGTCTACGCAAATTATTTTTAATGTTTAGTTGCGGTCAGTATTATAGCGTCGCAAATAAAAATCTTGTTCCTATGAATTGCTGCGGTCAATGAACTGTCACTATAATATTCAAATAGTGCCGGTCAATTGCAACCGTCGCAAAAAAATCGCTGCAAAATAAATACATTTTTTGTAGTGCATTCTTCAACGCACTTGGGAGGCTTGCAATGATCTTTTGTTTGCTGGCACTCCTGTAAATATTGATCGTCTCATGGCATTGGTGGAAGATGATCTGAGAATGGAACAAACTCGCATCATGTGGGATCATGAACCGACAAGTTTAGTTTTTATTCCCCAAATATTCTCCCCTGTGAAGTTAAACGTTAAAGCTGCATGGCGAGAGGGTGTTATTGCAAATGCAGTTCTTGCCCATGATGATACTTAGGCGTGATAGAATTCTGGTTTGAGAAGAGAGGCGTGATAGAATTCTGGTTTGAGAAGAGACTGTGCCCAACTGGGGAGGAGGCGGAAGCTCTTGCTATACTTAAAGGTTGCCAAGTGGTAGAACATTTACACTACACCAGAATTTTTATTGAGTTTGATTGTAAATATGTTGTTGATGCAATATTAGGATTTAGTTCGGTACCTTGGAAAATATTGAGTCTGGTAGAGAACATTAGATTTTACTTAGAAAATTCATCTTATGTATCTGTTGTCTGAATTCCTCGAGCAACAAATACTGCTATGCATAAGGTTACTCAATGGGCATTTAATGTAATTAGGAGTGGATCGGGATCTATGACTGATGTTCCTCCTAGAGCAAGTACTCATGACACTGTATTGGCCTTTAAATGAATGAATTTTCATTTTCTAGCAAAAAAAATATTAAATATTAAATTTACAATATTTAAATAGTTTTTATTTTAAATACTAGATTTAACAAATATTTTGATAATTTTATTATAAAATATTAAAATTGTATGTAATTTTAAAACTATCCTTTTCATGATTTTAAAATTTTATTCATCAAATTCTTAACTATTGCAATATGTATTATATATTTAATTATATCTAAGAAATAGAGGTTTTAGATATATTTAATCAATAAAATTTGGTAGTAGTAGTTGCTCAGCTTCAAACTAGGTCTTGGACTTCGATCATGCTTGGCTAAGTAGAGCCGGGCCGTTACACTGATATATTGATTTTAGACTACAATTTTGACACATAGAAGTAGAGAAATAGAAAAGAAAATTAATAAAGACAGGTTACTTTACATGGGACCTATTTTTTTTTATTA
This sequence comes from Sindora glabra, assembly GCA_020226215.1. NCBI lineage: Eukaryota > Viridiplantae > Streptophyta > Magnoliopsida > Fabales > Fabaceae > Sindora > Sindora glabra. The sequence goes on along the minus strand of CM035225.1, from coordinate 54,477,137 downwards.
TATTAAACCAATCTTAACTATTGAATTATTGGGGTAGATGTGCCCTAGAAAAAGTACTAAGGCATGGAAGTTTACGCCTTTATAATATCCTTCTTCATGGCTAAAAGATCATTTTTTTAACATTTTATATTAAAAAAATAACATTATAGTTATATATAAAAATGATTAAATTAATTTCTTTTTGTTAATTGTAGAAATAATTAAATCATTAAATATATGCACATAAGAATTAGAGATTAAACTCTAAATATAATAGAAAATACAAGATCTTTAAGGAATAACAAATGCCACTTAAGTCAAATGGTATAAAAAATAAAAAATTAATTTTATTCTTAAAGAAATGATACATTTGTATAAAAAAATATTGGAAAATGATCTTGCTCTCATGAGGAATGATTGTAAAGAAGAGATATAATTAAAATATTAATATCGTTACCTTTTATAATAATGAAATTGCTTTAAAAATAATAATGTATAATAAAAAAATTAGAATGTCAAATATAATTAGACCAAATATCAAAAGAGGTAAATATAATTTAATTTGTATAATTTATTCCTTTCCATTCTTAATGAAATATGTTGTACTTAATGGCAGACAGAGTTAAGTACCTCTATTCAGTTAGTTCAAATTTATATATTTAATTTTTTTTAATTTAAGTCTATATTTTAATATATACACAAAAATAATTTACATAGATATGTATCATAACTCTTGCAATTTTTTTTTATTTTTCACAACTTTTTTTATCAAATGTTGTAACTTTTGTATAAAAGAAAATCATAAAAATATTTTTATATAACTTTAATTTTTGGAATTGTATCTTTTTATATCTTTTTATATAGTTACTAAATTATAAATCATGTGATACGTGAGTTGTGATTTCATTTAAGCAAAAGTTAAAATAATAATGAATGTATCAATTGATAATTTTATATTATCAACAATATAGAATCAAGTATCCATTGAAAATAAAGATATAAAATTACATTTACATTGAATAATTAATAAATGTTGAAATATTTTTTTGAATACAATATTAGTTGTAATATTAAAATTATTAACCACTTTGTTATAAATTAGTATGATTACAATTTTTTTAATTAATTAAGAAATATTATAGTGAATTAATTTAAAAAATGCTATTAACCTACTCATTACAGATATTTCTTTTCAATTATCTTTGAAGAAGATGAGTTATTTGAGGAATAAGAATTGATGTTATACTTATTTAAAATTATAAATTTTGGTATATTTCTTTGAATATTATATGAATAGTGATGTAGAATTATTATTTTTATTATTATAAATTAATATTTTTAGTTATTCTTTACCTATTACTCTTTTGAAATAATAACATATATATAGTTAAACATGTTTAAATATATATTTTTTAAAAAATTATTTAATTTTAAAGTATAAATTTAAAATTTGTATTATCATTTATGAAATTACAATTTATCAAAATTAATTCTAATTTATGTATGACTTTATCCATTCTATTTTATTTTTTATTTTAGATAATTTTTTTATTATTTATCTATGTCTTTAGAAAATAAAAAATGAAATTATTAATTTTTTTCCAATTTTACTCTTAATATCTTAACAAATATTCAATCACTTTACAGATTAATTATTGGTTTTTAGTAAAGAATAAATTTATAAATTAAAATTTTTTCCTAAAATTGTGGTTAATAATTGCCTTCTTTAATTCTCATGCATTTACCTTAATGGAAAATAAAAATAAAAATAAATAGGGAGTAAATAATTAGAAAATTTTCATATAAATACTTTATTCATAGTAAGAATCAAATAATCATATTAAAACAATTAAAAATGAATTTTTATATTATGTATTCTACTTGTAAAATTCATGAAAAATTTAACACTAATGAATTTTCTTGTATTACCCATGAAATCATATGAGTCTTCCTCAAAATCATTTCAATTGAAAAATAATTATTGAATTCAAAATTTTAAAAATTAAATTGTGTTTTCTAAAATTTTAGTTTTTGTCCCTAAATTTCAATATAAGCAATAAATATACTGATATTTGAATATTTAATTAGTCAAATAACTACATTGAAATAATTTAAAATTGAAATTTCACATTGGATTACACCAAACAAAATTTTTGTAGCTTCCTTGATCTCAATGCCAAAATATATATTAAATGATTAAATTATAATTTTCAAACTTTACGCGACTTTCATTATAATAATTCATCCTTAAAAAAAGATATTTAGATTTTCAAATTATAACCTCTTCAATAATATCATGAAGAGATTACTTAAAACTATAAAGATATTACATTATTCCAAATATTTAAAATATTGTGTTTAAACTATGATGTTGTGCTTTTTAAATACATTAAAAATTTTGAAGGGTTTAGCCAAGAAAATATGGCTCAATCATTAATTAATATGTGTAAATCACTAATTTATCTAAAAAGAAACCATTTACATAGTTTAATTAACTAATTTTTTAATAATTATTAATTTTGAGCCTAATTCAATTTCTCAATTAAAAATTTTAAATTTTAATTTAATTAAAATTATTAATTATTGATACAAATCAAAAGTGATTGAGATCATAGAAATCATGAAAATATAATAATTAAGGAAAAAAAGTTAAAGAGATTATTCAAAAGAGGAAGAAAACATATGAAAATTAAAAATTTTTAGTAAATCAAGTAAAGAAACTAGAAAGATTATGAAAATATAATAAATAAAGAAAAAAATTAATATTCATTGAGAGAAAATAATAAATTGACACGTGGTGAATTATGAGAATGATACTTGTCATAATAAGAGATAGGAAATATCATAACTAATATATAATATAAACATTTTGTGAAAATTGAACTATTTTACACATAAAATCATAAATTCTATACTAAACCTTTGTAAAAACATAAAATCTTCTAACATATATCAAAGTATTATTCTTAAATTTTGATTATAACTATCAATTTAGTAATATCGGTAGTAAGGTTGTAAAATGGGTGACGAACCTATAAAATTAAGCTTGTTTTTCAATTCAAGTAATACAGACTAACCCGTCACAAATATAATCCATGACGAATCAACCCGTACCCATAAATTTCACAAACTTCTAGTTAAAGCCTGTAAACTAACTCATACTTATTACGGGTTTTGATAGGTTTTAACCCATTTTGAATACGAATAATATGAACTGAACCATCACGGACTCGACTCCTCATGGACGGATCTGACCTATCATGGACCATCTTGCATCCTCAATTGCCGACCCATTTTATAGCCCTAACTAGTAGAAAAAAATTAGTAGATAAATATGATAAAATTAAGTTAGACAATATCTATTATTGGGTAACCTATAAAAATACTCATTAATACTAGTAGAAGCACTTCTTAGAAATAGTGGATAAAAATCCATTAGGAATAATTTAAGAAAAATTTAAGTCAATTCGAAGTATTTAAAATTCATGATTAACAAAGTTTTGAAGTAACTTAGTGTTTCTACTTAAGATTATCCTATGGAAAACCTTAAAGTATCAAAATTATAATTAAACACCTTTAAGGGTATGCATAGTTAAGGGAAGAAAAAGGTGATTTTTTGCTTAGTCTAAGGGCATTAATGAAGATCTAACTTGAAATCCTTAATTTAAGGCATAATGAGTAATTCGGAAAAGATGATTAAACTAAGAAATTGCTATTTTAATGGTTAATTAAAGGAGAAACTGGTAAGAAATTTTCTAGAGAGTTTTAGTCAATTAAGTAAGGCATATTTCCAAGTATATGTGGTGAAGTCACAAAGATGACATCATAGAAGATTAGGATAAAAAAAGACTTGGAAATTCTAGCTTCATCTTTGGCAAAAACTGTGTAGCCTATTCATTGTGAGCTATTTCATATTTTCTTTTGTTAATAGCCAAGTTTAGCTTAAATGCATTCCATACACAAAAGTTTCCCATGGTTAAAGAGAGAGATAAGTGAGAAAGGTTGAGTTCTTAAGTGTTTTCTTAATCCTCTAATAAGATTCTATTAGTTATTTGAATATCCTTTGAAGTTGGATAAAGTTAGAAGCTTTATTAATCCTTTAGGTGAATGTTTAACTCTATAAAATCATCTTTTTTCATGATTTTCTCTATGAATTTCCTACTAATTCTATATTATTTTGGATGTTATACTTTAAATGTTAGGTGAGATAATCAACTACCATAAGCCTCTTTGAGTGAGTAAAGATTCACTATTTTTCTTCCTAATTTTCTTTTCAGAGGATGTTTATGTATAAGGTATATATATGATTATTGTGCTAAAGTTGTGAAATTTATGAATGATTATTTGTGAACATGTTTTCTCAAAACTTAAGAAAAGACTTTGAAAAAAATGATTTTATGGAAAGAATTTCTTTTAAAATTAGCAAAGGTTTAGAACCATGGTTTTACAAATGAAAAGAAGAAAATTTCTAGTGAGCATTATTAAAGGTGGCTCATGAATTTTTCAACCAACAACGGAAAAAAATGAGATTTTTACAATGTAGAAGTTGTTGTACTATGTTCCAAAACACATGTACATTAAAGGTTGAGAAATAAAAATGGTCTTGTATCAACCACGGGAGCTCACAGCTTCCTTTTCTTTTCATGAAAAAAAAACTTTAGTTTTCATCATAAAATTAAGTAAACACTAAATTACAAAGAAATATAAATATTTTAGAATGATTTCCTCTAGGATTTCAAGTAAAAATTATTTTAAAAAGCACTTATGGTGCTCATTGATAAATTGTTGTTTAGTAGGGAAAATTTTTGTTTTTGTAAAATGAAAAAAAAAAACTCATGGCACTAAGCTTTAAACTACTAAACAGATGTTTATTAACATTTATACTAAGAGTTTGTGGTAAAAACATATTTGAAAACTTATGAAATCATGTTGAAAAACTATTTTAAGAAGATTATTTCTTACAAGTGAGTTCTTCTAATGAAGCATCCCAATTGCTTATGTAGTTTGCTTTATGACTACAAAGGATTATTTAATTATGTTTAAATTTCCTAAAACTTGGCTATAAAATTATGAAAATTTTAGTAAAAAATTGCATCAAAAGATGATATTTTCCAAAAAGACGTTGCCTTCTTTAATGTTGATTATTAGTTGGTTATTATCGTTAGTAGTGTTATATATTTCAAATATGAAAAAGGTTAAAAAATATCATTTAAAACCTCTAATTTAATTTTAAAATTTTTTATTAAATTTCATTGAAATTTGGTATTTTATATGGAATTCAAAATAAAAGGTGCATTCTTTAAGGTGCTTTAATATTTGACTACCAGGGAACCTTATATAACTTATTTTGAGCATGAAAGAAGTTTAAAAATTTATTAAATGTTCAAATATCAAATTTGCAAATTTTGAGAAAAATTTAATAAAGTTTGCTGTTTTAAATGAAATTTCTAAGCAGAAGAATGTTTGTTAGAACTTACAGTTATAACTAAAATTATTTAGATTTGTATATGAAATGAACAATACCAAAAAAATGTTAGTAAATAACTAACATACATGCACACATACTTACTTATGTATGTATATTTAAATATGTCTCATCTAAAAATTCAAGAACAAAAAAATAGATGATTTATTATTATATAACTTTGACCTAATACAAATAATTTATTTTTGGACTTGTTATATTAAATTATTAGTTGTATTTTTTTCCTTAATGTTGATATTTGTTTTCTTCACAATTTTACATATTACCAAGACAAACTCAATTTTATCTTATTTATTTTTAATTTTATATTATACAAAATTATAATTAATAATAAATTAAATCAATAAAATAAATATTTTATTTGAAAATAATAGTATGTATGTTATAAAAAATTTTATTTAATTTAATTTATAAGATAAAAAAGTAAAAAGAAATACACATGTTATATTTTTATATGTATAGGTGTAATACTTAAATTTTTAAATAAAATTTACTCAACATATTTTGTACATACTTAATTCTAGATGGTAATATGTCAAAAAAATAATATGGATGAGCATCATTTCTTTCAAAAGTATTAATGAAAATTAAAATTTTAATTGAAAATAATAGTAAATTTTATTATAAGCTAACTATTTTAAAAGATTTTTTGTATGTTAATGTTTAAGAAATAATTGAAAGAGATAATTTAAAAAAAGAGAAGAAAAATTAAAAAACTAACTTCATGAAGTCAAAGCTTAAATTTTTAATTTGTTAACTATATTTTATATTTTTAAAATGAATATGTGATAATTTTTTTGAAAGTGTTTTGGTTTTGAAAGTTTTAAATTGCAATATATTATAAATAAACTTAAGTTAATAATCATTAAATTAGATTTATTATATAATAAAAAGGTGTAAAAATATATATACAAGTTAATATAGATAATTCACTAAAATTATGAATTTTAGGTTATTAGTGGATTTAAAATTAAGATAAAATTTATGATTTAAAATATAATTAACATATTATCAACTTTTTACCTATTAAATAAATTTCATAATCATCATGAATCTTAACCATCTATTTTTATATCATTGAAAACTAATGATTCTTATTTTATTATAAAATTAAGATATCAAGACCTAAATTTTTAATTTGAATACCTTAGAATTGTCCATAAATTAAATCTCTAAGATGAAACAATCCAATTCTAAAATGGATGGAGTTAATTTACAAGCTGGTTCATTTATATATATATTTCTTTTTTTTTAATAATACAAAATTCTCTTTTCAATTTTTTGATTAATATGCTTTAAACATTCATATTCATAATATTAACCACAAGATAAGATTGTGTTTAATATTATTTAGGTTAATTTAAAGAATATTGAGGAACATTACGAAGATATCTAGAGCTTTGTAAGCAATCTACATTAGATTTATTTTTATATCACAAATATTTTTACAACCTTATTATCTTCTAATACAACAAGTGTTGTTTGTATCTTTGGAAAAAAAAATTATATGATTAGAAGTAAGGATGTCTGTTCTTACACTAAGAGAGAATCAATTGTTTTAAAAAAATTGAGCTCTCCACCTTTTGCAAATTGATCAAAAAATTATTTATCAAATACTAAAAGTTAATTACAAGCTTAATCTGCTAAACCATTCAAATAAGTCAAAAATTTGTTAAAATGTTATTTGGTAAGCACTCTCGATGGGCCATAGGGGTTGAAATGGAGCAGCCTTTAACTTTTCCTTTTTCTTGTAAAATAACATGGAAAATGTACTACAGTTAAGGTTTTAAAATTTAGGGTAATGTAATAAATTTTGGAATCATTATATTAAAATTATTCAATTATAATTATTTATTTTTAATAAATATAATTAAATAATTTTAATCTAATAATTTTTAAAATTATCATATGATTTTAAATTTTAAAACTTTTGAGGCATGGTAAAATTCACTGCATAACATTGCTAGACATTAATTAAGAACTATGAAATTCTAGAAAAAAAAATGTAAGAGATTTGTTTGCAAGGTTTTGGCCCATTTAAACCCTATTTTTAATCAAGCTACAAATCCATTAATGTAGTCCACAAAAATTCACTAAAATTCAACACATTGGAATATCAAAACACGCATCTGAATTTAGAATTTTGCATATATATATATATATATATATGTATATAGATGTATATACATATATGTATATACATCTACATCTATGTATATGTATATAAATCTATATGTATATATATGTATATAGATGTACATATATATGTATATACATACATCTATATATATGTATATACATATATATATATACATATGATAATTTTATCATTCATTTTATTAAAAAAAAATCAAAACACTTGTAAATTATTTCCTTCGCCATAGAACTCCCTTGTCTGTCATAAGTTATGACACTTCACTATTATTAATAAGGTTTGTTAGAATTAATATATTAACTAATAATATTGGCACAAAAAATAAAAAAAATTATAAAGAAAGAGTAGAAATGAGAGAATTTTTTTTATAATTGTAATAATTCACACAAAATATAAATATACTATAATTTTTCCTTATATATTATTGCAAAATATTACTTAATATTTTTTTTTCACATTAATGGATCCTTACCACACACACTATATGTTCTGCAAAGCAAAACCATATTGAACACTAATGAAGAATAGGGCATCCTTTTATAACATCTTGAGGTCAGCAATTCACAAGGCAAATTATAATATAATAATATTTTTTTTTTAAATTTTAATGTTTGCTTGCAATGTTAATTTGCTTTATCTTCCTTCAGCAATTTTGGCTTCTTAAATATGACTGTTGCTTGTTATGCTTCATCCAATTGTAGTTTGCATTTTCGGTGCCAATTAAGAGTTATCATATATATATATATATATATATATATATATATATATATATATATATATATATATATATATATATATATTATATATATATATATATATGTATTATTTTATTTTTTAAATCAATTTAATAATTTTTAACAGCCTTCTTTTAAATTGATTTTGAAGTAACATAAAGAATTATCTTCAACTTTTCAAATGCATTTATCTTTAGTGGTTTTGTTAAAATATTAGCAACTTATTCATCATACTTGCAAAACTCAACTTTATTTCTCTATTCTTGACTAATTCTCTAATATAATGATACTTGATTCTAATATGTTTACTTCTACCATAAAAATTTAAATTTTTGGTCCATGCAATTGTTGACTTATTATCACATATAACTGTTATTGGAAATTCTTATTCCTATTCTAATTGTTCAAGTAGTCTATGAATCTAAACTACTTGACATGTTACAAATGCTGCTATCATGTATTCATCTTTTATAGTTAATAAAGCCATCATTTATTGCTTCTTTCAAGACTAAGAAAATGCAAGATAGAAAACATAACTAGAGATGCCTTTTTTGGTTTCAATATCATCTGCCTAGTCATATATCATAAAATTCACTTTACTACTTGTAAATGTGATTGATATGGTTTTCTATGAAATGATTGATAATCTTGATGTCATTAATAATGTTTGGACTAATGAAAATTAAATAACATAAACTACTAATTATGGATTTAAAGTAAGTTAGGTTTACTAGTTCACCACTACCTTTTTTCTTTATCTTAAGATGTTTAGCGATTGAGGTTTGGATTGAAACTATTAAATCCATTTTGAATTTCTTTAGAATATCTTTGATATACTTTTGTTGAGAAATAAAAATACTTTTATCAGTTTGTTGCACTTCAATGCCTAATAAATAAGCCATCAGTTCTATATCTGTCATTTCAAACTAATTAGTCATGGCTTTCTTGAATTTTGCAAATATCTCTTTAAAATTTTCTGTAAATATCAAGTTATCAACATAAAGCATACAATTATTAGACCTTTATTAGCTTCTGACTTGATATATAATGTACATTCGTAAGGACATTTTTTAAATCTATCTTGCAACAGTTAGGCATTGATTCACATATACTAAGCTTAAGGTGCTTCTTTTACTCTACATAAACTTCTTCAAGGACATCATTAAAAATGCTAAATTCACATCTATTTAATGGATTTTCCATTTATTCTGTGCTATAAGGGCAAGATCATTCAAATAGTATCAATTCTAGAGATTAGTGAAAATACCCCAAAATAGTAAATTCTTGGCTTCTTCTACCTATAGTTTTGGACTACTAATATGGCTTTGTAATAATCCACTTGACAATCAAGTTTGTATTTTATATTACACACCCACTTGATGCTAATAGGCCTTTTATTAGGTGGTAAAGTTGTTAACTTTCACATTTCATTTTTTATGATTGAATGGATCTTATCATCTATTGCTTGAACCCATCGTTCATCTACTGTTACATCTTCATAGAAAATTGGTCACAATATGCAAATAGGCAAAAGTTTACAATCATTTCATTAATAATTATATCATTATCATTATTATCTGATGTAACCATATAATTATGTAAGTAGGCTAGCATCACTCGCTTTCATTGAAGATATGTTGAAGTTTCTAGAATTGTTATTGTGGTTGAAGGAAAGCTTGTAATGAAAGATGAATTGTTAGGAATATAGCTATTTGTTTCAGCTAACTTTAGTTCATTTTCTATAATAAATCCTTGATGTTATTATTCATCACTTTGATTCCAAGTCAAAGCTTCATCTTTAATAAATTGGATATCTCTATTGATAATTACATCTTCTATCATTGAATTGTATAATTTATATCCCTTAGTTAATGAAAATGAACTTTTAACTTTTGTCATTAAGCTTTTTTCTTTACTTATTTGGTACACCTAAATATGCGCAAGAAGGAAACACTTGGCTTATTACTATTCCAAGCTTCTTTAGGGTTCTTTCAAAAACATTCTTTTATTAAACATCTGTTTAATAAAAATATAGCACAAGTAATAACTTCTGCCTAAAAAGATTTTAGCAAAGTTTTAGCTTTCAATCAACTTCTGGCTATTTTAAAATTTGTTTAATTTTTCTTTCAACTATACCATTTTGTTGAAAAGTATAACTAGCCATCAATTAATGCTAAATTTCTTAACTTTTGCAAAAGTTTGAAAATTTATTTAATGTAAACTCTCCACCTTTATTAGATCTCAATATTTTTACATAAAATTCATTTTACTTTTCAACAAGAGCTTTAAATTCTTTGAATTTCCTAAAAGCCTTTATTTTTCTTTAAGAAAATATACTCAAGTTTTTCTACTAAAATCATCCACGACAATTAGAATGTACTTTTTATATCCAAGTGATTCTACCTTAATTAGGCCACCGATATCTATATGCATTAATTTCAATGGTTGTTTAGCTCTTTTAACTTTTTAACTTGAAAAAAAAATTGTACTGCTTTTGAAGGATACATCATTCACTGTATTCATTAGAAGCATTAATTATTGGTGAGTTAGTAACCATCTTTTTATGAGTTAACAACTTCAACCCATAGAAGTTTAGGTGACCAAACTGGAAATACCACGACCAATTATCATCCTTTATGATTATTGAAAGATTCATTAAAGCTTTTGTTTGCAAATTCAAAGGAACATATGGTTTTGCACTATTTGTACTTTCGCAATTAGCTTGTTATTTTTAGTTCTAATTGTGCAAACTCCATTCTAGATATCAATTTTATACTTTTTTTCAAAAAGCCAACCTGTACTTAGTAAGTTCTGAAAAAAATCATAGCATGAAATAAATATCCATGATAGTGACATTTGTACTATCTTTGGATTGAATGCTGATGTCACCTTTTCCTATAATAGAAATTTTGGATTTATTTCTAAAATCATCTTCTACACATATAAATTCATCCAGATATAAGGAAAAACACCTTTTTCTTGCACATATGATTTTTACATCCAGTATCAAGGTACCATGTATTTGTATGTGTCATATTTGACTCATTTTAATTCACATATGAGTACCATATTCTCTTTAACATTGACTACATTTGCATGTTCTATTAGCTTATCTAGCATCTTGGAGTAACATTCATTTTGATAATGTCTAAATTTTTTACACCTATAACATTAGATATTGGATCTGTTGCCCACCATGACCTCTTCAACTTCTAAAAAAATTACCATCATTTGAATTTTCTTTGTTAGTGGTATTAAAATGACCACCTCTTCCACGCCATCATCCTCGTTTGCACTTTGATGGTCTTCATGACCGTGACCATCTTGATAATCTTCACGATTTTGTTAAACCACCCTGCTTGACAAAGTTCACTCAAAACTCAAGCTAGTGATTTTTTCGCTCATTTGATGTTCGTGTTAACATAACAAGCTCATTAACTTATCCATTGATACATCCTGTAATTCTTCAATTGTTACAACAACACATTTATACTTTGTCATCAAAGAGTAGATGATTTTTTCTATAACTCTGGTGTCTAAAATATTTTCACCATTAACTTTTAATTGGTTAATAACAATCTAAACTTAATCAAAGTATGCTAGAATAAATTTAAGTCATTTATGTTTAAACATTCAAAATCACCTCATAATATTTATAATCGCACTTTTATGACATTATTATCACTTTTGTAGGATTTTTGCAAACTATCCCATGCTTCTTTTAATGTACTTGTGAATGATATTTTTTAAATATATATTCTTCAATAGCTTCAAAGATCACATCTAATGCTTTTTGATCTTTTTTTTAGGTCTTCAATAGTGCATTTTTCTTATCACTCTCTAATGCATCAAACCCCTATTAATCTTTTATCTCAATATAGTCATTCTTCATCAAATTCCATAGATCTTAGAATTTAAAGAATACTCTTAACTTGATTTCCAATTATTGAAATTTTTGCCACTAAATTTAGAAAGCTACAATTAGATCAAATGAGTTGCCATTATATAATCAAGTGTTGATATCAAATGTTAGAATTATTATATTTGTTAATAATATTAGCACTAAAAATATTTTTTTTCCATGCATAAAGGGTAGAAATGAGAGAAATTTTTCTTTATAATTATAATAACTCTCACAAAATATAAAAACACTATAATTTTTTCTCATGTATTATTATAAAATATCACTCAATATTTTTTTTTCACGTTGATGGAACCTCATCACTCACTATATGCTTTGTGGAGCAAAACCACGTTGAACACTAATATTGCACTCTTCTCGTATTCTCTTTCTAACAAAATCTCGTTTTTAATTTTTTTTTTAATAAAGAATGGGGCATCCTTTTATAACATTTTAAGGTCAGCAGTTCACAAGGCAAATTGTAATATAATAATATTTTTTTAATCTTCAATGTCTGCTTGTAAAGCCAATTTGCTTTATCTTCCTTTAGCAATTTCAGTTCCTTAACAATTCCGGCTCCTTGAATATGACTGCCACCTCCTATGCTTCATCCAATGGGAGTCTCTATTTTTGCGACTGATTAAAGGTTACTGTTATATATATATAAAATTTTATTTTGTAAATCAAGTTAATAATTTTCAACAAGGTTTGATTATATCCTATTTTTAATCCTTTTATCTTGTTATAATTATTAAAAAAATATTACTTGGAATAATGTATATAATAAATACATTCATTTATAATGGAAATTAGTTTTTGATTCTTTTCAAACAAAAATTAAGAAATGTGAATGATTTATTACCCTTAATATTGCATATGGCTATAACAATTGTGAATAGATCGAGAATTGCGAAGAATTGATTATGTAATTTAATAGGAAATATGCATAGGCAAGACAGTTTAGTTACATACATTAACGATGATATACTGAACATAATTGATAATGAATTGATTTTACAATGATCTTAAAATAAGGAATCACGCCGGGAACTATTGTAAAATGTATCTATATTTTTTTAAAAAAATTATAATATTACGAGTTCACATATATTACAATTTAAAATTATATATTAATTATTATAATTATATAATTTTTATTTTTAATTTCCATTTTAGTGCTCCATTGATCTCGTAACTCCACCACTAAAATCTAGTTTTTCAATATACATTAAAAGTATAATACATAACACTAAAAATAATCAAATAATCACATGAAATTAAACTTATGCATATAAGTATGAAAGTAATTCAAATAATATCAAATAAATTCATACTTCCACAATTTCATAATTCATATTATCACAAAAAACTAATATTCAACTAAGTTTCTTTTTGTTTTGTGATTCTTATACGTAGAAAATGAGATTACGTTCAACTATTTGGGGCATTGAACTATCAATATATATCAAACATTAAATAAAACAATATTAGTTTTTAAATGGAAGAAAAATTAAAGAAAAATCAATCAATTCAATCATATAAACCATGAGCGGTTCACATAATTTGTCACCGATTCAATTTCAGGCTAGCTTTTAACAGTTAACCGGATTTGACACACAACAACCAGTCCACTGATTTTTGTCATTGAATTGACCAATCTAATTTGATTTTTAAATTCTCACTTACTCCTAAATGATATAAATCAATTATGGAAAATTGGGTTTCCTTAAAATATTCTTAGGGTATTAAAAAGGTAGCTTGAAATACCATCGTTTTATTTGACATCAAACACAAGGTTAATAAAAAAATCTTACTTGTATTATTATTTTATTTACTATGATATCATTAAAATTTATTTTTTAATTAAACTTTGGGGCACTATGTTTTAAATAAAAGTATTTCACGCTTAAATCAATTTAAATTTTTATTTTCTTACATTAATTTCAAATTATGAAACTTATTTATAACTGAATTAAAATCATCTAGAATTGTTTTCTACTTTTATTTTTATTTTTCAAGAAGAGAGAACTGATTTCTACCAAAGCACTGGGCTTTAGGCTTTGGCCCAAAGGGTAAAGCCCGTCTGTGGCATGATTGTCCCTTTCTCCCCTTTAATCTGCCGAATTTAGTTGTCATTTTCTTTTGTCCTTGTCTTAGTTCCACTAAGATCTCCATGCACTGCGAATAAATATTGATTAGGAAAACCCATGCTATAAATCCAGAAAATGGTTCTAGAAATGTAGATCGAAGTAATTTTCAGCATGTTCCTCGTCCTAACGTCGTAAAATATTCATGAAGCAAAGTAATCTTTATCTCATGCATCAATTGGTTGCTAACCGGAGAAAGAAAGCAACTGATGTTCTTCTATATCTACTTTTCAGAGTTGATACAACCTTGGTCGAAAAACATTTTTCCAAGAAAAAAAATATTTATTGGTATACAAGTTATGGATAACACCATAATAGTAAGAGAGAATAATATTTAGATAATGAATGTTTCTGCCACCTTTCCTACATATAATATTAAACAAATAAAGTATTTTTATCATTTTATTTTTCTATACCGGTAAAAGAAAAATTCCCTCAAAATTTAATAAAATTATGTTGATTTCCTCTCCAATGTCAAAATCTACTTAAACTATCCTTAAACCATAAAATAGTGCTACATATAAATTCAAATTTGAATTTTTCTTTAATAAAATAATAATAAAATTATAGATCCAAGTTAAATAATATACAATAATCTAGATATTTTATCATCAAATATATACCCTAATTAAATTCAAATGATTAAAAAATCATACCAATTACATTAGAATTTATTTTTTTCATCAATCATATTTTAATTATTTAAATTTAATAAACATTTTCTATCATAAAAAACTTAAAATATCTTGTATTGATAGATTTAAATTATGAATGTATTTGAATATATTTTTATTTGTATTTTTAAAAATTATTTTCTTATTCTCAAAAATTAATTTTGAATTGAAAAAAATATTAAGATTAAAAGATAATTGATATTGTAAATAAAAAAAAATATTTTATTTAATTACAAAATTGATATTTAAAACAAGAAAATAAATTTAGAAAATAATTAAAAATTATTTTTATTTCTTTATTTTTAAATTACATATTTAAATAATAATTTTTAAAAATAAATTTTGAAAACAAATTGTCCAAGAGATTCTTCTGTTTTTAAAAACAAAATACAGAAAATTATTAAAACAGACCCATATAATCATCTTTTCTCACCATTCTTTCATGAAAATTTCAAATTCAAGCTTTAAGCGTAACCTTTTTATATATTTTAAGGAATGTTAGTAACAGTTTTGAAACTAAAAGGGATTCATGTAATTTCTTCTAAACTCAAAGGATCAATGTATTTTTCTCCATCTATAAACACAAGTATATGATATTACTTCAACCAATTATGTCTTCCCGTCAAATGTTTCCCACGCAACCTTTTAGTAAGCAAATATTCGTTTCCTTCTAGTAAGCAAATACTCGATTCCCCCCAGAAAAGGATGCACCCTTTGGGCATGTCTCCAGCAAAGCTCTTTACTTTCCTTGTTAGTGTAACAATGATATGATAAAGATAAGATATGGAAGCAGCCAACCAAAACACCACAAACATGCTCAATCCTCCAAAATGGGGAAGGGTCATAAAGGCCCATAATGCACAAAGATCGGGGGAATTTCAGAAAATCCATAGAACATTTCATCATGTAGAACAGAACTAGATTGTTGAAGTGAATGTGTTCTATACAACTTCTTGCTTCTAGGACATTACAGACCTACAATGATGTGACGACATCGCCACATGACAAAATCAATCCCAATGCCTCATACTTGCCTTTGGTACTCAAGAAAGCGCCTGATGTCAACAAATAGTCAGCCATAAGACTGGATTTCTCACATAAAAGCAGTAAACCCGACAGCTATGACAAAGATTTTGGACTGCTTAGCTTTGATTTGGCTGAATCCAGTAGCTCTGCCCGGCATAGTTATCAATAATAATAATAATAAATAAATAAAAACAAAAATTATAAAGAAGAAGGGGGGAATTGTCGAAGTCAATTAGCCACTTGGTATTTATTTTAAAACAAAAGAGAGAAGAAAACCGTAAATGATATAGATGCCTTACTCTGCTCCATTGCTGTTGCTTTCTGGAGAGTTGTGCGGAAAAACAAGTTCCCATCTCTCTGATAGACTGCCTACACCGAAAGGAAGTTTCTTTATATATCTTATGAAGCCTATGCAATTTCCAGAAACAGCCCCGGTCTCTAACAATCACGCATACCCATTTCCCACACAAAAAGAAAAGAAAGGAAAAAGACTAACAAGACAGTGAGAAGCAAGCACGGCTATTGATGCTACAAGTGAATTTATTTACCCCTTTAATACAGTTATTGATAGCTTGTCTTTTTCTTGCTATTTGTTGGAATAAGTATATATTATCAAGCAATTCTGTATCTTGGGGGATTCTCGCAGGCAAAAATTATTTTTATTACTTAATTACAAACCTACGTTCAATTTCTTTTTCAATATTATTCTGCTTGGGACTGTTGCTAGGAGATTTGACTTGGCTATTTTTTTTTTTTTTTGGGCCATAAACTTCGCTAATTCACCAGAAAGCTATTACGTGTTAGAATGATAGCAGATAATCTTACACATGAATATAAGCTTGAACATGAATAGCAATTTCTGTCAAATAAAAATTATCTAGAAAATATTTCGTGTCCATATTCAATTGTAAACATCACATATAATGATTTTCCTTCCCAAAATCATATCATTTCAAGGGAAAATAAAATGTGAGAAACAAAAGCGAAATTAACATTTCTACTCTGCAATATCATATGTAGTAAGCCATACAACTGATACAAGCAACGACATAATGGTCAGAGACCAAATCATAGTGTTCAGTCTCTCATTTCACGTCAATTAAAATGACAAACAATTCAATAAGAACTATCCAATTCCAGGTAACAGAAGTCTACAGTAGGGTAACCAAATTTTGATACACTAAATCAAGCAATTTTCTTCATGATACTGTGACGGCTAGTCACTATATTTTTGTGCTAGAACAATAGTAGTGAAATATAAAATAATTTGAAGATCTATTTTAACAATAATGTAAATTCATCATGATAGCTGCTTTTAAAGTAAACTTTCTCCCTGCAAGTATAAGTTCACTTTCTGTTTTACAGCAGTGATAGTATATTCATTTTCAATAACATTTGCTTTCAGTAGCATAATAAACTGATCCAATAAATTTCTATACATAGATGCCTCTCAAGTTGCACTCAGAAAGTAAAGTGATCTTCACTTAAAAAGATGTTTACAATTATGCCAATCCCCAATTAGTGGTAGGGAAAGTAGCAAGGTTAGCAGGGAAATATACTTAGCACTGATGATATTTCTAAAGCAGCATTCAGAATTCCAACCTCCAGGAGATGAGTTATTTTCTGGGCAAGGCAAGATCACTTTATGGGTCAATTTCGATAGGAGAGAATTGGATCAGAGAGTGGGAAGGGAAGGATATGATGAAACTTTTGCTTTGTTTGGAAATTCTGCTTAGTGAGGTAAAGGAGGTGAAGGTTTATGATTGTTTCCCAAAACCCTCCAACACCCACCTTTTTGTGTTCCTCCAATTTGGGGTTTTTCAGAGAACTTCCTATTTATATTTAAAATTTTACTCTATTCATTATTTTTTACATACACAGTTCCTTGTTTTAAATATGCTCTCTAAGCAATATTCATTCTAAAAGGTAAAATTGTAAAAATGAATTGTAGTTTAGATCCCATTTTTCAATTAGCCCTCCTTTTCCCTTTCATGGTGTACTTTTAATATCCTAGTAAGGGAAAGGGAAGCCACTTTTTCACATTTCATTCCCCTCCCTCCTAAAGCCTTCCCATTCCCCTTGTTATCTTCCCTTTTCCTTCCCTTCTAACCCCCAAACATAGCATTACTCTTCTGAATCTGCTCCAAGTTTCATAACTAAATTGCAACTTTCTACCCAACAATGTTACATTTTAGAGTCTTGTCTACAACACATACAATTTCCCATATATATACTAACCAATGACTACTAATGTACAATCCAATACCTTCCCATTTTAGTTCAAAAGTATGTTGTCTTAGTTGTGTATTTCAGTTTGCCAGTTTGACTACCTGCCATTGCTGTAGTGAGGGGCTACAAAGGAGTTCTTTACGAGAATATAGTGATATGATGTTCTAAGTAGGAAGTCAGATACAAGAGAGAAAAAAGCTAAAGCAGATAAGAATACAATGTGTTTGGCAGATAAATTTAACCATGTCTTATTATATTCAATCAAACCCATTCATCTTTCATCTGACTTTATGCAAATCCCATCGAGTATTTCTTTTTAATCATAAAAGACATCGGGTCTTTTTGAAGATATTTTTGTTTTATATGACATCCATTATGGTTTCTCAAAAATGTCTAACTTTTATAGTGGGAAAAAAGAAATGCAAGATACTCCCCTCAACATTGGGTGTTTTGATTTAACCCCCATTAACAATAGAACATTCTGTTGAAGTTCACCCTTCATTGTCAACAATCACTGAAGCGGGCATGATGCCATTGTTGAGCTGGTGGGGTAATTTATAAGTAGCCTATAATTCATAGCTTTAATTCCAAGTTTCTCGGTTAATGGGTGTTAAATTCAACCACCCCCAAAATGAAGGGCGTTCCTTTGCATTTTACCCTTCATACTATCAAAATGGAAATGCAACAGAAAAGAGAGCAAATTCAGAACTAATTTAACCTAACAAATTAGACGTACAATTATGATAACATAAAATATAGAACTAGTCAAACTAAACAATTTTTATGATCTCAGAAAGCTTAAGCTAAAAGATGAAGGTCATCTCTGTCTATTGAGATTCATCAAATGGTATGGAAAAACGGGTCTTTCACAGACCGCTGCTGTAACCAGGTACCACACCAAGATTGAAGTAATAGAATCATGAAACAGACAAAACAAGGACGACCCTAGAAAATGTTTAATTGATGGTTCCCCGGTCTACTCAGCCAGGCGTTGGATGCTGAGGTGCAGGAAGCCAAAAGAATCCAAGGCATACACTTGATTGAAGTCGTCGTAGTACATGTGAAAAGATCAGATCTTACCATTCCTCCAAACAAAACAACAAGATAAGCAGAAAACAAGAGCAAGCAACGAAAGTTAATGAGATTAAAGAGAAAATAGAACATGAGTATTTACCCTAGATGATGGAAGATTCTTAAGCTCGGCTATGGCGACTTCGTGGCTCCTTACTTGCTTTGTTAGATCGATTTTAGGGTCAGCGGCACTTGCTGTATCGCTTGAAGTGGAGAATGACGAAGCAGTCGCGGCCATTGTTACTTGACAAGTGACAAACCAGAGGACAGCACTAGTATCTGGAACGCTATGTGCGCACTGCCCTCAACAGATACTCCTCTGTCGAATTGCTTGTTGCGACGAGAAGAAAAATGAAATTGCTTGATTACAGGGACTAAAAAGGTTATTTTTCCGGTCCAGTTTTTCTTTACCCTTAGCTTGGCTAGAGAAGGAAACGACAGTGAAAGAAAAATGGGAAAGAAAGAAACTAGAGAAAAAAAAATAAAAAAAAGTTACTTTTCCTAGATATGCTTGATTGTGAGAAAAAATAGGGGAGAAAGAAAATAAAAAAAATTATTATGTTTGGTTGTAAGAGAAAAAAAATATAAGAGAATTATTTTTTTATATCATTCGAATGTAAGGGAAGTTTTTTTATTTTATTGGAATAAAAATAAAATTAGTAGAAAATAAAATTTATTATTACGTAAAAAAAAATAATTATATTATATAAACACAATTATTAAATAAAAATATCACACAAAATTAATTATATTGTCAATACTTCAAGATTCCGTATAAATTTATATGGTACCTAATTATTAAATAAAAAATATTTGAAAAAATATAAATTAATTGAATATTACTTTACCTTTTGGATAATGTTATTTGACCATTACATTTTAACAAAAAAAAGGCAGAAGCAAACAAAGGCGTGCATGAGTGAGAGTGGATAATGTTATTTGACAATTACATTTTCTAGTTGAAGAGCTTTCTGGGTTGGATGGTTTCCGTCAAAACTGCGTGCATGAGAGCGAATTCTGTTCAACCTCTCCGTCTCATTCTGTGATATACAATAGCAAAAGCAAACAAAGTCAGAAGCAAATAGAAGCCGGTGACGGAGAGAGATAACACGACAACAATGGGGCAAAGAACTAAGGATAGAGAGAAGATGTAGAAACAACAACTGTGGAAGCAACTGCCACTTCTCTCCTATAATCTCCCCACTGATAGAGAGAGAAAAAATTAGGTGGGACCCACGCCTATCTTCTCCTCTATTTTCTTTTCTCTGGTAATTTCTCCTACAACCAAGCAGGACAAGATTCTGGTAATGTCCTCGCAAAGCCTCACTAGAACCCCATATCAATTAGCATAAGGGAAGAACATGGTTTAGTCACTTCAATGAGAGTAATAAAAGTGCCTTGTAGCTCCTTTGATCTCCATTTTCTTCACTCTTTTTTTCTCTACTTTGCCTCACTTTGCAATGACTTCCCCTAAGTTAGTGCTTTATATAAGGTTGGATCTTGTACATTGATGATGAGTAGGAACCTTACTGGAGCATTCTTTTACTTTATGGTGACAAATTAGATCTTTGCAGTTTTCTTATTAACAATATTTTGGATTTTTACGATCAAAACTCACTAGAATAATGATTTTCTCTCTCTTTCTCACTCTTTCTCTCTCTAATATTGCATTGGAAGAAAGTAAAAGGTTGAAAATAGTATCTCTATTCTTCTTTCTCTCTCTCCCTTCCCCTCATCCAAATATTGAAATTTCCTGAAATGAGTTCTTGCATAAAACAAAAGCAAGCAAAGTGTGCTTAGATTCATGGCCCCATCATTATTGCAATTGATCCTTCTGATCTAGTTATTATTGCTTGTTTCTCTAAATTTGAAGTTCCCTTAGTGATTATCAAGAGAACTAACTACATAGCTTGACTATGGTAGCGCAAAATCTACGACTGCCTTAAATTTCATCTTTCTAAACAGTTTTGTGAGCTTCTATGAATGGGCTTTACCAAAGACTTTTTGAAATATCTCTTTAAGCACCAATTCATCTTCTACATGAAATCCTTCGCTAGAAATTCCTCATTAATTCCTAAAATTGTTGAAATGAAAATGTTCAAGGAAAATATTGCTCATACTAGTATTTATAAATTTGACTTTGATTATGAAGACTAAAAAATTTTGGTGATTGATTGTGAAAACTTAAGATTAGAAGTTGGTTTGGATCTATAATGCAATCCTATATATCCTTTTTGTAACCATAACACAATTTATTATTTTTATTAGGATCATAATGTAATTTTATATCTTTAAGTTACCCATTGCACATGTAAAAAATTAAGAAATTCTAACCCTTAATCTATTGTTGTACCAATGCATCACTTTTTCAATGCTGCACTGTAATCTATCCCTTTACTTGGGGTAATGATTAGACTCTAAAATGAAATTGAAAAAACTTGTTTAATTAGATTCTAAAAAATTTTATTTAATTATATTATAAAAATTAATAAATGTACTTATCAAAAATAAAAATTGATAGTTGTATGTTTTTAGGATTTGACTCATTTAAAGGACCTAAGATAAATTACAATGCTAATAATATAATTATTTTGAAAAAATAAATTATTTATTGTTATTAAATGCTTGAAGTCTTAGTTATTCCAATTATTAAATAATCTAATTTATAATAAAAATCTATCTCCTAAGTTTTATTGAATATTTTATAAAATTTTATTTAATTAGATTTTACAATTTATAGTGGTATATTGAAACTCAATTCCCTTACAATATATTTAATTTTCCATAATTAAACCTTAGTTTTAAATTAAAAATTTAAAATTTATGGTTATTAATTGTATTTAATTTTTGTCAATTAAAAATATTTTTAAAGTTACTTTGTTGTGATTACTTTCTCCATTCTTTATTATCTATCATATTTTCAAGAAATTTTGTTTCTTTATATTTGTCAATTTAGAAATTTAATAAAATATTAAATATTTTTTAATTTTATCCTTCCTTTTTATTAATAAATAATTTATTATTTTACACTCTTAATCCATTTGTATTTATTCGACATATTTTTCTATTTTTAATTATCTTGAACTTTGTGTATAAAAAGGAGTCTTAAAAAGTACATTAAAAATAAATAAATTAAATTACTTTCTTAATATTTATAAAATTAGTTAACTGTAATAGATAATAAGGAATGTATGAAGTAAATACATAATTTTTTACACTAATGTTTTTGATAGTATACATAGAACTTTTTTAAGGAGTTAAAATTTGGTTAATTATTAACTAAAATATTTTGCATTATTAATGAATGAGAAATAAGCATGTCATTAAAAAAGTAATGGTAGTTAATAATTTTTAATTATAGTAAATGAGTTTTAATAATTTTTTAGTAACATAGCAATACATGAATAAGTAATAGTATAAAAATGATTTATGTATATTAATAGTGGATTAAATTTAAATTCTTTTTATTATACAAAACATTCAAGTTGTATAAATTAAAATTCAATTTTAATAAAAAGAAAAGGCAAATTATTCCAACCTTCTCTAGAGTTTGGAGTGGACATGAAAAAAAAATATAATAGAACAAAAAAGGAGAAATAATGCATAAATTGTAAAATAATTATAGTTAAAAATATAATATATAATAAATTAATTTAATTAAATAAAACCTTTATCTTATTCATACTATTTTATAATAAAAATATATTATTTTATATTTATATTACTTAATAATATTTGAATTATAAATAATTAGAGTAGTTAAGAGAATAAAAGGAAAACACACAATATAGTTGATAAAAGGAAGGAAAGTAGTATGTAAATTGGATAGCTATAAACAATAAAAGTAGAAATGAGAAATCAGGAGATACATTTCAATTCATATGTAAAAAAAAAAGAACGTCTTTTTGCCTTGTGAAGTTAAGTACCAAGCAGAAGCCATTTTTATTTTTTCAATGCAAGAAGAAAGAGGAATTTTTGTCAAACCCTATTGACTCAAATTCTCATAAAATTTGGGCATGTCATTATTAGTAATTTGAGTAGTATAGTGCATATTTTTTTATTAATTTTTCTTATTTTTTGCTAGCTAGTTTTATAATAATTGGTGATAATTATTATATTAATTTTATTAAAAATTTCACCTATTTTGGTAAAGAATTTTATATTGGTAATTCCCTAAAATTTTTAGGAAGATATTGTATTTATTATTTTATTAGTGAATTTTTCTATAAGATTAAGTCTCATGTTTTTACTCTCACATTAAAAGTTTTTTCATGTTAAAAATTACTAGTTTCCTGATTTATTTTTCTTGCATTATTTTTTGATAATATATTTTATTGTATATATAGGAAAAGTTTATTTGAGTGAATTATTTAATTTTCTATTGTGTGTTACTTTGGTCCTAGAAATTTTTTCCTAACAAGTGGTATTAGAGCTCAGGCTCTAGTGCATTCTACTTGTATGAAGATTGAAACTAATATAAGTAAAATGGTACTTTTGAATGGTGAAAATTATGCTCTTTGAAAAATGAAGATGGAAAATTTGTTTTACATGAAAGACTACTATTAGTCTATATTTGCTATTGAAAAATCTAAAAATAAATTAAATTTAGAATAAGATCTGTTGCATAGGCAGATTTGTGGATATATCAAGCAGTGAATAGAAGAGAATATGTGGAATTATATTGAAGAGGAGACATATGCTCACTCATTTTAGATTACATTTGAAAAGTTGTATGCCAAAAAAATCGATAATAATAAAATAGCCTTAATAAAGCAAATGAAGGGCATAAAATATCAAGATGACACTTTGATGATAGATTACATAAATAAGTATTAAGGAATTATTAATTAACTTTCTACTATAGGTATCAAATTTAAAAATAAAATTCAAGGTTTGATGCTTCTTAGTTCTTTACCAAACTCATAAGAGACATTTAAAATGTTTATATTTAATTCTATCCCAGATGGCATGATGATTATTGAAATTGCTAAAAAATAGCATCTTGAACGAAGAGTTAAGAAAGAAATCATAAGGTTCTTGTTCACAACTAGATGTTATAGTTAGTAAGTCTCGGGAGAGAAGTAAAAATTGAGGTACAAGGAATAAAGATTAGAGCAAAAAAAATATAGAAATTTTTTTGAAAATCTTAAGTATCATTGTTGTAACAAAAAGAGACATATCAAGAAATATTGCTGAAAATTAAAGAAAGACAATAAAAACAAAAATCATACATAAAAAGGAAAATGTAAATAAGATGAAAGTGATGAAGATAGGGCTAATACAACTATTGATCAATTTCTTTTAGTTCATAAAGATGATGTTGTCAACCTTGCAGAGAATAAAAATAGTTAGATAATTGATAATGGTGCTTTCACCCACATTACATGTAAAGGGGATATTTTTTCATCTTACACTTTTAATGATTTTGAAAATATAAGATTGGCTCATGAAGGTGCAGTAAAGTGTGCTGGTATTAGAGATGTTATTCTAAAAGCATTCAAAGGGACCAAATTAATTTTTAAGCATGTAAAACATGTTTTAGATATTCAGTTAAACTTACTTTCTACATGTAAACATTATGATGAAGGATATGATGATTTCTTCTCATATGACCAATGGAAGCTTGCTAATAGTTCTATGGTTATGGCTAAAGGTTCAAGATATTCTACACTTTTTTTAACTTAAGCAAAAATTGTCAAAGACATTATTAATTCTATAGAGTTGAGTGATGAAATTGAGTTATGGCATAAAAGGTTGTATCATATAAGTGAAAAAAGAATTGCTATTTTGGCCAAAAGAAATGCATTATTTGCAGTGCAAAGTTCATATTTACAAAAGTGTGATCATTGTCTAACTAAAAAATAGAACAAAGTAGTTTTTAAGAGTCATTTGTCTTCCAAAAAATTAAAGATAATTGCATTAGTGCGTTTTGATGTGTGTGGTCTTATAAGTACAAGGACACTTAGCAATTCTCTTTATTTTGTTATCTTCATTAATGATCACTCAAGAAAGATAAGGTATACATATTGAAGATAAAAGACCAAGTGTTTAGGGTATTTAAATAGTTTCATGCTTTAGTAGAAAGAGAAATAGGGAATAAGTTAAAATGTATATGCATTGACAATAAAGGTAAATAGTTCAAAAATTTTGATGCTTATTGCAAAGAACAAGGTATTAAACACTAGAAAACACCACCAAAAACTCCTCAGTTAAATGCCTTAGTTGAAAGGATGAACAAAATATTGAGTGAAAAAGTTAGATGTTTACTTTCATATATTAAACTGCTAAAAACTAGTTAGGTTGAAGCTTTGAATATAGTTGTGCATATTTTGAACCGTTCACTATTTGTTCCTTTGTAGTTGAAGTGTTAGAAAAATATTAGTCAAGTAAGAATATTTCTTATAATCATTTACTAATTTTTAGATGTAAAGTATTTATGCATATTCTTAAGAATGAGAGATCCAAGCTTGATATGAAAACAAAGCAATGCATATTTCTAGGTTATGGTGAAGATGAATTTAGTTACAAATTCTATGATTCTATTGAAAAGAAGTTGATTAAAAGCAGAAATTCAATGTTTATGGAAGATCCAACATTGAAAGACATTAGTAAGGAAAAAGTGGTGGTGCCTTAGCGTAGTGAACCATTACCTAACTTAGATATAGCTCATCCAGGGCAAGATAGAGTTGAAACTTAAAATTTTAAGCATGAGGCTCTAATTATTATACTAAAAAAATCCACCAAAATCAAATAACCTTCTATAAGGTATGTTGAAAATGAATTCATTCCCTTGACTAATGGAGAAGAGCCACAATGTTATGATAAGGCCATGGAAAATAAACATGAAAGTGAGTATATTAAAGTTATGCAAGATTGAATAAAATCTTTACAGGAAAATTACACCTATAAGTTAGTAAAATTACCAAAAGATATGAAAGCTTTGATAGACAAGTAGGTGTATAATATAAAGAATGAAGAATATAACTTTAAGCCTCAATATAAAGCCAGATTGGTTATAAGGGGATTCGATTAGAGAAAAAAATTAATTTTAGTGAAATTTTTTCTCTTATTGTGAAACTATCTTTTATTCATATAGTACTTAGTTTAGTAGTTAGTCTTAATTTGAAAATTAAGTAGATCAATGTGAAGATAGCTTTTCTTTATAGTAATCTAGAGGAAAAATTTACATAGAGTAGCCAAAAGGTTTTGAAGTGAAAGGAAAAAATAATTATGTATACAGATTAAGGAAAAGTCTTTATGGGTTAAAACAGGCTCCTAAATAGTGCTATAAGAAGTTAAAGTCAATTATACGGAAGCAAGGTTAGTAGAAAATGACCTCTGATTATTAAGTGTTTATTTAAAAAAAATTTGATAATAATTTTATCATTTTTTTAATTTATATTAATGATATTTTGATTATTAGCAAGAATGTTGTAAAAATTACTAAATTTAAGAAATAATTAAGTAAGTCTTTAACCATGAAAGGTTTGGGTCTGGTAAAATATATTTTAGGCATGATAATTATTTAAGATAGAGGTGTAAGAAAGCTTTATTTATCATAAAAGAAGTACTTCAAAAAGGTATTTTAAAGGTTTAGTTTAAAAAATGCCAAAACTATTTCAAGGCCTCTTACTACTCACTTTAAATTGAGTACCTAGCAATGTCGAACTACTACTAAAGAATAACAAGATATAGAAAGAATTTCTTATGCCTTAGTAGCTAAAAGTTTAATATATGCCATGGTATATACTAGACTTGACATTGCTCATGTCGTTAGTATAATAAGTTGCTCATGTTGTTAGTAAAATAAGTCATTTTTTCTTAAATTTAGGTAAAGAGCATTGGAATGCTATAAAATATATTATAAGATATCTTTGAGATACAACTAATTTAAGCTTATGTTTTGGAGATAAAAAACCCTTACTAATTGCTTTTGCTGATGAAAACCTAGCTAGAAATATTGATTCTTATAAGTCTACTTTTAGTTATTTGATTAAATTTGCAAGGGGAGCTATAACATAGTAATCCAGCTTACAAAAATATGTTATTCTTTCAACAACAAAGGCAAAATTTATTGTAGCAACTGAAGTGTGTAAAAAATTATTGTGGATGAAAAATTTTTTTCAAGAACTTGGATTTAGGCAAGACTATTATATCTTATTTTGTGATAATTAGAGTGCAATATACCTTGGTAAAAATTCTACTTTCCAATAAGGTTAAAACATATTGATGTTTGTTATCAGTGGATATATGATATTTTGAGTAATAAGTTATTGGAACTTAAAAAAGTTCATATAGATGATAATAATATTAATATGTTGACTAAACTTTTACCAAGAAAAAAGTTTGAAAGATGTTATTCAATAGCCAAAATGGCAATATTCCCTACTAGTTAAAGGGGAGAGATCTATTAGTGGTGGATTCCTCCTAAGTGAACCCATAATATTCTTTATATTTATCATTTTGTATAAAGATAACAAAATGTGTAAAGCAAGTTTTGAATTATACCTATTACTTAAGCTTGTTGTGTGAAAAAACCACAATATTTTGTTTTATCTAGGTTTTATACAAAGTTATATATATATGGTGAATAAGTTTTGTATGTAGGTGGTGTGCAATTGAATAAAAGAGGAAACCCTCGATTGGCATGCAAAAATGGTTAAAAAATTAAAAATAAAGAGATGTCTCGATTAGCATGTGAAAAAAATGGTATTTTTGCCTTGTAAAGTTAAACACCAAGCAGAAGCAGCTTTTATATTTTTAGTGTAGGAAGAGGGACAAATTTTTATCAAATTATGCTTGAATATTTATCACTATATTTACTTAGATTCATATCAAATTTAGGTATTGATTTTTCTTCTTCTCTGCTAACTAGTTTTATAATAATTGATGATAATTATTGTGTTAATTTGGTTAAGAATTCTACACGTTTTTTTATGAAGGGTTTTATACTGGTTATTTTATAAAATTTCTAAGAAAATATTATATCTATTATTTTATTAATTAATTTTTTTATTGGACTTGGTTTCGTGGTTTTTGCTCTCATATTGAGGGGTTTTCTATATTAAAAGTTATTAATTTCTTGATTTATTTTTCTTACATTATTTTTTAGTAATATATTTTATTATGTATGTAAGAAAAGTCAATTTGAGTGAATTATTTAATTTTTCACTGCATGTTACTCTGATCCTAGTAATTTTTTTCCTAACAATTTAATAACTAATTTTATTGAACTCTTATACAATTAAGTAAATTATTAGCTATTAGTTAGTTTATTAGTTACTAACTAGTTTATCAATTGTTTATATGAAAGAGAGTCAAAATCTTATTATCATTTGAATTTGTATTGCTTATTTGAAGAATATTTTATTTATTTGTGATATAATTCTATCTCCAATGTGTTTGATTGTAATTTAAATTGTTAAAAAGAAGTCACATGTGATTTATACTATTAACATTTTGCTCACATGTGCTTATTTTTTTTGTTAAAATGCAATAGAATTTAACATATACATTTAATAATTCCTCTTTTCCTTTTGTTAAACTAAAATGTATTTTTAAAAATTTGATTCTTTTTATTACTTTCTCTATTTCTTTCCTAGTCTTAAACTTTAGCATTTTAATATTACAAGAGTAAATTAAGAATGAATGGTGGAATTGGGGATAAATTAAAATAAAATTATGAGTTGTATTCTAATGTAAGAAGGCAAATCTATAGTAAATCTCTTTTCTTATGCAATCTCTTATCTTCTCTTTCTTTATATTTCTTTATTTTCATATTTCTTAATTAAATATCATAATAAGTAGTATCATGACCATTTTCCATCATTTTTTTTCACTTTCAATATGGCTTATGTAAGTATTCCCACTATAATGCAGTATGAGTTGACATATCATCAGAGATGTCATGGCCTAAATCATAGGCATATGATTGGTGTAGGAAACCACTGATAAATGCATAAATGCACCTAAATTCTATGTGTTTCATCACTCATTTATTTAGTATTTTGTGCAAATTGATTGAAAAGGATACTTAGATACTCTATATTTTGTTTTCAGGTCTTGAAATGACACATATGAGCATTAGAAAAGGATCCGGAAGCAAAACCATTCAAATTATGAAGAATTAAAGCAAATTTGTTCACTTGACAAAGAACACGAGGTATGGGAATCCCGTGTTTAGGGCCGTGTTTCCTTCTGTATTGCTTCGAGGCTTCACTGGGCTGCTCAAAGAAGAACACGGGGTTAAACATGAGCAGTGTCATACCCCATGTATCTTATTGCCATTCGCTTTTGAGGTAAACACGGGGAGTGTCACATCCCGTGTAACATGTTGATCAGTCTTCGTTGAAGAACACGGGGTAAAACATGGGCTGTGTTCTAGCCCGTGTATATTACTGCTTGACACTTCGGAAAAGAACACGAGGTGTGTCGCACAACGTGTTTCGTGCTGCTCAACTTTCGCTGAGAAACACGGGATAAAACACGGGCCATGTTGACCCCTGTGTACATCACCAATATAAGTTTTGTGCAAAATTTTGAAAAGAGAGGAGGAGAAACTGAGAATTAACAAGGAGAGCTGCTGGGAGAAACCCTAGGGGGGACCTAAACTCACCAAGGGCATCTTCTAATGTGGATTCAAGCAAGGAATTGAAGAATCAAGCAAGGAATTTGTAGATCTTCATGAATTGTTTAACTTCCCTATCTGTTTTCTAGTTTTCTTCTGATTCTATAATGTTTTCACACTAAACCCTTGTGCTCAGCTTGGGTGAACTTGTTCATGGAGTTATGGAATTGAATTTTATATAATCTAGCTTGATTTACTGTTAATTTATGATTTGATTATGCTGTTTTGACTGGAACAAGCCAATATATCCGGAATATTGAATTTGTGTTATGGATTAATTGATTCTAGGTTGAAATGACCAATTGATTAATTGGATCTTGCATGATCATTGGGAATATCAATTAGACTTAGGAATTAAGCTAATTGGATTCTTTTGCACAGGATGAAATGTCCAAGAATGGATTCTAAGCAAAGTTAATGCAACCTAGATGAGTGATTACTAGAGTAATTCTGGGTACTTAATCTCTTGGTTAGTAGCTAGTAGCCTTGCAATGAGGTATAACTTAATTTTGGTAATCCAGCAATCTTAATTAACAGTAAACCAAGTTAGAGAATTATATTCATTCCATAATGAAATGTACAAGGGATCTTTAAGCTGAGTACGCTTTTATTACATTGAATCAAACCTTATTTTTTATAGCTAAGCTCTGTTTTACATTTCACTCTTGATTCTCAAAATCAATTGATCCGCCTAGATAATTTTACTTGAGATTTAGTTAGTACTCAACCTACAATCCCTATGGGGAACGATAATCTTTTATACTATAACTCGACTTAACCTGTGCACTTGCGGGATAGCGGTCACCACTAACAAGTGACTTCCCATAAGCTTTACATGCGAAACATGTAGACTTCAACTAAATGAAATGACATTATATCCATGTAAACAACTCTCATTACACAAATTGCAGCTATCATTAATTTAAAAAGCAAAAATGGATAAAGTTTCCTTTATTTAGGTATTTCTTGAAGGTTACACACCCTAAAGTTTTAAAAACCTATAACTTAAATAAACAAGATACCAAAGAACACACATAAAAGCAAATAAACTTGATACACTAACCACATAGACACAAATGTACTCAAATTCTACTTCAACTGTTGAATTCTTTGATAATGCCGTCTTTGATCTCCATAAAGGTAACATGGTTCTATTGGATCAACTTCAACTTGAAGAATATTAGAAATGAAAAGAGTGAGTTATGAAAACTCAATGAGCATATACCAATTGAAATCCATGATTGAAGACAAATAAGAATCAATAAATACTAATTAGGCACAAGGGTAAATGGAAAAACAAGCAACTAACCTAATTCTTGCATTCCTTAAATTATGATGTCAAAATTTCTTGTTTTTGTCAATTCACTTACTCATATCTTAAAAATTCCATTTTCCTAATAATCTCAATACCTTAGGTATATAGTTATATGAACACAATCACATCATCATATAAACTCATTTAAGCTACATTCATCAAACATAAGCTATAAAGACATATAAAATAAAAAGTAAATAAATCTCTTTATACCTCCCAATCAACATTATCCCTCTAGGGTCAATCTTATCCCTCATAATTAGTTATTTAGAATTAAATATCTAGTTTCATATCATCTCCCTTATGACATTTCTCATTTTATTACCATTCATGACATAATTCACAATACAAGTAATTTATTAGATTACAAACTCTTCTCATCACATTGACAATCAAATTTCAATATCAAAGTAACCAATTCATCACAACATAACACTATATTCATCACTATAGATCATTCCCAATCAACTAATGAGAGGAAACAATACTACCATGCCTTCTTTGCATGGCCACATATATCCACTCAATAACAAGGATCCAAATTATATAAATAAAGTATATATATGTATCACAAGCTAAGTAATATCAATGGTGTACCATTGTTGCATGGCCTTTAAAACTATTCAATGATTTACAATCTATATTTCTACCTCCAAGGTGCATAACAACCTAATTAAGCCATCACGTTAACAAGGTACTTTTATATCCATATAAAGAAATTATATGCTCCTAACCTTTTTATGAATATAGTTATATGATTATATTTATATGCATATATATTAATTATGTATAGTAATTTATATTTATTCACACATACTTTTCCATGAAAATATGAAATTTAGGAATAATAAATTTTAATTAAAATGTACACTTTATACATACACACACACAAACACTCTTTTTGTATATAGATCACCAAATTTACAACAACATTGCTATATCTTCTTTACATGGCCTCAAGAATATGTTTTGCAATAATTTAAAGGAAATATATGTCCCTAATATATATACATATATATATAGAGTATGCCAACTAACCACCAAGACATACATAACATCAATAGATGATTATAGCTAAAATGTTTTATTCATAAGCATATCAAAGTTTATAAACAATTATATATACAATCATAAATTTTTGGGTGACTAGTTATATGAAGATATAGGATTTAAAAATACTAGATTTAAGTAGAATATATACTTACCTTAATACATTATGTTACTTCATGAATTTCCAAAGCTCTAATATCTACAAACTTTATAAATTATCCATTAATCTTTGAGAAGAAATTAGGAAGTAACACAGAATGATTATTCCTTTCCTACTACCCCTATCTAGGTTCTAAATAATTCACTCTAACATTTTAAACCATAAATTTCATTATTTTTCAAAGATTATTTCAAAAATATTAGAAAACTAGCTTTAAAGTTGGAGTTCTTAGATTAAGGGCCAAACATAAAAAAAAATATAAGAGTTTTATGCTTTAGATGGGTTTATTTCATCCTAAGAAAGCTATCCTTAACTCAGTAGTGATCAAAAAGTGGTGGAATATTAGAAAATGAGGAGGGTTAAAGTGTCCTATTCATGGTTGTTTTTAGTCACAATTTGTAACATCCATAAATGCCCATGAGTTGCTACTGGAAAAGGAAAGCACACTAGGAATAGGTGGGGCATGGCATTGGCATAATAAGTGGTAATGGTTTGATGGCTTAAGAGAAAAAAAGGAGAGAGATAGAGTGAGAGGGAGAAAGAAAAAGGAGGCATAGGTTTTTCTAAGGTGTGTTAGAAGTATAATAAGCTCATTCCACTTAAATCTTAACCATCCATCACAATAAAGTCAAGATAGGAGTGTGGAGAAAATGTTTCGGTGGGACAGGGAGTACATTATCCATAAATGTAAAAGAATTATAACTATTCCTTTTTCATACAAATCCTATTCTTTTTAAATCATAGCTAGAAAATTCTAATTTTTTTATCATTTTCATTTCCTTCTTCTTTTCTAATAAGTGCCTCAAATTATATAAGTTATAAATAAAATTGTTTTCTAAAGCCAGTACAATTTTATAAACTTTGCACATCCAAATTCTATATATTTCTAGTTGGTGAAAGAAATATCATGCAAACCATTCAAAAGAAATTTTGGATAAAACATTATTTAAATGAAATTACAATAATATTATTCAATAGAAATTTAAATATCCATATTTTAACATGATGTAAAATGAATAGGAACTTGTAAATTAAATATTCAAATATGCATTTCATTTTCAAAAATAAATTTGAACATAACTAGATGAATTAAATTATGCACTTTAAAATTCTAAAATTCATAAAATTTATTGGGAATAAATTTTTAGATATTACAATAAGAAGCTTAATCAAACTAGATCTAAGTTTAATGTAGGACTAACTCAATTGAATGAAAATATTGTTGGCTTTGACAATCACATTTCTAACTCAATTAGACCTTAATTGAAGAACATATAGCAAATTCTAGGTAGTTTAAGCTTAAAAAGGGGTTCTACTATGTTATGACCCAATTTTAAGGTCTCATAATTGATATAAAGATATCTAATTAGTATAGTTTCACTAACTAAATATCTTCACAAGCCTTGACACTCTACGATTTTCTTACTATTTCTACTATTAAACATATAGTAGAAAAATACTTATAGTTATATAAGTATTGATATAGAGAAACATATATACAAGTTTAAAAAGTATACAAAATATGTTAATATTATTATATACATAACGTAACATAACATTATGAGAAAGAGTACTTTTTTGCTAAATAAACTAAACTATCCTATACTATTCTTTTAACGCACCTTCACAGAGTGAGGAAAGGATTCAACACATATGTCAATTTGCCTCATTGAGACCATGATTAGTATGTATAAAAGAAATAACACAAACGAGTATAAGTAATAAAATTACTTAGTGAATGGCTACTTCCTTCTTTTCTTTTAAAAGGTTTTTGCCATAATAGTTTATATATATAGATATATGTGTGTCGATACACTTAAATATTTATTATATAATAAATTCTTAATAATACTTTCTTTAAAATAATATTTATTCAAATTATTAAGTTAAATGGCTACAATTGGTACTTAGGTTTTCCTCTTGTAACTTCAATCCCATCTTATATCCTTCCTCTCCCTTATAATTTTAGTCCCGCCTTATACCCGTCCTCCCTTTTATAACTATAGTCCCGCCTTATATCCGTCCTCCCCTTTATAACTATAGTCCCGCCTTATACCCCACTCCTACAAATAAGCCATGTGAAGAATACATATTTTCTATACATAACAAATAAGTATCAATCCATCATAGGCATTAACCATGTTAGGACACTATAGTCATCAACCACATATTCCATTATCACATATTATAGGTATACTTAAAATATCAACTTAGCTATAAGTGTTTTATTAATTATTTTAATAACAAATATAACATATGATTATTTCAAAACTAAAATCTATTTAGATAACGAGTGTATGATATCAATTCAAAACATACTTCATTAATCCAAAAGCCTTATTAGAGCATGAGGGGTATTCATAAGTAAACCCCTTTTCACAACTTAAACTCACTCTAACTTTTACCAAAAAATTATCTAAGACCATTGAAATCTTATTAACCTATTATGAATCCTTAAAGGTCAATTTTTTTATTCCATTATAGTTCTCCAGTACTATTCACACATAAGTGAAAGCACATTCTCAAAATAGGGCCAGCATGGAGTGTCATATGATGGAAAGGCCTTTTTAATATTTAAATCACTTCCATAAATTATAAAATTGTAATATAGAATCTATAACATGTTAAATAATGAATAAATTAATTGTTGTACAATTAATTTCATGATTTTACCATGCACCAAAAGCATGAACTTAAAGTTATGATATTTGGACAACATTAGAGCTGTCATAACAAATTTATCATTTGACTAACCAAATTAACTCTAATTGCCACCAAATTTTGATACAAAATTTTTAAAATCCTACTTGAAAGGTTTGTAATTTTTATTAATCATTTGATAGTTCTAAAATCCCCAAACTTGAGATTAAATAGACAAGGTCTAGAATCAGGACTGCACTGGAGTATTTGAAATAGAAAATTTTTTTGTATAACCAGATAAACTTTAAATATTACCAAATTTTTTGCTGAATTTTCTAACATGTGAAATGGTAAGTGCACAAATTTTCATAATTTTTCCCCATCATTTGGTTGCTCAAATATCCTAAGAATAGAAGCAAAACTTACTAGCATTCTATTATAACTTTATTCCTCCTAAGCTTATAAATACTCACTTTTCACATTCCTACAATTTTGCAAAAATTTCCAAAATTTTCCTCATATTTCTTAACATCATTTATGATATTAAAACATAGAAACTTGTAGTCAAAACAAATCCCAAACGTGAATTCAAAAGGCCAAACAAAATCATGTTGATAACTCCCTTAATAGAATTCTATTTCTAGCTTTCCTATAAGTATCTTACAATCTATTTTGGTAAAATTTCTTCCACTAATTTTATCAATCCAATAATATCCTAGAATCATTAAAAACATTTAAAAATGGAAAAAATCAGAACCATGTCTTCATAAACATGGCCACACATAAAATCATAACAATATCATCATAAATCCCCATTTTCATCACTTTCCTTAGGAAAACTCTAAAGAAAAGAGGTAGTTGCCACTGACCTTAAATTTTTAAAATTTTTAATATACTTACTACTCACTAAGGGTAGCTAAACCCAACCAAAATAATAAACACTATTTTATAGAATTTAAAGAAGAATTTCCTATGAAAACATGAAGAAATAAAGAAGAAAGCATATTTACTTTAAGGTTTTTGTGGGGTAAGGTCTTGGAAAATTTTTCTGCAAGAAAATTGAATGAAAAACCCTTGCAAGGAGGTTGAAAAACCCATGGTTTTTCCATAGAAGAAAATCAAAAAAATATGCCAATTTTGGACCCTAAAAGCTTTATTTATATAAATCATTAAATTGATCTCATTGGTTACTTGTTTTCTTCTTTTTTTTCCTCTTATTTATTTTATAAAATTGGATGATGAATTGAACATGAAGAGGCATGGTTTCCTTGGATGAAATATGAGATTTTTATCAGATTTTTTATGGATAAAATAGTTCTAAAAACATCTAGAGAAATCTTTCACAAAAATGCCCCTAGTTTTTCCTTTTCTTCTATTTTGCTCCTTGACTCCTTTTAGAAGTTTAGACCCATGTTTTTAGGCCCTAATAAATCAGATTTGGGTCTCTAAAGATTAGGCTCAACTATTCCAATGCCAATAAAAATTAACTACCTTAAAAGATAAAAAGAGTTTATTACAAATTGACCCTAAATTCTTACTTTCCTTACATTTTTACCCTAAATTTTTAGATATTTTTGGACCTTTTTTTCTTGAACTTCTATACACATTTTGGGCTCACAAATTTTGATTTAGGTTAGCCCAAGGGTTTTTGAATTAATTTAGGTCAGCCCAAGGGTTTTTAAATTAACTCATTTAAATTTTTAGGTCGAATTTCTCACTTTTCAACTTATCGGTCGATAAATTTTCAACAAATTCCTATATGAATTTTCTTAAACCTATTATTGGATTTTTTAACTTTATTTTTACCTATTTTTATGCCTAATAAAATTTTCATAAAAGTTTTAGTTAGGCTCACGTTCAAATTACCCTTACAATTATCTCAAATTCATTGAATTTTCCTATTAAGTTTGTAATTAAGGGGATTTTCTAGAAAAATTTCTATTTGAAATTTCTTGTTCTATTTTGAGATATTACATACTAATGCTGATTTGGAGACCTTCAATCATAATTAAGTTGGCAATCAAATAGATTCTTAGAACTTTGGAAGAACTTCCAAGATTTAGCTATCCAAGATTTGATGCTTATGGATTTGAGAGTTGGCTTTGTAAATTAAAGTATTGGCTTTGTAAATTAAAGTAGTTCTTTGAAGTTGAATAAACTTTTAATCAATATAAAGTTCAAAATGTGATGTTGAGTTTGGATACCATTAGCATTATATACAAAAGTGTTATGAATTAGCTTAATGGCTTGTTTATATTATAGAGATACAAAGTTAATTTACGAATTATGAATATGCTAATCAAATTGTTAATTTAGTTACTTTAAAGCATATTAGAACTATAGAATAATTTTACAAGAATTTTGAATCTGCACTTAACCTTCTTCATCTTTCAAATGAATATGCATTTAGTATATTTCTCATTAACCTAAAAGAAAACATTCCTCAACAAGTTTGGTTATTACATTCTACCACCCTTTTCCATTCTTTTATTATAGTAATTATTGCCTAATAAATTATGTGGAATACTAAATAAAAAGACCAATAGAGATAAGATCCTCATTAACCACCTTTAGCAGGTACTCTTTAAGAAGCAATGAACTACCTTAAATCTCTCTACATCATACACCTTTAAATAGATGGCTGAATAGATAAGGTTAATAAGTGCCTAAAATCTTATCTTAGGTGCATGGTTAGTGAAAAAACCTAAGAAATAGGAATAATGTTTTGTATTGGTAGAATGATGATATAATGCCTTATCCATACCTTAATTAATTGTGTTCTTTATGAGGTTGTGCATGGCCAACCTTCGCTAGTTCATATGCCTTATCTCTCTGGTGTTTTAGTAATAAAAAGTGTGAATAGGAAGTTATGGGTTTAAAAAGTAACAATCAAATTTTGTAAGTTTTATCTTAACAAAGCTTAAGACAAAATAAGACACTATGATAACAAAAGCAAGGTGTAGGAAGGGAATTTTCAACATAAGATTAGATGTTACTTAAGTTATAGCCATATAGGTAGTGCCTTAAGCTAACAATTAAATACATTAGGTTTGAGAGGTTGCTTACACCTTTCCATTACTTAAAAGATCAAGGATCCACCCCATATCCCGAGTTCTCTAACCTAGAAAGTATGCACGCAAGGCCTAATATGGAAATGATTGCACTTATAGATGAGGAATGGGAATTCCAAGTGTTTTAACTTAAAAAGTATTTTAGCAAGCCCTAATGTAAGAATAATTGCCACTTATAGATGAAGAAGGGGTTATAGCTAAGGAACTGCTTGTTATTACTGATAGCAGGATGGTTAATAATACGAATTGAGTAATGATAAGAGAACAGGTCCAAGACATTACTTAGGAAATTCTATATGAGGTGTTAGAGAAAAAAATCCTTTTTTTATTAAGAAGTTTGAGATTGCATCAGATGCAAATGTAATAGAAAATTTAAAAATTTAACTAATTTAAATTTCCTTTCCAATGACTACTTATGCAATTAATTTGATTCAATAATACATAATTAAGGAAATAATCTTAAATCTCTCTTAGTTATATATGTTCTAGAACTTCAATTGAAAGAAGCAAGTGTGTCTCCTTTGAGGTTAATCCACACAATCAACTTTTATTCTATCATGTCTTTGTTCTAACATTGGTGAATGTTTATTATAGAAAGAAAAGGAGAACAAAAGGTAATATTTTATGATCAACTTACCATATGAGCATATAAGTATTAATGGCTAATGATTATAACTCTTGTATACGTTATTATTAGGGTTCTCTATAACTCTTGTATATCTCTTTTTATAGTTATCTCATAACTTGCCTTCCAAGTAGGTTCTTACTAGAATGTTAATAATATTTTTAGGAATTCTAGTTAAAATAAATAGCATCTTAAATATTATCCAATAAATAAATAATTTATTTATTA
Organism: Sindora glabra; assembly: GCA_020226215.1. Lineage (NCBI taxonomy): Eukaryota > Viridiplantae > Streptophyta > Magnoliopsida > Fabales > Fabaceae > Sindora > Sindora glabra. Next base: position 54,438,020 of record CM035225.1, on the reverse strand, counting down.
CTAGAAATCCTAATCAATTTTTATTTAGTAGATTAGGAATTTTCTATAACATTGCTTAATGAAACAAATAACTAAATAAATGTCACAACCCACCTATGGTTGTAATTGGCATGAAATTATTAAGCATAACTCCATTAACCTATACTAAGATTAAAACTAATGGAGATAATGTGTTAGAATATAGCAATTTCATTTCATTTAATTCAAAATACCTTAACATATAAGAGCCCTACTCCAAAAAAAGAAGTTAGGCTAACTTATATATCTTTAAAACATAAGGAATAAATTATCTTAACTAAGCTCTATGATAATCGTTCATGTGTGCCTTATGTCATTACACTTAAAGTACTATCACTATAACTATGGCCCTAACTAGCAAATTTAGAAATTTCCTTAAAATTACAAAATGATTTACAAATTAAATGTTGTTTGGCCTATAAAATGATAGGAAATCCTTAGGAGAGCAATCTTCTGTATTGTGATGAAGGTGGTAGTCATGCATCAACCTAGGTATCTAAAAAATAAACCTAAAAAACAGTTTGAGAGCTTAGTAAGTTAACATTTTACTTAAACAATTAAATTCATAAAATGATGATTAGATGATAACATAAATTTCATAATAGAATAAGTAATCTCCTTTGTTGATTTTCTAGGGAATAAACAAGTGAATTACATTGTCATGACTCAACTTGATCATGATCGGCATGGATCCTAACACTTAGTTCCCATAAGCCTTAATAATTTTCACTCATTTTATTCAACAAGAGTTTCCAAATTCTAGAAGACTCAAAAATTTATTTTAAAGTTTTTATAAAAAAATGGATAGAGTCTCTCCTATTTTTGGACACTTCTCAAGGGCCATATGCCCTAAAATAGAAAACTATTATATTCTCAAATACAACACAGAATAATACAGTTTCAATTTTATACACATATAACAATTTAACACCATATGAATCAACACATCTCTATTTCAATACTGATTCTAATCCTAAATGAAACCCCATTGTCAAATCCTTTTATCAAACCCCATTGTCAAATACTGATTCTAATCCCAAATATGACACAGAATAATACAGTTTCAATCTTATACACATACAACAATTTAACACCATATGAATTAACACATCTCTATTTCAATATTGATTCTAATCTCAAATGAAACCCCATTGTCCAATCCTTTTATCAACCACTCTTTGGTTTTCCATGCATAAGTCATAGCTCAAATAGCTTTATTAACTTAAAAATAGTGAAAATGAATAAAGTGAATTGTGAGAACTCAATGAGCATATATCTACCTTTATAAATTATTTATTTGAATATGTTCCATCTAAAAATTTGACAAGAAAGATAAATGTAACTCAAACTTCTTTAATGTGCAATATTGAACGTTAGATGAGATTTTCACCTATGTATGATATAAATTCATACTTCTCATTATAAATCATAATAATTTTAATTGCCAATAGCACATATCTCATGATTGTATCACACACTATCCATTTTGAGTAAACATCACAATATCAAATCACCATTTAAGCTTAAACACTAATAAATCATCTCAATCACACCAACTATAATGCTTAATTACAAACACTTTCCATTATCACTTCATATCACACATCCAATTATAGTAAATATATAGATAGCCAATTTTTTATTTATAAATTAATACTATATTTTTCTTAATTGTTCATTGGGAATTTCCCATTCAACTCTTAGATTAATCTTATATCTTTTACAACTATTTGCCAAAAATTTACCATTCAGCTTCCACTTCATAACTCTATCTTCATTCATAATTTTCAATGTCATTACTCTAACATAACTCACGATTTCCCATGCCATACATGATAAAATTCATAGATAACATACATATGAGAGTTCAACTTTTACATCATAATTGTTCATAACATTTTAATGCAAAGTTATAATTTCATCATTAGACAATACTAAGCACATATTGGTGTATGCATGAATATATAACAATGTCATTATGTTCTCTTATACGACCATACCATATAGATATCATTTTAGTCAAACACTATCTATTAATAGTTAGAAACATCACTATCATGCTTCCACTTCACACTCTAATCTAACAATATTCCCTCAATATGCCATGGAATTGAGTTTACGCATAAGTATAGATATATATATATATATATATATATATATATATATATATATATATATATATATATATATATAATTGGTACTAATAATAAAAAAATATAATTTATAATATTTAAATAATTATTTATTTAGATAAAAGTTTGGTGGTGAGATATATACTCACTTAGTGATCCACATCCACTTCAAGAACATCTAATTATTTCATTTTCATCATCCACTTACTTCATGAAATTCCAAGACATCCACAAATATCTTTCATTTTCTTTCTACTCATAATTTATAAGAATAAGTTATAGATAAATAAGCCTCCCATATTTTTCTTCTAGAGTTATCTCAATTTTCAATCCATATAATCATATACCAATATTGTAAATCATTATCTTTTTTATATTTTATAATGCTAACTCATAGTAATAAAATATGTCATTTCATCAAGATTTTTGAATTATATTCATATTAGAAGATTCATTAAGATTTAATGATCTTAGAAGACTCCAAGTCATCTATACTATTATTTAATATATCTTTAGCTCCAATATAAGAAAATTAATAATTTACATTTCACATAATCAGAGTTTGCTTAAATCATGAATAATTTATTCAAAATGTTAGAATATTATATCTCACACACACCTTGACCAATAGCCTTTTACTTTTTTACAATATATAGTTAGAATACTAGAATAAAATAGCAAACACCAAGTTAACTACATAGAATAACTTACTTGTTGAAATTGATGATGACACACATATATTATCATTTTACTAATTGGATCTCATTATTTGGAGTTGAAAGAAAACATATGTGACTATAATGGTTTCAATATTGATTTCAATGTGAAAGTAACTCAATGTTAGGCTTTTAGCTTCAATCTTACAAATCCTTAAGGTTTTGGACTCATATCATGAACAAAATTGTATAGAAAAGAATACTTCAAATAAACAACAAATACATCAAATACCATGATGAATATCTGGACATTAATGAATTCTTCTTATTTGGTTTTTGTATCTTAAATATCTTAAAAAATGGATTTTTTGATTTAAACCCATAACAATAAAAATATTGAAAATTTATGATGTAAATATACTCACATATATCTATGTCGCTGAGCTGGAGCTCATCGATAGTAAAATTTTACTGAAATGCTGGCAATATGAAAAGGCCAAAGACCGTTGCCATCATTATCTAGCTGGTCTTATTTTGTAGATCCTCCTTACCAGTCGCTGTTACTTGCCGAAAATAGATGAAGAACATTAGAGATTGCATTAGAAGTTCATTGAAACGCCCTTCGCTACAAGTTGCTAACTCGAGCTGATGTGTAGAATACTTAACATACAGTTGCTTCAATATAACTTTCGCTTACCACCACTGGCGACTTTGAGGTAGAAATAAAGGAAAGCTAGTGATGTCACATGGCTAGCTGAAGAAGAGAAGTGAAATGATGAGATAGGAAGAAGAAGGCAGTGGAGAGAAAAAGGAAAAAGGAAGAGAACCTAAAAATAAGAGAGAGAGGAAATTTTAGAAAAAATGAGAAAAAGCAAGACAATAGCTAGAAAATTAAAAAATGAAAAGAAAAGGCATGGAAATTGAGAAAGAGGGAGAAAGCTATTCGAAAAGTTAAAAATAAAAGGAAGGATTGTGAGTTTTGCTATTATACTTCTCACCCTATTGTAAACTCATTTCTCCAATTAAATCTCAGCCTTACATTTTAAATTCAAAATCATCCTAACTATTCATGTATTTTAAAACCCTATTTTCATGAGACTAATTTTATTTAAAATCTCATCTTAGTTATTTTCAACTTTTCCCATTATATTTTTAAAATTTTGAAAGTCTTAAAATAATTATTTCAAACTTCCATAACTCTAAAAAAAATTTAAATACAAATAATTTATTTCATAAATGCTTGCACCTATTTTTTATTTGCAAGAAATTCCTTATAGAAATAAAAATTATTTTACTTTATTCTTAAATTGATAATGATTATATAAAATAAATAAAAATATTTATTCATGAGTAATAAAACTTATAAAATTTTAATTATTAAATCAGAGTATTAAATATTCAGGAGCATTAAAATTTATGATAATTTAAATATTACTTCAGGATGTTAAATTTTATTTTAGGATATTACATACATGCACAACATGATAATGTAGTATGGGTTATATATTGAACCTTGTACTAACTTGCCATAAAAATTTTGTATAGTGCATACCAATAATCGTAAATATATAAGGTTACTTAAATAAATAATCCTCTGTGTAACTCTTGGTCATTTTTATCCCATTGTAAGCCTAACTTTGTCCTTTTAGGGTTTGCCTTATCTCTTCATAAATAAGTTCCTAGTTTGTTACATAAATCTTAACATAAACAAAATTTTACCTCTTGTCATCATTGCGTAATTATGGCATGCACACAAGCAAAACATAACAATTTATAATCCAAAATGTGGAACCAAGTTAATTCACTACTATTTGATACATAATATCATTATTTACTATCATATAACAATATAGGGTATTATGTCATTAAGATCCTTAAAACTTGTAAAATTTTAAAGAAACATCAAGTGAATCAATTTATACCTTACAGATAGTATTTATTAAGGTTGGATTGATTCTTAGCATCTAGAACGCATCCTATAAGTTCTACATGAATTGATTTAGGCCATATATAAACAACTTCCAAGCCTAATGAATCAGTTCACTTATGAAATCTTATAGATTTTTTTGTAAAAATTATTGTTCACCCATATCTTTTTGTCGTAAAATTTTACCTATAACATTAAATTACTTAACAAAGTCATCAAAACTCATGAGAATCATGTAGAACTACTTAAATTCATTGTAAAATTTTCCATTTTAAAGCAAAAAAAAATCAAACTAAATTTCTCTAAAAATCCTATAGCTAATATAGGAGAAATCTCATAAGATGAAGTAATTGTTTAAATAAAATGTTACTCACTTGTTAAAGGAAGAGTGATTGTGATAGATATCATGTTAGATCAAGTTGCCACACTTTAAGAGAAAGAACTTTTCAAGTTAGGGCATCATTACACTAAACTCCATTATTTTCTTCTCTCAACTAAACCAACAATAATTTGCTAATAACTTTAAGAGGATTCAATAATGGAAATCCATAAAAGTAGAAAAGGTTAGGGATTTCTTACCTTGGTAGATTTGTTGATGAAAGGAAGATGGAAGTTGAAAAGGTTGGATGGAGATGAAGATAGGGATTGGGAGTAATAAGGGAAGAAGGAGTTAGTTGTAGCAAATAAATGATGATGTGGCATGGGCTTTGGGTATAATGAATGGTAATAAAGGTTAAATGGGAATTTCACATAAAAAATCCTCTAATTCTTTTATTTAAATTTATCTAGTGTATAAAACATAACATAGATCTAATAAATCATTAATACGTTTCCTTTATGCAAGTATAACATAGTTTTGTTTATTTTTAAATTAAAATTTCTTAATTAAAACCTTACTTGATAGTTTATTAATTCCTAATATTATGAGCTCTAACAACAAATAAACTCTTTATTTATTATTTGTTTGTATTCTCTTATTAACTATTTTATAGTTAAATTATCAATTATCTTGTAATTGAATTATTCTCTTTAAATAAATAAATGTGGATACATCCAATTTTATGTGTGTGATCTCTTAGGTTTATCATGGAACTAGTAATAAGCTATAATTAAATTAAATCATTTTAATTTAATATTTGGAAGTAATCTTGTTAATTCTGAATCTTAAAATTCATGATTAACATCTAGCAACATGTCATGAACTAATTAATGTAAATTATAAATATGAGCCTTTTCAATTGCAGTTACCATACAATCCTTTTATCATACAATGTCCCTATTGAACTTAAGGTGTGGTATTTTAGTCAAAACCCTAGTTATTCAACTCTTATGTATCTAATTCAGAATTCATGACTTACTATATGAAACCTAGAAAACTCTTTTTCTAATTTCACCCCACTATAGCCAAGGATTTCTAAGTTATAATTTGTAAGATAATATAGAACTTACTCTTCTCTTTATTAGAAATAATAAATTTCTTGTTGATATTCATAAATCTTCATATATGATGAAATTATGCCTAATAAATATGCATCAGATGACTTCTAAGAACTAAGATTATATTAAAGTATAATATATCATATATACAACTACCATGATGTCTTAAGTCAAAGGATTAAGCTTGAATCATTGTAACATAAGAATTCCAATTTAACTTATCCATATAGGAATTATTAAATGGGTCAACTTAGTGAACTTATTCATCTAATGAGAACCTATATATATACACTAGTATCATCATACCAATGTCTATAAAATAAGACATCCTTTCACTTGAGCATGCAATATAAGTACTAGTCCATCCAAGTCATTAGTATCTATTAGAGGAGATTCTTATGGGTTTTTTAATTAGGAAATGTAAGTAAAATAATAAAGTATGGGAAATGGTTATAAAGGTTAGAGAAATAAGTACTTTATAATCCAATTATGAAAGGGATAAAAGGGTTATGCTTCTTTAACTCAATAAACCTCTAAATCATCTTTAGAGTTAGTGGGGAAATGGTTAACTAGGTTGAAAAACTTAAAAGTTTCTAGAGAAACTTTTGTACCAATGGCGCTTATAGTGTATGCTATTCCTTATTAGTCTATTTTCTTTCTCTAATTTATTTTCTTTCCTTCTCATCTTTTCTTTTTTTTTTATTTCTCTTGTTCTTGTCTCACTTGTCTTGCCTCTTAAGACTTAGTAGGTGTTTATAGGTGGTCAAATGGCTAATGTGGATACAAGCTAGAGGAATAATGATTTTGGTATAAAAGGTTAGACTAGTAAGGAATTTCAAGGAAAAAAAATATAATGTAGTATAGTGGTAGTGGGTATCCTTAATGATAGTAGTGGTAGTGACATGCAAAAATAGTGGAGTGATAGCAATGGTTTTGCTATAGGATAATTGGATGGTACCCTAAATGATAACTAAGTAAGTACTAAGATTAAGACTAATTTAGTGGTTTATTAAGTATAGGAGCCTTTATATTTATTGTGGTCTAGAGGGATACAATTGAAAAAGGTTAAATGTGTTAGTATGTCAATCGCTCTAAGGGGGTTGTAGTAAGCCCTTTACTCTAATTCTTTCAAGCCGTATAATCCAGGTATTCTTAAAAGGTTGGGAAAAATTTTAACTTTGTTCCCATGGCTAAAGTAATCCTTGCTTTTACATTAGATGACTACCAATTAGTTTTTTTTAACTTCCATAAGATCTTATTTGTTTAGACCTTCGCAACATAAGTGGTGCTTACGACAAAGCAAAAGTCCTTTTTAGGTGTTAAGTATGGGTGAGGAAAGGAGGCAATTTTTTACAAACTTCTTCTCACACCTAATTATATAAGGTGGGTTTTCTAACCTATTTTGCATCCTCCTTTGAAGTAAGGTTTCTTAACTTTATAACATTTTCTTAGAGGTGAAATCTCATGATCCTTTATGCCTTCTATGAAGATAATGGCTAAATCTTTTTAAAGGCAAAGCTTTTTTACTCCTTATAACCCTCTTTGGAGATAACCTCTTTAGAAGTAAAACTTTATGGTCCTTTATGCTTTTTTTTGGAGTTACCCTCTTTAGAGGTGAGATCTTATGATCCCTAATGCCTTCTTTAAAGAGGGTGGCTAGATCTTTTCAAAGATAAAATCTTTTGACTCCTTATGACCTTTTTTAGAGCTAGACTTTTCATAGGCGAGACTTTATGGTCCCTTATGCCCTCTTTAGAGTTACCTATTTCAGAGGTGAGATCTTGTAATCCCTTATGCCCTTTTTAGAGTGGGTAATCTTTAACCTATTTTGTATCTCTTTTAAGGTAAAATCACCATTTAATCACTTTGGGCTTCTTTTAAGGTGTTTTTCAAAAGTTTAGGGCTTTTATTGAGGTAGCCCACTTTGATTTTTCAAAAAAGCGTACTCTATGGCTTCTTTGTAGGACATGCCTTATCAAAATTTAAGCTTTTTCAAGGTGCTTTAACTAATCCTTTCAACCCTTCATATTTTTGGATATCATCAATAAATATAACAATGAATTTATATAAGAAAGGTTTGAAAATATGGTTCATCAAATCTATAAATGTGACCAAAGTGTTAGTCAATCCAAATGACATAACCAAGAACTCATAATGGCCATAGTGAGTCTGAAATGCCATTTTTAGAGTATATTCCTTCTATATTTTCAATTAATGATACTCCAAATACAAATTATTTTTTAAAAAGTATTGAGATCCTTGTAGTTGATCAAATAAATCATTAATCCTTAGTAAGGGATACTTGTTCTTAATGGTGACTTTATTTTATTGCCAATAATCAACATACAACTATAATGTTCCATTCTTCCTTTTCGCAAATAACACTAGTGCTCCCTATGGTGATACACTAGGTTATATAAAACCTTTATCTAACAAGTGTTGTAATTGTTCCTTTAATTCCTTTAATTTTGTTGGCACTATTGGATAAGGTGTTATAGAAATTAGGTCTACTCTAGGAATAGTTTTGATTATAAATTCAATTTTTCAATCTAATGGTAATCCTGGTAGATCCTTTGAAAAAACATCAAGAAATTCCTTTATTATAAGAACTTCATTTATTCCCACTTTTTCATTTTCAACCTTCTTTATTGAAGTTACCTACACAATACATCCTTTATTCACAAATTTTTGAACTTTCATACATTACACAAAAGTAGGCATTTTTGCCTTCTTTTTACGTAGAAAAATTTGAACTTATCTCCATTCTGATTGATAAAATATGGTCTTGTGATAACAATTAACATAAGCATGATATTTTGATAACCAGTCTAGCTTTAAAATTATATCATAATCCACCATTTCTAATACAATTAAATTAATGAGAGTTAAATGCTTATCTATCCATATCATACAACCTTTAACATGGATCAAACAATATTCTTTACTAGAAAATTTTTAACTAGAATAGTACTTGTCACCACCACATTAGAAGCTTAAGCTTCTTGGCTTGTCATGGTAAACACTCTTACTTAGATCCTAATGAGCTCTTTTCCTTGATTCTTCCTACTTGACATCATTAATGGTTTCACAAAAGCCATATTCTGAGTGGATCACACACTAGAGGCTGTAATGTTGCTCCTTTATTGAGTAATTGGGCACTCATAAGCTTGATGCCCTATTTGTCCACATCCAAAACTAGATCCACACTACCTAAAATGATCAAAGTTACATTAAAAACAACGATAAGGTTTATTAGGTAGACTTAGGAATGAATAGGTCCTATTAAAAATATTACGACCAATTTCAAATATGTTATTAGAAACTCTTCTCTGAAAACTTCCTTGATCTTGAAATATATTTCTTTTAATTCACTCGTTTCCAATTGGCATGTTTTAAGTAGTTATCACTTTCCTTGTGTCTTTACTCGTACCTCTTTAGATTTTGTCTTTCTTTTTCCTAAGATTATCTCTCTACTTTGTCTCTTCTTAGCATGTAATTCTACTTTAATTTCCTGATCCAAGGCTTGTTTGTATGTTTTTCCATTAGAAATATGCACCTGATCATAAAAATAATCTTAAAAACCATATAAAAATTAATTCACTCTAGCTTTTTTTGTGGACACTAAATGCTTTACATGTTAGGACAATCAAGTTAACTATGCATCATATTGGGCTACTATCATAGGCTCTTGTGTTAACCTTTAAAATTCATAAGCTTTTGCTTCTCAAATGCTTAGTGGTAAAAACCTATCCATCAGCTCAACTTGAAACTATCTCTAGGTAATTAGTTTATTAATAGTAACTATAGGTTTAATATTATGATCATACAAAAAATGAGCTATATCTTCTAATTAATAACTTATCAATTCTACCATCATATTTTTACTATGCCTTAACAATTTGTAGGTTTTTTCTATCTAGTCTACGAATTGATAAAGATCCACTGTTGGATCAATGCCATCATACTTTAAAGGGTCTAATTTATGAAATTCATGCACTATTTGTAACCATTCTCTTAGAGGTAATAAAGGAACTTGTTGTTTTAGTTCTAGTGGGGCTAGAGGTGGAGCAAAAGGATATTGGTTTTGGGTTAAGAATCTTTCTAGAGTTTCTTGTAATGTTGTAGCCCAAGCTGGAGTTTTAGGCCACTTTTATTCTATTCTATGAAGATTTTCTAGAGCTATCTTCATAAAGGCTTCGTGCTCCACACTTCTAGATGTGCTCTTGTACATCTTTATGGCATTCTAACTTGTGTTTGTTTCTTTCTAACCATAATTTTACAAAATAGCTTTAATTAGCAAGTAATACTTCTTTGAAAAGAGAAATAAGAAACATATTATTAAGCTTTATGGATCCACTGTGATCGACATATATTCATCCTTCAACCTTCCATAGTCTCCATGATCCAATTAGGTTTCTTTTTTATTTTACTATAAAAGGTTATCCAAGACCATGCTTTGAAACTAACTTTGTCATGACCTCATTCTCGTTTATCATGATTAGTATAAAAATACCTAATTAGTATTAATATTCTAACCAACTGTCCTTGCAAGCTTTTAAGATAATTTTAACTCATCTACTTTCTTAACTTTACTAAGAATATAAATAAGTATTTATAGGAAATAATACTACTTGCATGTGCATGAGGAAGTTTAAAACATAATTTACTTATATTAAAGATATTTATACCAAAGTACAAAATTTTTGAAAATATAACTTTGTACATAAATACTATTAAAAAATAAAACTCCTAACTAAGATACTATAAAATATTATATAAAAGGTTTCCTTCTAAGGTGAAAGAAAGGTTCTCGCATAGGTGTTAGTTATCCTTATAGGATCATGTTCAAAATCTACAAGTAAAATTCAACCAAAAAATGTAAGTATTAAAATATTTAGTGAATGGTTACTTTTCTCTTTTTTTAGAGAGTTTTCACCAAAAAAGATCTTATATATATAACAATGAATAATAAATGATTAAAGCTCTTATGTACTTATTGTAATTTTAATGTGTGATATTTGGTACTAAATTGGCTAATTTATCAGTCTTAAAGTTTGTTAAAGAGAATGACTATAGCTGTTACATAGGTTCCACCATATATCTTTGATTTAGCCTTATCCTCTACAACCTTAAGCATAAAGCCACTATCTTATCCCTCTAACCCCTTCCATCCCTCTCTTTTTCTACGAAGGATGCATATTTTCCTTCCATGTCATATTTAGGAAGAGCAATGATAAGGTGCTGGCTGTACACATCAATTGCTTATTTTGTTAGGTATGATCAATACACCAACTATGTTATAAGAGTTTTGTTAATAAAATTTGCCATTCTCATGCATTCAATTTCATCATGTCCACAACCTTTCTATTCAAAGTAATAACAATACTTAAATTTTTTGAATGACTATCAATTATAGCTTAAGCATCATAAAATGTATCACAAATTTTAATTACTTGCAATATTTCTTAATAAAAAGTATTAAACATTTAATTTGTTGGCTAATATAAATATTTCCACAATTTGGTGCCTTTTAGGCTCCTAAATCAATTTAATTTCTCACTAAAATTTTTCTAATACTTCTAATATATTAAAATCATCAAACATCAATTTTTCACAATTTTCTCATTCAAGGGGTACTGTTCATATAGTACTAAAATTATGAATTTTAAAATAGAATAACACATGAGTAGTTACAATAAAAGCCCTTTTTTAATATTTAAATCACCGCTAATTATTACTAAATTTTTTACAATATCCCTAATATGTCAAATGATGGAAAAATTCAATTATTTCACAAAAATACTATGTTGATACTATTCATATAGAACCAAATATACAGAATTACCAAATCTGGGCAGTTTTAGAGTTATTGTAATAAAGGAGTCTTTTTAGGATCCAAATCAATTTCAATCGCCACCAAATTCTTATGAAAGCTTACTTAGATGTTAATATCTAAAGAACATCAATTACTTTAATTTTTCTAAATTAAATTATTGCACAAATAGTACTAAACGTCAAAATATAGAACCCAAATTTCTATTTTGAACTCTTATAATCAAAGTCCATAAAAAATTATTTTTTGTATCTTTAAAATTTTCAAAAAAATTTCAATTCTTCCCATTTCTATCCTAACATTATTTGTAATATTGAAATATCAAAAATTAAAATTTTAGCAATTCTTAACTGTTGATTCCAAAAAGTAACAAGGAACATACTATAAACCTTCCTTGAAAGTTTTGTCTCCAAACTTAATAGAGACCATATTATTATCTCTTATGGAAACTTAATGGATCCTCTTTAACCAATATTAGCATTAAAATGCCAACATCATATCATCATAGGACAGCACAATTGGGCTAAAGAGAAAGAGTAAAAATTTTATGATAAAATGACTCCAAAAACCTTATATAAAACCTTAGTCCAAAGCTGCTTCATTAGCTACTCTTTCTATTTTTTAAGGCAAAATTTGGTTGATAATTTTGCACATGTTGCATGATTTTTAGGACTAAATTTTAAGATATTTTTCTCAAAATTACTTAAATTTAGCTAAATATAATGTCTAGAAGTAAATATTAACAAATGTCATTAGCTTTCTACTTATTTACCTAATTGCCATTAGTTTTCTCCACAAGGTTAGACTTTATTTTTTTTTCTAACTTCTAAGGTCAATTTAGGCCTAAAAAATTAAGCCAAAATAATCTAAATAATTCAAGATAATTTATTTCAATTTTGAACCTATTTTCTAGGTTTTTAGGCTATTTAAGCTTTTAATTTCTTACTAGGCCTTTATATAAATTTTACAAACTTAATATTAGATTTTTTAATGATCTTTAGGTTTTTAGGCTACCAAACCCTCAATTTCCTATTGGGTCTTTATATAAATTTCTTAAACTTAATCTTAGGTTTTTAATTGGATCTTGACCCATACTAGTATTTAATATATTTTCTACAAAAATTTTAGTTAGATATACACATAAACTATCTTTACGATTCACTTGGATCTCACCCAATTACTTTATTAATTTTCTATTAAAGAGTTTTCTACTCAAAATTCCTTTGTAAACTTTTTTACTTTATTTAAGGTATTACACAATCGCAGAATCTGAAGTTCATTATCATGGTGAATGAGCATCATCATAAGGAATTTGATGAGAGGGTTAGTAGATGCAAGACATGTTTAGGTTAGAAGAGGCTCCTTTAATACCAGTGTCTCATTGTTCACAGTGGGTAAATATTGCCTTGTGGAATACTAATGGCATAACTCATCCTAGCTTCATTCATCTAGTTGGTAAGATTGCATCATGATATCACATGCATGTATTAGTTATCATCAAAACATGCTTAAAAGGACTTCCTTTAGTGTTCATTATCAACAACCTTCTTTTTTATAAGTTTAAAAATAATAAGATTACAAAAATTCATGGGAAGAGCCTAAGTCTTATAAAACTAAAAGGATATTCCTATTAGACATATTAGGAGAGGCCATGATTTTCTTGAGGGAACAATCATGCCATGCTAGGTTTAACTAATTTTTAACTTCTTTTTTTTTGCATGTTCAACTATTGTGCTTTTTTGAAAAAGAAACCACCTTTTTATTCCATTGTATGAGTGATCATACCATTATACTTTGTGCTTATAAGCATTTCTTTGCACCCAATGCCTGTTATATAAGATTGTAGTTACAATAATTTTTTTGCTGCCATTTTCAAGCTTTAATTCTATCTCCTTATGTCTTTTACCTAGTAAAGAATAAATTCAATCTTTCATCTTTTCTTTAATTTATTGCAAAAGAATAATTAATTCCCATTTATACTAACTATTTTGTAATAGAGGATAATCAATAGCATTGATTCCCTATTTGCCATAAGCATTAGTGAAAGAGCACCCAAGTATTATAAATTTAGACTTTCACATTTGATTTTCTTTCTACAAACTTAAGTAACCTCTAAAAAATTTGAATGATAAATTATCTATTTTCATCTTTCTTCATCTTATCATGGTTGCTTCAAATTCTAATTCTCATTTAGTAGGAAGTTTTGTTACAAGCAAGGCTAAAAGAATATGACTAATGTGGAGAATGTATAATGACCCAACTTTCTTTTAGCTATCCCTTAAGTTTCTTTTCTAGATTTCTAAGAATCTTCTCGAACATGTTAGTTTGTTAGGAAATTTGACTTTATATTCATTATCCAAAGAATGATCTTTTTTGCTTCTTTGAATGACTTTAAGGAGGCACAACATTTCCTATCAGTTATTTATCAATGAGGTGATAACCCATGGTAAGGTAGATTAAGAACATGTCTATCACTATCAATGGTAGGAGAAGAGATTCCCAATGGCCTTATTATAGATCTCAATTATAGCTTGGCATCCAGAGACTAGTGGAATTGGATGTAAGCCTATGAAGTCAGCAATCCCAATTAATAAGAATCTAATCGATGGGTCATCTTAAAATTTAGTAAATTAAACAAAAATAGAAGCATATTCGCATCATACTCCAGAAGAGAAAGAATGTAAGTGATAAATAATGAAGAATATGCCGCAAAGGATGAAAATCCTCTGATAAGTGTAGAAAAAATCATACTACAAAGGATGAATGTTTTGATAAGTGAAGATCAACACTATAGAGGTTAAATTTTTTTAATAAGTCACAAATTCATTCAAGATCTTAAGAGATAATTACACTCTTATAAAAAAGGCAGTAACCAATTTTATATCACAAGTGATTTAAATCTTTATTATATAAGAAACAACCCTTCTTATATAGGTTAAAAAAGTTAATAAGTTAACTTAAGGTAATTAGGCTTACTTAGACTTAAATGGTCTAACACTAATGTATTAATTAGCCTACTAATTAATCATCATTAAATGAATAATAGTAACATGGTAAAAATAATATGCTAAAGTTATTAAAACGTAAAAGGTCCAATATATCCAAAAAAAATAACAAAATATAATAAAATGCAACTAAAGTCCAAAATGGCCAAAATAGCATCAACTAGCTTAATGCACATCTCCAAGTTCTCCTTTTTATGTATCCAAACCTTTTAAGTTAACCTTTAAAGCATATCCTTAATTCTTTTAAATAGTTATTTGTAATTGCCTCATCTAGGATGACATTATTCCCCCTTTCATTGAAAAGATTTGTTCTCAAATCTTCGAAACATACATCAAAAGGAGTAAGATTGAAATCATCAAAAGAAGCATTCACATTAAGCTTACCATGAGAAATCAAATGGGAAGTATAGTCATTGTCTCTTTAAGAAATAGGAACACACTTTCACAGAAAGCCTACAGCTAATTCTCAATTGTCTAAAAACTGTATTATAAAAAGAATAACTCTCTTTATATAAGCTAAAAAGTGAACAAGTTAACTCAGTCAATTAAACTCTAATGAACTCACTTAGGCTTAAAGTTAACACATAATCAACCTAAAATGAGTAGCAAATAAAGTGTTAAATTTTTAAAATAACATTATAAAATAATGAGCAAAGTACAAAGGAATATAAAAGAACCAAAATTCTTGATATATAACAAAAACACAATAAAATGAAACTAACACCTAAAATGGCTAAAATGCACATATTAAACTCTTCAAAGCTCTTTTATGCACTCTTTTCATATATCCAAGCCTTTTAAATTGAGCTTTGAAGCACATCCTTAATTCTCTTAACTATCTCTTTGTGGTTGCCCCCTTTAGGATCACTTTATTTCTTTTTTTTCAAAAGAATTTATCCTTCAATCTTTAAAATTAACATCGATAGGAAGTAACATTATAATCATCAAAAGAAGCGTTTATGTCAAACTCACTATGAGAAATCAAATTAGAAACCATTTATTATTTTTCAAGAACTTGGAATAAACTATTTCCACTTGAATACAGCTTGGATTTGTTTTAGATCCATGAATATTCCTTTCCATTCACACTATTAATAAAACAACAACTTAGGTCAAATACAAAATTAGGAAAATTAGGGAATGTAATTAAAATCAATGGTATGACTGGAACACAAGAATTATTGAAAAGCTTCCTACAAAAGCTAGCCAAATCATGAAAGTTCCTAATCTTACTTAGAATTTTAAGTGGAGGCGATTCTTCAATTACCTTATACTTTTGTTTATCCATCGTTATATCTTTTCCACAAACATCATTACCTAAGAATACAATTCTTTCCATGTAAAATGTGCATTTCACAATATTTACTTTAAGATTTCATTTTTTAAAACTTTCAAGATATATTTAAAAAGCTCAACATGCTTATTTAGGCTTCTATTATTCACAAGAATATCATGAAGATATGGCAAATCTTTCTAATTCTTTAAATTCTCAAATAGTAATAATAAAATTCATCCTTTAAGCTCATCAAAACCATAAAAGCCAAGAACAATAAGTTTATTCTTAAAAGCATGCAAAATATGATTTATTAAGCTCACAAAAATACATGGTGCATTAGACAAACCAAGTAATAAAAGTAATCACCCATAAAAACCTTGCTTTGTTTTGAAAACAATTTCCTATGCATCACTTTTTCTCAAGCAAGTTGAATGATATCCCCTTTTCAAATTATGCTTAGAAAACATAAAAAGATCATGCAACACATTAAGAACAATATTAAAGGCTTCCTTAATTCCAAAATGTTTCATCAAATCATATTCATGGGCTTCTCTATTAAGAAAATCTCTTAGAAAACTTTTAAGCACACACAAGTTATTTCTCTTAAACAAGAATTTATCATGCCTAAAAATGTTTCTAATGACCATTTCTTCACAACCACTAATATGTGAAGCATAATCAACATGCAAGGGAGTAGTAAAATTAATTCCAGGAGTAATAACATCAAATGAAGAAAAAACATAACTATAATCATTCACGTATAAATTTTTAATATTTTCAAACTCATTTGTATGCAAAGTATTTCTATTATGTTCAAAATTCAATAATTTATCATGTAAAGTAGATATGAGAGTGTACCTTCAAGATAATGTATCAATTATCATAGTATTGTTACTTTGCCTCCATTTAGGGCACTTTCCTTCTTATAAATGGTAGTTTTCTTGGATATTCTTGGGATTTTTTCAAAATGGATGCAAAAGCACTTGGTAAAACAATGTCAAGATTGTTAATATTTTCATAGGCTTTCTTGTATAAGATAATTAACTTAGAAACATAGAAAACATTATTTATCCACTGGATTTGCTAATCACCTTTAATTTTTCTTTTCTCTCTTTTTCTACTTTGTCTCTTTTTCTTTTCTTTTTTTTTCTCTTTTCTTATCTTCTTCTCTCATTTTTCTTCTTCTTCCTCATTGCTATTATGCATTCTTAACTAATCCTCATATACCTATTTTGGAGCTAAAGGTTTGAGAGATTTATTTCAAAGTTATAAGTGTTGAAGACACTATGATACGCTACTTTTCTATTAAATTGCCATAGTTTCTTAAGTAATAAATGTCAAGCATTCATAGAAGTAATATTTCATAACACCTTATCTTGGTATTTATCAAGTGTAAATGAAAACTAACACTTGCTTTATCCCATCTACTTCACCACTATTATTTAACCATTGTAACTTATATGAAGTAGAGTGTAACAAAGTAGGCAAGTTCAACTTCTCTACCATGTAGATACTAACAATATTAGCATAACTTCCATTATCAATAATTACATTGCACATCTTATCCTTGATGTTGAATTTAGTGTGGAAGATATTTTCTTTTTATTCTTCACTTTCTTCCTTACCTTGTTCCCTTAAGGCTTCAAAGCTTTCTTATTTAGATAGCCAATAGCATGGTAACCATGCTCCAAACACTTAAAACTTTTGTCATTGATATGCTTTTGATTTTTTTTAACTTTACCTTTACTTTTAGACATTTCCTTTCTAGGCTTTGATAAAGATTTTCCTTTGTTCTTAATAATGCTTTTGGATTTTTTTTCTCTTGGATTTTGATTATAAATCAGCTATGTACTTCTTATAGCCTTTGTCTTCCTTCTTTTTAAACTTCTTCTCTTGAAATGAAGGACTCTTCTTTCTAATATTATTAACACTATAATCATCCTTATCTCTCCTTTGTCTATCATTTTCTTTTCTTTCATTTATCTTTTTATCATTTTTTCTTTCATTTATTTTTCTATCATCTCTTCTATCACTCTTTTTAGACTTGTCATGATATACACTTTCTCTTTTATCCCTTTCATTTTTATATTCAACTTCTTCAAAATATCTTTCATTTTGTTATATCTCTCTTTCCTTTTCTTTCTTTCACCCTCAACTCTTCCACGCCTCACATTTATTCCTCCAAGTTGTTGTTGTATGGCTCTTAATACATCATGATTATTCACACTACCTCTGACAGTCTTTCATGATAAATCTGTAAGAAAATATTAGATAAAAAAAGAAACTCATAAGAGTACACTTCTCACTAATTTAAAGGCACTCACTCTTGTGTTTGTATTGTAGTTAGGTTTTATTCTCAAACAAGCTCATAAACTCTTGCTTTTTCCACTTTTCACTCTTTCCCTCTTGTGATTCTTTGAAAACTAAAGAGATACAATCAAATAAGATTCAACAATTGTGACAATTTATTTCACCAACCAAGGTTCACACAATTGAAAGATAAGATAAAACACTTATAAAGTCAACAATGGGAAAACTAGGAATGAAACTAGTTAAGATTCAATAGTGAATGCTTTAAAGAAAGGGAACTAACTAGGACTTGAAGATTAAAATTAAACAACTAAAGAAAGAAGATAAACTAGACTTAAATAATGGACTCAAGATTATGATTAAGATAAACTCAAAAAATTAAGATAACAAAATAAGGACTCAAAATTCAAAGATTATAAAACATATACTCAAATAAGAAGATCAAATTGACAAAAGAAAGAAACAATCACAAAATTCAAATTAAGAATTAGGACTAAATTTAAATGAAGGAAAGAATCAATGAACAATTGGCTCCAAAAGTGAGAAGTCCAATGATAGTATAAAGCATTCAATGAGCAACACTTTCTTCATGTTTTTCATTGTTAAAATAAATCCTTTTGTTTTTTTATTAATCAAACTTTTTTCTCAACAATACTTTTATTTTCTTGATTCACTTGAATTTTTTTGCTTGTTATGCTCTTTTGTAACTTTTTTTTTTAAATTCACTTAACTATTTTGCTTTTCTTTTGTGTCTCTTTTTTTTTTTCTTGTTCTTTTTTGGATTTTTTTTTATTCTTTTGAATCCTTTTTTTTTTTGTGCTTTAAATCACACTCCAAGTATAATTGTATAACACTTTTTTGTTGATAAAATAAGAGTATTGAATTGTTATAATCAACTATCTCAAATAAAATGGGAGATTATTGACTACAAGAGTAACATACGTAGCAAATTTTAAATTTTCCTAATGAGTAGTTGAATATGAGAATCCAATACTAAGAGTTCGTTGCTCCCAGTTCTATGATAATCAACTATATGAGCCGATAACTCAATTTTGGATTGCCTCTCTTTGCTGGGAATCGAGTAGTATAATCCAATACGAGACTCAACTAGCGCAGAACCAAGCTTGGACGTCCCAACGCAGCTAAACGAAACAGACCCACAATTGATTGATGACGATAGCGGCAATTAAAAGAAGATGCCGTTGACCAGCAAATTCAAGCAAGACAAGACACGAAATACGAGACAGTATAACAAATGAAATTGGACTCCAAGGCGCAATCAAACGACACAAAAAGCAACATAATGCAGACTTGACAGGCATGACACATGAACAAGTAGTAAGGAATTTGAGACTGCAGGACGCACTAAGACGCGATGACGTGACAGTGCCAAGCAAATTAAATAACGTGAATTAAAGGACGAGCTAAACACGAGATTCAATAAAAAAAAATGCAATTAACTTGACAAATGAAACAAGACAGACTACGTGTAAGACTACTTTGTACAGCAAATCAATGGAATGGACACCGCTCAATTGAGACTTGAACCCAGCACCATTAGAAATTAAATGGATGTGGGAGCAAAACAATACGCAAGACACAATGGAAGAGACAATTTGGACACTAATTTTAAGGACAAGGCAAATTGCAATTGACACAAAAAGACAAATCAGAGCCAGATGAACTTGGATTTTAATCCAACACATAATTGACGAGATGCACCAACACATCTACAGAGCAAAACGAAATGAACTAGGCAGCAATAAGACGAGCAGCTATAAGGCATTTAAAGACAAGACACAATTAGCGCAAGAGCAAATTTTAACACCGACACAAATTACAACACATGACCAAAACCAAGCGTAGCAATACGAAATGAAATTGTAAATGAACTCAAAACAACAAATGCAGTTAAAAAAAATGGAGGGAAAAGACTAATTGACACATGATTAACTTCAACAACGACACAGAATTAAAATACGTGAATATTGCTGTACAAAGTAATTTTTGGACAGAAACAGAAATGAATTGTAAATTGACGCAATAGAATGCATAATTGCAAAACAGAAGAACGGAAACGAAATCAAGAAAATAAATTTGAAGATTGGGATACCTTATTCTAAATATCAGATTATGTGAATTTAACTGATAGATTATTTTAAAATTTAGCAAATCAAATTAAAAATAGAAAGATAATTACATCATGTTCATGAAGATGCTATGCTCTTGAAGAGGAAGAATGTGAGCAGTAATGAAGAACATGTTACAAAGAATAAAAATCCTTCGATTAGTATAAAAGAATTATGCCATAAGGATGAATTCTTAATTAATAAAGATCAACACCATAAAGGTAAAATTCATTTAATAAGTTATAAGTCCATTTAAAAACTCAAAAGAGAACTTGCTCTCACCAAAGAGTCATAGCCAATTCTCAATCATCTAAAAACTATATTATATAAGAAACAACCCTTTTTATATAAATTAGAAACCCAAAAAGTCAAGAAACCTAATTGGGCTCCAATGGACTCACTTAAGCCTAAAGCTAATACATTAATTAACCTAAAATAGGCTGCAAATAAAGTGTTAGATGTTTAAAATGACATGCTAAAATAATGAACCAGAATACAAAAAGAAATAAAAGGCCTAAAAGTCTCAAAATATAACAAAAAGACAATAAAATGCAAACTAAGGCCAAAAATGGCCAAAATGCACATATTTAACTTTTCAAAGCTCTTTTAAGCATTCTTTTCATGTATCCAAGCTCTTTGATTTGACCTTAAAGCACATCCTTAATTCTCTTAATTAGCTCTTTATGGTTGGCCCCTCTTGAATCATATCACAAATGTAGCTTAGGTCTTTTTGGATTTGGGCATCTTCTTTTCCACTCACACCATAACAAAGCAATTGTTTGAATCAAATACAAAATTAGAAAAATTAGGGAAATCAATTAAAATCAATAGTATGACTAGAGCACAATAGTCTTTGACAATCTTACTACAAAAGCAAGCTAAATCATGAAAACCCTTAATCTCACTAAAAGATTTACGTAAAGGCCATTCTTTAGTTATCTTATCCTTTTACTCATCCACCTCTATGTCTATGCCACTCATAACATGATTCAAAAATATGATTCTTCCTATGTAAAATGAGCATTTCACAAATTAGCATACAACTTTTGATTTATGCTCGTCTACAATTTTACTATACATAAAAATGTTAGTATTATGTGGCAAGTGAACTTCCCAATTCTTTATGTTCTCAAGCAACAATGAAATTCATCCTTTAAGATTATGAAAACAATAAAAGCAAATAACAATAAATTTATCCTTGAAAACATAAAAAAACATAATTCATTATGTTCACAAAAAATACTTGATGTATTAGACAAACCAAGTAGCAAAATCAACCACTTATAAAAACTATGCTTTATTTTTAAAATAATTTTCCCTATTTCACCTTTTTTGAAGCAAGTTAGATGATATTCCTTTTTTAAACCATGCTTAGAAAATATGTAAGATCATGCAACACATTAAGTGCATCCTTTAGAGTTTTTTAAGCACTAAAATATTTTATCAAATTATCCTTTTCTATCAAGCCATGGTTATGATCTTTTTAAGTAAGCAACTTATTTAGGGAACCTTTAAGTACAAATAATTTATTTTTTCTATACAAAAATTTATCATACCTAAAAATTTCTCCAAAGACCATTTTTACACAAATATTAATGTATGAAGCACAATTAACATGTAAAGGAGTAATAAAATCAAGTAAAGGGGTAGCAAAATCATAATCATTCACATACAAATTATTAATGTACTTAAAACTTACAATTTTGCATGCAAAGTATTCTTACTATGTTCAAAATCTAACAATTTAGTATACAAGATAAAGATAAGAGTATAACTTTAAGATAGAGCATCATCCATTACATTATCTCTGCCTCTTTTAGGTTGTAAGACATATGGAAATGTTTTAATGAAATATTTTAAAATAAAGCATCATCCATTACATTATCATCCATTACAAAAGGTAAAGACATATGGAAATGTTTTAATGAAGCTTATCAATTTGCCATGTCTATTATTTAGCTTTTCTTGCCCTTTTAAATGCTTCAATGTTTCAATGGCACCTAACAAAACAAATTCAAATTTATTAGCATTTTCATAGGTTTCCTTATACAAAACAATTAGGTTAAAAGCATAATAAGCACTCCTCACATCATTAGCTTTCGTAAATATACTCATTTTTTTTTGCTTTTATCTTAACACTATTTTTCTTTACTTTTCCACACAATCACTTTATTTTTCTCTCATTCTCTTTATAAATACTCTTTTTTTTATGACTTTCACTCTTTTCCACTCCATTCTCCTCTCTATTTTTCTTTTCCTTTCTTTTCTCTCCTTTTTTTTTGCATTTTCAATTGATTCTCATACACTTCTTTTAAGGTTAAAGGTTTCAAATTTACTTTTCCCCCATTCATTAAAAATTAATACTTGTTAAGGACACTATCATATATAACCTTCCTATCAAATTGCTAAGGTCTTCCAAGTAATGAATAACAATCATACATAGGAGTGACATCACATAGCACTTGATCTTAGTATATACAATTTAAAATGAAACTAACAATTACTTTGTTACATCTTTTTCACCATTATCATTTAACTATTGTAACTTTTATTGGGTAAGTATGGCAAAGTGGGCAAATTCAATTTTTCTACCATATAGGTATTAGCAATATTGGCATAAATACCATTATCAATAATAACAATGCAAGCCTTTTCCTTTACCTTGGACCTTGTATTGAAGATACTTTTTTTTTGCTTTTCATTTTCTTTGACTTTTTGAATCTTTAAAGCTTTTTTGATTGGATAATCAATAGCATGATGACTATGTTTTAAACATTTGAAGCACTTGTCATAGGTATGCTTTTAATGCTTTTCAACTTTGTCTTTACTTTCACACACTTTATCTTTAGGCTTTGATAAGGATTCCATTTTGTGATTGACAATACACTTGTATTCTTCTCTCTTAGGTTTAAATAAGGCTTTGGTCTTGGACTTTCCATAACCCCTGTCTTCCTCCATTTTAAGCTTCTTTTCCCGTGGCTCATATGAAAAACTATAATTGTAACCATGTCTACAAAAACTCTTCTTCTCCCTATGAAACTCCAATAAAGAACTTGAATCTTGCTTATATTTTGAAGAATTCTCCTTTTTAAGTTTTTTTCCACCTTCATTGCCAAGTGTACTAAATCCTTCAACTCCATATAATGTTGTAGTTCCACCACCTTGGAAATATCTTTATTCGACCTATGAAGAAACCTAACTATTGTTGCTTTTTGATCTTCTTTCACATTTGGCTATATTCATAATGAGTTCTCTTTCCTTGTGGTAATCTTTAACACTTTTAGAACCTTAAGTAGGACTTTGCAATTTTTAGCATAAATTTTTATGATAACAACTAGGAATGAATGTTTTTCTCATAACAAACTTTAAATCATCCTAAGTTTTAATAGGTCTCTCATGATTTTTTTTGAATATTTTTCATAAGTTGATCTTATCAAGTAATGGCATACTATTTATATTCTAATCCAAATAAGAGGGCTATACATATGTGAAGCATAAAGATTTAAACATATTCACTTATACAGGTATATATATATATATATATATATATATATATATATATATATATATATATATATATATATATCTTAACAAAGTCAAATTTATATGTTTATGGTAGAAGCATGCATAAATTAAGTTATTTGTGATGGTAAAAAAAAGGAGGTTAAATAAAAACATTCATGAAAAGCATCACATATGCACAGAATTAGGTAAAACTCATATATATGGAAAAACATGTACTATACATGAAGGCCAAAGAAAAATTTAGTATGTAATGCATACATGTGGCATTGGATTAATTATATTCATAAAATTGTATCAAAATTATTCAAAATACTTAGCCATAATTTAAAGCCCCAACTTGGCTCTAATGCCATTTGTAAGAATTTTAAGGTTTCAATTACAAAAACTCCTAGATTATGGCTTTGAATTATGACATGAGATTAGGATGTGGTTACTAAATACATTATAATATTAAGAAAAATTGCAATAAAATACCTATATTTTATTATCATCCATTACTGCATTTTTCCTTTTCATTCATCTCCTTGATCATATAATTGCATTTGAAACATACAAAGAGTAGAAGAGATCCTTTATTGTAAATGCTAAAATTATTTTTTTTAGGCTTAAAATAAAGTGACCGTATTGTAGGCTTTGTATTAGAATGTGATTATTGAATATATTACAATATTAAGAAAGATTGCCATAAAATACTTAGATTTTATTATTATTCATTATTGTACTCTTCCTTTTCACTTATTTCTTTGATCATATAATTGCATTTAGAACATACAAGAAGCATAAGAGACTTTGTTATAGGGACACACTTCTTCTATCATAAATGTTAAAATTATTTTTTGGACCCAAAATAAAGTGACCATATTTTAATGGACTTTATATAGTATTTAGGCCAAAATATAGGTCAACTGGACATAAATTCTATAATGGGTAGAATTTATGACCTAAGCTAGTTAATTAAATAGGGTCCCTAACCTTTAGTAACTACCTTGTTTGCATTAGCCCCATTAGGATGTAGACTTAGTCTCTCTCCTTAGAGAAAGAAAGTGGGAGATTGTGATAGAAGGAGTGTGTCCTTGTAATGAAGTCTCTTATGTTCCTTGTAGGGTTAGTCAAAATTTTTTAGTTCAATTTAAATTGACCAATCCAAATTGAAATTATGCGGGTTAAGTTAGTTAATTATATGAATTTAGGAGAAATCTAAATGAAAATACAAAGTTATTTTGAATTGTAGTTGAGGAAAGATTATATAGATCCTATTTATCTATATTCAAATTGATCAAAATAATCTTTGTTAAGAAATGGAATCTTAGTTAGTTCTTTACTTTGGACATATCAAGATATTTCTTTCTCTTTTATACTTTACTAATAAAAAGTATTAAAATTTTACTACTTTCATGATTTTACCATTTAAAAATTTCTATAAAATAAAATAGCCAAATAAAAATATTGCATTAGCTCAATCGTCTCTTATATTTACACAAGCTTTATCTTGCCATCACCTTGACTTCTTCAATGGCAAAAGAAATTACAAATCTCTCTTTAAACTATAGATCTCAATAAACCTTTCACTTTCTGCTTTTTTTTAGACTAACAAAATGTTGATACTAACCACCGTGATCAAAGCTAAACAATGAAAAAGCATTTGGAGGAAGCAAAAATAGGTAATAGAAACATTTTCTACTTCATTACTTTTTATCAAATTCTTCACTATTTTCTCTTTCTATTTATTTATACATGATTCAATCTAATCACTAGTGTTAGCAGATGAGCATTGTAACACCTCAGTTCTTTATTGTCCATAAACCTTGTGCACTTTTTAATGAAAAGGCATCATCTTTAACTTGTTAGATTTTCCATAAAGGAAGGCATACTTAAAGTGAAAGGGCAATTATGTGTAAGAACCGAACAAATCCACTTCAATCTGTATATAAGCAAAAGCCTTAAATTATATCAATTTGATGTTTGTATTCAATCGAAATCAGTTTATATTTTGTGCTATTCAAATTATATCAATCAAGTAATTCTAATCAATTTAACTAACTTACCCCAACAAATAATCACCTCTAAATCCTTATATATTTTGAGTGCAATTATTTAATCAAAAGTTGAAATTTTGGACCATTGTGAATATGTATGATGTAGAAACACAAAGTTGAAATTTCATTACAAGTTTTTCTCCTAATAAGTAAAGAATCAAATGTGCAAAATTACTGAGATTCAATCTTTTAAATTAGTTTTCTTGAAAACTATTAGTAAAATTTTAACAGACAGAGCCACATCTTTACTTAGCATTTCTTAGTAATTTAGATATGCTTAAAGTCTTTTCTTATTTCTTTCCTTCTGAAGGAAGTTCTAAAATCAAGTCTATGTCAAAACAAAATAAGTTTATTTCTATAATTAGGAAAGAGTAGAAATTTAAGGTCAATTTATTTTTATTTTTAAAAATAGTTTTTTATTTTTTTATTTTTGAAAACAAAAAAACTTGTTTAACAACTTAGGGTCTATTTGGATACTATTTTTAAAAATAATTTTCTATTTTTTGAAAAAATAGAAGAACATGTTTCGCAACCTATTTTCAGAATCTGTTTTTAAAAATTGTTATCTAAATATATAACTTAAAAAAAAAATAGAAACAACTTTTAGTTATTTTTTGAATTTGTTTTCTTATTCTGGATGTCAATTTTATAATTAAATGAAATATTTTCTTATTTTCAATATTAATTACCCTCTAATCTTTATTTTTCTTCAACTCAAAAATAGTTTTCTAGAACAAGAAAATAGTTTTTAAAAATAGCTTTTGAAAACTATTTTTAAAAACACAAAAATAAAATATATCCAAACAGACCCTTATTTTCAAAACCTATTTTTAAAAATTATTCTTTAAATGTGTAACTTAAAAATAAAAAATAAAAATAATTTTTAATTATTTTTTAAACTTATTTTCTTGTTTTAGATATTAGTTCTATAATTAAATGAAATATTTCCCTATTTACAATGTCAATTACCTTCTAATCTTCATTTCCCTTAAATCCAAAAATAGTTTTTGAAAATAAGAAAATAATTTTTAAAAATAATCTTTGAGAATAATTTTTAAAAATATAAAAATAAAAACATATCCAAACACATTCTTAGTATCCTTAGTAACCAAAAACTACTTTTAGTAGTGTCTTAAATAGATGAATTTTTCAAAATCTATTTGAAAAGAAAATCATTTGATTGATAATAATTCAAAATATATTTCTTAGTAGAAACAGACTTGAAATTGAAAATCCTTTAAAAAACAAACATCTTTCTAGTTTCTTTTTGGACTTAAACTCAAGATAGAATATATACTTAATAAAACAAAAGAGGAATATTTTTGATTTTATAAAAATATTTAAGTTTTAATCTTGATATGATTGTTCAAACCATAATAGAATAGAACCAAGTTAACAAAGCTTAAAAAAATCAAAAGATCCTTATTCTACTTTTAAATACTTTATAGATAATTTTAAATTCAGAAATGTTGTAATTTCCTTCAGAGTCAAAATTTAACTCAAACAATATATTCTTTTTTTTTTTTGTGTTAGAAATAGTTGAAACATAATGGACCTTATAAATAGAAACTTTTAATGAAGTGAATTAAAAAATATTTATTTATCTAAAGGTAGTTACTCTTCATAGATTCTCCATTAGATGGTTTTTCAAGCAACTTTCTCAAAAATGATCTTTTGTCAAAATCAACAATCTTGAAACAAATTTATAAAACTTATTTGAATATTATTTCCTTAAGAAACCAAAAGGATATTTAGAGGAATATTTTCTAATAACTAAATAATAACATCATTTTAGAGGTTCCTATTTATCAAGTACTTTTGGAAATAACATAAAAAGAGGAGAATATTTTACTAAATATAATCATACTTTATATAACTTAAGATAAATATTTGGAGAAATAACTATAGAAAAGTAGTTATTTACCTTCTATATTACCTTAGGATGTTATGGAAACCATGGTCTTGTTTTATTATGGTTTTTTATAAATTACATGTAGCAAACACATTAGATAACAATATACATCATATATATTATTAGAATTAAATATTTCATACAAATAGACCTTGTAAAACCATACCATAACTCCTAATTATGCCATAGTTTCTAATCATATCATAATCTTATGTACAAGTGCTACAAAAAGAATGTCAAGAAATGATTGTACAAAGGCAAAAATTATGAACAATCATCATCTAGACTTACTATTCATCGATGGCTTGGTGGAGCATCCAACTTCCTCCATGTCCTTAATAGGCATCCTCGTGTCCTCTGAATCTATCAATAATGAATTGTAAGAAGGTGGATCTAATGATATAAAGGGACTAAACTCTATGGGAAGTGCATCTATTAATGCTATTGGCTGAGCAATAAGAGGGCTAATTGATGGATCAATAGCTGGAGGAACATAAGAAGATACTGGTGGGATGGGTAAAACATTTGGTGGGACATATGATGCCATTAGTGGAGCAAGTAAGGCATTTAACAAAACAAGAGGTACTATTACTGCTATGGAGTTTAGCAAGGGATCTTGAAAGTCAATATGGTGAACTAGTATAATAAGGTCAAGTTCAATGTAATCAACTAGTACGTGACCTCACTTGCTTCTAATATGGAGTCGTCAGGTATTTATCCTAGCAATAAATCACCTTTTGAAGAAGAAGTATCATCAAAGCCTTGCTGTAGGTAAAAAATAAAAAGCTTTAGTCTCACAACATGTAGCTAACCTAACTGTGCAAAACTAGCCCTATTTGCAATGATCCAGAAGTGGATCTCCATGCAAAATGTACTAAATTGGGTATAATACCCCTGCCATCAAATACTAGCTATCTCTACAGAAATAAAGAGAGAGCACTTGAAAAGTATATTTTCAAAGTAAAGTAAAGTAATATAATTTTTCAATGAGATAGTTATCATACTAATTTTCTAATCAATTTTAGATAAGAAAATTAATTATATATAAGATATATGTTAAACTCTTTCTTACCAAAATTTTCTTCCACATTCATTTTAAATAATTTTGCAAGCTACCGAATTAAAAAATCCAACACAGTACACATTAATCATAGAAAACAATAGTTCATTATCAATACAATATCAGTCTAAAATAATAAATATTATGCTTAATTTCATTTTTTATCCCTTGGAATTAAAATTGATTGCATTTGGTATTTCTTAAAAGTAAAATTCTATTTTAGTCTATTTAAAATACAAATTAGGCTATCTTTAACTTCTATTTGTTTGCAAATGGAAAAGCTTACGTGGTAATAAGTAGTCCACATGGCCTCTACATTGACGGCAAAAGTAGCAAAGAAGTCATTATATGCCATCTGAGCACTTTGTGCTTCACTCCATAAACCCAAAATTGCTGCCATTATTAAATGTAAAAACTGGTCGTTTGGGGATGCCATGGTTGATGAATTGTATGACTCCCTATTTTTGAGTTTTTTTTTTTTTTTGGTGCCAAATGGTGCGAACAACCTCATCTTCCGAGTCCATTTCTTTTAAGTCATTGGTTGGAACTTGAGGCCCTTCGTTTTTCTTTTATTCTTCGAAGACATTTGCTATGTTGATGTGCTTTTCTTTTGGCCTCACGTACTCCTTTGAGATTAACTAAATCCCACCGCTGGCCAAACTCTCAACTGTTGTAGCCACCATGGTCACCATTTTAGTTTCTTTTATCTTCTCCTCAGTTACTTCCACTACTTCTAGCAAATAATGAGCTAACTTTGTATGTTAATTTACCGCTTTGTTATAGTCCCCTTTGCAAATACTAGTATTTTTCCACTGCAAATACCATTTTGTTTTTTGTTACAAACTTCATTTTTTTAATTATAAAATGGTATTTTTTTGCTTTACAATATACTCTTTTCTTTTTCATAAAAAGAGCACATAAAATAGAGCATTCCAAAATTCCATCTAAAATAACTATCCAAACATTAAATTCTGTACAACCGGCAAGCAGCAAAAACCTCGACATAGCTTTTGTCTTCCCACAACAGTACCTTCACTTTGTATTTCCCACATTTTGCTAATTTGTTTTGCTTTCATTATGGCTTTCGAGAACCTAGAAGCTTAAGAAGCAGCAGCTAGAAAACACAAAAATAGGAAGGAGGAGAAGAAACCAGCAATATATATGCCGCCGCCAGAAAAAGAAGCATCAGCCAAACAAGGTTTCTCAAATCACCTTGAAATGCTTCTTTTCGACCATGTCAGGAACATTATCATCTCTTGCAACTACCAAGCGGCGATTGAACCCACGCCATGAAGAACAAGCTACCTATATGCCTGAAAGACAGTTTGCATATTGGTTCTATGCAAGGTGGCTGTTGAACCTTTATCATATCTTCTTGTATCCTCCAATTGTCGTTATTAGTTATGAGGATCAGTTCCTTTCTTACAAGTTACAATTACGTCTACCTTCTCAATCCATTTCTTGGGGTTAAATTCAAACTCCTACCAGAACCCTGCTTACTTGCCCGTAAAGACTAAAAATCTTAATTCATCGCAGATGTCTTACCTCAAATTGTTGACTAGATTTACCAGAATTCTTTGCAGTAGCTTTCTTATTGAATTTAAATAGATATTGGCTAGCATTTTGTACGATCAATGATGAATCTTTGATTCGTACTGTCAGGTGGGCCTGCTTATTTATGCCTTGAGAAGGAAGCACTTGAAGTCGGGGTCGAGATCATGTTCGAGAGCTTCATTTCTAGGAACGAAGATATTGATATTGTGGTTGTTAACATTGTCTTTTAGACTCTACAATAGGATAGCCTCTCTCTATTAGCTCAGCCAATTCTGTGTAATGCAAGTCTAGAAGAGCCACCAAATTTAGCAATGGATTCCATAAAGGTAAAGCATAGTAAATGAGACCCAGTCCAATGTCATACTAACAAACAAACCCTCCATTGCCCCGTGCTTTATCTCCAAAAAGAGTAATACAAATACTTACCATGGTGCACTTCCGTCTCTCACATTAATAGATCTGTTAGAAATTGAGCAAAACGGATCAATGTTGAACTGATTTGATTTTTAATAGGATAAAAATATATGTTTTATTTTAAGGGGATCAAATTTGATTAAATTGAATATTAGGAAGATCAATTTTATGTTTAAGCCTAAATAATAATCATTCATGACTACTCTAATTGGCAAAGAGGAATAAAGTAGTCATAAAAGGTTCTGCCTTGCTATTTTGAACCATTCTTAACCACATGTATCTTAGCCTTATACCTCCCCCTTATCTTATGTCGTTCAGTGTGACTTGGAATATGAGATGCAAAGTCAATCTCCACAACTTTCCATAAGGTCTCATAATCACATAAATATGCGACATGCCACATAACACATTTAAGCCAATAATGTCAAATACAACATTAAAGCCTATTTTGGCATATACCCAAAAGTATCACATAATATAAAATGGTTATAACCTAGCAAATCTATTCATAACAAATTCATCACTTTTTTGGTAACCATAATAAGAGAAAAGATTCATAATATCTTGTCACTTTACAAGTAGTCATAACAAGCTTTCTTAATTTCATTTGCTAGATTACCACATTGCAATTCCATATAAGAGTTCATTAATATTTGCATGATCATTGCGCATAATTTGTTAACACACATGTATTCCATAATCTATTCACAATTTAGATCATACACTAGATATGAAGCCAAACTCATGGTTTTATCATAAAAGACCTACCTTATGGCTTTTTGCAACATTATCAATCAAATTCTATACTATTAATTTCATATATTGATATGTTCACAAGTAAAATCTCAAATAAAACAAGAAAGATTAAGAAGGAATTTTGATTAGAAATCGCCTTAACAGAAATCCAGTACGATAATTAAGTGAAGTTCACATAAATCATGAAGATGGTTTGGAAGTACATCTAGTTAAAATTTTTGTAGAAATTATATTAGATACTAGTATGGATCAAAATATAATTAGAAACCTGGTACTAAGTTTGGAAACTTTATATAAAGGTTCAATAGAAAATTA
The DNA here is from genome assembly GCA_020226215.1 of Sindora glabra. Taxonomy (NCBI): domain Eukaryota; kingdom Viridiplantae; phylum Streptophyta; class Magnoliopsida; order Fabales; family Fabaceae; genus Sindora; species Sindora glabra. The sequence goes on along the minus strand of CM035225.1, from coordinate 54,405,725 downwards.
AGGGCCCTATAGCCTAAAAATTTAGAGATTGCACCCAAATTGGAAATAAATTATCTTGGTTCATTTAGGGTGATTTGGTTCAATTTTTTAAGCCCAAATTTGATTTTAGAAACAAAAAAATAAGACTTAAATAAAGCCAATGTTTATGGAGGATGCTAATGGTAATTAAGTGAATAAGTAAAAAATTATAGGTAATTATTAATACTTCTTTCTAGACATTATATTTAACTAAATTTAAGTAGATTTGAGCAAATTATCTTCTAATTTTAGCTTTAAAAACCATGTTACATGTGCCCAATTATCATCAAATTTTTAAAAATAAAATAATAAAAAGGTAGCTTATAAAAAAAGCTTTAGAATAGAGTTTTATATAAAGCCTTTTAAGTCATTTTGAGATAATTTTTTTGCCTCCTCTCAGCCCTAAAACTATGACACACTCCTAAGGTTTTCTTTAGTAGGATTTTCAAATTTCCAGTAATTCCTAAGAGGCTTTCCTAGTGATTTCATCTAATTCTTGCAAGATAGCATAGGTTTTCCTTTGTCTCCTTTAAGTTTTTATGGGATCTTCTTTTTAAATTTTCTAAAACTTGATTTATTTTAGTGAAGTTGCTCTTTTGTTGCTTTAAGAGGTTTTTAAGAAGTTAGAGAATTAAGAATTTAAGATGAGTGACAGTTATCCCTTATTTTTTTAAGTTTCCCACGAAAAATGAAGAATATGGTAATATATGCTATTATAGTTGTTAAGTTATGGTGTTGTTGTTGGTGTGTGTCCGAGGAGCTAATCATAGAGATGATTACAATATTACACAATGTATTACATTTCATTTTAGCAATATAATTATTTTATTTTATTTTATTTTATTTTGCACAAATTATAACTTAAATATAATAATTATCCTTGGAATAGCTTTGCTATTCCTAAAATGCCCCTAGTCAAGTATTATTACGAAAAGGATAGTAATAATACATTGAGACTAGCATGTGTAGTGACTAATGATTATAAATCATAGATATTTGATATCAAGTCAATACATGACTACATTGTTAGTGAACAATGTACTGGACTAACCTATTGTGAGAATACTGCATGGATAGATGTATCATTAGTTATTCTCATATGACCACAAATGCACATAGTCCTTTGACTTAAAGTCACTACAATTCCTTATATGAGGAGTTACTCACTTTGATGTCATCCTATGTCACCTTTAATTAGGATGATGAGTAGGGCATTGATTGAGTGTGTCACGAATCATACAGAAGGAAGTAAGTGATGTAGGTGGGATTTTGTTACTCTTGTATAAAAAAAGAAATATCTTTAGGCTCCTTAATTAAGTGAGACTTAGAAATGCATGACCATGCTCAATTGGATTAATATGTGATATTGATTATTTATTTTAAGTCTACTCATTATTAAGAAATATAAATTAAACATTGACGAGGATGACACACTCTATGCCTCCAGTTCGATTTGGATATTATTACAAAAGGGATTATGATGCAAAATGTTAATCATATATTAGGTAGATGTCAAATTATAGACATTCTTACTACTTGAGTGATAGTGATATATTACTAGATACCACTCATTGTCTATGGCCCAAAATAAGTCATTATCAATGTAGTAAGGACCTACAGGGTTACATAAAAGGAGTAGAAATAAGACAATAATTAATTGAGTTTTAGTTAGACTAAAATTCAATTAATTGGACTTATTTTTGTGCATATATATTATTATTAAGATAATAATATATTTTTCATGTAATATATATAATATTATGTAATATTATTTGATATTAAAGTAATATCAGATAATTATGTTATTAGATATTAGATAATTATATCATGAGATAATGCAATTATTTAATATTAGATAATTAATAGATAAGTCCTATCCCTTTTCACTCTTTCTAAGATAAGGATAAGGTAATAGTTATTTAATGTGACTAAGATTTTTTGAAGCATTATCCTAATAGGACTAGGATTATAATATGCCTTAATTTTATAAAAGGGATTTAAAGGCAACACTTTGATTTATGCACATAAGCTTCAAGAAAATCTTAAATTATTCAAAAAATGCCAAATCCTAATCTAGTGAGAGAGACAAATCCTAATAGCTTCGTGGAAGAGAGAAGTTATTATTCACTCCGTGTGGATACTGTAAAGATGCTGTACGTTCTGGCCGGTGTTTGATTCATCTTAGTCTCTCAAGGATTCATTCAGAAAGAACACAAGCACAAATAAAGTAAAACCCTAATACTGATTTATACCATTTTGCATGGATCCTAAGTAGGAATTGGATTGAAAATTTTAAAATTTTGATGCATATGTTAATCCAAATCCTAACAATTGTAAGGTTTGGTTTTGGTACAATATAAATGTTAATATAATGATATGATGTTAATATTTTAGTACCAAGATTAATAGGAGAAGATTCATTAAGTTTTTCTTTAAGAGATGACAATAGGATTATGTTGAGTTTAAAAATAAAACTATCAAGAGAAGATAATAGTATGTTTTTTGGTATTCTTTGGAATCAATGGTTAAAATTTGTTAAAATTTCAAATTTTGATATATTAATGTTACAAATAGTACTAGGATAAGTTTGTAAAGAATTTAGATTTTTTAGAAAATTTTAGAATTATGAAAAGTGAATTGGTATGGACTTTGGTCACAAGAGCTTAAAACAAAATTCTAGATTCTATGTACTAAATTTTTGTGTTATTTGTGCAAGAATTTGATCAAGAAAAATTAAAGTAATTAATTTTCTATAAATATTAACTTTTTAATATAAAATTTGATGGCAATTGGAATTGATTTGAATGTCAAAAAGGCTCATTTGACATAATAACTCTAAAACTGCTTGGATTTAACAATTCCATATTTTTAGTTCTATATGAATAGTAGCAATGTGATCTTTTTGTGAAATAATTGAATTCTTTTCATTATTTAATGTTAGAAATGTTGTATAAAAATTTAATGATAATTGGACATGATTTGAATGTTAAAAAGGGAGTCTTATTGTAATTACTCATATATTGTCCTATTTTGAATTTTAAAATTTTGGTATTATATGAATAGTACCTAAAAATAAGAAAATTATAAGAAAATTGATATTATATATAATAATGTATTAGAAGTATTAAATAAAATTTTAGTAAAAATTTAAATTAATTTAGGAGTGCAAAAGGCACTAAGCTATAGGAGTATTCATACTACCTAACAAGTTAAATGTTTGATTATTCTTATTAAGAAATATTATAAAAAATTAAAATTTATGATATAGTTTATGATATTTAAGATGGAAAGATTGTATATTAACTTAGGATATAACGATATGTAATGTTAAAATTTGCGTCCATGAGAATAGTAAATTTTATTTATAAAACTTTTATGACGTAATTGGTATTTTGATTATACCCAATAAAATGAGTAATTGATGCTACAGCTGGCATCTAATCATTACTCATCCTGAATATGATTTTTAAGGAGAGATTTACATCTTTTGCAAACAAGAAGAGGCATGATAAAAGTTAGAGAGATAAGATTGGTAGTCTTGTGTCTAAGATGGTGGAGGGATAAGGCTGGACTGAATATACAAGGAGAAACTTATATACCAACTACTGTCATCCTCTTTAGTAAGCTTTGTAAACATGATACATAAGAGTTTTAATTAATTACTATTTTACATTGTTGTATATCTAATTTATTATGGTGAAAACCCTATAAAAAGTAAAAAAGTAGCCATTCATTGAATATTTTCAATACTCACACTCTTTGTATTGAATTTTTGTTTATAGATATGGAGCATGGATCTCATAAAAATAATTGACACTTGTGTGACAATCTTCCACCCATTTTTAGGAACCTTCCTTATAATATTTCTATGGTATCTTGGTTAGAAGTTTTATCTTCTGATATTAATTATGTATAGAGTTATATTTTCAAAAATTATCCACTCTTGTATAAATATCTTCAGTATATATAAATATTGCTTTAAATTTCCTTATACATGCAATCTATATTATTTTTTATAAATGCTTACTTATATTTTTAATAGAGTTAAAAAAGCACATAAGTCAAAAGTATCATAAAGGATTGTAAAGATAATTGGTTAGTATATTAATACTAGTCAAGTGTCTTTATGCCAATCATAATATCCAAGAATTGGGTCATGATACATGATAATATGTCAAATAACAAATATCACACAATCCTTAGCAAACTATGGAGCATACAAACTTAGATTCTTTTAAGTTCCACCATTTCCCAATCTAGGCATATTGATGCCTATATTTTATGTATCATTTTAACATATATAAGAGCTATTTTTTTGTACTAAAATGGAGTTTTCATGCCTTAGTATAATAGTAAAGAAAATTTCAAAAATTCAATTACTTATACACCTCAAATCTTAAGTACCTAAGCATATAACTTAATTGAGCCTTATCAAGTATATTAATATTGAAAAATCTATTTAAAATATCAAAGTTTATTAAAAATTTGTGAAACTTTCTAGCCTAATAATATAGTTAGTAAAATTCATTTTTGGACTTTTTTTCTTTTGCTCAAAACAAGTTATATAAGTTATCCTTACATCAATCTTTTAAAATAGTTCCAATATAATGTAACAAGTTTTTGTAAGAAAATTGAATTTTTCTTCATGAAATCATATGAAAAAATCATGTCGTTCTCACTTAGATTCAAGGAAGATTTTTGTTTGTAAAATTTTTTGTAGCACTTGTGTAATACTCATAATAGGAACTAAAATAGTGCATATTAGGTTTTAGTATAAAAATGAAAAAAATGTCCTAATTTTCTAGAGAAACCTAAGAGTTATAGTTTGTTTTCCTTTAAAAGAATGTTTTTGCATGAATTTGTCTTTCCAAACCTCCATTATTTTATGTTATAAATAGAAAAGTTGATTTCCATGCTCTCTTTCCGAAGTTTTCCTTTTACAAATTCTCTTTTTTCAAAACACACTTTAAGCCTTCATTTTTAGAAAAAAGAACCATTCAAATATTCACTTCTCCAAATATAAAAATTAAATTGCTATTTGTCAAATCATTTATTTAAAATGGTAGTTTTTGAAACCTCTTCTTGTTGTTAAGGAAAAATCACTTTTATAAACACTTTAACACAAATCTCATGGTTTTAATACATCATCATAAACACAAATATATTTAATAATCTATCTTGAATTCTCATGACTTCAGTACAATAAACAACAATCAGTTACAAAATATATGTACATCTTATATATAACAACATTCTTAAAAGAAAACCAAATAGAAAAGGAGTGGATCTTTACTCCCCTCCTTTTTCATAACCTAAATGCGGGGTTGTGATTGATGCATGACCTTAAAGGGAACTTACACAAATTAGGCCATGCAAGTCTCTTATAATAATTAGGAAATCTATAAGTTAGTAGTTATGACACATTTATTTATTTATTTATATGCTTCATAGTCCCAACATACGCATCACATTTCTTATCATCAATATTATTTTCATATCATTGCCATAGTTAGCAGTCCTATTAGAGATATTCATCATTCGGTTAAAAAATATTTCAATGGTAAATTACATTTATATAAACATACTTTTTGACACAATGGAAGCTAAATCCTACTTATGGGTTATAAAGCAATTTTAAGAGTCAAAACATAAGCTTTAGAATAGTAATTTTAACTCTTTTTCCCACATGGACAATATTTATGGCTTACCACTACAAGATGCACCTCTATCTATAGTGCCAAGGACATGGACCTATAGCTTTACTTCGATTTGAAAACCATACAAAACTCATTTGTGAATCATTGACTTAATTAGTAGATAGCATGTACCCTAATAGAAATAAGATAAGTGAAGGCACAAGCTTTTCATAAAAATCTTAAGGTTTACAATTAACTCAAGTATAATTATGATTTCTTACCATGGGAAAATCATGGTCATCAATTCATAAATATAAAGAGTATCCAATTATGAAAGATAAATGCAAGTATTTGAATCATAAAAATAAAAATATAGTTTCAACATAAATAGGAATTAAAAACAAAATGCTTACGAATGTTTAATAAAAAAAATAAACTAATGGGTAGTTCTCATTCTATTGAATATACAGCTCATAGGATACACTAATTAACCTACCATATCTCATTTTGATGTAATGTATGTAGGTCTTAACTTAATCAGTTGTAACCCATTAGATTACTGGATTTTATTTCACATGTGTTAGCTAACATATGAGGTTAACAATACCCCTACTAACTGTGGTTATAACCAAAAGGCACCAAGGTTAATATCATTATCACCACTAGCTATAATTTTCCAACTAGTCTCCTCCAAAACAAGTTTGTAAAGCAAGTTTATTAAACAATAGAAATAATAACTAGGAAAAAAAATTTTGTAAAAGAAAATATTTTGGTAAACAATTTCAAATAATTTGGCTACAATTAAAACATATTTTAAAACTATAGAAGTTCTATCTTTATACAATCCATAAGGGTTCCATACACGAACCATCTACAAATAATCTATCAAAGTTTTGAACCTTGAAATCTTTGTACTATTTTATATTTCATTTTAAAACATATTAGTCATTTCATGTTCTTTAATTCAAAATCATTTCATCATTTTGCAATATCATGGCCTTACAATATATATAGACAAGCATGTTCTATAAATATCTTATTTAATCAAATACCTTACATAAATAATTTGGATTGTCAAACCATCATTTTAAGCATAATTCTCAATACCATAGCTTTAAAAAAAATTCAAAATGCTTGTTCCAAGAGTATCTATAGTTCTATTATATATAAGGAAGTGAAATATGGATAAGTTATAATAAGTCAATAAATAATGAAAATAATGATTTGAAAACATGAAAAAGGTTGAAAAACATGTAAACATGTTAAAATGCACATTATCTACTGACCTTAGGAATTGGTAAGATTTTTACTCTCTTTCTAGCATTCATGATGCATAATCAAAAAATGATATAGAGCTAATAGAGAGCTATCAAAAGATTTTAAGAAAATAAATAGAATTCACTAAAGTTTGTAGAGTCTTGCCTCTTTCAAGATAACCTCAATATTTCAAGATAACCTCAATAACTAAAACTTTGTCAATCTTGTAAAGACTCTTCGAGAAACTTCCTTACTTTCTCTTCAATGTGATACTTATAACTTATTTTCAAAGAAATTGCAAGAGTTATTTTTCTCTCTCTTAGGATGTAAATTCCAACACATTATTTCTCTTTTAGATGGCTATTATATAGAGTTCTTAGCTTGCATGGTAAGCACTTGGTCTTGCAAGATAAGCACATATGCTTACACATTAAGCATATATGTTTATTAAACAAGCAGCATATGCTTGCTGTACAAGCATATAGTTTGCTCAGCATATGCTTGACGTGGAAGCAAGGTTTCTCTTATGAGATAAGTTATTTTACTTTTTAAAACATAAGTGAATGCATAAGTGTGATGATATGCTTTCAGGAAAAGGATATTGCTAAAAAGTTATTCGTTCCACTTAAGATTAAAAATGACTTCATGGTTTATTTTCAATCACTCATGATTATAGCCTTCAAGTTTTTAATACATAATACTGATCATTAAAGTTCACAATTAATTACTAATAAGTTTAAGTGATATGAATGATCTTTAGTAATATTTGTGTATGATGAAATAATGGATGTAGGATGCAAAAAATAAATAAATAATCACATTCAATTGAGTAAGAATAAAACATAAGATAAGACATTTAAGTTTGATTTCTAAAATAAGGGCAAGCCATTTAGTTTAACTGATATATGACTTAATCATCAATTTTTAAGTAAATTTGCATGACTTAGATAAAAGATTAATCATAGAAGGGTTCTCTCATGCATTCTATAAGGATTTTTTTGTAGGTTTGAAATTTTCTCTCATAAGATAAACTTTTCTCAAATAAGGTGGTTCCATGTTTACTCTAATTTGTGCTTAGTTTTAGTTTTATGACACCTAATTAATAAAAGGCCCCCAAATTATCCTTACTATCACCACCATAAGCTAGCAAGGCCTCTAATCCTCACCTATGATAAGTTATAAACGGAAATGATTCAATTTAGATGGGAATGTTTCACTATCCTACATAAAGACTGGCAGTCTCACAAAGGCATTACTACTTTGCCCTTTAACTAATCCTGAAAAGTAATATAAAGCCCGAATAAGAGGCTTATGATATGTGTGTGAGATCTATAAAGTACAGTATGTGAGAGGAAACACCAAACATTTCATAATCTTCACATAACTAAATTATCACGAAATAAATAAATGTAATCATAATAAGACAGGCAAGCAAAACAAACATGTAAAGAATACGTTGAACCAACATGGACTAAGAAAATTCAAAGCCAAGATTAAAAATAAATAAATATAATGGCCTAACTTTAGTTTAGTCTCCAATGAAGTTGTCAAGCTATCGCAACATGCCCCGTGGTGAATAGTGGGAAGCAAAGTGGTTTCGTACCCTTTTAGAATGTTAAAGTGTAAATAAAAAGAAAATAGAGTTGTTACTAATTAGTTACATGTAAAAAAAAGTATTAGCACCTTACAACGTTATTCAAAAAAAGAAAGGTTGCTTATTTATTTTAATTCTATATTTAAAATGAATTATAATGGTATTTATTATAATACATGCATGTTTTTCTAAAATTTGATTGGTATGTCTCACTTTTCATTTCATAACATCAAAAGTGATATATGATACTTATAAGAGTCGATGGCATAAAGCTATTATTTTTTAAATAATATATATGCCCATTGCAATTACTACAAAGCAATATTTAAGGAAATATATTTTTAAATAAAAATAAGAAAAGAAAACTTTTTACATACTGCTCTTGTAATGTTATAGGAATACTCACATATTCCAATTAATTTTATTTTCAATATTTTATAAAATATTAGTATGATTATTTTAATTTTAGTTAATTTGATTTCAATTTTATTCAACTTCATAATAGGATTAAATGTCTCAATAATATTAAATAATATTATGATCATATGTGTAATCGAATTACTTAACTTTAATATATTATAGGCACATACAATTGTACATGTAATTTTATTTTTAATATTTTATAAAATCTTGGTATGATTATTTTAATTTTAGTTGATTTGATTTCAAATCCATTCAACTTCATAGTAGGATTAAATGCCTCAATAATTCTAAATACAATCATAATTGTACATGTAATTGGATTACCTAACTTCAATATGTCATAGACATATATTTTATTATTTTTAAAAGATTTTTATTTTATTATTTTTAAAAAGTATTTTATAATTTTAAAAAGATTTTTACTTTATTATTTTTGGAAGATTTTTATTTTATCATTTTAGAAATATTTTTATTTTATTATTTTTGAAAGATTTTTAATAAAATGATTTTTAATGAGATAAAGAAAAATTATTTTCAGTAATCTTATTTATTTATATTAAAAAATGTCAAATCAATAATTTTTTATTTAGTATATTAAATTTGCTCAACTTCATGGCCTAATCTGAATAAAGAAATTATTCATAAAAAATTAAAATTATATTTATTATACTTACAATTAATTTCAACATTATTTTATAATTTTTTTAAAATATCAAATTTATTCAACTTTATAACTAAGTTAAATGAAGAAATTACTCAGAAAAATTGAAATCATATTTATTTCATTTGCAATTAATTTTGATATTATTCAGTAGTTTTTGAAGTATTAAATTTGTTTAATCTCATAATCCAAATCTGAATAAAGAAATTATTTACCAAAATAGAAATCATATTTATTTCATTTGTAATTAATTTCTATCATATTTAATAATTTTTAAAGTATTAAATTTGATCAACTTCATGATTAAATTTGAATAAAAATTATTTAGAAAAATTGACATTATATTTATTATACTTGTAATTAATTTTAATATTATTCTATTATCACAAAAATATATAATATTTTTAAAAAGAAAAATGAATAAAGACATCATACAAATTATATATACATGAGTAAATCCAATAACGTGAAATAAATTAAAATAAATCATATATAAAAAAAGATAATTATAAAATAATTTTTCTATGTAATGATATTAAAAAATTTTTAATTTAATCGACTTACCTAATTTAATTTTTAAAATATTTCTCATCTCAAAATATTAAATTAATTTAAACTTTCAAACTATTTTAATTTATATTCCGTTGCAGGAATTGTACAAAAAATAACATTTCACACAAATAAAATATTAAATTCTATTTAAAAAATGAAGAGAAAAAGAGTGTGATTATGAATTAATAACTCATAAGGGTCTAGGGAAATTGTTATAGTAATTTGTTTAAAAAAATTAAAAAAATAATTTCTCATTTCCTAAAAGGCAACACCTTGTGGGCAAGTTCAGTGTAATATCTGGATAGTAGCCTTCATAGTAAATCCATTAGTGGCTAGTACTAATTTAGTCTCGTATGATATCTTATCATCTTTGACAAAAGTCATCTTCTTGATGTTTTTGGCATGACCATTGCCGTCAGTGGTTTCAATACTCTTAATGGCTTCATCGGTCTTTGTTTGGGGGAACAATAGGAGCATCAAACACCAAAACTTTGTACAGAGTAGCAGCCAGGTGGCAATTGCAATGCATGACATGGTGAAGGAGGGAGTGGGTGGAAGGTAAAGGTGTCAAAATAGGTTGAGTTTAATAAGTTGGCTTGGGATTGATGTAATTTTGTCTAGCCTAGGATTGGAACTGGTACGGAAAACGATAACAATAGCTTGACCTGGTAAGGGATTGAGACTGGTTAGTTTAACTTGGTAAGGGACTGGGGCTAGGACTGGTAAGTGTTAACTCGTTGAGTTATTGAGTTAGCCCGTTAGTCCGATAATAGTAGTAAGTAATAAATAAATAATTTATTATTATATATTTAATTTTTAATTTTTAAATTTTTTATATATTAGAATAATAATTTTGATATATTAAAATTATACTTAATAACCTAAGTCATAATTAAAAAAATATAAATTTGATTTTTATGATAAAATATTTTATATTAATAATAAAAAAAAATATGTCACTTAATAAATAATAATTAAATTTTTTAATAATAATAATAAATTCTTAATAATAAAAAATATTAAATAAATAAAAATATTTTTAAATAAATTCTTAATAATAATAAATTCAAAAAAAGAAAAAAAACTATAGTACAATCGCACTACCTAATTTTAGGGTCAGAAGTAAGGGCTCAATGGTCATTTCACCACAACAAACTTACATATTATTCTACAGTCTACATGATAACGATAGTAACTCCAGCCTTGAAAAATGAAAATCCAACGACGATGCCTAAAAGCGACAAATTCGTGAAAAAACAAAAATCAGAAAATAATTCTTCATTAAAAAAAAGAAGAAGCAAGAACAACAAGGTTCAAGAAGCATACTTGTTTTCTGTTAGATTGCTACGTTGTAGTAAATGTAATAGAAAACCACCAGAACTAAATCAAAGAAAAGTAAAGGTAATAACTTTATAAATTTATAATTTGCCTTCGTAAATTGAAGGAAAATGTTAATACTGTGGGCAGAGTGTTGAAATTTCGAAGACTCACACTGATACAATCATCATGACATCATCAAAAGCATGGTCACATAGAGAAATGGTAAAGCAAAGTACATAGTCTCATAAGCTATCAGTATCTGTATCACCGGCCTGTTGCACAACGGCTTTGTAACCATTGTGAAATGGCTCATTTTTATATATTTAATATTTTATAAATTTTCTTCTACTATAAATGCCTATCTCTAATTTTCATTTCTCAATCACAACAAATATTCATTCTTTCTCTCTTCAATCTCATCTATAATTTTCATTTCTCTATAAATATTGAAAATTGAAAGTGGAAGTAGCGCATGAAATTGTAAAGTATTGGAATTTCACTTGAAAGGAAAATATTGGTGACACTCTTTAATTCTTTTCTAATCTCTATTTATATTTTAATATTTTAATTAAACTTTGTATGTTTTAATTTTTATAATATTTTAGTTAATTATTATTCTTATTAAATTTAATATTAGTAATTTTATTTTTATATTATTAATAAATTTTAATTATGAATTTGAATAATCTTAATAATATACAAAATTATTTTGATGATCGACATTTTTTAGAAAATATAGCTGCTAATTTTTCAAATACTCTTTCAAGTACACCCAAATTTACATCATCTTCTCTTCCTTCTCAATATCCATCTTCACAATGTACTTGTAGTCATAGGAATATAAAAACTTTTGCATCCTCATCTAATTTAACAAAAAGATCCAAAAATTTTAATATATGAAATCATTTTGATTTAAAAAATATAGATGGTGCAGTTAAAGTATTTTACAAATATTGTCCAAAAAATTATAACTATGATAGTTATAGTGGTACTAGTATAATGAGATATCATTATTCTTCTAAACATGTAGATATTATAAATATTTTAAGGAAAAATTCTAACATGCCTAGTCAAGATAGTTGTGAGTATGAATTATGTAAATGGATTTGTCATGTTGAAATGCTTTTTGGTATAGCTAGTTCTCTAAAATTAAATACCCTCCTTCAACACTTTAATCCTCAATGGCGTAGTATGAGTAAGAATACTAGTGTAAATAAATTGAATAAAATTTTTAAAGAGCAAAAAATGAGCTTAGCTAACTTTTTTTCATCAAAGGTAGAGTTGTACTTACATCCGATATTTAGACATCACTATCTCAAATGGGTGATGTTTGTGTAACTACCCATTATATTGATGATAATTTTATTTTGCATAAAAGAATTATTTGTTTTAAACCAATTCCACCACTATATAATGCATCTACTATTGCTTATTATATAAAAAATACTTGTACTAGATACATGATATCGAATAAAATATTTTCAATTATTTTTTATAATGCATCTAATAATACTAATGCTATTAGAATTTTAATTCCAACTCTAAATCCTATACTTGAAGCTTAATTTTTTCATCTTAGATGTGCATGCCATATTTTAAATTTAGTTGTTTAAGATGCATTAATAGTTATTTCTATACTTATACATGTTGGCCTTGGCAACCCACACCTAAAAGGGGTCAATTGGGTATTTTTAAACTTTTTCTTATTTTTCAAACTCTTTTTGAGAAGCCTTTTATTTTGGGAAACTATAAGAATAATTTTAATTTAAATACTTCTAAGAAAGCTTTATAAATATGTTTGCACTCAAGTTATGAAAATTCTAAGAACTAGTGTAAAGAAATTCATTCAACTATGGATGATGAATTAATAAGTCAATGCATAGATATCCACCTTTTTTACATATTTAGTCATCTATGCATCATCATAAGTACTAGATCATAATTTAACATGGTACATCAAATAAATCATTAAGAAATTAATCTAAGATAATTTAATAGAGAAGTTTGCACATAATATATAGCAATTCAATTCACTTGTGCAAAATAACTCATTCAATTATGTATAGATGAATAATTAAGAAGCTAATGCATGAATAAGTTTCTCTTTTAGTCATTTAATTATCCAAGAAACAAGATTAATATTGGAGCACAATATATCAATTAACAACAGTAGCAAAATAGAGCATAAACCAGCAAAAAACAGAGTAATGTTGTAGAAAAATAAAGAGAAAATGTAGAGAGATCAAACACAAAGATTTATAATGGTTCCTCCCTTAGATATCCTCATTGAGGTGTATACCCACTCTTCAAGCTCTCCAAACTTGTGTTAATCCACTATCCTTTTAAGTTTCAATGTCACTTGAAGAAGCCTTACAATTCTTGCTCTTCCTTGAGCAAAAACTCTCTTACAAAGGATACCTCACCTTTTACAATTAGAAAATAATATATGATGAAGAACAATTCATACAAACTCTCTTAAAGAGTGGATAATACAAATGAAGCACTAAGAATAAAAGAATTTCAGAAATTAAAGCTCAAATCATGATTTGGATGAAGAAGGATGTAAAATGATATTTTCAAGTGAAGTTCAAGCTCTTTCTACATTGTATTTTGTGTTTCTTAGCTTATATATGAAGTCCATGGAGTATTATAGCCGTTTGGGATTGCTAAGAATAAAAACTAGCCGTTACTAGCCATTATTCGCACAGCAGAATGGCTGGAATCAATTGATGAATCGATTTAGGATGTTCAGAGTGCTCTCTGGATGTTTGGAATCGATTAGCCAATCAATTCACTCAGATAGAAATGCAGACTCAACTTTAAAAAGGTCATAACTTCTTTATTTTAAGTTTATTTTAAACAAATGACCTATCATTGGAAAGCTAATTGAGTTTAATTTTACATGAGACTAGTTTCAAGCTTATATATGATATACTTTTTGAGATATGTTTAAAAAATGAGCAAAGGTCAAAAATAGTGAATCTATAAAAAACTGATTTTGAGGCTCAACTTGTAAAATTCATAACTCTTTTATATATTAATCATTTTAAGCAAATGACCTATCCATGGAAAGATATTTAAGTCTATTTTTATATAAAAATAATTTTATGCTCATATCATTTGTATTTTTCAAGATATGATCAAAACAATGAGCATACGTCAGAAATGACTAGAATGTAGAAAGCTGATTTTTAGACTCAACTTGAAGAGATCATAACTCTTTCATATATTGATCATTTTAAGCAAATGATACATTCATGGAAAGCTCATTGAGTTTATTTTCATAAAAAGGTTTGGCAATCAAATTATGAGTATCTTATAAAATATTATTAAGAGAGTGACCAAAGGTCAATATTGAAAATATGAAAACCTCATATCTCATTGATTTATGAAATGTCCCGGTAGGCTATCTTATAAAAACATGATTGTGGGATATTTTTTAAAATATTTTGATCAAGCTAAGATTATGAAAAATATGTTTGAGCTCTATATCATGAAATACTCTATTTTACAAGAAAGTCTAAGCCTAAAGTGAGATACTATACTAATAAAGTTCCTTGGATTTCTTGATGCTTCCAAGCTTTCAAATATTTTAATATTCTCAAGCTTCAATGCTTGGATCACATCTCCTTTCTTGTCTTTCTTCCTTGTTCTTGAGTTGAGCATAATGTGATCTTCTATTCATTTGCTCCAATGTTCACTCTTCTTCATCTTGGACTTTCCTATATACAAGTTCATCAACCTTGCAAATAATATAGTTAATCCAATCTAATATATCAAGATATTGATGCATAATTCATATAAAACCAATTAGCACAAGTTCATGCATAATCATCCTTTTATATATCTTGATTAATCATATGCTTAGTAATACTTATCTACAATATAGCTCTTTTATCATATAATCAAGCATTGCTATTTCAATCATATTATAGCATGTCTATTGAAAATTTTATAACATTTTAGTATAAAGACATGCAATACTATTGCAAACATTTAGTTCTCATCATGCATATACAAGAACAAGCATATTCATTATATCATATATGCATCAACCATAACATAGTATGTCTATTAAAGCTTAAACAATATATCACTTTAGCACAAGATATACAATACTATTGCAACACTTATTTATCATCATCAAAACTCATCATATATAATCTTAAGGATAACAATATAAAATTTTAGAAATATAGTTTTATATATCAAATCATCACCGGCTAGAAAGCATGATTGGAAACAATTATATATTCAAATGTCTAAGAAATCTAAGATGCCTTCACAAGATGTTTGTATATGATGGAATTTTACTTTTAAAATGTTAGAATTTTGTTTAGAGTATAAAGATGTCATAAATACTTTTTATTCAACAAAAATTCAAGTTAATCATCAACTTGAAAATGTTGAATAAGAAAGGGCATAAATTTGATTACAATTTTTACAAACATTTTATAGAATAACTAATCTTTTATCTAGTTCTTATTATCCGACATCTCACTCAATATTTGATGTTTTACTTAATTGTAGTTCTACATTTTTAAAATTTAAAAGTATTAATAGGTTTGAAATTATTATTAATGAATTTTTACCAAAATGAAATAAATATTTTAGAAATATTCCTTATTTATATGTTATAACTGCAATTATGGATCCTAGAGTTAAACAAAAAAGAGTAAAAAAATTGCTACAAAGGTATCATGAAAATATGCAATATGAATTTGACTTAAAGTTTTATATGAATGATATAAATAATTTACTATTTGAAATATTTCAAGTATATAGTAATAAATCTAGTTCTTTGTATTCATACATAGGTTCTTCATCTTCTTCAAAAACAGGTATCCCATTTCATGAAGAATATGATGATTTTTTAGATTTAAATGATGATACTCCATCAATCAATAATGAGTTAAGTTCTTACTTATTTACAACTATTATAGTTAATATGCTAAAATTGCCATTTTAGAATAGTGGAAAGCACAAATGACACAATATCCTATACTTTCTCTTATGGCACGTGATATACCAACCCCTCCAATGTCTTCAGTAGCATCAAAAAGTGCATTTTCTCTTGATCAGTGAATTTTGGATGACAAACGTTTATTTATGAATGATCAGAACTTAGAGATGGCTATTTATTTAAAGGATTGGTTTGATACAAAAGATAGACAATAAAATAATTTACAAGAAGATGGATCATCATCGAGTGAATGAGATAATTAGAAATAATAACATATTTATATGTTATAAATTTAGTTAAAAAAATATTTGTACTAATTTTATTTAATAGTAAAATTTTTCTAGACAAGGTCCATCCCGTGATTTTTATCCTTCTTAATAAGGGTTTTTCACGTTAAAAATTATTATATTTTAATTTATTTCTTTATTATTTTTATTTTTATTAAATAATAATAATAACAATAACAATAATAATTTTAAGTGATAATAATATAATATAATTATAGTTTATAATAATAAGAGTAATTATAATAATAACAATAATATATAATAATTATAAGAAGGAATTTTATAAGTTAAATGACATAAAATATGATATATTGATATGTTTTACATAAATTAAAACTTTGATATGAAATGCATTCATTTCAATTTCTATTATTTATAAATTATAATCCAAACACTAATATATATCTCTAAATAATAGAATACAAAATATATTTTCTTTTTTATTGTAAATATATTTTAAATAATTTTAAGCTTATTTTAATTAAATTAATCAACTATATATTTTATTTTTAACCATTGTTACTTTTCATATGTGAATGTGATGCATTATTTTTATTATTTTATTTATCAAATTATATTTTTTATATGTTCATTTCTACTCTATATATATTTCAAGTACTAATATTATTATATAGTGTGTATATATTGTATGACATATTTTATTTTTATTATAAATTATATAAATAAATAATTTATAATTCTAATACTAATATCATTAGATAGTATAGATATAATATAACATAGTTTAAATGAGTTAAATATTTAACATAAAATGTATCGATTTAACTAATTATTCTATTTTTTGATAAACATATTTGAAAATTCAAATTAAAATTTATTTACTTAAATTTTATTAATATATTTTAATATCAATCTTTTAAGTACTATATTTGAAATTAAACATATATCAATTGAAATTTTATTAAAGTTTTACAGCTTATAGACATTATTTTTATTATTTTTATTTACTTCATTGCATATTTTCTTTTTTTCCTAATATATTCATGACATTTATTTACCATTTATATGTTAATATATTTTTATGTAAGTTTAACCTATAATATTAAACTTGTTAATTGAATTAATTAGTTCAATGTTCCATTTTTAAGTAAAAAGCATTATTTAAATTTTAATATATTAAAAATTTATATCTAAATTTAAATTTAATTGATAATATATAAATTATTCAATATATTTATTTTTATAAATAATACTTTAGACTTGATCAATATATATTTAATAATGTATATTTATTTTATTAAATAAAATATATAATTTTAAAAAATAATAAAATTTTAAATTAAAACAATATATAATTATATTTAATAAATAATAATAGTAATTAATTAGTTAATGTCATAAAATTAATAATAAATAAATAACTAATATAATAATAATAATAATAATAATAATAATAATAAAATATAACGGATTATAAAAATTCGCCTGGTAAATGTCAATCTAGAACTGGAACTGAGATTGAGACTGTAGCAACCCGATCCAGACCTTATATAGTAAAAAAGTAACCCAGCCTGAGACTGGTTCGACGTATAGTTTTTATTTGTTGGATTAGCTTAATAGAATTAGGTTAACCCGTTTTGATAGGTCTAACGGAAGAGGAAAGAGGGAGATCGAGAGTAAGAGAGAGGAGAAGGTTTTTGGTCTTCAGAGCTCTTCGGTCTTCTCCTTCTCAAACCGCTCACGATGAAGATGGACAAGTCACAAGAAGCAGAAGTGTGGTCGAAGAATATAGAAAAATTTTGGCTAGTAGGGAAAGTGAGAGAAGATCAATGAATGAAGGAAGGAAAGCCTCTCCCTCCCCAACTCAACGTAGGCAATTCAAGATGTTAGATATAGAAGCGGGGAAAGTGAGAGAAAAAGAGAGGAGAACTGCTCCTTCTTGATGAATTTACCTCACAATTTTATATGTAGAAAGAAATGGAATGCATTAATGCTGAAAATAGCTTTAATGGCATTCATTCCTCCCAGCCTTATCAATCAAATTTTAAAATTTTCTATTACAAAATCAAGTAGATTTAAAAACAAACTTCTACTTACAAAAAGATAAGAGAGAGAGAGCAGCCATATTTTCATATGCTGAATGTAATTTTAATATCGGTAATATAAATTTTATCAAATTTTACAATTTTGTAATTACTCAACTAATAGTTAAACTTAAAATAAATATTTATTATCATTTTAAATTATTTTTTATTATTTTAAATTATTATTAAAGCCAGGTCTTACCCAAATTGCCTCACGTTGCTGTTGAAGATTCTGCCTTGAAGGGGGTGAAGGTTGCCAGACAAGCCCCTCCTCTCGCGCATCTCTTATTTGCTGACGAGGCATTCCTTTTCACTGAGGACAATTCCTCCGATGCTGCTTACCTGAAGGAAATTCTGGATAGTTATACTGATTCCTCGGGCCAGCGTATTAGCTTCAACAAATCTTCATTGTTTTTTAGTAGTAATGCCACCTCTACTTGCATCAGCAAAGTTTTTAATGCTCTTAATATTTCTGCAGTCGAGAATCATTGCAAATATCTTGGTCTTCCTACAGTTTGGGGAAGATCTAAAGCACAAGCTTTGTCTTTCATCAAATATTAAGTTCGGCTGAAGTTACAAGGTTGGAAGCCGAAGTTTTTATCTAATGCAGGCAAAGAAGTCTTGGCGAAATTTGTGGTTTAAGCCATTCCATCCTAACCTCTGAGATGCTTTAAGCTGCCAAAAAGCCTTTGCTCCCAAACTGAGTCCATGCTAAATTTTGGTGGATCAACAGTTAGTGAAAATGGATATTCACTGGAAAAAGTAGTCCCTTCTAACTAACAGAAAATGTGATGGTGGGTTGGGATTCAGGGACCGTGAGTGCTTCAACACTGTTCTCCTCACTAAACAGGTTTGGAGTGCCATCCAGAATCCTAATGGTCTCTGGATTTATTAGATTCATAAAGCCAAATATTTTCCTGACTCCAGTATTAATTCTTGAGGTTGGTAAAGGAAGTAAGGCATTTTGGGTGGGAGTAATCTTCTGGAGGAAAGGGACCTAATTGTTAAAGGCTCTTGCCAACGGTTAGGAATGATAGTTCTCTTAGTATTTGGTTCGATGCCTGGATCCCAGGTCTACCAGGTTTCAAATTGATTGGTTCTACGCCCTCCTTTGACCCCACGGCATCGAAAGTTGTTGAATTGATTGACTGGTAGACCAAAATCTGGAATTTAAGTCCTATCAAGTAATGGATTTCCCCAAAGAGAGGCTATTTTGAACGCGTCCATCCCAGGTAGTCCCTGCAGTGACTCTTTGACCTGGCCTTTGGGCTCACAGACAACTACATCTTCTACATCTTCTATATCTTTCTATCTATCTTCTTTCAATTCAGCTAAAACAAACTTCTGCTTTTCCATTTTCACCGTCTTATATATCTTATCTTATATAAACAGATAAAAATGCCTTTTGTTTCTCCATTTTTTATTATTTTCCTATGGCCACGTGTCAGTTCAGCGGTGCTTCATAAATTCGCATTCCCCGCCCTTTTGTTCCTCCATTTGCTTCCAACCTTATGGCTGTAATGGGCTAATTTATTGGGCTTCCATTTTTTCCTCCAACTGTAATGGCCAAGAAATTGGACCAGCCATGACGCAAACTTTGTTGCACGAAAGCTCAAACAGCAAGCTTTCTTTTCTATTTATTTTTTTATTTTTTATTTTTTTCAAATTTTTACACAATTATCTACTTTTCATTTCTTCTATAATATTTTTTTTTTTGCTACGAAAGGAGAATATATTTAATTAAAAGCATTGTCAGCATCATGATTACAAGCCTCATGCACAATAGTAGGAACATCTCTAAGTGAACCTGTACCACTCCTAATAACGTTAAAGACCCAACGGGCTCCCTCATGTGCCGCAATATTTGCAGATCTAGATATCCACACAACAGAGAGCCAAGTAGATGCCTCCAAACACATTTTAATATCTTCTACCAAGGTAGAAATTTTCCATGGACAGCAAGCGAAGCCAAGAACAGCATCCACCACCAGTTTGCAGTCAGATTCTATCATAATCCGTCGGCCATCCAGTTCTTCAGCACTGCGACAAGCTTTGAATATAGCATAAGCCTCTGCTTCAGCTGGAGAATCTGTTGAGAGCTTTTCAAACCAGAAGCCAACTACAATTCCCATGTCATCTCTTCCCAACACTGCGACTGCCGCATTGCCCTCATGCCATGCTGCATCAACATTCAGTTTGAAACATTCAACAGGGGGAGGAACCCATACCTGAGCGATGACGCCCTGCTGCAGTGCAACTTGCGGTATTGCATTGTCTCCCCCAAAACGCACTTGTTCCATACGTAAGTCATCAGTACACTGTGCCATTAAACGATCGATGCAGGGTTGTAAATCTGCAAAAATAAGATCGTTCCTAGCCTCCTACAATCTACGAAAGATAATTGCCGAGCCAGCCAGGATTTTGAAAGCATATTCAGGGGGTGCCCCTGCTGGAATCAGTTTTTGACTAATGTTTAACAAGGCTTCCATTAGTTCAAGCACTGAGTCCAAGTGAACTTGTGAAATATGGACACCCAGTAACTGGAACCAAAGAAGACGGGCAAAATCACATTGGAGAAGGATATGCATTTCTGTTTCGGGTGCTTGAAGACATAAAGGACACCGAGTATCCGGTCTTCTATAATATTTTTTTATTCATATTATTTACAACTCAAATATCAATTCCATTAAATAATATAAATATAATATAATATATTTTATTTTTAATATAAAAATATTTTCAAAAATTAATTATTAATTTAATTAAGTTATACTTAACTATATATATATATATATATATATATATATATATATATATATATATATATATATATATATTTAACTCGTATAATTCTTTTTCATGTTTACTAATATTATTAACAATTCGGATGTTAACACTATTAAATAGTATAGATATAATAATATATATTTTTATTTTAATTATAAAAATATTTGAAATAATTTAAAGATTAATTTAATTAATTATATTTAATTACATATTTTCTTGTTAACTCTTATATTATTTTATAACTCATTCATTATTTTTCTTTTTTTATTAATTTGTTTTATTAAATTTTTATCATTTTTTTCTTGTTCATGTCAATTACTTTTGTTTATGACTTAAATATTAATATCGCAAAGTAATATACACATATCACATGGTGTGTTTAATTTCATTATAAAAATATTTTAATTAAGTTAAAATTTTAATATAGAAAGTATTAATTGAAATAATTAATCATACATACTATTATTTAATAAAATATTTAAAAATTAAAATGAAATTCATCTATTTAAATTTTACAAAAATTTTCTTGATATCAACTTTTAAATGTTATATTTTAAATTTAATATGTATTAATTGAGATTTTGTCAAAATTATAAACTCTTACACTACTTCACTTTTTTTAGATACTTATTTTTTTTATAAATTTTCACTTTTATTATTTATAATCCAAATGTTATAATTTCATTAATTAATATAGATATAATAAAATATAATTTATTTTTATCATAAAATCATTTTAAATAACATAAAAATTTATTTTAATCAAATTAGTTATTCTTATATTCTATTTTTTACTCTTATATTACTTAATATAAGAATTAGATGCATTTTTTTTATTTGTTCAATTGTATATTTTATTTCTTTTCCTTTTATATTATTAATCCTATTAGTTATGGTTTAAACACTAATATCACTAAGAATTATACATACAATATGATATATTTTATTTTTATTTTAAATAGTTAAAATTTTAATTTAATTAAAATATATAACTAAATTTTCTAATTTTAATTCTTATAGTAGTGTATAACTCACTGATTATCTCTCTTTTTTATTTATATTCTATTGCATATTTTATATGCCTACCACTATTGTCTATCATTTAGATGCTAATATTAGGAAGTATTATACATATAAAAGTGATAAATTTAATTTTTTATAAAAATATTTCAAATAAATTTAAAATTTAATACAAAATTTTTAGTTTAAATAATTAATTATATATTTTATTATTTTATAAAATATTTAAAAATTAAAATCATATTTATTTAAAATTTATCAATATATATTATCTTGATATTACTTTGAGATTTTATCAAAGCTTTATAACATACACTTCGTTGCACTTCCTATTATTATTTTTTTAATGCCCACTCACATTATTTACAATTCATATGTTAGGATTTAAATTTGATTTATTATCAATATAAATTAACTTTATACTATCATTCATTAACATATTATGATATTAATAAAAAATTATTAAAATCTCCTTACTATTATTAAAAATTCTTAATGATTATTATTTTTAATGAAATATTTTCTTGTTATTCATATATTTTAAATTATAACCTTCTTAAATAACTATATAATATAATCGAGTGTGATTTACATTTATATTTGAATACAAGAGTTTTTGGAGGCACAACATGTTGCAAAATAAGAAGTTAAAAAGGAAGCATCAACATAAAAAAATTAAAAAAAAAGTTGCATTTGAGCTCTAAACAATAGAAATGAACATAAAAATAAAACATAAAAACATGCACCTAAGGGAATAAAAAGAAGTAAAACAATATGCGAATTAAAAAAAAGTTAAAAATTGAACATGTAATTAAATAATTTAATCAAATTAAAATTTTAACCATTAAGAGTTTTTAACTCAAGTAACATCTAATACCCTTTAAAAACTTTAAGTATTTTATATGCATCTAATAATTTAACCACTCATATCTCTATCCAAAAAAATTTAAAGTTTTAACTCATTTGAAATATTTTTATAATAAAAATAAAATATATTATATTATATCTATACTACTTAACAATATCAATGTTTGAGTTATAAATAAAAGAAATATACACAAAAAAAAATACTTTCCCTCTTCTATATTTTAATATCATTTACATTTATATTATTTTTTTCCTTCTTCCAACACCTTCAATATTGATCATATTTATATTATATTTTTACTTTCACTCTTGATGTATGTTCATCTATCAATCAATTTTATTTTTTTAATTATTTCATGCATTTATTTTTATTTTAAAATTTTAAGCCATCCTTTAATTTTTATATCACAATATAATTCTTTATTATTATAAAAATATTTAAAATAAGCTAAGGATTTGATTTAATTTTTATATAACAATATATTTTTTATTTTTATTTATTTGTGCTATTGTAAAATATAAACACACACATAATGATGGAAATAAAAAAAAGGATAACAATGTATGAGCCATAAAGTAATAATAGTTAAAAATAACATATGTAGTTAATATTTTTTTAAAATTTAAATTTTAACTTATTTAAAATATATTTATAATAATGATAAAATATGTCATATTATATTTATATTATTTTACTGTTATTAGAACTTGACTAGTAAATAATATATGTGGATAAGGGAAAAAATTAAAAAATATAATAGAATAAATAAAATAAAGAGAAATCAGATATGGACAATAAACTAATAATTGTTAGCAATAAAATAAAGGTTAATTAATTTTATTAAATTAATTCCTTAACTTATTTTAAATATTTTTATAATAATAAATAATATTATAATATAAAATTATAGGAAGATTTAAAATTTTAAAATAAAATTAATTGATAGATGAGCATACATCAAGAGTGAAAGTAAGAATATAATATAAATATAAATAATATGGAAGAAGTGGAAAGAGGGAAAAAAATAATAATATAAATGTAAATAATATTAAAATATAGAAAAAGGAAAGGAGAGGACAAGACATGCGTAACTTCCGCTGAATAAGGTGATGGAAGGAGAAAATTCTTTATATTATATATTAATCATAATATTTTCTACCTCCTTTTATAATAATTGTCAATTTTATAACTTGTCATGTATTAATTTATTATTTTTTAATAAATAGTATAAAAGATTCAATCTTTTATTTTTATATAATAATTTATATTAAATTAAAACAACTCTTTTCATTTCTTTCCCTTATTTATTATATCTTCATAATCTTTCTAATTTCTTTTTCTACTTTATTGAATTTTCTAATTTTCTTTCATTTTTTTAAAAATAATCTTCTTGATTTCTTTTTCTATTTATTGTATTTTTGTAATCACTTTAATCTCTTTCTTTGATTTATTATATTTTTTAGAAGTGAATCTTTCATTTATATATAGCATTTTATATTAAATTGAATAAGGAAACTCCCTAATTTATTTTTTCATTTATTATATTTTCATAATGTTATGATCTCTCTAATTTTTTTAGATTTTTTTTAATTTTCATGCATTATCTTCCTTTCTAAAATAATTTTCCTGATTTTTTCCCTTTATATAATATTCAATTAATTTCTATGAATACTAATTGACCTTTAGCAATTAATTCATTTATTCTAATAAAAATCATGCATTCGCCTTTGATTGATTTTCATTTTCATTTCTGTGTCTTTATTTATATCATTAAAATATATTCAAACCCTTATTATCTATTTATGTTATTATCAATTTTCTTTGCATCATCTTTTTTTTTCTTTTTGTTAACTGACCTTCTTTTATCTCAACTCTTCCTCTCTCTTATATCTTTCAATGTTAAAACCTAAAAACCTATGGTTAATCCTAAATCCAATTATGCAAGCTATTCAATTATTGTTTTGTTATTAACAATACTCATCCATTAAATCATTATTGTGCTATCTCAGCAAGTGATGGTTGTTGCATTTGATGATTTCTTCTAGTATGTTGCTCCACTATAGTTATTAATTAATGAGTATTGACCTTTTTGAAAATAATTTTTTGTTTATTTAATTTTCTTCTATTAATATCATTTTTATCTTTATAGTTTGTACTAATTTTTTATATAAAAATAAATTTATTATGTGTGACTTTCTTCATTACATAAAGTAAATTATTCTTTTTTTATAATTCTAGATCTGTCATGAGGTTAATATACATCTATCTTTTCATTGTAGATTGAATTTCAATCTTTGGTTGTATTTTGCACATATACATTTGCATTATAGTACGAATTTTTGAAGAAAATAATGTATTTGATTAAATAGATATTTTTTATTTGAACAGTATTTGAAAAGATTATTCAATAAATTAAATAATGTTTATTTTTTATTATTGATCACGGTTTACATTTATATAGAATTAAGGATGGATATATATACATTGTATTTTATTCAAATAAATGTTATTTTTTTTTTACATATCATTTTATCTTACTTTTCTAAATTTAATTTGTTTTAATATTTGAATATATATGTATTCTTATAATGATAACTATTAATATAATATTATAATAATATAAAAGTTATATCTATTAGCAATAAGTTATATAGCACATTTTCTTACTTAATTTAAATATAATTATACCAATTTTATAATTATTTAATTAAAATAAATATAACAATATATTTTACATTATTCATTTGAATATTTTATAATTTAAAATTACAATTTTTATTATAAATTATTATCCATTAAAGTTAATTAAATTCATATATCACACGAATTATTAGTAATAATATAAATCTAAGTAATATTAAAATATAGGAAAAGGGGAGGAGTGGGCAGGACACCCGTTCCATCCGTACATATACGGGATAGATATTCAGATTGATGATTAATTATACCATATTTTTCTCATTTTTTTTTCTTAATTGATTGTACTGAAATATGTTTTCGATTGCTCTAGTCTCGTGCTCTGTTTCGCATGGTCTTATGCTCTGTTCTTTATGTATTTCCTCTGCTGTATTCTTTATTATCTTCGTCTTTGTTTCTTCATCAATGCAAACTCATCATATCTCAGCATTGTCCAAACCAAAAAATTGTTCTGTTGCCGCGCAATAAAAGATGACCTTGATGCAGTAAATATTTCGCAGAGAAAATCGCCACAAATTTGGGGTTAAAGCACCCCGCTTCAACCGGCAACAGCCCCATCAACGTTTCTATGCGTTCTTGCTGCGGCACAACAACTGTGATTTTCATTCTCACCGTGATTGCGTCTTAAAGCGGATGGGCAGCCTTCCGCGCAAAATAGCGGCGATATCAACTGATTCTCTCTGCATTTTAAATCCCTGGTTGCTTCTAAGCCATTCCTTAGTGTAGCAAAATTACTCAATATTCATTATTTGGGTGATATTTTACACAATCAGAATGCTTTCTAAGTAATGGTTCCAATTTTTATTACATATTTTTGCAAGCTTGATGTTAGTTTTATAATAATTAACCCGACTTATTCTACAGTTTACTTGATATTTTGGATTTATCATCAAAACTTAGGCACTCCCAATCCTCATCATCAATGTTTCTAAAATACTGATCCACCAGTTCTTGACTGACAAGCTCCAACTTTGAAGGCTTCCACTATTTAGAAAAGAGGGGAAAAAAAAGGGAGGCCGTTAATTAGTAATAGCAGCAGCTGTTATAATAATAATAATAATAATAATAATAATAATAATAATGTCTATGGAAAATAAATTAAGTTTATGGCAATATATACCATAGGCTTGTTGTCTTTCTCTATCAGTTTTGCTCTTGATCCCTGTGCACTCGCATTGTAAAAAAAAAAAAAAAGAGAATGATTGATCTTGTCTTATCTTTAATTTTATGTTTTTAGCAAAAAGAAAACAAACTATATATTAATTTAACGGAACGATAAAATTTAATTTAATTGTACCTCATAGAAATCACTGCTAACAGTTCTTCTTAAGAAGTGGGAGGCGATAGTGTAATCTCGAGAAAGGCATTTTTCAATGCTTTGCATCTGGCCTTCTCTGATCTGTTAAACAATAATTTCATTTTAAAATAAGTTAATAATTATTTTTATTGAAAATTTTGATCTAATTAAATGAATTTTCATGCTTACTGATCTCAAAAATATTTTAAGGCTAGAAGGACAAGATGAACGCATATATCTCAATGCATCTATGATCCATTTTTCTGCTCCAATTGCTAATTCATTTTCCTGGAAAAATTCGTATTAAATCATATCATTAATTCAAAAAAAATATAAATAGACCTAGTATAAGAATTGATATTGATTCGAAATATTGAAGTGGAAATCATTGCTCAATTAACTTACCAAAGCATCAATTATTTCCTCAACAGTGCTCTTTGAGAAACATTTGTCTATTTTCTCCCATCTTTGTTAACAAAACAAGTTTCACATTAATTTAGGAAAAATAGTAACAACAGAACAGCCTTTGATTAATTTGATCATATATTTTTATTTATTTACCTGTGAATGGAGCTCTCATTCTTCACCAAAGGTTTCTCAGTGAACTCATCAATAAGTGTGGAAATCAATGATGTACCGGAAGAAGTAACAGCTTGAAGGGCATTTTCTAGCAAATTTAACTTCTGTCACAATGATTAAATTCACACTAGTTATATTATGCACTAAAAATCCAATTATAATACAATTAGTTGCTTTTTATTTTTTGATATAATCAGAAGTGGTTAAAGCACAGCAAGAAAATGAAACCCAGAATGCAAAAGGCAAGAGTAAAACTAGAGGGAAATTTTTAGAAGAATTAAATTATAATTTATAAAAGACATCAATAAAAATATTTTAAATTTGGAGAGGTTATGTAAATTTTCTAAAAGAAAATAAAAGACTGAAGAAGAAACTTTTTGAAATCTCCAAAGATGATTAAAAGAACATCAAATGCCGTTAAAGCCGCCCCAAAGTCATAAAAGTTTTGTCCTATCAAAGGAAAAGCCTCCTAAAAATTAAGGAATATTATTTGAACCAAAATCTCTTCACCAATACAATTGGTGTTTTCTTTTCGGAAAATGTAACACAATTAGTCTTTAATTTCGCATAGTTTTGTTTTGCATATAATTTGTTCTTCTGTATTAATTATATTTAAAAAACTTCTATTAAAATATTATATAAATATTTTAATTTATTATAGGATACTTTCCTGGATATTTTAACCTCGATCTAGCACAAATAAAGTCACATTTGTTACAATATATTACGGTTTG
Source organism: Sindora glabra (assembly GCA_020226215.1). Classification (NCBI taxonomy): domain Eukaryota; kingdom Viridiplantae; phylum Streptophyta; class Magnoliopsida; order Fabales; family Fabaceae; genus Sindora; species Sindora glabra. Next base: position 54,376,987 of record CM035225.1, on the reverse strand, counting down.
CAGCTCAAAGTTACCAATCCAGATATTATATAGTCGAACTGTTGCTTGGGTGCCTCACTTTATATATTGTTTTCCACTTAAAATTATTTATCGTAAAAGAAGGGATTGTATTTATTTAGAATCAAATGTTATAATTTTGAATTGTGATTTTACCTGTGAAGGGACAAAATGGGTGGCAAGGCCACAGGCAAACATTTCTGCTCCATCTAAACGTGCACCTGTTAGCCCTATGTACTCCCCTGTATAATTATTCATAAGAGAAATAGAAAATTTTTAATACAAATCATGGAAAAAAAATTCACTAAATATTGCCGCTTCTGTTATTATATTATAATTATTTGGATATATTTATATGAGGATTTTTTACACAATATTCTTTACAAAACCATATTTATTAATAAGATTAAAGATTCCTAACTTATATGTAATTTTGATTTTTTAAAATAATTTATTTTATAATTTTAGTCCCTTAATTTAAAATAATTTATTTTGATCCTTTAAATATTAAATTAGTGTAATTTTGATTCTTTTGTTTGATTTTCATTAATTTTTTAATCTCATAAGATTATTTCCACCTAATGCTTCTTCTATATTAATTTGAAATGTATTAATTTGAAATGATTTCTATGTAAATAAGAAAGAAAATTTTTATCCCAATTTTGGACAAAATCAATGTATTACATATGAAATTTTAAGTTATTTTACAAGTTAATTATCTATAAATTTTTTAAAAAAAATGTGATTTGTCTGAAAAAAATAATACAATAGATATTTAGAAATTAAATAAAAATTGACAGAAATTGATAAAAAAAATTGGTGAAAATTTAATAAAAGATCAAGTTTGCAACATTTTAATATTTAAGGAGCTTAAATAAATTGTTTAAAATTCGGGACTGAAATTCTATTTAAACTAAAATTCTAATTGTTGACATTCTTAATCACACATAATGACATCTAATATTTCCTTAAAAATATATTTTGGATAAGTGGCATGTATTTTCTTTAAAAAATATTTTGGATAAGGGGCATGTCTCCCTTGTGTGTGTGAGTGTGTACTAGAAAAATATCTAATTACCAAAATATCCTGCAAGTCTAGAAAGAAAGTAAGACGCTCCCACATCTGGAAAAAGTCCTATGGATGCCTCTGGCATTGCAAATACCTACACGCGTACGAAAAAATTGATTATATAGAAAACAGTGGATGATTCTCGAAGTCAAAGTTTGAAATCAATTAGTAATTATATCAAAAACCATAAATATTCAAACTTAACATCCATTTTTTATTATTATTTTATTTGTTGAATTGCAGAATTTTCAATTTTAAAATTAATTACTTGAAATTTGAACATTTGTATACATAAGAAGCGAAGAGAAAGTGCCCTACAGCTTTTTCGGTGACAATTCTGAAAGTTGTGTTCATGGACAAGCCAGCTCCTCCTCCCATCACTGCTCCATTAATTAGAGAAACCTAATTTCACAGTTTAAAAACATATTAACTCTAAGCAATTCACATGGTGAATTCAAATTTATATGAAAAAAAGTTGTATATAATTTGAGAAAACTTACCACGGGCTTTTTGTAGGTCGCTATTAAATGGTCCAAAATAAGTTGTTTCCTATAAAAGCTTGCACCATATGTCCAATGTCCTGAATATTCCATTTAGCATAACATAACATAAAAACAACACAAATATATATATATATATATGTGCGCCTGTGAATAAAACTTATCTAAAATTGTAATAATACATGTGTGTACGACACAATATAAGTTAAAAAAGGCTAAAACTATATATATGTATAATTATAATTATAATAATTATATAATAGTTTATAAACTCCTTTTTAATTATTTCATTATTTACGGAAATAACTCATCACTTCAAAAAAAAAAAAAAAAAGGCCAAACTTTCATTGTATTTGAAAATTAAAGCATTACAGCTAAATTCAATTAGCAGAAGTTTTTAATAAGATTAACATATAAATGCATTGAACCTGGGGGTTAAAGGACACCAAGCATGGTACAGGACTAATTAACATCACATTTTCACGTAATTTCTCCTCTACCAGCTTGGCTTCCCATTGATTGAAATTCTGTGATCAACTACGATTTTTTATATTTAATTTATCTAAAGTTGTTAATGCGAATCATATATAATCTAGTTTGCATATTGAAGAGATCAAAATATAATATTAAATTTAAATGAGAAGCAAATGAAATCAATTTGTATATCAGTGAAACAAATACTAAATTTAAGTCTAGAAAATAATAAATATTAGAAATATATTTTACATGATAATAAAGGAGAAAATGCTCATATTTCTCCATCTTCCAGTGAAGTCGAGGCCGGACAAGTGAAGTTTAAGAAAAAAATATGGGCTTAAATTCAAAATGTTTGCTTTCATTTTACCTGCAAGTGAGGAAGTAACCACCGATAGAACATCACCACCTGCACAAAAGGCTTTTCCATTTGCCTATATGGAAAGATTATAGAGTAAGTGCAATTTACGAAATAAATCTATACTTACAATTGGAAATTGATGCAGGAGTGGAATGCACGATAGAACATTATAAAAAAAAAAGGTATAAGTGGAAATGGGGGATATATAGAACGTAACATGTGACAAGTGAGGCTCTTAGCAACCTCACTTGTGTATGAATAACCTCATCGACATAATATAGAATAAAATTTTATTAAGGGCTTTGATATAATACACCTTAAAAAAAACAATCACATGTGCATCCGTAAGTGACTTGCAAAGTTTCGTTAAAAACAGAAAAAAAATCTATAATGTATTATTAAAAATATTAATATATCACTAAATCTAATGTGATATTAAATTAATCAAATTTTATTGCATGATATATCATTGTTTAATTTGATAGTATATTAGTATATCATTATATTAATAGTGTACCATATACTCAAAAAAAAAATCATGCTATATACCTTTTGTTTCCTTATGATAAGTACTTCTAATAAAATTTAGAAAATGTTGTGTTATGACTTTGATTGACGAAGCAGCTTTTTCTACGCACGTTAATTACAATTTTGATAATAAAATTCAAAATATGTTATTTTTATTCTTTATCATGTAAGCTTATTTTTATTATATCAAATTATATAAAATTAGTGAATTAAATTTGATAAAGATTATGTTATTTTATAATATGCAATATTGTATGTTATATATTTCTTATTTGAATGAAAAAAATATATGTGTGACATATGTAATATATATATATATATATATATATATATTGCTGTTTTACCTTCAAAATTACAAGTTTAACTTCCGAATCATTCTCATACCGCTTTAGGTTCTTGGTGATTTCAGAAACCTGGCAAAATGTAGAAAAGAAAATATTGGAGGTTATCCAAGCATTCCGGTAATTTTAAGAGCTAAATAAAAAAAAAAGAAAAATAAAGAAAATAAAGCGAATCAAATTGCACATAATTTTCAACTACTTCCGCCTTAACATCAATTAAATTATTTGAATCCTGAACTAAATCGTTGTACACATTCCTTCCATTTCCTTTTAAGTGTCATTTAAGCTTTATGTATAAGGATTAAAAAAAATAATAAATAACTTTAATTTTAAGAGAGATGAAATAAAAGTTGTTAATATATCATTTCCATTTCCTTTTAAGTGTCATTTAAGCTTTATGTATAAGGATTAAAAAAAATAATAAATAACTTTAATTTTAAGAGAGATGAAATAAAAGTTGTTAATATATCATCTACTAAAAGTTAAATGATAAGTAAAGTTATTAAACATTCATTTAAACAATAAAGATAATATTTGAAATAATTTTAATTTTTGAGAACGACAAATAAATATCAATAAATTTTTTTTCTCTAAAATGATACTTAAAATGAATGGAAGGAATAGCAAATTAGGATAATAGCCCAAGTGGATGAAAAAGACCTATTAATTAGATTATAATTACCTTCATTTATATCATCTCAAAATATATTAACAAAACTTTAATTTAATATACTCATTTGTTTTAATACTATATAAAATAAAGAGAAAGCAAAAATGAAATGTTAGCGATTAAGAGAGATATAAAATGGTTAATATAATTAAATGGGATTCAGATTTAGTGTACCATGTCCAGCTATAGTTGCTACATGTATTGATTATTGATTAATTGGAATAGATCTCATGAAAATAGATGATTAGATTTAACAATTATAGTTGCAATTTGTTGTACTAGATAAAAATGTGATTTTATTAAAAATGAGAGTAAATTGTTAAATAACTTGTTTCACTTTTTTTAAGTATCATTTGAGAAAAAAATTTAGGATATGTTTGGATATGTTTTTATTTTGTATTTTTAAAAATTATTTAATTACAAAATTAACATTCAAAATAAGAAAATAGATTTAAAAAATAATTAAAAATTATTTTTTTAAATTATACTTTTAGAAAATGACTTTTAAAATAAATTTTGAAAATAGATTGTCAAATATATTCTCCTATTTTTATAAGTAAAAAAATAAAAAATTATTTTTAAAAATAAAAAATAGACCAACCCTTATTCTTCTTTATCTATTGTTTTAGAAAATAAAAATTTTATTTATTATCTTCTTTCAAATATTATCTTACTTTTAAATAATTGTCTAACAATTTTACTCATCAATTGATTTTTAGTAAAGAATATATTAATGATTTATAATACATCTCTTCTAAAATTAAACTTATTTATTTTCTTCCTAAATAATTATATATTAATCTTAAATGATACTTAAAAAATAAAAGGAGTGTTTGATTATTAATTATGCTATTAAAAATAAAAAATATTAAATAAAATTACGTTATTAATATTAAATATAACTAGTTCAAAATTATTAATTATAATTGAACCATCACCCCTTCAGCATTTTCCAAAAATAATATTATGTGCCAAATGGTGATTTAATTAAAAGCTAATAAATATATCAATCAATTAATAGTATTTAACTTTTTAGGGGGCAAATAATGACTTAAACCTAAGATTTTGTCCGCAGAAATTAAATCTGTACTTACCATTTCGTGATTAAGGCTATTAAGCTTCTGTGGTTTGTTCAATATCACTTTCTTTACATAACAATTTCCTTCGAATAGCACCTAAAAGAAGCACAGTTGTAAAATAAGTGAGGAAGATAATAATAATAATAATAATAATAATAATAATAATTCACAATTGCAGTGGATATAGTTGTAATTTCATCTAACTAATTCTACCATCCCAAAGCGCAGAGGCTGTGTAGCCGCACGTGATAAATAAGAGACATTATTATATTATGATGAAAGTAAGATTTGACCCATCCCGTTGCAGCACAACTTTTTGATAATTTTGTACTGCAATAATTATAGTAATCACAATATGATCATGAGCACAACTTACAGTCCCAGCCACGTGATGTGGTGATATTGAATCGAAATAATAAGTACGGAACCATGTTTAATATATAGAAAATAAAGTGGAATAATACATAAGTACATAAACTAATTCCTCCATTCCTTTTTATTCATTGTATTTTAAAAAAAAATTTATTTATCATTTTAAAATTTTAATAACGTATTAAATATTATTTTTTTAAATTTATTTTTTTTATTAATAAATATTTTATTATTTTATACTATTAATCAATTTGTATTTATTCCTTTATATTTTTCTTTTTATTTTTAACTATCTTAAATTTTATGTATAAAAGATAATTTTATAAAATTTATTAATAATAAATAAGTTAAATTACTTTCTTAATATGTTTAAAATTAATTAATAACGACAAATAAATAGAAACAGAATAAGTATATTTTATTGCCAAAATTATAATGGTAGGTAATAAAACTTGTATAGAATGCACTTCCTTGGCATGAATTTCTACAGACAAAAGGTTATAGATAATATATCATTATTAGTGAATATTATTTTTATATTTATGGTTTTATAGCATAAACAACTACCTAAATAAAATTAGGAAAAATAGGGAGGAGTATAAGAAAGGGATGAAACCTGGTTTGTTTGTGTGTCAAAGGAGAAACTTAGAGGCAGCGCCATCCTTGATCTGTCGAGATTTTGAGTGATGAATATACGTTGGAGCTCAACAAACCATCCATCCGTTCTATATATAATAGCGAACTGTCCTCGCAAGTCAACAAATTAGGGGGACGACTACGGTACCTTCAGCAAATCCTGGGTGCCAAAACCCAACACACGCGGCGGATCTTAATACTGCCACGTTGGTGTGGATTAGAGTGGCAGTCAATATGAAATTAGAGAAATTCATGTGACACACGCGACGCCTAAGAAATTTGAGCCGTCAATATTAACAATTACTACCACACAACCAACCCAATTTTCGGTAGATCTAATTTTAACCGCATTTATTTCTGAGTAAAACTTTCAATATTAATTAAAGAAATATAACAGGACTCAAATCATAACTGCTTACTGCCGTATTCCTCTAATAATTATCCCATTGGTTTACAATTAATTTAGAGCTATAAATATTACCACTTTATTATAAATTATTGTTTTGATTTCTAATTTATCTTCAATGTCATTATTAATGCATGGTTTAGCTGCACCGAAGTATATATGCACTTACATAACTAGTGTTTTTTTTTTTTTTGGGTGATATTACATGACTTTTGTTTGTGCAGCGAGAAAAATAATTGATAATTAAAATAAATGTGATTATACATAATATAATTAGTATTTGTTTGGATGTGGTATAAAATAATCATTTTTTAGTTTTATACATATAAAAATTTCTAAATATTATTATCTATAAAAGCAACTGTATATAATACTATTTGAATTTATATTCATTATTTAAATAAATAATATATATTATTTGCTAATATATATTCTTATATAAAATATATTATAATTTCTATTAATTATTTTTTATAGATATGAAAGTTAAAATTTTGTTTATTTTTTTAAGATTTATATTTATTTTGATATAAATTAATTTAAAAATGCTATTCATAAATAAATTTTAAAATGTTGAAAGTTATTCATAAATTTAAAATAAAAATATTAGGTCCATATGAGTATAAAATTTGTACTTCATATCACTAAAAAATAGGACACTAAAGATAAAAGAATAGTAAAAGTTGGTTATTATAAATATAAAATTAAAAATATCTCTTTTCAAAATCATGACTAAGTCATAAGCGAGGAGTTTAGTAGCTTGTCTTCAAATTAGAATTAATAAGTGTAATTGATTATTGAAAATTTTCAAGCGTGCAATTATATATCTTTAAAAGAAGAATAAATAATTATTTAATTTATAATCATTAAATATTATTTCTTCTCGTTATATTAATCTTACACTATATATTACACACACAAAATCGATAGATTAGACTCATTATGTCATATGATTATTTTTTATGGAATTTATCTAATTTTATATAAAAATTTAAATTTAATCTATTATTGGTATCAAATATTTTATATTATCACTAAATGAGAAAAATATATTATTAAAAATGTAATAATGATTAAATTTTTTTAATAATAAAAAAAATTAATATTTTTTTATTAACATATTAGTATTTACTTGGATGATAATGTAAATATTATTTACAATGCTAATAGATTAAATTTAATTTTACTAAATTTATACATATTTTAATTTTGATTAAAATTATACTGTATTTTGAAATAAAATTATACAGAATTAAATTTTATTCAATCTTCTTAGGTGGATCTTTTCTTTGAAATTGAAAAGATTATGATTTGACTAAATCCTAACATTATGCCATTATCCGATCAAATTGACATGGAAAACTACATTTTTACCTCCGCGTCCTATCTATAATTTTCAATATTTGGTAGTCCTGTTCATAAATTTTCATTACCATTAGATATTACTATTTTACAAGCGCAATTATTTCATATATAAAATTAGAAGGACTACAATGTGACACGTCATCCTGGCATCCAAACCCTCAGTGCTTTGGACATGACTGCAAATAAATTGCTAAACAAAATCGTGATGATATTGCTGCAATAAACAAATATTTCATTAACATGCGGGAAATAGGTAGAAGTAACTTGAGGCCCAACAAAAGCAACTATTGCATGAGAAATACATATATACTCTTCTCACGATGTATAAACATAGGCGAACGGGTGCTTTTAGGATACGGATTAAGGAAAAAATTGACAATTGAATTTTTTATTAAATGAAAATAAAAATACGAGCTGTAATCTTGTTTTCTTTGGATATCCACATTTCTTTTATTAAATTTAAAAAATATTTTTTATGAAAAATTTTATTTATTTTTATATAAATGAAGAAATGATATATATATATATATATATATATATATATATATATATATATATATATATATATATATATATATATATATATATAGCCTTTAAACCATGTGATTAAAGAAATAATATTTAAAATTATGATAATAAAGAAAAATAACTTTTTTTTTAAAGAGAAATTTTCTTCCTTCAATCTCCTCATTTTTGATATTAAATATATAGAATATTATTCATCAAAACAAATAGAATTTTTTGATAGATTTGTTTTGTTAAAATATTTTTTTAAAAAAAATTATTTGTTTGTGTTTGTATATATATACAAGAGAATATTATGTTATTTGTATATTTTGTAATTAAAAAATAATACATTATAACGTGACAATTTTAAAAATTAGATCTTCATCTTAAAAATACAAGATTTTATTTTACATCACGCTCTTTACATCATTTTTTATTATACATTTAAATATCCTACTACTATAAAAAAAAAAAAAAAAACCTAGCATTAGATCACACATGATGGGTTCATCTACATCTGATGAGGAAAAGTTGTTAAAATATTGAAAAAAATATAAATTACTCCATCCAATAATGAAGTGATTGAATTTTACACCTACGAATTATGAATATAAACAAATTACCCTTTGAAACTTTCTACTTTTATCACTACCAAATTAGCAAAAAAATATTATGGAATTGTGCTCCCCTATCAATTATAGGGCAATCGCATTTTTGCTACTATTGACTTTTAGTATTTACAAATCAAACCTTCAATTATATAAAATTTGCAGTTAGTATCCATTATATACTTAATTAATTTTTTATTAACTTATATTATTTCATTTAAAAAAATTAAGCATGCATTATAATATTATTATATATTGGATTACCAATAATTTTTTGGGCATAATTTTTGTTACATGATTAATGGAAATTAAAATATAAAATTTTAATTAAATACTTCAAAATAAGTTAGAAAATTATGTAAAAAATGACATAATAAATCAACATACAATAATATTTTGATTAATGATTAATAATATTACTCAACATTGATCATTATTATATGATTTTTTCTTCAAATTAGTCAATCATTCAATATAATATGGGTTAAAAATATTAAATAAAGAAGTGAAGTAAACATAAATGCTATCTTACATCAAAGAAAATCAAAAACTTATTTTTTTATATGATCATATACAATTTAATTTTAATACCACCACAATCATGATAGAGATAAACATAATTTCTATTTTTCCTCCTAATATTTTTCTAAAAATTTGCTTTATTTAAAATTTGATAATTATATAGTTTATGAGTTATTTTTATTTTATTCTTTTAAGATTTATAATTTATTATAACACTTGTATTTAGAATAATACATCAATTTTTAGAAACAAATTAAATTAGTTAGTAAGTTTACTTTATTTGCTAGACACTTTTTTTTTTTTATAAATTGTTACGATTTTAAAATTTTTATATATAATCTTTTATCTCAAAAAAAATTAGTTTATTTATATTGTTAAAAAATAATTTATTTATAAAATAATTTTATTTTTTACTCTAATGCATTGAGATTGGGTTGGTTCAAATTTTAAATTATTTTCAAGTGTAGGATTTAAAAAATTATTTTAATTTAATAGCTCCTTTATAATTTTAATTATAATTAATAATCATCATTAAATTAATTAATCATTTATAAAATCATATCTTTTTTCATTAACTTTTTAAGTGTGAATTGCAATATTATTCTGTATTAATTTATGAACATTTTTTCCCATAATTTTACAACTTATTTTCAAATATTTAATCACAAAATAATTTAATCTCTATTAATTATATGATATAAAAATTATGTTAATTTAATTTCTAATAAAATTATGTAAAAAAAATTATGTGATAATCCCTTATAACATAATTGGCAATATAAATTTATGGACATCATAATATTGGATTATTACATTTTTGTACATAATTTTAATAGAAATTAAATTAACAATTTTTATATTATATAATTAATAGAAATAAAATTAAATATATGGAATTTTAAGAATTTTAAAAAATATGTAATTTAATAAAAGGGTCAACTAAGTAAATAATAGGTATTAATTGTAAGTTTAATATAATTAAGGATTTGATTTGTAAGTTTTCAAAGTTAGTGGGAGCAAAATATAACTACTTCATAATTAATGGAGATAATTTATAATTTTTTAATATTTTTCTTTAATTTAATAATGATGGAGTAGAATCTAAATTTTGTATAATTTCAAAAAATAATTTGCCTAATTTCATAATTCATAAGATAAAATCCAACCATCCCATAATTAATGGGAGTAATTTATATTTTTCCTAAAAATATTTACACATGTTCGTAAATTTTGGTGATCAATAGTTGATCGACTTCCACTATCTTTATAATTAATTATAGATTATAAAAAAAATGGCAAAAGATAGCCGTTAACTAGGATTAGCAATTTAGTCAATACAAATTAAATAATAGCTAATTAATTTTGAGTCAGTTTCACTTAATTGTATATTTTAAATTGGGTCTTGTCTATAGTTGTAATTTTCTTTAATTTACATTCAAAATATTCCTACATTTTTTTATTAAGTATGAAGTTAATATTTATTTAGGATGGAAGTAGTAGATGATATAAATCCTCCAAATAAAAAAAACCTCTAAGAATTAAATATAAGATTCCTTATTGAACACAAAATACCTTATAATTCATCCAGTCTTTATTAAACTAATAAATTATTGTCAACTTATAAAACTTTCATCTCTTTTGTTCATTATATTAGTTTCACTCCGCCCCCAACTTAAGAAACTCTTCAATTCCTAAAGCTTTGTGCTAATCTCTACTCTTCTCCCCCCCCCCCCAACTCCTTAAGATCTTCCCTTCTCTCACTACTTTTTTGTCATCCCTTGTCCTATCCCTTCTTTCTATAGTTCTTAAACAAATTCGTCCTATACGTTTGTAAACTAGTTATAAATGAATTGAATTAGGTTTGGCTCGCCAAATTCGTAAATTTTCTAAATGAAACTCCAAGTTTTAAAATTCAGGAATCACGAATCATGGACTCGTTGATTAGATTTATGGCCTTTTTTTAAAAAGAAAATAATTTTAAACTTTTTAGAACAATTTTAAATCTAAAATATTAATTGTAAATTAAAAAATAATACATGTAATATATTTTTAATCAACACTAATAATTTAAGATTAAATAAACAATTATAAAAATAATTTAAAACTATATAAATAATAGTAAAAATTATACACAAAAATAAAAATTAATTAATTTTAAAATTATTATTTTAAAAATAGGATTATTAATTCAGAAATAATTTATTTAGATAAAGTTAATTTCAAAGAAAAAGAATTGAATTAAAAAATAAGTATTAGATTGGGTGGGTGAAAAATTGTGCAATAATTTATTTAGTTTGAAGATAAAAAAATTAAAAAAAAATTAGATACTTCCATAAATCATCTAATTCAGTTCATACAGATTGCAAACCCAATAAACTATACCAATTTAAGTTCATATTTTAACTCACATTTTTTGACGATGCACAAATCCATCCACAAATTTAAATCCATTTCAATCGTTCTATATCTTTCCTTGATCTCTTCACATTTTTTCCTTTTCTCTCCTCTTATATGGTACATAATTTTCCATACTCAACTCTCCACACACTATGTACTTCCCCTTCTAGCACAAGGGAAGAAAAATCATACTTGTTAGACAAAAATAACATTTTGAATAAAATAAAAAGAGGACTAAGAAGTTGAACCTCCATGTCTTTTAAAGGAAGAAATTTTCTATAAAAAAATATAGTTATATAACGTTAAAGTCACAACAATTATTTCATTTATGAAATGTTAAATTTGGATTGTGTGTTAGAAGACAAAATCGTCTATCTCGTATATAGAAAATTATTTTCTACTACAACCGTAATATTTATCATAAATTTTTAATTAAAATATATAAATAATGTCATTTATTTCCTTTATAAAGCAAATAAAATTTTTAACGGAAAATGCATTACGGTGAAACAAGTTGGCGGGGGGGGGGGTTTCCTTTATGGTTGACAATGGAGAGGTAAACTAGATATCTTCATATACTTCAATTATAATATATCTATTTCTATTCTTATTCAATAAAGACATTACTTATAATTTTTTATATCCAAAAAGTTTAATGTATACTTTTGAATTTATTTAAATTTCACAAAATAACGATTAATTTAATTCCATTGCATGAGGATAAAAACCCATTATAATTAGAGTATACAATACTTCTTGAAATAAACATAACATTTCAAGGTACAGTGGCATAAAAATGTTAATTATGTGATTGCCGTTACCATTATTTTTCCATCCCCAGATTCCCCACTGCCTATTTGGACAATCTCAATGGGAATTTGTAAATTTAGATCCACAATCATAACCCTTATTGCTTAACAAAATGGTTAAGCATACTGCTTTTGACTTTTGATTCCGATTTATTCATCGTTGTCGTTCTCCAATAGATGTTTAGTTTATATTTTAAATTCAGATCTCAAAAGAAGGCAGAGATTTGGTTGGTAAAAAGCTTCCGTTAAATTTGCCACTTATGGGAATCATTCCATACCCTCTAGGATGAGTTTGTTTTATCTGAAGATAATTTCTATCAAAAAATTTATTTATTTTAATAAAAATAAGGAAATGAAACGTCAGTTATATATTTTAGTTAAGAATTTATAATACTCAATATTATGACAATTAAAAAAATAACTTCATTTTTGAAATATATGATATTATCTTTATTAAATTTTTTATATTTAATATTAAATAAATAAAACATATTTTTTTCTGTTTTAATATTTTATAATTATATTTACATAAAAAATATTTTCTATTAAAATAGACCGAACGGGTTGATTTCTTGGTCCCTTTCATATCTTATCTAGAAATACCACTTTGATAACATGCCATTGTCGTGTAGAAAACTGAGGAGACAACGTTGAAAAGACTGGTGGCTTAATAACTGGTGACTCATGTACCTTCAATGCTGAAGGAACGTAGAATACATTTTATCAGAATAAAGTAAATAAATAAAACGTGTGGTATAAAGAGCACAAGTTAAAATTGAATTTGAAATTTGTGTGTAATGTGGATCATATATATAACTCCTGTTCTTGATATTTTACTACTCTAATTTGTATCAATTTAGTCTTGAAAAAAGGAAAAAAAAAACTTTGCTTCCATATCTTAAAATTACAAATTTTATGTCATGAATATATGTAGCATCAACAAAATTCAAATCGTTTAAAGCCAAGGGAACTTGCAGCCACATGCATTGCATTCCCTATGCCACGCCCAACCTAGTGTGTGATATAATAAAAAGATCAAAACTTGGACTCGGAAAGCTGATAAATAATTTTTTGATTTGTTTTGGTGGAAAATATTTTTTATAAAATATAAATAGAAAATATTAGGAAATGATAAAAATATTTTATTTATTTAATATTAAATGTAAAGAATTTGAATAAATTAACTTACTCTATTTTTCAAAAAAAATTACTTTCTTTCACTATCATTTCTTTAAGTATTATTTTTTTAACCATTAATATTAATGGTATATTATTTCTTTATTAATATATATAAGTGATATTTTTATAGAGAATACTTTTTAACCAAACAAAGAGAATTTTAAATTCAAGTTGTATTAACAAAAAAGATTTTTTTGCATGAATTTAATTATAAAATAATCAGATGATAAAAATAATTTTATTTATTTAATATTAAATAAAGAGTGGCGGTAAAAAGATAATATCATTTATTTTAAATAAAAAATTATTTTTCTATATTATTGTATCATAATTTTTTAATTAAGGTACGTAAGTGACATCCTACTTGTTTATTTTACACAAATAAATAAAAATTTACAACGAAAAATGTCTATTGGGAAAATAAACAAAGTTGGAATAGATTTTCTTCGGGTTAGACAATAGAGAGAGGTAAATAAGAAATATTTCTTTACTATATATACATATATTATATTTCTAATCTTTTATAATAATTACAAAGTTCATTACAATTTTTTGATGCTTTGAAAAATAAAAAAAATAATTTTTAAAGTAAATGAATTGCACGAAATTGACAAGTAATTATTTTTAACTATGTGAGAATATAGAAATGTACTCCAAAAATTATATTAATTATGTGACTCAATTCCGTTTCATTTATTTTTCCATCCCCCCATCCTGTTTGTTTGGACAATCTCCAATTTTAGAATAAACAAATTAACATCCGCACATTCCGCACGCATGGCCCATATTGCTAAACAAAAAGGTCAAGCCTACTGCTTTTGATTTTCTATGCTGATTTCTTCATTGTTTTTGTTGTCTAATACATGTTTAGCTTGGATTTTAATTAAAGTAGAACTGGGATTTATTTTGATGAAAGCATTTTTTTATATAGGATTATAGTTATAAATTATTAAGATGGTAGAAAATATTCATTATGTTTCATGTTAAATGTGAAAATTTAGTAAAAGATAATTTTTTCTTTTTCAAAGAAGAAGTTGTTTTCTTTTATTACCATAATTTTATGTGTCATTTTTTTTTAGTAATAAGATATAGACAATTATTACTCCTTTATACATATAAAAGTAAAAAAAATCTTATAAAAAATATATTTTGAAAAACAAATGGACCTACAAAAAGTTTGGCACGCTACTCTAATTAATTTAGAATTATATGTGATTTGGTAGAGATCATTTTTGTGTGCTTCAATGAATTTTAATAAACAAGCAAGGTTAATTTAAACTTAAATATGTTTGGATAGGATTAAATTAATTTTGATGAATAAGTAAACAAAATTGCCACAGTATCAAAAATATAATTCAAAATTGAGTTTTAAATCTTTTATATCCACTAAATTCAACTCTGCAGATTTAGCATGTCATCCTTCATTTACTGACAGACCTTAGTTTATATTCAAAATTTATTTTTGAATTTCATTTTCAATGTCAAATATGATATAGATATTAAAAATGGAATTTGAAATTAAGTTTTAAATTCTTTGGTTATATCTATCAAATTAAGTTTTATAAATTTATAATAGCACCTTATATTTAATAATAACTATTAATTTATATTTAAATATCATTTTTTATATACACAATATTATCATTTCAGTATATATAGCATTGTTAGTAAGTAAAAGTAATATGTCATCGGATAATTTGGAATTAAATGTATTTTGGTTGAAATAATAAGAGCTCGATTGAATAAGTGACTTTTTTGTAAGAAAATAAAAGTAAGATTTTAACATATTAGTTAATTTGGAATTATAAATAGAGGGTGCAGGTAAGTTTTATCTTATAAATAAATTTTAATGAATAAGCAAAAATAACATGTGGCCGTCAAAATTTTAACTGACACATAAAGTTCTATTTAAATTTTTACATTGACTAACTATGGCAATTTTATTATAAATTAAAATATTAGGATTTAATTAAGTAAATTAAAATTATAAGAATAGAATTACAAATTGAATCAAATTATAATGACGCAAATTTTTTGTTAATTAACTTTAATACGATCAACTTTGAGGAATTAATTATCAATTATTTAAAATTTTAGAGATTGATTATGCAAATTAAAATTACAAATTGGATGAAATCATTAAGATTAAAATCTTTAATTTTTTTATTAAGATTTTAAATATTGAAATGGCGCACCGTAGGTGACGAATATGCATGCTTTCTTTTCAATATTATATTGCCCATCACTCTGCGTTAGGGATGGGAATCGATCGGGTAAAACTAGCTAGTGAGCCCAATTTCAACCAACCGCTCCTAATCGTTTATATCCAAATTTCAACCGAAACCGACCGCTTCAAACTCTTAATCTGACATTAACCGATTAAATCAGTTTATAATGATTTTAAGCGGGTTCGGTCGGTTTAAGAATTTAAAAATGTGTTAAAAGTAAGGTTACATGAATTCCAAAAATAAAAGCAACCTTCATTTTCTTATATTTTCACTGCATCACAATTGACACCATATATTAAAATAAGATAAAATATTTAAATCAACCCATTAATAATCTCTTATTTTTAAAAAATGAGTTCATGTTAAATTCATAAAATAAACTTAACCGAATTATATGCATTTAGTCTAAGCATTTTGTCATTTGTTGTTTGAAATATAGAAAAGGAATGAATAAGAAGGGAGAGAGGAGAAAGATTAAGAAGGGTTTTAAAGAAATAAAAGTGTAAATGTCATATGAGAATCATTTTCAATCGGTCAGGTTCGGTTATAATTGGTTAGAATTCAATCAATTCGCTTCTGACCGAATTATGAAATTTATCTAATTTTTCAATCCGTTTTAAATCGATATCTTATACTACCCGAAACTAACTGACCTTTTTTCGGTTCGGGTCGATCGAGTATTTTCGGATTAGGAAAACATTCCCACCCCTACTCTGTGTGTGACAACAACATGCATGCACTTATAAAATGGAAATGAAATTCAAATTCGTTAGGATCATACTAAGGGCTAAGGTGTCCTAATTCAAAATAAAATAAAATTTTATTTTTAAATAAATTTTATTGTAAGGTAGTATTTAACTTTAAATGAAAAAGAATTTTATTTTCTTATTTTATAATTTTTATTTTAATTATATTTATACTATTATGAAGTCTATTTAATTTAATAAAAATTTTATTAAAATTATTTCATTTAACCTAAAAAATATTTTATATAGAAAATTTATCTAATTTCTAATATTATATTTATCATGATATCATTAAAATATAATTTTAATTATATGTTATATATTTTTATTTCAAAAAAAATTATTTACAAATGAATTGAAATAATTATTTTTCACAAAATTTTCAAAGAAATTCATTTATAAAATAAACTAAAATTATTTTTATTAGAATAAAATGAATTTTATAATTGCATGTTAAATAAATTCTTAAGGTTTTGAAGTTCAGAGTTATAATAATTTTGGAAACTGATTGAAATTATTCAATCACATTCATAAAAAATGAATAGTAATTATTGAATGAATTCAATTCAATAGTTTCAAAACTTATCATATCATTTAAAATTTTAAAATCCTAAAAGTATTTACAGTAATCAATGGACGGAAGTATACATATGTTAGTTAGCATGATGTTACAATAAATTGTAATTAATTTAAGATTTGTACTTGAAAATATTACAATAAATTAAGAAAAATAAATTAAAAAGTTGAAAAAATGAAAAAAAACATTTTGATAATTGTGATGAGAAAATAGAAATTGAAAGATGATGTCGAATTAGAAATATAACCATCCCAACATATCATCGAGTTAGAATCCTCAAAAGATGAAAGGATATTATCAAAGTTCGAAATGCAAGGAATTAAAATAATGAAAACATGTATATATTGAACGAAAATTATCCGATGCTAGAAGAAACTTCACAATTCTAGATCGATCAAACAATTATTAAGTGTTCTATAAGAAATATTTCTACCACAATTTGGTAATTAACACATTAAATAATATTTCTCATTCCAACAGGAGTCATTCCCACTTTTTTAAATCTTACTCATTGAAAAATAAAGTTTTTCCAGATTCAGAATTCTTTCCATTGAAGTATAACAAAATAAAAGAATCAAAACATGAACTTAGAAAGATTATAAAATACCTGAGATTTGTTTGTTTTAATAAAAAATATTTTTAATAGGTATATAATTACAGAACATTAAAATAATAAAAAATGATCTGCTTATTCAATATTAAATGTAGAGATTATAATGAAAAATCATTGATGGATATTTAGAAAATGGAGAAAATTTATTTGGAGAGAAGATTTGAAGGAAGCAAATGTCAATAGAAAATTATTTTTTGGATAGTAATTTTCTCACTTAATTACATATGACTTCACAAAAATTCTATCTTTAGGATATAACGCCTAATCAAGAATAGAAAATTGTAATCCTCCCATTTTTATAATCAGAATCAATTCAGTAAGAATTTAGAAAGAAGATATATTCCAATTATATACAAAGACAAAATAATAACTCCTACTTATTAAATTGCAAATACCTTTTTATAAAAATTTTATCTCTAAGATATAATGCCTAATCAAGAATAGAAAATTGTAATCCTCTAATTTTTATAGTCAAAATCAATTCATTAAGAATTTAGAAAGAAGACATATTTCAATAATATACGAAGATGAAATAATAATTTCTACTTATAAAGTTGCAAATACTTTTTTATGAAAATTCATAAATAAACACAAATGTTAAATTTTGAGAAGATAAAAAAATTTATTTCAAAAGTCACAACTTTTCATCTAAAAAGTTATAATTTTACATTTCAAAAATACGCCTTTTTCTTAGCACTATTTTTTAAAATAATTTGTAATTTTATATATAATATAAAAATTATTTGTTTGTGTTTGTATATATATACAAGAGAATATTATGTTATTTGTATATTTTGTAATAAAAAAATAATACATTATAACGTGACAATTTTAAAAATTAGATCTTCATCTTAAAAAGACAAGATTTTATTTTACATCACGCTATTTACATCATTTTTTGTTATACATTTAAATATCCTACTACTATAAAAAAAAAAAAACCTAGCATTAGATCACACATGATGGGTTCATCTACATCTGATGAGGGAAAGTTGTTAAAATATTGAAAAAAATACAAATTACCCCTTCCGATGGAGTGATTGAATTTTACTCCTACAAATTATGGATATAAATAAATTACCCTTTGAAATTTTCTACTCTTATCACTACCAAATTAACAAAAAATGTTAGGGAATTTTGCTCCCCTACCAATTATAGGGTAATTGCATTTTTGCTACTACTGACTTTCAATATTTACAAATCAAACCTTCAATTATATAAAATTTACAATTATTACCCATTATATACTTAATTATTTTTTTATTAACTTATATTATATTTTTAAAAAAATTTAAGCATGAATTATAATATTATTATATATTGGATTACTAATAATTTTTTAGGCATAATTTTTGTTACATGATTAATGGAAATTAAAATATAAAATTTTAATTAAATACTTCAAAATAAATTACAAAATTATGTAAAAAATGACATAATAAATCAACATACAATAATATTTTGATTAATGTTTAATAATATTACTCAACATTGATCATTATTATATAATTTTTTCTTCAAATTAGTCAATCATTCAATAGAATATGGGTTAAAAATATTAAATGAAGAAGTGAAGTAAACATAAATGTTATCTTACATCAAAGAAAACCTAAAACTTATTTTTTTATATGATCATATACAATTTAATTTTAATACCACCACAATCATGATAGAGATAAGCATAATTTCTATTTTTCCTCCCAAGATTTTTCTAACAATTTGCTTTATTTAAAATTTGATAATTATATAGTTTATGAGTTATTTTTATTTTATTCTTTTAAAATTTATAATTTATTATAATACTCGTATTTACAATAATACATCAATTTTTAGAAACAAATTAAATTAGTTAGTAAGTTTACTTTATTGCTAGACACTTTTTTTTTATAAATTGTTACAATTTTAAAATTTTTATATATAATTTTTATCTCAAAAAAATTAGTTTACTTATATTTTTAAAAAATAATTTATTTATAAAATAATTTTATTTTCTACTCTACTGCATTGAAATTGGGTTGGTTCAAATTTTAAATTCATTTTCAAGTGTAGGGTTTAAAAAATTATTCTAATTTATTATCTCCTTTATAATTTTAATTATAATTAATAATCATCATTAACTTAATTAAATATTTATAAGAATATGTCTTTTTTAATTAACTTTTTAAGCATGAATTATAATATTATTCTGTATTAATTTATTGATCATTTTTTTGCCCATAATTTTATTACTTATTTTCAAATATTTAATCACAAAATAATTTAATCTCTATAAATTACATAACATAAAAATTATGTTAACTTAATTTCTAATAAAATCATGTAAAAAGATGATGTGATAATCGATTATAACATAATTGGCAATATAAATTTATGCACATCATAATATTGGATTTTCACATTTTTTGCACATAATTTTAATAGAAATTAAATTAACAATTTTTATATTATATAATTAATAGAAATTAAATTAAATATATAGAATTTTAAAAATATGTAATTTAATAAAAAGGTCGATTAAGTAGATAATGGGTATTAATTATAAGTTTTATATAATTAAAGATTTAATTTGTAAGTTTTCAAAATTAATAGGAGTAAAATATAATTATTCCATAGTCGATGAAGATAATTTATAAATTTTTTAATAATTTTCTTTAATTTAATAATGGTGGAGTAAAATTTAAATTTTATATAATTTTAGAAAAAAAAGAAAATATTAAGAGAGAGAGAAAAATTAAATGAATTAAGTATTAATTCTCTCTCATCATTTATGTTAATCTCTATGCATTCATTGTAAACATTATATTAGATTAAAATGAATAGTAAAAATTTGATGTAAGTTTAAAAGACTTACATCGATGTAAATTGATTCCTTTCCTATTAAACTAATAAATTATTGTTAACTTATAAAACTTTCATCTCTTTTGTTCATTATATTAGTTCTACTCTCTCTCTCTCTAACTAAAGAAAATATTTATACGTAGATTAAATTTAGTTTTACTAAAGTTATATATATTTTAATTTTCACTAAAATTATACAGTATTTTGAAATTAAATCATATAGAATTAAATTTTATTCGATCTTCTTAAATGGACCTTTTCTTTCTCATTAAACGCCATTTTAAATTTAAATCCACGCTTCATTGTACTGCCTTTGAAATTGAACAGATTCTGATATGACTAAATCCTAACATTTTGTCATGCCATTATCCAATCAAAATGACATGGAAAACTCCATTTTTACCTCCGGGTCCTATCTACATTTTCCAACATTTGGTAGTCCTGTTCATAAATTTTCATTATCATTAAATAGTACTATTTTACAAGGGCAATGATTTCAAATATAAAATTAGATGGACTACAATGTGACACGTCATCATGGCGTCCGAACCCCTCGGTGTCTTGGACTTGACCACAAATAAATTGCTAGACTCAGAAGTAAACAAAATCGTGATGATATTGCTGCAATAAACAAATATTTCATTGACATGCGGGAAATAGGTGGTAGTAGCTTGAGGCCCGACAAAAGCAACTATTGCATGAGAAATCCATATATACTCTTCTCACGGTGCATAAGCACCGACCAACGGGTACTTTTAAGATAAGGATTAAGTAAAAAATTGACAATTGAGTTTTTTATTAAATGAAAATAAAAATACGTGCTGTAATCTTGTTTTCTTTGGATATCCCCATTTCTTTCATTAAATTTCATTTATTTGTCAGAAAATATTTTTATAAAAAGCTTTATTTATTTTTATATAAATGAAGAAATGATATATATATATTGCCTTTACACCATGTGATTAAGGAAATAATATATAAAATTATGGTAATAAAGAAAAATAACTTTTTTAAAAAAGAGTAAATTTTCTTCCTTTAATCTCCTTATATTTGATATTAATTATATAAAATATTATTCATCAAAACAAATAGAATTTTATGATATATTTGTTTTGTTAAAAAATATTTTTTAAAAAATTATTTATTTGTGTATGTGTGTGTGTATATATATGAGAGGATATTATGTTATTTATATGTTTTGTGATTAAAAAAATAATACATGATAACATGAAAATTTTAAAAAATAGATTTCATTTTACGTCATGCTCTTTACATGATTTTTTGTTACCCATTTTAATATACTACTACTTTTAAAAAAAAAAAAACTAGCATTAGATCACGCATGATGGGTTCATCTACGTTGATGAGGGAAAGTTGTTAAAGTATTAAAAAAAATATAAATTATTCCTTCCAATTATTGAATGATTGAATTTTATTAGAGCTAGCAAACAAGATACATTAAAAATTCAAAATATTAAATTTATTTTGAACTAAAAATCCACTAAAGATCTAATAGGATCTGAACATGTAAGATCCAATAAGACTTGTTTGGATCCAAAAAAATTACTATTATATTTTTAATTTAATTTTAAAATATGTAAGTTTGACAAGATTAAATATGTGATCTCTTAAACTTTATTTATTTGATTACTAATTTAATATCTTACATTAAATTTTTTATAAAATATAAAATTTTTATAAAAAATTTAGAGAAAGAGAATAATATATATATTTACATATATATATATATTTATATTTCTTGTTGTAATTTTTTAATTATATAAATTATAATAATTACTTACATCAAACTTTTTGCTTGGATTTATAGATTTGAGGTTTAATAATAATTAAGCAAAAGATGAAATTTGACTTCACTAAACTTGATGATGACATCTTCGTCATTCTCAGTCTAAAGGGCAGGCTTTTAGGGTTTGTTTGGCTGGAGGTGAAAATAGGAGGGGTGTAAATGGAGGGGGTGGAAATGGAGGTGAAAGTAATTTCACCTAAGTTGTTTGAAATAGGTGAAAATAGGAGGGGAAGTAAATAGGGGTGAAATGAATTTCCTTTATTTGGAATGGGTGAAAATAGAAGGGGGAGAAAATGTGAATGAATAAAATGACTAAAATATCCTTTTATTATGTTATATTGAGATAGTTATACTATTATACAATAAAATTAAATAAAAAATAATTTACAAAAAAATATGTTAAATTTTTTTATTACTAACATATTTATATTTGTAATTCTAAATTTAATATAATTAATAAAATTTTAAATTACTATAATAACTTTATTTAGTATATTAAAAATATAAAATAATAAAATATTTATTAATAAAATATGCTAATTTTTTTATTACTAACATATTTATATTTATAATTCTAAATTTAATATAATTAATAAATTTTTAAAAATTTGCACTATAAATTTAATACAAAAAATTTTTATTTTGATGATGAATGAAATAAAAATTTTTAATACAAAAAATATAATAAAAATTATATAATTACACAAAATTTATTTTGAATTAATAAAATATTTTTTCTAATTTATTATTTTATAACTATATTTAATAAAAAATATTTTCTGTAAAATTTTAAATTATCCTTCAATAAAAATTAAAAGCATTGGTTTGGCCTCATAAAATCTCATCCGCAGCCCTTGAAAATGGCATTCATGATTTTTTTTATGTATAACCACACAAAAATTATTAATTTATATTTAAAAAAATATTAAAATAAGTTTGCTAAACGAAAAATTAAAAGGCACAGCAGTTGAGACTTTGCTTCCAGAGCTCCAGCCTTGCGTTTGGACAGAAGGGTAGCAGGGGAATTCACAAAAAAATTTACCATTTCACCCGCATTTCACCTTATATCCGGGGGGTGATATCATTGGTAGGCCCTATCGAAAATTGCACTTCAGTTTACGCCCCACTCCAAATTTCATTGCTGTCCAAGCAGGTGAAATTGTAGATTTCACCTGTTTTGTTTCTCCCCCCACCCTTTACACCCATTCCAAACAAAGGATTAGCCACACGTTCGTCTGATTTAAATATATAAATCTTGGTTTCTATTTCTTCTAAATCAAGCCAATTATCAAATATTGATAATTAGAAAAAGATTCTTTGAAAATTGATTAATTTATTGTTGTAAGATTAGGATATTTTTTTTAGCAATTATAGACTTGTAAGCAACGATTAATTAGTAAAAAATTAGAGCGAGTTAGATGTGTAAACCAACCCTTAAACCACAAGTTGCTAGAAATCATGTTATGAATAGTATTGATGTGAGGTTACATACATTGAAAATAAAATATTTTAATATTATTTATCTTAAATAAACTATTACAATATTCTTTTATATATATATATATAAAATAATATTAATTTTTATATAATAATAAATTAATTATAAAATATATTATTCAAATAATCTAATGTGATACCAAGTTATTACCAACAAAAATATAAGACCAATTGAATATTTATAAAAGATAAATTTATGTATTATATAAATTAATATTATAATGATATCCAAAAAAAGATTCAAAACCCATTGAATATTTAATGAATAGAATCATACTCTAACCATTAAAGAGTGAGTCTAATTCGAATAAGATTCAATGGATAAATATCCATTGATTTTGATAAGATCCATTAGGTATAAATATTTTTGTCATCCCTAAATTTTACTCCTACAAATTATGAAAATAAATAAATTACCCTCTAAAACCTTTTACCCTTATTGCTACCAAATTAATGAAAAATATTAGAAAATTTTGCTCACCTATCAATTATGGAGTGGTTGCATTTTGCCACAACTGACTTTAAATATTTACAAATCAAATTTTTAATTATATAAAATTTACAATTAATACGCATTATTTTAATTAATTTTTATTAAATTATTTGATTTTTGAAAAAAAATTTAGCATGAAGTATAATATTATTATATATTGGATTACCATATTATTTTTTGTGCAAAATTTTTATTACATAATTAATGGAAATTAAATTTAATACAAAATTTT
The DNA here is from genome assembly GCA_020226215.1 of Sindora glabra. Taxonomy (NCBI): domain Eukaryota; kingdom Viridiplantae; phylum Streptophyta; class Magnoliopsida; order Fabales; family Fabaceae; genus Sindora; species Sindora glabra. Next base: position 54,352,136 of record CM035225.1, on the reverse strand, counting down.
AATTAAATACTTAAAAATAAGTTACAAAATTATGTAAAAAATGACATAATAAATTAATATACGATGATATTGTAATTAATGTTTAATAATATTACTCAATATTGATCATTATTATACATTTTTTCTTCAAAGTAGTGAATCATTCAATGGAATATGGGTTAAAAATATTAAATGAAAAGGTGAAGTAAGCATAAATGCTATCTTACATGAAAGAAAATCAAAAACTTTTATTTTTATTTTATATGATCATATAAAATTTAATTTTAATATAATAATAATAATAATAATCATGATAGTAATAAACATAATCTATATTTTTCCTCTCAAGATTTTTCTAACAATTTGTTTTATTTAAAATTTGATAATTATATAGTTTATGAGTTATTTTTATTTTATTATTTTAAAATTTATAATTTATTATAATATTCATATTTAGAATAATATATCTATTTTTAGAAACAAATTATATTAGTTAGTAAGTTTACTTTATTTGCTAGACACTTTTTTTATAAATTGTTACAATTTTAAATTTTTTATATATAATCTTTTATCTCAAAAAAATTAGTTTACTTATATTGTTAAAAAATAATTTATTTATAAAATAATTTTATTTTTTTACCTCTAATGCAATAAAATTGTGTTGTGTTCAAATTTTAAATTCATTTTCAAGTGTAGGGTTTAAAAAATTATTTTAATTTATTATCTCCTTTATAACTTTAATTATAATTAATAATCATCATTAACTTAATTAATCATTTATAAAATCATATCTTTTTTCATTAACTTTTTAAGTGTGAATTACAATATTATTCTGTATTAATTTATGAACATTTTTTACCCATAATTTTACAACTTATTTTCAAATGTTCAATTACAAAATAATTTAATCTCTATTAATTATATGATATAAAAATTATGTTAATTTAATTTCTAATAAAATTATGTAAAAAAATGATGTGATAATGCATTATAACATAATTGGCAATATAAATTTATGGACATCATAATATTGGATTATTACATTTTTGTACATAATTTTAATAGAAATTAAATTAAAAATTTTTATATTATATAATTAATAGAAATAAAATTAAATATATAGAATTTTGAAAAATATGTAATTTAATAAAAGGGTCAACTAAGTAAATAATAGGTATTAATTGTAAGTTTAATATAATTAAGGATTTGATTTGTAAGTTTTTAAAGTTAGTGGAAGCAAAATATAACTACTTCATAATTAATGGGAATAATTTACAATTTTTTTAATATTTTTATTTAATTTAATAATGATGAAATAGAATCTAAATTTTATATAATTTCAAAAAATAATTTGCCTGATTTCATAATTTGTAAAACAAAATCCAACCATCCCATAATTAATGAAAGTAATTTACATTTTTCCTAAAAATATGTACACATATACGTAAATTATGGTGATCAATAGTTAATCGACTTCCACTATCTTTATAATTAATTATAGATTATAAAAAAAAGGGCAAATGATAGCCCTTAACTAGGATTAACAATTTAGTCGATACAAATTAAATAATAGCTAATTAATTTTGAGTCAGTTTCACGTGATTGTATATTTTAAATTGGGTCTTGTCTATGATTGCAATTTTCTTTAGTTTACATTCAAAATATACCTACATTTTTTTTATTAAGTATGGAGTTAATATTTATTTAGGATGGAAGTAGTGGATGATATAAATCCTCCAAATAAAAAAAAAACCTCTAAGAACTAAATATAAGATTCCTTATTGAACACAAAATACCTTATAATTCATCCAGTTTTTATTAAACTAATAAATTATTGTCAACTTATAAAACTTTCATTTCTTTTGTTCATTGTATTAGTTTCACTCCCCCCCCCCCACTTAAGAAACTCTTCAATTCCTAAAGCTTTGTACTAATCTCTACTCTTCTCTCTCCCTCCCCTTAAGATCTTCCCTTCTCTCACTACTTTTTTGCCATATCCCTTGTCCTATCCCTTCTTTCTATAGTTGTTAAACAAACTCGTTCCATACGTTTGTAAACTAGTTATAAATGAATTGAATTAGGTTTGGCTCGCCAAAATCATAAATTTTCTAAATGAAACTCCAAGTTTTAAAATTCAGGAATCACGAATTCATGGACTCGTTGATTAGATTTATGGCCTTTTTTAAAAAAGAAAATAATTTTAAACTTTTTAGAACAATTTTAAATATAAAATATTAATTGTAAATTAAAAAATAACACATGTAATATATTTTTAATCAACACTAATAATTTAAGATTAAATAAACAATTATAAAAATAATTTAAAACTATATAAATAATAGTAAAAATTATACACAAAAATAAAAATTAATTAATTTTAAAATTATTAATTGAAAAATAAGATTATTAATTCAAAAATGATTTATTTAGATAAAGTTAATTTGAAAGAAAAAGAATTGAATTTGGAAGTAAGTATTAGATTAAGTGGGTAAAAATTTGTGTAGTAATTTATTTAGTTTGAAGATAAAAAAAAATAGATCCATCCATAAATCATCCAATTCAGTTCATACAGATTGCAGACCCAATAAACTGTACCACTTTAAGTTTACATTTTATGAATTTTAACTCACATTTTTTGAGGATGCACAAATCCATCCACAAACTTAAATTCATTTCAATTGCTCTATATCTTTCCACTACCTCTTCATATTTTTTTTTCCTTTTTTCACCTCGGTACATAATTTTCCATACTCAACTCTCCACATACTATCTACTACCCCTTCTAGCACAAGGGAAGAAAAATCAAACTTGTTACACAAAAATAACGTTTTGAATAAAATAAAAAGAGGACTGAGAGGTTGACCTTCCATTTATTTTAAAGGAAGAAATTTTCTATAAAAAAATATAGTTATATAACGTTAAAGTCACAACAATTATTTCATTTATGAAATGTTAAATTTGGATTGTGTGTTAGAAGACAAAAACCTCTATTTCGTATATAGAAAATTATTTTCTACTACAACCGTAATATTTATCATAATTTTTTAATTAAAATATATAAATAATATGTCATTTATTTCCTTTATAAAGCAAATAAAATTTTTAACGGAAAATGTATTACGGTGAAACAAGTTGGGGGGGGTTTCCTTTATGGTTGACAATGGAGAGGTAAACTAGATACCTTCATATACTTCAATTATAATATATCTATTTCTATTCTTATTCAATAAAGACATTACTTATAATTTTTTATATCTAAAAAGTTTAATGTATAATTTTGAATGTATTTAAATTTCACAAAATAACAATTAATTTAATTCCATTGCATGAGGATAAAAACACATTATAAATAGAGTATACAATACTTCTTGAAATAAACATAACATTTCGAGGTACAGTGGCATAAAAATGTTAATTGTGTGATTGCCGTTACCATTATTTTTCCATCCCCAGCTTCCCCACTGCCTATTTGGACAATCTCAATGGGAATTTGTAAATATGGACCCACAATCATAACCCTTATTGTTTAACAACATGGTTAAGCCTACTGCTTTTGACTTTTGATGCCAATTTATTCATCGTTGTCGTTCTCCAATAGATGTTTAGTTTACATTTTAAATTCAGATCTCAAAAGAAGACAAGGATTTGGGTGGCAAAAATCTTCCGTTAAATTTGCCACTTATGGGAATCTTTTCATCCCCTCTGGGATGAGTTTGTTTTATTTGAATATAATTTCTATCAAAAAATTTATTTATTTTAATAAAAATAAGGAAATGAAACGTCAGTTATGTGTTTTAGTTAAGAATTTATAATACTTAATATTATGACAATTAAAAAAAATAACTTCATTTTTTAAATATATGATATTATCTTTACTAAATTTTTATATTTGATATTAAATAAATAAAATATATTTTTTCTGTTTTAATATTTTATAATTATATTTATATAAAAAATATTTTCTACCGAACGGGTTGATTTCTTGGTCTCTTTCGTATCTTATCTAGAAATACCACTTTGATAACATGCCATTGTCGTGTAGAAAACTGAGGAGACAACGTTGAAAAGACTGGTGGCTTAATAACTGGTGACTCATGTACCTTCAATGCTGAAGGAACGTAGAATACATCTTATCAGAATAAAGTAAATAAATAAAACGTGTGGTATAAAGAGCACAAGTTAAAATTGAATTTGAAATTTGTGTGTAATGTGGATCATATATTTAACTCCTGTTCTTGATATTTTACTACTCTAATTTGTATCAATTTAGTCTTGAAAAAAGGGAAAAAAAAAACTTTGCTTCCATATCTTAAAATTACAAATTTTATGTCATGAATATATGTAGCATCAACAAAATTCAAATCGGTTAAAGCCAAGGGAACTTGCAGCCACATGCATTGCATTCCCTATGCCACACCCAACCTAGTGTATGATATAATAAAAAGATCAAAACTTGGACTCGGAAAGCTGATAAATATTTTTTATTTATTTTGATGGAAAATATGTTTTATAAAATATAAATATAAAATATTAGGAAATGATAAAAATATTTTATTTATTTAATGTTAAATATAAAGAATTTGAATAAATTAACTTACTTTATTTTTTTTTAAAAATTACTTTCTTTCACTATCATTTCTTTAAATATTATTTTTTAACCATTAATATTAATTGTATATTATTTCTTTATTAATATATATAAGTGATATTTTTAATAGAGAATACTTTTTAACGAAAGAAAGAGAATTTTAAATTCCAGTTGTTCTAACAAAAAAAGATTTTTTTGCATGAATTTAATTATAAAATAATCAGATGATAAAAATAATTTTATTTATTTAATGTTAAATAAAGAGTGGTGCTAAAAAGATAATATCATTTTTTTAAAGAGAAAATTATTTTTCTCTATCATTGTATCATAATTTTTTAATTAAGGTATGTAAGTGATATCCTACTTGTTTATTTTACACAAATAAATAAAAATTTACAACGAAAAATGTCTATTGGCAAAATAAACAAAGTCAGAATAGATTTTCTTCGGGTTAGACAATAGAGAGAGGTAAATAAGAAATATTTCTTTACTATATATATATATGTATATTATATTTCTAATCTTTTATAATAATCACAAAGTTCATTACAATTTTTTGATGCTTTGAAAAATAAAAAAAATAAATTTTAAAGTAAATGAATTGCACGAAATTTACAACTAATTATTTTTAACTATATGAGAATATAGAAATGTACTCCAAAAATTATATTAATTATGTGACTCAATTCCGTTTCATTTATTTTTCCATCCCCGCATCCTGTTTGTTTGGACAATCTCCAATTTTAGAATAAGCAAATTAACATCCGCAGATTCCGCACGCATGGCCCATATTGCTAGAGAAAAAGGTCAAGCCTACTGCTTTTGATTTTCTATGCAGATTTATTCATTGTTTTTGTTGTCTAATACATGTTTAGCTTGGATTTTAATTAAAGTAGAACTGGGATTTATTTTGATGAAAGCATTTTTTTATATAGGATTATAGTTATAAATTATTAATATGGTAGAAAATATTCATTATGTTTCATGTTAAATGTAAAAATTTAGTAAAAGATAATTTTTTCTTTTTCGAAGAAGAAGTTGTTTTCTTTTATTACCATAATTTTATGTGTCATTTTTTTTTAGTAATAAGATATAGACAATTATTACTCCTTTATACATATAAAAGTAAAAAAAATCTTATAAAAAATATATTTTGAAAAACAAATGGACCTACAAAAAGTTTGGCACGCTACTCTAATTAATTTAGAATTATACGTGATTTGGTAGAGATCATTTTTGTGTGCTTCAATGAATTTTAATAAACAAGCAAGGTTAATTTAAACTTAAATATGTTTGGATAGGATTAAATTAATTTTGATGAATAAGTAAACAAAATTGCCACAGTATCAAAAATATAATTAAAAATTAAGTTTTAAATTTTTTATATCCACTAAATTCAACTCTGCAGATTTATCATGTCATCCTTCATTTACTGGCAGACCTTAGTTTATATTTAAAATTTATTTTTGAATTTCATTTTCAATGTCAAATATGATATAGATATTAAAAATAGAATTTGAAATTAAATTTTAAATTTTTTGGTTATATCTATCAAATTAAGTTTTATAAATTTATAATACCACCTTATATTTAATAATAACTATTAATTTATATTTAAATATCATTTTTTATATACACAATATTATCATTTCAGTATATATAGCATTGTTAGTAAGTAAAAGTAATATGTCATCAGATAATTTGGAATTAAATGTATTTTGGTTGAAATAATAAGAGCTCGATTGAATAAGTGACTTTTTTGTAAGAAAACAAAAGTAAGATTTTAACATAATAGTTAATTTGGAATTATAAATAGAGGGTGCAGGTAAGTTTTATCTTATAAATAAATTTTAATGAATAAGCAAAAATAACATGTGGCCGTCAAAATTTTAACTGACACATAAAGTTCTATTTAAATTTTTACATTGACTAACTATGGCAATTTTATTATAAATTAAAATATTAGGATTTAATTAATTAAATTAAAATTATAAGAATAGAATTACAAATTGAATCAAATTATAATTATGCAAAATTTCTGTTATTTAACTTTAATACGATCAACTTTGAGGAATTAATTATCAATTATTTAGTGAAATGTCAATAAATTGAAAATATTTCTGCTTTGAAATACATGTAACAAACAAACATGAGTGTAAAATAATAATAATATCAAATATAAATTAATAAGGAAAATAAGTTGATACTAATATGAATTCTCCATAAAATACACGATATTGTCATCCAAGATATGTGGAACTGTTTGCAATGTTATCTTGCAAGTTCTCCTATAAGTTGTGGGAAGTGCTTTTAGTTCTCCGCCACTAGGCACTTAGTACTCCTATGATCAAGGTGGATGGGTAATAGATTACTGCCATTCTTCTAAATTAAATTCTTGAGGGCCAACATCCTAGTCTTGCTATGCATCCACCAAGGTAGTGCATCTTTCAAAAATATTTGCCATGATAATAAATTATGTATGTGGGGAAAAATAAATAAATAATATATTACAAATAATTTAATCAGACTCCCACCTCTCAAGAATGCGAGTAGGGCACTATGGTAAGTCGGCTCTTCCATCTCCTTTATAATAATAACAATAATTATGGTTATGAAGTAATGTGAAGACATGACATAAATAATATTTATTATTATATTTTAAAATCACTATTGTTCAATAATCATCCTTACCACTATGCAAGATATGTAATATGTATTCCATTTTTTGTTTTTTACTTTTTTTAGTACAGGAAAAACAAGAGAAATAATAAAAATAAGAAAAAAAACATATTTTACTTCCCCAAATATAATTTAATTAAGTTAAAATGATGATTTGTTCAAAATACTTATATCATAAATATATTATAAAATTAATTTTATTATTAATAATTTAATTTAGTAAAAAATCTATTTAAAGTCTGATGAAAATTACTTTAAAAATAGTTAGAAATAATTATTATTATCTTATATTTTTTATTTTTTATTTGAATTGTTAATATTTTCACTTTTTTAAAATTTTAAAAAATTATTTGTAAATTTTAAAACTTTTAAAAAATTATGTGGCCCTCGTCAATATTTTAAAGAATTTATTTATATTTTCTTTTAAAAAATTATATATACAAATTTCAAATATAATTAAAAATAAAACTTCGAAGAGAGCGATTGCATGGCTAAACTGTTTCATCGCCACATCCGATTTTGACAACTTCACCATCAACTTTCATTCATAGCCCTTAACTCCTTAACCAAAGGGTCAAGCAGGAGCTTTTGACTTTTGATGCCCATTTATTCATCATTGTTGTTATCCCATAGGTGCTTAGTTTTGATTTTAAATCCAGATCTCAGAACTCCGAAGAACGCGAGGATTTGGTAGGTGCTTCTGTCAAATTGACCGACAAATTCTTCCCTATCAAGTGTATACTTCATCTCCACTAAAATAATTAATATAATATTTAATTTCTCGACAAATCCTTGTTAAATTATGATAATTTTTAAATGATTGTACTCCGCTGGAATTATATTTTATTTTATTTTAAAATAAATTCTATTAAAAATTCTCCTTGAATTTAATTTTTTTAGATCTCATCTTATTTTAAAATTTTATTTTATTTATATTATTATTATTTTACAATTTTATGAAATTAGGTAGGATTTAATAGAAATTCATTTCATTTTAAATCTAATATTTTTATTAAATAATTTTATCTTTAATTTTTTAAATTATTAATAAACAGTTTTCTTTCTCTTTAAATTTTTTCTTTCTTACTTTTAAAGATAATGTTATAAATATAAATATTTGAAATAAATTTTATAAATTTTAATAAAATTTTAAATAAAAATTTTATTTAAAAATAAAATAAAATTATTTTTATTAAAAGAAAATAAAATGAATTTTATTTTTAAGGCTAGTAAGCTTCGGGTCCACCGGAGAAAGCAAGAATCTCTCGAATTCCAAAATTGGTCATGGATAAGATATGAGAATCTTTTCATCCATTTTACAGCTGGCAACATGCCGCCCAAAACTGAATTCACGTTAAAATTGAATCAGAAATTTGTGTTCAACGTGAATTATATGGATGTCTTTAAGGCGGAATTATTAATTTGGTGCCCGTGATCCAAGATGTTCAACGGTTCTCAATCCTTGACAGACGACGGGTGAGAACTCAACAGACCTTCAAATTCCACGTAGATAGAGTGAAGATTAAGTAAAATTACAAATAAATCCTTATGTTAAAAATAAAACCCAGGCAATGGGCAATAAATAAAGGATAGGTGTGTAGTGGGAAATATATTATATTTTTTTTCACATTATAGCAATACCAATTTATCTCCTCAATGTTTAACACATGTTTTAATTTTATTTTAAAAAACAACTTTTCCAATCTGGCGAGCCGTGAAAGTTTCTGAAACTTATTTTTTTAAAAGAAAATATAATTATTGTTATAAAAATATGGGTAAAGATGGAGCCAAAAAAAATATGAAAAGATGAAATAAAAAAAAAATGATTTTGAGATATATGTTACAATTTTTAAAAAGCTTTTATACTCCTAAAATACAATAAAATACCAAACTCTTTAATTTAAAGTAGCGGCAATAGTTCAATAAAAAATTTTATTTATAATTATTAAATAAATATGACTTCTCACCAAATAATTGTTATAAATTATTGTCTTTTCATGGTATCTTCCTACTCAATAATTATTACAAATAGTTGTATCTTTTAAGAATTTTAAATTCTGAAACAGAATAAATTATTTGTTCACTAATTTAAATGTAAGAGTCATTTTTTATTCTTTGTGTGTGTGTATGAGATTATCATGAAAAATTCATTAATAAGTCTATTTTAAATTTTCATTTATATGTCCTTTTGGCCTTTTTAAGAAATGTAGGACTTAAAAGTCGTTAATTTCCATAAACTACCAACAATTACAATGCCTACGATTCAACATTTATAATTTGAAATCATATATTAATTATAATAACACCATATAATTTTTTTATTTTTAATTGTATACTTTATGTCGCTCAATCCTAACATGAATAAATTTCACTATTTTTAGGTAAAAATAATTACATATATTCATTATATTATATTAAATTATTTAAAATATTTTTTAAATGTCAAATTAATTAACTTTGTAATGTTAGTAAAAATATTTTTAAAAACTAGTATATTTATTTAGAAAATTTGATTGTATAACAATTTCAAATGTGAAATTACATCAAGCTACTAGATGATAAATTAATAGTGAGAAACTTGAGTAATATATTGGAGGTGTTACATTCAAATTTTCTTTTTGTCAATGAACTGAAAATAAAATAAAATTAATTACATCAAGGACAATTCACAATTGAACATATATTTCAATTTAAATTAAATTATATTTTAATTATAATAACACAATATAATTTTTCATTTTTAATTGTATATTTTATGTCTCTCCTTACTTCTGGATCCTAACACCATCATTGAATAAAGTTCACATTTTTATGTGAAAATAATTTGTATATTTATTATATTATATTATTTATAATAAGTTTTCAAATGTAAAACTAATTAACTTTGTGATATTAGCAAAAAGATTTTAAAAGACTAGTATATTTATTAAAATTAATGCTATTTGTATTTTTTACTTGTTCACTCTCCTCTCGTATTCTTTTCCAAATCAGGAATAAAATGCTTTCTTAATTGGTAAAAGAAATGGTTCAGTGGGCAAATTTTTTTAAGCATATATTTTATCCATTGTTAATATAAAATATTTAACACTATTAGTTAAAAAAAGAATATAAATTATTAAAAAGTTATAATATTATTATGAAATTGCGATTTTGTATCAGTGGATAGACATTAGTGGAAGGCAAATTAATGTTTATAGTGATTTAGTGACATTTTTAAAATTCCTAAGATGACGATTCTTTATTTAATTGACATCATTAGGTATGATATATAAAGAATGTTGAAAAAATGAGAAAACTTAAAATATTAATTTTACAATTAATTGACATCTATTTAAATACAGTAACATTTTTACAATTATTACAAAGTTTAAAATGATAATTTTTAACTTAACTAACTTAACTAACTTTATAATGTATGACATTTAAAGGTTTATGAGAAAAATGAGAAAGTTTAAGACATTAATTTTGGAATTAACTAACATCTATTTAGATATAACAATATATTTGAAATTCTGAAGAAACTTAAAACATTGATTTTTTATGTCATAATGTATGATATTTAAAGATTGTTAGGAAAATGAGAAAATGTAAGATATTAGTTTTAAAATTAATTGATATCTACTTGAATGTAGTGGCATTTTTGAAATTATTTGAAAATATTTTTTTACATAATTGATGTTAAAATGTATGGCATTTAAATATTATTAGGAATAAACAAGAAAAACTTAAGATGTCAATTTCAAAAATAACAAACATTTAAAGGTATTAAAATTTGTTAAGAATCCTAGACACAATAATATTTTTGCACAATAAATAAAATATGTTTTATTCTTTTCTTCATCATTACTCTCACTTTTCCTATTATTTGTTTCAAGCTCAATCTTCATCCTTATCTTGCTTCCTATGCAAAAATCTAGATGTTCCTCTATCATCCACCACATATTAATTAGTTATCAATACTTTTTCAACTAATATTGCAAAGAAAGTAAATACTTTGTTCTAGGACATTAGTTCAAAATATATGAGGTGGCTTTTCTTACTTTTAATTTTCTCATATATTCATTTCTTCTATTTTTATGAATTTTTGCATAGGTTCTTTTAAAAAAATTTATTTATATTTCTTTTGTATAACTTTTCAAGTTATATCTAAGTGTTAGATGCTTATTATATATTAGATAAAATATTGTAGTTAGAATTGAAGTGGCCAAACAAAATAAAAGAAGGAGAAAAAAGTAGAAAAAGTTCATGAAAATGGTTGATTTTTGCAATTCTGAAAAGGACAAAATTTAAGGCATAAATAGATAAATGTCAAAAAGTTAAATAAAATAGATATAAAATTTTCCTCAAACAAACAATCAGACGTGAAGTTATGACTTTTCAATAATACAAAATTTTGCCTAAGATATTGAATTTATTCAATTTTAACTATAAATATTTTAGCAAGAAAGTTAGTAGCTAATTAAAAAAAATATTAAGCAAACATTTTATATATGTTACTTATAAAAAATTGATATATTTAATTTTGCATTGATTATCAAGTAATTTGCCCTATAAGAAACAATGAAGGTTTTTTTTTTTTTTTTATGGAAATCAACATTATTTTCTTTTTTCATGATAGTTTTGTAATTGATATAATAAAATATTTACAACGGCACCTAATAAAATGTTTGTGGTATTCTGATGTGCAATATTTTACATATCCAATGTCAATTAGCTTTTCTATATTAGCGTAGAAATTAAATTTTTTTGACAATAATAAATGAATTTTAATAGTTCTTTATGGACATAGTAACACATAGATAAGTGATAATATAAAATTAATTTATATTAATAGTAAATTAAATTTAAATCTAATTTTTTTATTTGAAGTGCAAAGGAGTAAATAAATGAAGGAATAAGTAATATTACTGTAATATTACTCATTTATTAATGTATTTACATTTGATACACCATCAATATTAATCAATTTTCTACTATCACTTATTTGTATATTATTATATTAATAAAAAATTATTAAATATCTTTTATTATTAGTTATAAATTATTAATTATTATTATTTTTTAATAATATATATTTTTTATTAATATACATATCCAAATAATGAATGATATAGCATAATGTATAACATGAAGAATATCTCGGTCACACATGCTTAATAACTCTATTAAATTATAAAATAATTTTATATTTTTTTATTTTAAAATTATTTTTATCTAGAAGAAGAAATAACCGTATAAAGAGTCAAGGTAGAAGCAAGGTTGATTTTGAAATGGTTGAAAGCACATGTACTACGCCTTGAACACAAGGTACTGCCACGTTATTCATGCGATGCAACAATTTTTCAACGTTGCATCAAAGAATCCTCTTTATTGTATACTAGCAGTATGCATTCAGAGGTTTTTTTATTTAATTTAAAATTACATTTTTTTTATAAATTCATTATTTATTATTACATTCAAACTACATTTAATATATTTTTCTTGTATTTCTTTTTTAAATCACAATTTTTAAGCAGGAGTAAGGTTGATTTTGAAATGGTTGAAAGCACATCTACTACGTTTTGAACACAAAGTACTGCCACGTTATTCATGCAATGCAACAATTTTTCGATGTTGCATCACAGAATTCCCTTTATTATATACTAGCATTTTCATGCTCGCATTGTATGTATTCAGAGGTCTTTTTTATTCAATTTAAAATTACTTTTTTTGTAAATTTATTATTTTTTATTACATTCAAACAATATTTAATAAATTTGTCTTGTATTTCTTTTTTAAATCACAATTTTTATAACTTTTTTCACTTTATTTCTCTCTCTCTCTTTTTAATTTTGTATGTTATTTATTAGTTTTCTTTAAAAAAAATCCAATAATATATTTTGCCTCTAATTTTAATTTTCATAAATAAGATTTATAAACATTATAAATGTATTTTCCTTCTTTTAACTGTATTTTATGGAATCATATCTATCAATTTTTTTGGTCAAAAGTTGTAACTATAATTTAAATATGTGTAACTATGATTTGAATTTAAAATTATTTAAAATTATATTTAAATTTATAATTAAATATATGATTAGTTTATAATACAATTAACACAATTTAATTTATTTAATCATACAAGCTTTCATTATTAATTAATGGAAAAGTAAAGTATTTTACTTAAAGTATACAATTTCTTTAAATAAGAAAATATTTTTAAACATGCATTGTTATCTATCATTTTACTCATAGTGTTGGAGAAATTAAAAGTCTTTCATCTTTCTATTTTACTTATCAATTATAGAAAAATATTAAAATAAATATAAAACTATTTCAAACATTATAATATTTTAAAAAAATTTAACTTGCTTTATATTAATTAGTTCCATCTTTAAAATTAAGAGATAAGTTCAAAGCAAACTTCTTACACTTCCACTTCAATTTGATTTTTTTAAATATTGTATTAATATTATTTATTTTCTATTAATATTTAAGTGATTTTTCATATCAATTACATTATTATATTTAATAGTAAAATACATATAAAATTAATTTATGTATTTATTCAGAGTAACTAATCACTACTTCTTATTTAGGGAGAGTTATTTATTTAAAATAAATGAAAATTATTATATAACCCCTTTACCTGTTAAATGTATATAATGTGCATTTGTTTTTTTTTTTTTAAAGAAAAACGAAGTTAAAAAATCCTCCGGTCCATACAGAAATGACTTAGCACTTTTTTTAACGGAAAAAAACACCTATTCTTTGGTATTTCAATAATTTAGTTTGTATCAAAAAAAATAATTGCTATCAATTTAATTCTTAAATTATTTAAACTAGAATCATTTATGATCAATCTACTTGAGATCATCATAGATAAAGTTGATTTGTGCTTATATTATTGCAAGAATTTTTTTAAAAAAATATTATTTATATATATAAAAAATGAGTGATATATAATTTATATATCTTAATTAAAAATTTTGATATTTAATGTTATGATATTAGGAAAAATAATTTTATCAATAAAATAAAAGATATTATTCTTTAGAGCTCTTCATATTTAATATTAAATACATAGAACATTATTTATCATGTTAATATTTTATAATCGTATTTCTATTAAAAAAAACCCTTGTAACGAAGTCATTATCAACCTTCTTCTACGGCTTAAGCATTACATATTTTAAGACAAGCCATGAATATAGCATTCACGAAATTCGCGTTCATTAAAAGACAAGGGAACTTGCAATCACATGCATTGCATTCCATATGCTACCCAACCTAGCGTGTATAATACGTAGGAAATATTTGGTTCGTGAAATTTTATATTTCTTAAAATAGTACACATTTTAAGAAATATAATTCTTATGTAATTTCTTGGAATATAATATTTTTATATTTGATTTAATATATATATTTCTAGAAATTTTTTTTAAATTCTCAAATATATTATATTCCCATATTTGATTCATAATTTATATTCTTAGGAATCTTATTATTTTTTTTAAAAATATCCTTATTAAGTTTTTTGTTATAAATTGTAATAAATTACAAATTTAATTAAAAACATTTGAATAAAGATCTTTGAAGATTTAACAAATTAATAATTTTGAATTCTATTTGATTAAAATATAACAAAGAACTTAATATATAAAATATTAAAATTTTTGAGAATTTTAATTTGAACTTTTCGTATAATTAATTATATAAGTAAATCAAAAGTAAATCATCTCTAATATCAAGATAACAATTTTGCATGACTCACACATTTAAATTTTTTATTTTTTTACTCTGTAAGGCATTAAAAATTAGAAAAAATTATAAATTTTAATTGTCATTTTTATTAAATGTGACAATTTAAATACATATATTATATGTGAATATGCAATATTAATCAATATAATCATACAAATCAAAATTTAATGTATTAAAGTTACTTTATGTGTCCCCTTTTTTTAAATATGTCATGAGATTATATTTAAACTAATAAGATTAAAATTTAGAAATTACTTATTTATTTTTTATTTATTTAGTGTAATTATCCTTGTAATCATTAAAAAATTAAACATAAAAAATATAAGTTAAAAGTAAAAAATGAAAATAAAAAATTTTCAAAGTAAATTAGGATTTAAATTTGAAAATTACTTACTTTTTTACTTATTTAGTGTAATTATACTTGTTATCATAAAAAAATAAAAATGTAAAATATAAATTAAAAGTGAAAAATGAAAATAAAATTTTTTTACAAGAAATTAGGACATAAAAATGGGAGTAAAAATTTTCTTTTATTTTAGTATCAATATAAATTAAAAGTGAAAAATGAAACCAAAAAATTTTCAAAATAAATTAGGGCATAGAAAAGAAAGGAGTAAAATTATCTTTTTATTTTAGTATCAATATTCTTATAAGATGAGAATCTAAGATATCCACTTATCCTCACAAGAATATTTAGGAAAAAAATCAGGCTATTTCAGAGAATGTTACATTTTCGAATAAATTTTTTAAAATTTTAAACTAAATATAGGAATGTGAGATCCACATAAAATATTTTTGAGAATATGAAAAATATTCTGTGAACCAATTGCCCTCATAATAAAAAGATCAAATCTTGAACTTAAAAAACTTGTAAGTAGTTAAATAGGCAATGCTCGTCAAAAATGGGTCAACCCAATTTTATCAAATTAATTTAATTGATAAAAATTATAAGTACTTAGACCAATATTAGATCAAGCTACTTTTAAATTGGATTGTTAGAATATTGGTCCCAGTTTCAATCTTAAATCGATATTGATTAAGTGATTTTTACAATTCATTTTGATTTATCATCATCACCATCACTTAAAGACTTGTATTTTTAATCATAATCATCATTACTATTAGTAGTAGTAGATAGAATCAAAATAGTAAAAAAAAAATCATGATACAATAATTTTAAACATGAAAAACACATAATTAGAGGGGTAAAAATATAAGATCTAATCCAAAAAAATTTAGTTTTAAAAAAATAGTTACAAATATTTTATTAACTAAATTTTAGTATTGTTACACTCATTAGAATTTAAAATTTTTGTTTGAAAATAAATAAATAATCATAATAGATTTGTATACAAAATTCCTTTTTATGAGATTTTATTTATAAATGAATGATGAGGAATGATTTAAATTTTAATGTGATTAAGGATTGTAGAAGAGATTTAGGAAGACATTTTCCAAATTGCCCCAAGATCTTAGCTTCCCATATCTTCTCCAAAACTATCCAAACCCCTCATTTCTCAAAAATCATTCAACTCTTCCTCTCCATCTCTCAACCAAGCATAGCTTCAATCTTCCTCCTCATACTTTCATCCTCTAAATTTTAGCAAGGATTTCTATACTTTAACTTTAGTAACATTTCTCTTTTATTTCTCCTTTTGATATTGGATGACTAAAGGTTTAGATCAAATGATGTTTTGGTATGCTAACTTGAAATTTTGGTATCCCAACAACAGAAATTACTACTTGTTGGATTCTATAATTAGATTTTAGTTATTGCTCTAAGGGTAGTGAAACTTAGGAGAATTCTAATTATTAAAAAAATCAATAAATAATATCAATTATTTTATAGAATAATCAACCTATTCAATATTAAAAATCAGTTATTTAATAAAATTGATATATTATATAAATTTTGAAATATGAAAATATTCAATTTTCAATTGTAGTTTATGAACTAACATCTCATATAAATAATAATGTTGGTTATTAAATAGAAAATAACATCTTATTTTAATTATTGAATAATATTAAAAAAAGTCAAATTTCATGCAAAGGAACTAACATTGTTACATGTATTCAACGTTGATCAAATAAATGATGTTGAATATAGCAAACATCTATATATACATTGATTAATAACTAATATAAAATAGGTTAAATAAGCAACATTAAAAGTATTTATGTAGTAATGTGAGGAAAATTAAGATGTTATGATCATAACATGTCAATTAATTTGAAATTAAATGTGTTTTTGTGACATAAATTTGGTGGGATTAAATGAATTTTGTTGAATAATTAAAAGTAAAATGTCAACTTGTGAGTTAATTTAGAATTAAAAGTATATTGGTGAGAATAATTTCAACGAGATTAAATGAATTTTGATCAGTAAGCAAAAATAAGATGTTAAACTGTAATTAATTTGAAATTATAGTAGAGATAATTTTAATTGAAATAAATAAATTTTGATGAATAAATAAAAGTAAGATGTCAGTTAATGGAGTATCTCTAACATAAATTTTTTTTGTATAATATTAAGAGCAATAATTTATTTACGGTGTGTGTGTATATATATATAATATTCTAAGTTTGAAACTGAAGATATGATGAGAGAAATAAAAGCCTAAAATAACATTATGCTTTTTTTTTTTTTTTCTGAAACACATTGGAAGGAAGAAATTATAAATTTAGTGGGTTTATAAGAACGTAAATAAAATAAAATTTTTATTTATCTTTAATTCTTTCACTGTTTAACGACAAAGAGATCAATATGCTTTCTTTTCAATGTTATTGCCTAACTCTTTTATCAATCCCGATCCCAATAAACAATTATTTTTTACCTCAGAAGGAGACAAGGTTTTGGTCGGCAAAAACTGCTGTGCTTTTGCCCATTTTGTGACGTACAAGTTATGAGAATCCTTTGACGTCTTTCGTTTTTTTTTTTTTTTTTCATTCGAGCACATCACTTTTCATGTGACAAGCATGCATGCACATATATAAAACTGAAATGAAATTCAACTTCTTGAAAGAATTTGATTAAATCCATTTTCACAGGTTTAAAACACGCAAATTAGCAATTTATGTATGGTATTTTATAATGAAAATATTATTTTTAGATAAATAAATAAATATCTTGTATTTATGTACTTTATAACAAAAAATATAATTCTTGAAGTCATGTTAGTGGAAAAATAATTTCCTCCACAAAAAAGAAGTTATTTGATTCTATCAAATTTATTATATGTAATATTAAATATATAAATTATTTTCAATAATTTTAATAGTTTATAACTATATCTTTACAAATAAAAGTATTTTTCCCAAAATAATTAGAGGCTAAAATAAATGATGACTTCCTTTGGTTTGACAAAAGAATTCATTGATGCAATAATTTCCTATATATATGTTGAGAAGATTGCACACAACACAATGTTTCAAGGCTTAGAATACCTCTATTCAAGGCATCTAACATTTAACCTTTCCTCCTAAGGACATGGCTGGCATCTCACAACTCCCTCTTGTTGAAAGAAGGTATAAGTTTATGCATTGCGTAAAATTTTGATTTGCAATTATTATACTATATGCAATATGTGGCCTCCATAATTTTAATATTTTCCAATTTTATATCATGATAACCACATTTATACACGTGTGTTTTTGCAATTATGATTTTGTTATGTAACTGCAATTAGAACTACAATTGTAATTTACAACTATAATTCTACATTAATATTTATCTTTTGATCATACTCATTTGTTTGCTTAAAATCTTTTATAATTAGATACATATTTCCTTGTTTTGGCCCCAACTTTATGTTTCTAGACTACAAGGAAAGGTTGCCATAATCACGGGTGGGGCTAGAGGCATTGGTGAATGCATGGCAAAGCTCTTCTGTAAACATGGAGCTAAGGTGGTGATTGCAGATATTCGAGACCAACAAGGCCACGCCGTATGTGATGAGATCGGAACAGATTTTGCATCCTACATACACTGTGATGTAACAAAAGAAATTGATGTTGAAAATTTAGTCAATACAACAATGTTTAAGCATAAAAAACTGGACATAATGGTGAATAATGCTGCATTAGCTGGCGAAGCAAAACCTAGTATTTTAGACAATGATTTGACGGAATTTGAACGTGTTATTAGTGTTAACCTAATAGGCCCTTTCTTGGGCACCAAACATGCTGCTCGAGTAATGATTGAGGCAAAAAATGGAAGTATAATAACAATTGGCAGTGTTTGCTCAAGTGTTGGAGGGGTTGCTTCTCATGCTTATACAAGCTCTAAGCATGGTGTTGTGGGACTCACGAGGAATGCGGCCGCCGAGCTCGGAAAATTCGGCATACGAGTGAATTGTTTGTCTCCCTACTTCATTGCTAATGTTGCTGCCAAGGAGTTTTTCAAACTAGATGATCAGGGCTGCTCAGGTGTGTATTCCAACTTAAAAGGGGTGGCTTTGAAAGAACAAGATGTGGCAGAAGCTGCACTTTATTTGGCTGGTGATGAGTCCAAATACATAAGTGGACATAATCTTGCTGTAGATGGTGGATTTACTGCTATTAATCCTATTTTTGGTTTGTTTTCACAGTCTTAAACTTGTACTAAACTTATTGATAATATTGCCAATGCGTGGCTGTCTCTTCTTTGTACTAAATAGTGATAATAAAAAAATTTATGAATAAAATTTGGTTGTTTATCTTTTTCTAATGGTTGGAGTATGGGCGAAGCTAGAGAAAGAAGTATTAAGGGTTAAAATGCAATTCATTAAAGACTTCTATAAAAAAAAAAATTAATTTTTGAGGGCTAAATTTGAATTTTCTTTAAAAATATAAATTTCTCCAGAAGAATTTTGTAATTTTTAAAATTTTGGAGTGGCTCATAAAGAGACTTCATTTTTAGATAAGAGTGATAATTATATATATCTATATATATAATCTTGAATTTAAACTTTTAAAAAAATGAAAAGTTAAACTTTTAAAATAATATTAGAATATTCTTACATCATTAAAAATGTTGACTTAACTATATGCCATTTAATAAAAGGTAAATGAAGTCAACTTGGCTACTTATTCTTTAATTCTCATGGTTTCCTGTTTGAGAACGTGTTGGGTTAACCGAGTGAATAAAGATGAGATAATTATATGAGAAACGTACAGGGGCAATAATTGTTTAAGTCTCCGACGTTAGCTACCACATTCCCTAGCTATTTTAAATACCTTGATAGAAACATAATAATCTTCAATTAGATGACGCAAAAAAGAGATGTCAATATTTATAATAATTATATTTTTTAAAAAATAATTAAATTATTAAATACATATACATAAAAATTAGATATTAAATCCTAAACATAATAGAAATACAGAACTTTTAAAAAAAATATTAAATATCATGTGAGTTAAAAGTTATTAGCAATATTTAAATAAAATATAGTGCATAAATTTTAAAGGTTATAAACAGGTAGTACTTAATTTCAAATTGATATAAAATTTTAAATATAATTGACTTGTTAAATATGTCGTATATGGGTGCAGTCTCCCTTCCCCTCTCTGTGTTCGAATGAGTTTGCGTGTGCGTGAACGCTGTTTGGGTGTGTGAGTTTTATAAATAAATCAATAAATATTTATAACAAGCAAGTTTTTATTGTACATGTAGTTGTACTTTGTATTTAAAAACAACCATAAACCCAAATGAGCATGTCCTTTTCTCCTTTTAATAATTTTTAGTCGCTTTTAACGATAAATATTATATTTATTATGACAACAAGCAAAATATCAATGCATGAAAAAATGATCGTATTTACATTATTAGTAAATTAAATTTAAATTTTTATTATAAAAAATTTAAATTTAATTTATTATCAATATAAATTAATTTTATATTTTTATCTAATTATGTATTGCCATATTAATAAAAAATTATTAAACTCATTTTATATTATTAAAAATTCTTAATTATTATTCTTTTAATGACATATCTTCTTCTTATTTATTAATAGTGTAAAATATTTTATATTAATAACAAATTAACTTAAAATTTCTAAAAAAATAAACTTGCATAATTATAAAAATTACATTATCCGTTTTCATTCTATGTAGCAAGCAGTAATGTCTAGACTCTGTTCTGGTAAGAAAGTAGTGTTCATAAGTTTTATCTTTTTCACTTTAGTATTAAGATTTTTATGCCGTTTGGTTGGATAATTAAAATAGGAATCGAAAGTATAATAGCAAAAAGATTTATTTGATTGATAGAATGAAATATTCGATTCTTAGGAAATGATTATTTTATGATGGATTTCTCATTCCAATACCAACATTTGGTTGGATGATGAAATAATTATTTTCATTATTTATGAAATATCTATTTTGTGCATATTTTAAAATATTATTTTTATAAATATTTAAAAATAAGTAATTTTTAAATCGTTCAACAAAATAATAATGTCAATTATATGCAAATTTCTATCAAAATAAATTATTGAACAATAATCGTTTAATGATTTTGCAAATTCAATTATTTTTTTGAAACTTAATACAAATGGCATTATTTTTAATAATTAATAACATGAAAAATTAAGAAAAGAAACAAAACCAACACAAAAATTTTACATATTTATTCCCGCGTCATGTCAGGTTATGCACTTCAAACTAATAGAACCCCCAAATATTAGATTTTATTCCCGATCACACAACTTAACTGTAATTTATTACAGTAGCACAACGACGAAAACTTATTATGACAATCTTTGCATCCATTTTCTTGTCTTGGCCTACTTCCTATTTTAATCAAACCCACCACTGTGGGGGTGACAAAATGCCATATATAAATCTAAGAAGAAAACGTTGACCAAAGTGGCGGGCTTATGTTTGGTGATACATGCGTAGTTTCACCATCCGGCAACTTAAATCGAGGAATGTGTTACGTTTAAACTCTTAACACATGAAAATAAGACAGCAAATTGGTTATCCACCATTCAAAGTTATGAAGATGACAAACAATACCTACAATAATAAGTACATCCATTTAATTTTAAGATAACATATAGTACATAGTAACTTGACAACCAATTACAAAAGTACATAATAAGTCAACAATGAACGTTTGAGTAATGCAGAAACAAGTGAATACAAAATATAAGCCAATTTTAGTAGTCAACAAATTGCTTCTATGAAGCTTTTACTTATTGCCCTCAAATCTTCATGCTTGTCTCTCTAAACCTATTGTTGATGATGAAATTCTTCTTTAACTCCACTGAGTTTCGTGAACTGTCTCCACAATTCTCAAGCTATTTGTTTTTGTAGTTGTCATGCTAGCTTGGTGCTTGAAATTGCCTATTGCCAAGTGTCTTACACCTAATATCCCATTCAATTGGTACAAGAGACAAGACCTATGCTTGATTTATGCATAAGCCCCATAACCTTACTCATAAGTCTGCTTATTGTTGGTTTTGGTCGATCTTGACACTTTACTTCGCATTTGCTACTCGAGTAGACCACTCATTTCCCTCAAACTTGAGTCCAACACCCGCTTGGTGTCTCCAAGGCACTCAAACAAGACATTCATGGTGTCCCCTTATCGTAGCCAATAGGGTTGAACAAAGCACCATTTGCACTCTTGTTCTAGCTCGCACATGCTCATGCACTTTACCTCTTTTGCCATAAGTTGCTCTTATAACTGACTACTGACACTTTCAAAGCTGTGTAAGTCATTTGTTGTAGGTGAAAACTTACAATTATGTGATTTCCTACATAGAAAGAGCAATCAAAATAAAAGAAAATTGTATGTGTTAGGTAGCTGCTCTTCGAACACATACATATGCTCCTTACTAACTTAATAGACTTTTCCTTGAAAGGACTAATCTCCTCATCACATCTGATGAAACTCATGCAAAAGACTCCTCCTTACCGCCTCCACTACCTAGTTTGCTTACTGTATAGGCTAATACTAGTAATCCTACACAGCTCTTTGTAAGAATAGATCCCTTGTAGGGAAAAGGAACTACCTTGCCACTCCGTCTCCAACTAGTCTTGTAATGCTAGGATTCAAAGTACTTTGATACTAGCATAGGACTCACCCTTCCAATTTGAGTTATCAACTTCTCCTTTACTGCTTCCTAATCCCTCTCCTTGGATTCTAGCTTAAAAGGCATTTAAGACAACTCTCTAGGGCACTTTACCACCTTATGTGGTCCATAGCATAAAAGTAGGATAAGGTCTTCTTCTTTTTGTTGTTGGATGATTGAGACAATGTTAAAGTTTGCACATGGGTAGGCATTATTGAGGCACCTCCCCTACTTCCCAAAGGATTTCAAATTAGAAATAGGAAAATCATAGTTAGATAAGCACTCAATAGCCATCACCACTTCTAAAAGAGTTTAAAATTTTCTTTTTTGAAGCTTTATAACAACTTCCTATAAAAGACCATTAATGAAATATAATAGTTTATCCTTTTTAATCATATCTCAAATATCTAACATCACCACTATGAACTTCTTCACATATTTTGACATAGATCTTATCTGTTGCAGCTTTCTTAGCTTGTGTCTGGCCAAATAGTCTATATTTTTAAGGTAGAAGTGTGCCTTCAACTTTTTCTTTAGCTCTTCCTAAACATTGATATGACACTTTCCCTCTTGAATCTCTTGGTACTTAGTCCTCCAATAAACCTTTGTATTATCCACAAGAAATATAGTAATATGATTTTGTTATGTTTCCTTTGACTTGATGCTAGCAATATGGAAGTATTGATTCAAGTCGAACACAAAGTTTTCCAATTTTTACACATCCTTTTCACTTGTATATGGCTTTGGTTCAAGAATTTTCAGCTTTCCCTTCTACTTTAAGGCATCACCTTCTTACAGACCATTATTAAGAGCTATCATCATTACCTTCATTGAGACAACTAGATCTTTTACTTCCATTTGAAGAGCTGTCATAACATCCTTCATCTCATTGGAAAGACCCTTTAAAGCATTTCTTAATTCTATTTGAGTGGTCTCCATCATAGCAAGTTGCTTACCAACTTATGGAGTAAAGCTATTTCCTGAGCTTTTGACCTCTTTGTTCACTTTGAGAGTCTTGACTTAGTGCTTGAGTGTCTCCTATTCTTTGGCCCTTCAAAGGAGTTTAGAGATTTCCTCAGTTTGCAATCCTTTTATAATATCAACATATCCTTCAAAATTCCCAAGTGTGTTCTTAATAGTATTAAACCATTTAGCAGTAGTCATTTTCTTCGACGTTGTTTAGTGACTTGAAAAAAATGTAGCAGAACAAAGAAAGGCTTGGCTAAAACTATGCCCTGATACTAGATGTCATAGTCTGGTTACTTAGGTTAAGGAACATGCAACGCTTAGACTCTTACTACCTCAGAATAAGCTAGTAGATTAATTATTCACCATTTGAAGCCTTGAAAATAACAAGCATTATCTACAATAATAAGTACATCCAGTCAATCTTAAGGCAACACATAGCATATAACAACTTGGTAACTAATCAAAAAAGCAAATAATAAGGTAATGATGAACATTTGAGTAATGCAAATGAATGCAACATTAGATGAACACAAATATGGACTAATTTTAGTAGAAGAAAAATTATTTCTTTTATTCATAATATGCCTCATTATATATTTTAGAAGGTGTAGAGGAGGTTACTAAGTCACACACTCTGACCCCTAGACTAATGTCAAGTAACCACTAAGGTCACTAGACATTCTTTTTCTAAAGAGAATTACAAGAAAAAGCCTTACTAATAGGAATAGATATACTTTTTTTGAATTGTCATAAGATTTTTTCTTAGAGCTTAGAAAGTATCTAATGTTTCATAATACATTAAAATAAAAATAAAAATTCAAAGATCACAACAGTGTGCTTATCTATTCATACTAGATAACTTACTTTGGTTAAAATTATAAAAATGCCCTTAAAACAGGAAAAAATCTAAAAATTGTATATAAGTCAAAATCCTCCCAAATTTGTGCAAAACCTCCACATGATGCTTGATTTTTGTGCGAAGTTTTGTTTAAGTTAGAACTCATTTGTCTTGCCAAATTGGATCATAAGGCTGACTTGTGATAGTAAGGATGGCTATACCTATTAAAGTGGAAATCAATCAATTAAACAATTCAGTTCCACTTAACTAAAATAAATTAATCATTAAAAATATAAATCAAAATTGATTAAATTATGCTTCTTAATTGAATTTAATGAATTAAGTGGGTTTGTAATGATTAAGAATGGATTCAATTAGATTTATTATTGAATAAATGTGGATTAGGAAAAATGCTTGGGTTGAAGAATCTAAATGTTAAAATGACATCATTTGATCAAATTTAGCAAAATATTTCTTATTTTCTATTTTGAAACAAACCAAAACTTAAGTTTAACCTACCGCCAGCTACCAATTATCAAGTGGTTATAATCAAATAGTATTGGATTGAAGAAACATGGCCACCCTAACTAATGGGTACCATTAATTTTTATTTAATTGAGTACAGATATGAGATCTTAAAAATGGAAGAATGCATAAGAAAATTTTTGTAAAGACTTTATCAAGTGCGGATATGGGAAGGAGGACTATATTATTCAATCCTCTCCATACTCATATCATACAACATATAAATAAATAATATGTAAATGCATGTTTGTATATAAAATTGATATATAGTAAAAAGAAAAATTAAAATTATGCATATAATTAGTTAATTAATTTAAATATAAAAAATTTCAAAAATAAACATTACGAAAAGAATTCATATTCTCCTTTATTGTATTAGTATTATTAAAATTTTTAAGTAATTATTTTTTTATTAAAAAATTAAGAAATAGATAAACATGATGAATATAATAAGATATAGATAAATTATAATTTAATAAATAAGATAAAAATTGGATATTTTTAATTTTTATTAAAAAATTAAAATAGGATATAAATAAATATGAATTATTTAAATAAAATAAAAAATAAAGAGAAAATACAAGGATTTGAATACTTTATCAGAATGGACATAAATACTGAAAATTCAATCCATACATATATGAGGATGACGAAAGGTAGAATATTTTGAAATAGGAATAAATATGAGAATCTTACCCCCTATTCATACATTCTACATTACCATTCATATATACATGTATCTAAATGTGAAAAATATGATTTAAGTCTTGTTAATTTTGTTGAAGAATATTATTTGCATATATAAAAATATAAAGATGATTTATCATTTATATATTCTATGTTAAAAATAATTTATATTTCCATAAAATATAATTTCATTTTTAAAATAAAAAATATTATTTTTTTTAAATTATTTATATTTAATATTAAACAAAGTGAATAATTTTTATTCATTTTAATATTTAATAATTACATTCTTATAAAATATAATTTTTTCCAAAATTATGTAAATGAACTTTAATCATTCATTCTATGCTTTCAATTTTTACTCCTGTGTATTCCCTTTGATTATCTTATCATTCCTTAGCTTCTTAACTCTAATAGTATGTTTGGATGGAGGTAAAAATAAAGGAGGAAGTAATTGAGGGTGAAAGGAAATGAAAGAGAAAGAAATTAGAGGTGAAAAAAATTTACTTTGTGGTGTTTGGAATAGGTGAAAATGGGAGGGGAACTAAATAGAAGTGAAATAAATTTCTTTTACTTAGAATGGGTGAAAATAAGGAAGGGAGGAAATGTGAATAAGTAAAATAACTAAAATATCCTTTTACTATATTATGGTGAGATAGTTCTAATACTATTTAATAAAATTAGATATAAAAATAATATAAGGATAAAATATTTATGTTAAATTTTTTTCTTATTACTTATATATTTATATTTATAATTTTAAATTTCATATAATTAATAAATTTTAAAAAATTTGCAGTCTAATTTAAAAAAAATTATGGTGATGTAGTTATAATATTATTTAATAAAATTAAATAAAAATATGATATATGGATATAATAATTTATGTAAAAATTTTTCTTATTACTTACATATTTATATAATTAATAAATTTTAAAAAATTTGCAGTCTAATTTTTAAAAAAATCTTATGGTGAGGTAGTTATAATACTATTTAATAAAATTAAATAAAAAGATGATATACAAATATAATAATTTATGTTAAATTTTTTTTATTACTTACATATTTATATAATTAATAAATTTTAAAAAATTTGCAGTCTAATTTTAAAAAAATCTTATGGTGAGGTAGTTATAATACTATTTAATAAAATTAAATAAAAAGATGATATACAAATATAATAATTTATGTTAAATTTTTTTCTTATTACTTACATATTTATATTTATAATTTTAAATTTTCATATAATTAATAAATTTTAAAAAAAATTGCAGTCTATAATTTTAAAAAAATATTATGCAAAAATGAAATTTTGTTAATTTCACATCTTAATTTTTTTGAAAAAATATATTAACCAGCACTACCTGTGTAAAAAAAATTATGTATTAGAATCCTGTGAACGTCCACAATTACACTCCCTGGAAACATATGTAAGTTCAAAAACCCATCATACCCATCATATTGGTACAAATGTTTTTCAAGGCACATTAATTCATCCTAATATATGACCAAGTAAACTTGCCATAAAATTATAACTTAATATTATATATAAAATCTTCTGTCAATTGAGTTAAAATTTGTACACAACCTGTTATATATAATAGAAATAGTAGCACCATATTAATTGTCCACTCACTACATGTTGCAATTGGCAATAATGATATGTAAAGGTATAAATAGACATCTCACTCTAGTAATGCCATAAAAAATACACAAGTTGTAGCACGTACTAATCCAAAGTAGCTATATTTTCATGCATTGGTAAAGTAAAAATACCTACAATAAATAAGAAATGAAGTTAATATTGATCATTCCACTAATATTGTAATAACAAGAAACATAAGAAGAATATTTGGATTAAAGATGTGGAATGTCAAAGCAAACACAAAGATAAAATACATACAAATTGTTCAACAACTAACAAACCTATAATACAATAATAGTAAACTACATTACCTGCTAATATTTCACTAACATATGATCATTTGGTTTGATCATCCGTGGCTCTGCATTTGCCATTTACTGGTACAGTATCTGTAGTCATGCCTGTGGTGGTGCACCGAAGAATTTCTTCTTAGCCTTCTCATTATCACATAAGGAGTCATAACACTTTACAAGATATTCCTATGGTACTCCTACATTCTTCAACTCTTCCCACCCCTCGGCCTCACTGTAATGGCAAGGTTTACTCTTCTCAAGGATGGACAGACTTCTTTCAACTATTTCAACTTGTCTTTCAACTATTTGGACATGCTTATCGGCCACCTCTCTCATTACATTGGTCAAATTATTCATTCCCAAGTTCAATCTTTCATATCCTATTTCAACCACATCAATCATAGGCGCTTTTTACTTAAAACCCCTTGAAGATGAAGTTCCTTGTGATTGATTTGAAAGAGCATACTCTTCACCTTGATTTAAGGGAGCACCCTCAGGAGTGAATGTATTAGTATGTTGTGTGAAATTGGTGGCTTCATCTCCTTATTGCAAATTAGAATCAGGTATCTGTTTAAAGCTATTATTAAGGTCCAAGCCTTCTTTCTGTCATCTCCAAACTTTGTCCCTTGAAGTCTTGGCATGTGTACCCATAGCTCTATCTCTAGCAAAGAGCTTCAACAACTTGTCATAGCATGGATAGGAGTGCGTTTCCACTTCTGAGCATCTGACTTTTCCTGAAAATAAATACATTATAAGATAAACAAAGACTTTGATTTGTAAGATACAGTGCCCTTGTCTAGCAAATAGTAAATGTCATATCAAGGTGAACCACACATCATCACATTATATGTCATACAATCCATTAACGAATCTATTTCCAACATGCAATGACATAAAATTCAATTAAGATCATATCTAATGCTTAAGATACTTGATACATTACTGCACAAATCTTATTTCACACTTCTGCTCAACTTCAAACATTCTTATTATTGGATTCCATGCAATATCGCTCCATTTATGAAATAAGTCATAGCACTCGTTGAAGTGCTCTTTCAGTGTTCTCATCCCATTTTTAATGTGATGCTTCTAAATGAATGGACTAATTGATTGCTTTAACTTGACCACTACTGTAGCATATGCCATGGTAATAAATGTCCCATCAGGTCGATTTCCTTTATACACTTCCTCCAATAATGCAACTAACAACATTGCATCCATTTCTAGTGTCCATCTCAATGTGTCCCTAGGTGATCCCTTTCCCTTACTGTTGGATTTCCTATTTCTCGGCATTCTATACCTGCAAAGTGATAAACAATCAAGAATTATTCCTTAATATATGAAATCTTCAAATGTATATCACATACATAGAAGTCAATTTCATATACATCATATTATACAAAAGTTTCATGACAAGATGTGCAATGTAGATTATGTTAGTGTGTGTTCTAAGAGCCAATCATAGAGATGATTGCAATATTACACAATGTATTATGTTTCATTTAGAAAATATAATTATTTTATTTTATTTTATTTTGAGCAAATTATAACTTAAATATAATAATTATCCTTGGAATAGCTTTACTATTCCTAAAATGCCCCTAGTCAAGTATTATTACGAACAGGATAGTAATATTACATCAAGACTAGCATGTATAGTGATTGATGATTATGGATCATGGATATTTAATATTAAGTCAATACATGAGTACATTGATAGTGAACAATGTACTAGACTGACCCATTGTGAGAATACTGTATAGATAGACGTGTCATTAGTTATTCTTATATGACCACAAATGCACATAGTCTTTTAACCTGAAGTCACTACGGTTCCTTACATGAGGAGTTACTCATTTTAATGTCGTCCTATGTCACCTTTAATCAGGATGATGAGTAGGGCATTGATTGAGTGTGTCACGAATCATGCAAAGGGAAGTGAGTGATGTAGATGGGATTTTATTACTCTTGTATAAAAGAGAAATATCCTTGGGCCTTTTGATTGAGTGAGACTTAGAAATGCATGGCCATGCTCAGTTAGATCAATATATGATATTGATAATTTATTTTAAGTCTACTCAGTATTAAGAAATATAAATTAAATATTAATGAGGATGACACACTTCATGCCTCCAGTTCGTTTTGGATATTGTTAGAAAAGGGATTATGATACAAAATGTTGATCATATATTAGGTAAATGTCGAATCATAGATATTTTTACTACTTGAGTGGCAGTGATATATTGCTAGATACCATTTACTGTCTATGGCCTAAAATAAGTCATTATCAACGTAGTAAGAACTTATAGGGTCATACAAAAGGAGTAGGAATAAGATAATAATTAATTGAATTTTAGTTGGACTAAAATTCAATTAATTAGACTTATTTTCATGCATATATATTATTATTAAGATAATAATATATTTTTCATGTAATATATATATAATATTATGTGATATTATTTGATATTAAAGTAATATCAGATAATTATGTTATTAGATATTAAATAATTATATTATGAGATAATTTATTATCTAATATAAGATAATTATATGCTAATTTAATATTAGATAATTATATTATGAGATAATACAATTGTATAATATTAGATAATTAATAGATAAGTCTTATCTCTCTTCATTCTCTCTAGGATAAGGATAAGGATAAAGTAATAGTTATTTATTGTGATTAGGATTTTTTAAAGCATTATCCTAGTAGGACTAGGATTGTGATATGCCTAAGTTCTATACAAGGAACTTGAAGGCAGCACTTTGATACATGCACATAAGCTTCAAGAAAACCCAAAATCACTTAAAAAATGCCCAATCCTAATCCTAGTATGAGAGATGAATCCTAGCAACTTTGTGGAGGAGAGAAGTTGTTGTTCACTCCGTGTAGATACTGTAGAGACGCTATACCTTCCGGTTGGCGTTTGATTCATCTCAATTTCTCAAGGATCCATTCAGAAAGAACACGAGCACAAATAAGGTAAAACCCTAACACTGGTTTATAACTTTTGCATAGATCCTAGGAAGGTTTTGGATAAAAAATTTTAAAATTTCACTGCGTATGTTGATCCGAATCCTACCAGATTACAACCCCACTTGTATCACAATAATCATTCAAGCCATCACCTTATAAGGGTCACATGTTAAAATTCAAACATTAAAATCTCTATCTATGACAGATACATAACACATTCATTGAAGTAAAAGATTTTCCAAATATAAACAACTCAGAAACATGTCCATATCATTCTCATCTATCATAACTGATACATTATATTAGTTTCACGTCTTATACAAGACTCAAGATAAATGATAACTTTAGCTATGGCAAGTTTTGTTCATAGTCAGTCTACATATGGGTGGCAATGCATTCCCTCAAGAGGTATGCTTCCCTATAGTCTTCTTTATTATTTTGTGCTTCCTAAACCCCAGTATCTTCACAATTACCACTCAACAGCTCACGGTCCACTTCATCCATCAACTGCAGATCAAGATCTTCATCTATCACAAAGTTATGCAATACACAACATGCAATGGTAATATTTGTCATGGTCTCAAAAGAATAATGTGGTTCTGTCCCACTAGCTATGATAGGAAACCTCTTCTTAAGGGACTCAAAGGTTCTTTCAATAACATTTCTCAATGAAGCATGATGATGGTTAAATATTTCTTTTTCATTTTGTGGACCATGTGTTGTGTACTCCTTTAAGTGATAATAAACACCCCTATATGGGGTTAGAAGTCCACTTTTCAGAGGATAACCTACATTTCTTAGGTAGAATTTGCTTGAAAATATATACAAATCATGTAAATATACTTCACAACGTCAATGTAATCATTAAAAGAACCTTATAAGAATTATTGCTATCATATTTTTTTAAGTGAATGACATATTACCATTTATCATACCTCTGGGTATTTTTAGTCTATCCATTCTTTTATTCAATGCATGTTTAAGAACTCTGGAATCAGATGCAGTTCCTTCCTATCCAGACAAAACATATGTGAATTTCATATCAAAGGAACAAACAGCCATCACATTTTATGTCAGGTAATCTTTTCTTCCTCGAAAGTAAGGAGCATCCTCTCTTGGTACCTTGACCCGCATATGAGTCCCATATATAACTCCAATACAATCCCATATTTTTTAATAATATATGTATTAGGATCATATGAAGGCTATGTAAATTGAATGATACATGGGTTTAAGTAATTTAACATATATGAATGATTGCATTACCTTAAAATAAGGATAAAATCAACTGTTATTCAATATCTGCGGAGGAACCTTTGATTCTGAAGGTTGCACAAAGTACTCATCCCCAAGTTGTACAATAGCTCTCAAGACATTATGGAAGTGACGACTAATTATCTCTCCAAATCGATGGAAAAAGAAAGACATAGTCCTATTCTTCATATTATGTGATAATATATGCAAAAATTGAATAACTTTTTCCTCCACTATTGAATACATCGAATCTTTCACTCTACCCATAGCTCTTAACTTTCCACATAATCAATGGAAAGTATGGGAGCTCATGTGCACAAAATTACGACAGTGCTCAACCTTAAGTAAGTTCTGTAATAGCTATTGACACATTTGATCCCTTAAACCATTACCGTCACTAGTAGGTTAGTGTACAGAATTTACTTCCAATTGTAACAGATGCATTGAATGAACAGTATTACAAACCATTTGAATAGTACATATTTCACATAATCTTTCTCACTCCTCTATCATATCAACATTAACCATCCTATTTATTTCCTCCAACTCCTCGTATATATCATCCACGGTATCTTCCATGGTCAGTTGCACCAATTTCCAGTAAAATAACTATTGTACACATAAATGCATTGGTAATCATGATAGCTAAATTATATGTATTGAGTGAAGTAGAAACAGAGCTACAATAATAGTGTTTACATTATCACATTTGCAATAACCAAGGATATGCAGGTAATGCTTTAGTACTTATTAAACATTCAACAAACAACTAGAAGAAGCAATTAATAGAATGATGTGGAAACAACATGCAAACATGTGCCTACAAACACATGCAAAGAAAACTTATGTCACGGGTGAGAATGTACCTCCTATATGGAAGAGGAAAAAGATTGGATATGTGGCGATTTAGCTAGATATGTGAAATTTTTTGCTAAGTTCGTTAGGCTATGATTAAGTACCGACAATAATGGCCTATCGAATCAGTGACCTATGTGAAACAATATAATAAGAAGAGGTAAGCATTTTAGTGTCAATTATATAATACAATACAATATTTGATTAATTAAGAACTGAAAAATCATGACTAACATAGATGTCAGAAATTAACTAGATTCTTTTACAAGTTAAGTGAACTTATTACATCTTATAATATATTTATTTCCATAAATAATTTATCTAAATATAAGTAAAAAAACCATTGGGTGCATCCAGTTCAACTATACTATGTTAAGGTAATATTAATTAAAGTTTGAGAAGATTAAGCATGAGTGAGAAGATTAAGGAATTATAAAAAAAAAATTATCTTTATTTCAATACTCTTTGATCTCTGGTTCTAATTAATAATTTATCTAATTAATTTTATAACAAACTAAATCATATATATTCTAATTTTTTTAATTTTATGAATATGTATGGATAGGAAAATATTTCCTTAATTAATTTATTTCCCCATTTCTACACTGCTGTTATTTGCAATAATTGATCACTAATAGCCTCGATACAGTGAAAAATGCATTGGAGAAAAACTTCTTTATTTACCAAAGTGTAAATAAGAATAATACAATAACATTTCAATGCTAAAGAATTCCTTAAATATTTTCTGAATAATTTTTTTTTTGAAATTTTCAACAATGATTAATATTCATCACTCAAATAAATAAAAGAGATGTTATTAATTAAAAAAAATCCAACTTGTAGTTAATTATCAATATATAAACATGATACAAAATTAAATACCCTGCAGTAGTCAAACAGAATAGGAAAATCGTAAAAAAAAAAGCTTTAATGGGTCGGGCTTCAACAAAACCCGGGTTCGGATCGATGAAGACACGAAAGACCCAACCCGGATTGAGCCGAACTAGATCCAAAATCCACGGTCCACCAAAACCACCACAATCAGTTTGACTAGCTATAGATCGATGGCAGCAAGACGTCACCCCACCTGACGGCAACATTTCTCCTCGGCGACTGCTCTCCATTCGATTTCCTTGCCTCCTTTGTCCTATTCCTCGTGAGCGCCTGCTTTAGATGCAGTGATAATACCACAAAACAGGGGACATCAGATAGAGAAAACAATGGATTAATACTTGCTCTTCCTTGCGATGTGACGACAATTCCTCGTAGCGGACGGAGCAGCAGCGAAGATAGAAAATCCCGATTTGGTTAGCGCAGTGTTGGAGAAGACAGAGGGAGGCCGAGCTCGGGATTTTACAAAAATAAGCCAATTTCACCCGTTTTCTTTCCATATTTGGGGCGTAAATGAATTCACTAGGACCTACTATTTTTCACAAATCCCAATTACGTTCCCTCCAAAATTCACCCCGCGCCAAACAAGCGTAAATTTGTATTTCACCCCCGTTTTCACCAGTGTTTTTCTCCCCTCCTTATTTCATTTGTTCCAAACAGACGCTAAAAAATGTATAATGGAAGGCTAGGTGAGATAACGATATATTATTTATATAATAATATATTAACATATTATTAAATTTAATTATATATTAAATTTATTTTTAAATTAAATTTAATTTATTATATAATAATATATTAATAATTATATTTAATAATATATGAAGATATTATTATATTATATTTGTGATATATTTAACATTTTGTCTAAATTTTGCAAATGATAATTCCATCACAATTTAATGACATAACAAAGTGACAAATACATTTTTTCCTCCATTAATATTGTTGCCTGTATATTGTACTAATCACAATCACATCATAATATAATAATTTTTAAACTCAAAGAAAGACATGGGTTCGATGAGTGTCAGTTATGAGAATTTTTGCCATCCGGTATCATGTCATGATCTTTTTCTTATTTTATTCAATTACATAATTTCACATATGATAATGTGCCCCGTGACCTTTTCCATCCGTTGTCATGTCACGTACCTTGACCTTTCAAATTTAAAACACTATCATATCACGCCTAAAAATATGTTAGAATTAAACAATGTCGTGTATGCAAAATATGATTTTTCTTATTTTTATTCTTATAAAATCTTATGTATTAATTTTATTTTCGTTAAAAATATATTAAGTTATCTAATTTTATTTTTAACAGAATGAAATTAAATAAATTGATCTTTATATAAAAACTAAAAAAGGATAAAATTTAAAAAATAAATGTTATAAAAATAAAATTAATATAAAATATCTCATAAAAAAGAAAACTAAGAAAAAAATAATTTTACAAAAAATGAAGAGGTTTACTCAGAATAAAATTATAAAACAAATTTGCTGAATCTTTTTTTTTTCAATTTAAATAGTGCAAATTTTTAAAAAAATAAAAACTTCATATTTTAAGGCAAGTCGTATGTATGCAAGTCATTGCTTCTCTCTTTATGGGAGAGTTTTCTCATCATTTTTGGTGATTATTACCACTACTTTTTGGTTTCTTCTAGTATGATTTTATCTTCATCTCATTGCTTTCTTGGGAAATTTAGATCAATCTAATCTCCATCCTCCCTTAATTGCTTGAATCAAGTAACAACATTTATTTTTTAGATCTCCCTTCTAGTGTCTATATCAATGGTAGAACCAAAGGTGACCCCTATATCCTATGAGGATGTGGACAATCTAGAACTCGAATTTGTACCCTAACCCACTGCCATTTCTTCACAATGCATTTTAATTGAAAATTAATTTGCCATAAAATTTTGAACAAGGTGGCAATTAAAAACATGATAAGAAAGAGTTAGGATTTAGAGAATAACTTAACTATTGCAAATGTTGGTCCTAATATTTACCTCTTTGCACTTCTAGACTAGGACTTCGCTAGTAACATTTTTCTAAATGCACCTTGGAATATTATGAAAAATCTCCTAAATCTCAAATCTTGGTCTCTAATAGATAGGTTAAAGGATATCCAATTTCACATGGGTCCCTTCTAGGTACAAATACATAATCTTCCATTGGAATATCTCCAAGAGGAAAATGCCTATCGTATTGGTCTTAAATTTGGATGTATTTTGGATGTTAAGGTGCCCACACTGAATAGTTGTGTTCTCCAGACTTTTTTACATATTCGTGTGGAGGTATATATTTCTAAGCCTCTACCTTTAGGATTTTGGATTCCATAACCTAGCAATCCTAAAATTTGGGCATCCTTTAAGTATGAAAAACATAGAATGTGTGTTACGAGTGTGGCATGTTAAGGCATGAATAGCAAGTTTGTAGATAACTTAGAACATATTCATCAAAGGTAGAATGACAAAGACAATATAGCCTTTGGATGTGCACTGCTTAAGTAAAACCTTTGGCAAAAATATTTCACTTGGCTAGAACACAAGGTGTTCATGATATCATTTGCTTTGTCCATTCTTTTAATCCCCAACATGTTGAATCCTTCGTAATTTCTTAGAAGGTTACAAAGCCAGTGGAATAGGTAACACATCTGCTACACTCTACTTATGTGTTATCCCAAACTAGAACTAGATTATAGCACCAAGAGATAATTTGTGCAAGTTCAAGTTTCTTTACTCCATTCCTTTCTATTGAAAGTTATTCTACCACAATAAAGCCCTTCCCTCTAATGTTGCCACCCAAGGCCTTTAAAGAGGTTACAACCACTCAAACAAGTGCAAAATAGGATTTAATTCTTGAGTATCTATTATCTATAACACTCTTACAAGATTGTTCTATAGGGTCTCCATAACTATTCAAAGTCTTAACTTTAGACAAAATAACATATATGCCTATTTCCATGACAAAGCGTAAATATGGCATTGATAATGCCAGTGAAGATGAACTTGTATCAAGACATATGAAAAGAGATTATGAATTAACTCTATTAGACTCTTGTGCAACATTTGACATAGGAGTAATTGAATCCTAAGTTAATCAATGGAAGAAGGTCCATAGGTCCAAGTGGAGGCACAAAGCTCGTGCTCAAGCTAGAACATTTTAACCAAACACTATGGCCAAGGAGGCAAGCCTTATCATGCCCCCAACCTCGCCATGAAATGCTTATCCTGGAATTATTGAGGCCTTAATAATGCCTCAATAGTTCGAGCTCTTAGAGCCCTTATCCATAAGCAGTCTCTGGACTACATATTTTTATGTGAGACCAAAGCAAGTGATTCAAGTATGTTAGATATTGATCGTTGATTAGGATTTCTATGTTGTTGCTCTCATCAATCTATCGAAAGACAAGACCATCTAGCTTTCTTATAGATAATGAAATAGAATTTGCAAATGCAAAAATTCAATGATCATCTCATTCATGTTTTATTCCCTAATGATGGAAAGATAATGGTTTCTTACTTGTGTATATGGCTCTACATATTATGATGAACGACATGCTTTATAGAATCACATTTATCAGCTGCATGCTCAAACCACAGTTTTATAGGCTATAATTAGTGATTTTATTGTATTACTTTACCTAAGTCATAAGGAGGGTGGCAAATAAGTAGGATGTCCTAATAATTTGGCATTTTTAGAATTTATGAATTTTATTAGAGAAATGGAAATCAATTTTATTGGACATCCACATACATGGTACAATGGTCAAATGAATAATGCTAGGATAAAAGAGAGACTTGACCATGTTATTTGCATATCGGATTGGAGACCAATGTTTCTAAGGGAAATAGTTCAATGTTTTCTTAGTAGTACCTCTAACCATTCTTCCATTCTCCTGGATACTATCTATAATCCATAACATTTTCCTAGACCATTTCATTTCATCTCTATTTAGCCAAGGGAGCTATTGTGCATGGAGGTCATGGGAAAAGCTTGGGACACTCCGATTGTGGGCTCTCTGGTATTTCAGCTTATGTGTAAAGTCTATCATATACAATAAGCTCTCTTATGTTGGAATAAAGAGGTGTTTGGCTTTTGCTTTACTAGATTGAAACAACTTTATCACTAACTTTCAAGTGTGATATCTAAGCCTCTAACTTTGCAAAATAGATTATTTGAGCATAATATCCAATCACAAATTAATGAACAATTAGCTCATCGAGAGGAAATTTGGATACAAAAATCTAAATTCGTATGGTTGCATAAAGGTGATATCAACCCTCATTTTTATCATCTTGCAACTATGATTAGGTAGAAAAGGAATTACATAGGCAGTGTTTACCTTCATTTCAATCAATGGCTAATAAACAGAAACCAAATTGCCAAATATTTTGTGAATGGCTTTTCTAAATTATTCATAACATCACATGGTCTAATTTCGGATGAGTTAAATCAATTGTTTGCTTTAGTTATTGCATCAAAGGAGAATGCATTACTCATTAAAGTTCTTTCAACAAATGAAATCAAGTTCGCTTTATGGAATATGGTAGACCTTAAATATCGTGATCCTTATGGAATGGTAGTAATATTCTTTAAGAAAAGCTGGTCAATACTGGGTGCTTAAGTGATTAACATAATGCAATAATTTTTCTATCAAGCCACCTGCTACATAAGCTCAACTTCACATATATAGTCCTAATTCCAAAGATAACAACTCCCCAAAAGAATAAAACCTTTATTGAGTAAAATCATTTCTCTTACCTAATTTTCCTTTGTGCCTAAAAGATGGATTGCTAAAAATAACTTTTTAGCTCAAGACATAATCTATACTTTTCATATAAAAAGGGGAAAAGGAGGACTAATAAGACTTAAACTAGATATACAGAAAGCATATGATATCGTAAAATGCTCTTTTCTTCTCCAAATGTTATCTTTATTAAGGTTTAATCCTATCTTTATCTAATGGATTTCTCAATATATATCAATAGTCTCATTTGTAGTACTATTAAACAGGAGTCCTACTTCTTCATTTAAACCTTCCCATGGCCTAAGGTAAGGTGATCCAATTATTGGTGTGTCCTAGGAACCAATCATATAGATGATTGAAATAATATATAATGTATTATATTTTATTTTAGGTAATTTAATTATTATATTTTGTTTTCATGATTTTATTATTATTATTCTACGCGATTTATAACTTAATATAATAATTATCCTTGGAATAGCTTCATTATTCCTAAAATACCCCTAGTCAAGTATTATTACGAAAAAGATAGTAATAATACATTGAGACTAGCATGTATAGTGACTGATGATTACAAATCGTGGATATGTGATATCAAGTCAATACATGAGTACATTGTTAGTGAATAATGTATTGGACTGACCCACTATGAGAATATTGCATGGATAGACGTATCATAAGTTATTCTCATATGATCACAAATACATATAAACCTTTGACTTGAAGTCATTACGGTTCCCTACATGAGGAATTACTTACTTTAATATTATCCGATGTCACCTTTAATCAAGATGACGAATAGGACATTGATTGGGTGTGTCATGAATTGTGCATAGGGAAGTGAGTGATGTAGATGGAATTTTGTTACTCTTGTATAAAAGAAAAATATCCTTGGGCCCCTTGATTGAGTGAGACTTAGAAATATATGGCCATGTTCAATTAGATTAATATATGATATTAATCATTTATTTTAAGTCTATTCAGTATCAAGAAATATAAATTGAACATTGACAAGGATGACACACTCCATGCCTCCAGTTCAATTTGTATATTATTACAAAAAGGATTATGATGTAAAATGTTAATTATATATTAGGTGGATGTCGAATAACAGACATTCTTATTACTTGAGTGGCAGTGATGTATTGTTAGATACCACTCACTGTCTATGGCTCAATAATGAGTCATTGTCAACGTAGTAAGAACCTACAAGGTCACACAAAAAGAGTAGAAATAAGATAATAATTAATTAAAATTTAATTATATTAATATCTAATTAATTAAACTTATTTTTGTGTATATATATTATTATTAAGAGAATAATAATGTATTATTCACGTAATATATATATATAATATTATGTGATATTATTTGATATTAAAGTAATATCAAATAATTAAGTTATCAGATATTAGATAAATATATTATGAGATAATATTATTTTGATATTTGATAACTATATACAATTATCTAATAATTAAGATATTTATATTATGAGATAATATTATTATCTAATATTAAATAATTAATAGATAAATCTTATCTTTCCCCAGTATCTTTAGGATAAGGATAAGATGAGTTATTAAGTGTAATTAGAATTTTGGAAGTATTATCCTAGTAGGACTACGATTGTGGCTTGTCTAAGTTCTATAAAAAGAGGCTTGGGGGCAGCACAAAAAAACACAAGCTCATAAGCTTCCTAAAACCCTAAATCACTCAGAAAATATCGAATCCTAATTCTTAGAGAGAGAAATGCATCCTAGTAGATTCGTGGAAGGCGAGAGGTCATTGTTCACTCCGTATAGATACCGTAAAGACGCTGTACCTTCCCGCCGGCGTTTGATTCATCCGCTCTCAAGTTTTAATTAGTAGAAACACGAGTGCCCAATAGGTAAAACCCTAATCATTGATTTTTGCTTTTTGCATGAATTCTAGGTAGAATTAGGATCAAATTTTAAATTTTCGCTACATGTGATAATCCGAATTCCCAACAGTCAATCTGTATAGGAATGCCAAGTAAGCTAGTAGATGATACAGTAGACTACACCTACTGAGTCCCTAACTTAATCATCCTTAGCTTGAATTATTAAAATAAAAATTAATTATAAAGATTATAAGATCTATTCATAAAATTTCTATTATTAAAATATAATGTTTAGTTAATTTACATACTACTCTTCAAGAGTCAGATGCACCCATTCTCTTGTCTTATACATGTGTCAGTTCCTAAAGTTATCTAACATCGACTATAGCTCACTCACATCCTTATTTCTCTATTCATGTTTTATGAAATACATTTGTAATATTTAAATTTTTTTATACATTTTTATTAAAATATAGTTACCAAATTATATTTTTTAATATTTAATTATATGTTTCAAATTGTATTTTCATATTAATAAGAATTATATAAAATATGTCAAAATAGTTATTATATTTTGTCATGATATCTTTATAATCATATGTAATCTCATTGTTACTACTCTGTGTGTGATTTGCATATATTTTTCTTATTCGTATTATATATTTATTCAATATCTAATATTATTGTTGAATATATAAAAATTTTAATTTTTAATTATTTAAAATTCTTTATTTATATTTTTAATATACAATTATTCAAATATATTTTCATAATTTGAATTTTTTATGTTAACACATTTTCATTAACATGTATTTATCACCTTATATTAACCCAAATGTGATTTTCATTTTCAAAACCTAACATTCATATAAATATATTATTTTAAATATATTTATGTAGTCGTTATATTTTTATAAGAAATATTTGCATTTGTATAATCATTATTATTGTTTATGTCCATGATATCTGCATTTATTCATCATTGTATAAAAATATTAATTTTTACAATCTATTGAAATGATTTATTTATATATTCAATATTTTTTATGTCTTCTATTTTTAATATCTCAATATTTTCTAGCTAATTTAATATATAATATTGTTCTTTACATATATAATTATTCTAAATTCTTAAATCTTTCAAAATATCTTATTCATGTATTCATAATATTTTTATTAAACATATTTATAACATTTGATTTTTTTATTATACATTTTCATTAAAATATTTTTACTAAGTTATATTAAAAAAATTTAATTACATACCCAAAAGTTTACTCTTATATCAATATATGTTTTAAAATATATTTATATAATCATTCTAATTTTATACTTTACATTACTTCAGTATAACTAAAAATTTTGCACTTCAAGTTACATCCTAAACTTTAAAATTTATAAATAAAACCTCGTAATAACTTCATCTTATAGTAACCTAATTAAATATTTCATATATATCGTATTATGCAAAGTTATAATTTTATTTGGCAACATAATAACAACACAAAATTTACATTTATAAATTGTACGTTAAAACAAAACTACGTAAACACATTTAATATATATAACATATAAAACCAAATATGATTTATTTCATACCAAAGTAATTATATCATCAAAGTAAATA
This sequence comes from Sindora glabra, assembly GCA_020226215.1. Taxonomy (NCBI): domain Eukaryota; kingdom Viridiplantae; phylum Streptophyta; class Magnoliopsida; order Fabales; family Fabaceae; genus Sindora; species Sindora glabra. The sequence continues at coordinate 54,309,897 of CM035225.1, read as the reverse complement.
AATAAATTTCATATTATTCAACTTATAAATTAAATATTCAAATAAAATATTATAAAATTTGATTCACAAATTTCAATAGAATAAATATACAAATCAAGTACTCTCCAAATGCCAAACACAAATAATAATGAACAACAATGATAACTAACAATTCAAAAATATATACATAAGAAATTATATTACACTATAAAAATATATAAATAAAAAATATATTACACTATTAAAAAAATTATAAAACTTCACTTACCTTAGTCTTTCACGCTACTGCTTCCCTCTTCTCCATATAAAATGAGCTTCAAATGGTGCTCAAGGGACATTTATAGACAAACTTTCCAGCGACAACAAAATTCTCAATCATCATTGAAGAGTCGTTGGTAAAATTTTCTAACTTTCATTGATGACATTATCATCAATATTAAATAGGATAACTGATTCCAATTGTCGATAAAACCTTTTAACTTTCATGGATACTAGTCGGCAGTGAAAGTTTTGAACTTTCAATGACAATAAAGTCATCACTAAAAGTTAAATTTTTCTGTCATTATCTAATTCCAATCTACACTGACAATAATTGCTATCAGTAATGTCATGAGTTAGAAAATTTTACCGATAATTTTTGTCATCGCTCAAAGGTATATTTTTCCTATCAAAATTTTTCCATCCAGGAAAATTGGCACCCATTAGATTTTCTTTCATCATCAATGACTTTATCTAAAAGTTTTAACATGAACCATCAACGATTGAATCTTTGTTGTCACAAAAAGTGTCATTGGTATTGTCACTATTTCTTGTAGTGCAGCTGGCGAAGCAAAACCTAGTATTTTAGACAATGATTTGACCGAATTTAAACGTGTTATTAGTGTTAACCTAATAGGCCCTTTCTTGGGCACCAAACATGCGCGCGGCTCGAGTAGGTAAAAAATGGAAGTATAATAACAATTGGTCGTGTTTGTTCAAGTGTTGGGAGGGGTTGCCTCCCGTGCTTATACAAGCTCTAAGCATGGTGTAGTGGGACTCACGAGGAATGCAGCCGCCAAGCTCGGAAAATTCGGCATACAAGTGAATTGCTTGCTGCCTCCCGTGCTTATACAAGCTCTAAGCATGGTGTAGTGGGATTCACGAGGAAAGCGGCCGCCAAGCTCGGAAAATTCGGCATACGAGTGAATTGCTTGTCTCCTTACTTCATTGCTAATGTTGTTGCCAAGGAGTTTTTCAAACTAGATGATCAGGGCTGCTCAGGTGTGTATCCCAACTTAAAAGGGGTAGCTTTGAAAGAACAAGATGCGGCAGAAGCTGCACTTTATTTAGCTGGTGATGAGTCCAAATACATAAGTGGATATAATCTTGCTGTAGATGGTGGATTTACTGCTATTAATCCTATTTTTGGTTTGTTTTCACAGTCTTAAACTTGTACTAAACTTATTAATAATATTGCCAATGCGTGGCTGTCTCTTCTTTGTACTAAATAGTAATAATAAAAAAAATTATGGATAAAATTTGGTTGTCACATATCTTTTTCCAATGGTTGGAGCATGAGCGAAGCTAAAGAAAGAAGTATTAAGGGTTGAAATATAATTTATTAAGGACTCTTATATAAAACAATCCAATTTTTGAGGACTAAGTTTGAATTTTCTCTAAAAAATATAAAATATATAAGAAAAATTTTGTAATTTTTTGAAATTTTAGGGAGCTAGCCACCGAAGTTTGGCCTTTGAGTAGGAATAATAATTAGTTTAGTATACAAATACAAGATTTTGAATTCAAACCCTAAAAAAGATGGAAAATGAAATTTCTAAAATAATACTAGAATACCATTGCCTCATCAAAAATATCCACTTTGCAACATGCTTTTTAATAAAAAGTAAATGGGGTTAACTTAACTACTTATTCTTTAATTATTATGGTTTCTTGTTTGAAAACAAGTTGGGTTGCTTTGTTCTAAATTCTTAACACGTAACCCCGAGTGAATAAACTTGAGATCTTAATATAATATATATGCAAGGGGAATAATGGTTGAAGTTTCAGTTGTTAGCTATCACATTCCATAGCGATTTAAAATAACTTGATAGAAATCTAATAATCTTCAATAAGATCACACAAAAAGAAGTCAATGTTATACTAACTATATATAGATATATACAGTGATAAAAGTAGTTAAATTATTCGGAACGCATACATAAAAATTAGAAATCAAACTTTAAATAAAGTAGAAAGTATAAAATTTCTAAAATTTATTAAATATTATTTAATTTAAAAGTTCTAATCAATATTTAAATAGAATATTGTGCGTAAATTTTAAAGTTTATTAACGGGTAGTAGTTAATTTCGAATTGATATAAAATTTTAAATATAATTGACCTGTTAAATATGTTGTATATGGTTGCGCTCTCCTTCCTCTATGTTTGACTGAGTTTGCGGGTGAATGAATGTTGTTTGCGTGGCGAGTTTTATAAATAAATCAATAAATATTTATTACAAGCAAGTTTTTATTGCTGATGTAGATGCATTTTTTACCTAAAAACAACCTCAAACATACATGCATATGTTCTTTTCTCTGATTATTATTATTATTTTTTGAGTCAGTTCTAACAATAAATATTATATTTATTATCACAACAAGCAAATAATTAGTTTACGTCATATAATATACTTAATGTTTACGGTAAGGGGTTAAATTTAATATGGCATTAATATAAATTTATTTTACATTATTAATGAATAAAAAGATATCACATTATTAAAAAAATGAGAATAATTAAGATATTTTATTAATAATAAGAAAGTTTTAACAATTTTTTAAAAATGTATCAATGCATCGAAAATTGATTGCATTAATTACATTGCTAATAAATTAAATTTAAATCTATACTATTAAAATAATTTGAATTTGATCAATTATTAGTATAAATCAATTTTATACTATCATTCAATTATGTGTTGTCATATCAATAAAAAGTTATTAAAATTTATTATTATTAAAAAGTTTTAATTATTATTATTCTTTAAATGATGTATCTTTTTCTTATTTGTTGATAGTATAAAATATTTTATATTAGTAGTGGATCAAATTTAAGTTTTTATAGAAAAAACTTGCATAATTATAAGAATTATATTATCCTTTTTCATTTTACGTATACAAGCAGTAATGTGCGGACACTGTTCTAGTAAGGAAGTAGTAGAGTTCTTAAGTTCTATCCTTTTTTTTTTTTCAAAAAATATAAGTTTTATCATTTTTACTTTAGTATTAAGATTTTTAGGCCGGTTGGATAATTAAAATAAGAATTGAAAATAAAATAATAAAAAAATTATTTAATTGGTACTGTGGAGTGAAAAATTCGTTTTTTCGGAAAATTATTCCATTATGGGATTTCTAATTCCAACAGCAACATTTGTGGTATATAAAATGAAATGAGGATTTTCATTATTTATGAAATATCTATTTTTGTGCATTTTTAAAATGTTGTTTTTACAAAAATTTAGGATAAAGTAATTTTTAAATCATTCAATAAAATAATATCAAATATATGCAATTTTCTATCAATAATAGTTATCGTACAATAATCGGTTAATAATATTGCAAATTCAATTATTTTTTGAAACTTAATATAAATAGTATTATTTTTCATAATTAATAGCGTAAAAAAATTAAGAAAGGAAATAAAAGCAACACAAAAATTTTACAATTTTTTCCCGTGTCATGTCAGGCTGTGCGCTTGAAACTAAGTCACACAACTTAATAATAATTTATCACCATAGTACAAGAGCGAAATCTAGTTAAGTTTTAAGAATCTTTTCCTCCATTTTCTTGTCTTGGTCTGCTTTCCATTTTGATCAAACCCCGAACTTTGGGTGGGACAAAATGCCGTATATAAAACTGAGAAAAAAACGTTGACAAAACTTGCGGGCTAATATTAGTTGATATGATAAATTCGCCCATATTAAATAAGTAATTTTAATTTTTACTCATTTAGATATGTATATAAGATCTTGAAAATGAAAATATATATAAATAAAAATTTTCTGTAAAAATTTTATCGATACGGAAATGAGAACTATTCTACACAATTCTCTTCGTACTTATATTATATAATATATAAATAATATATAATAATATATATTTGTTTATAAATTTGACATATAATAAAAAGATAATTAACTAGTTAATTTAAATATAAAAATTTTTAAAGATAAATATTAATAAAAATGCATATTACTTTTTATTGTATTAATATTATTAAAATTTTCAAGTAACTATTATTTTATTAAAAATAATAAGTTATAAAAAATATAGTAAATATAATCAAATATAGATCAATTATAATCAAATAAATAGGATGAAAATAATTAAATATATTTTATTTTTATAAAAAATTATAACGTGATATATATATATATATATATATATATATATATATATATATATATATATATATATATATATATATATATATAGGATTTAAAAAACGGTCCGCGCGGTCCGCGACCGCAATATTGCCCGCAATATTGCGTTTTTGGGGCAGACCGCGTCTGTGATTTTTCACAATTTTAGACCGTTATAGCCGCATTTTTTCGCATTCATCCGCATCGCGACGCGATCGCGATCGCGACCGCAACCGTAATTTAAATCCCTGATATATATATATCATTTAAATGAAATTGGAAAATGAAAACGGATACAAGAGTTTGAACATTTAATTGGAACGAAAGAAGTATTAAAAACTTTATTCATATACGTATGAGAACGGGAAAGAATTAAATATTTTAGAATGAATATGGGTATAAAGATCTCAACCCGTTGCTCATATCCTCCGCGTTGTGATTTCTATACGCATGTATCTCCAAGTGAAAGTTATGACTTATGTATCCTTAATTTTGTCAGAAAATATTATTTACTTATATATAAATACAAAGATGATTTGTCACTTATATATTGTATGTTTAAAAAATAATATATAATGTCATAAAAAATAACCTTATTTCAAAAACAGAAAATACCATTTTTCTTCAAATGAATTATATTTAATATTAAATAAATTGAATATTTCCTATTCATTTTAATATTTAATAATTACATTCTTATAAAAAATATTTTTAGTAAAATAAATATAAATGAACTTTAATCGTTCATTCTACTCTTCATTTTTGCCCCTATATGTCCTCTTTTATTATCTTATCATTCCTTCGTTTCTTAACCCTAAAAAACGAACAATAAAAGATTGGACTTATTCTTGATTTTGTAAGTAATAATTCCATCACTATTTAATGACAAATTGATAAATACGCTTTTTCTTCGATTAATATTGGGAGATTTCTATGTTGCAGATGGTTAAATGTTGCATGGCATGTAGCATGTTTTGGGCCATCAGGATAGTGACATTTGGAATGTAGTCAAATTGAAACCTTTGATAGGCTATGCAAAATGAACAAAGTTGGTCGTTGCAGAAATGCCCTCTTCGAAATTTACACTTGGTTTTACAATATTTTAGTGCCCAAACCAGTTGGTCGATGGAGAAATAAATTACGAAAATTGGTCTTTGGACAGAAGCATGTTAGGTTGACACTGGCAAACAATGCAAGTTAAGAAAACAATGCATGGTCTAGATATTTGTTTTTAAAAATAACTTAGATTATGAACCCATTTGAAGTTCAAGTTGTAAATTAACTTTCATTTATCGAAGATTATATATATTAAATAAACTTTATATTATGAAACAAATATTATAAAAAATATTGGAATATAATTTATTATATTTATTTGCAATCATATTCTTAACATATACGTACTTTCGGATAAATAAAGTTATGAAAAATAAATTAATTTTTATTTTCAAGTATAATTTCTTCACTGTTTGTATCCTTAAGTAAATAATAATCTTTAATATAAAAAATTGTTTAACAAATAGTAAATAGAAATTAAACAAATTAAAACTCTCACAATTTACTTAATTCCTTATTTATTATCTGCGATCCATATTTTAAAAATAATTTAATTTTAAAAAAAATATTTTTTTTATATATACTACAATAAATTAATACTTATGTTACAAATTATGCTACTAAAATTTAAAAATCACAGCAATTTATCTCCTACCATGGAAACAAAAAATTAAAAGATTTATGCTACCAGAAAATTTTACTCATGGCAAAATACTATTTATGTCACGAATTAAGTTATATGAATACATTTTCTGTAGTAAAGTATCATTTATGTTATGAAAAAATTTTATCTGTGATAAAATATCACTTGTGTTATAAATTAAGTTATAGAAACATATTTCTTATGATAAAGTATCACTTATATTATAAAAAAAAATTATTAATGGTAAAATATCACTTATGTCACAAATCAAGTTATAAGAACACATTTCTTGTAGCAAAATATTATTTGTGCAATAAATTAAATTATGAAAACACATTTCTTGCGAACAAAGTATTACTTATTTTGTTATATAAGTTAGAAAAATTATCTCTAGTGAAGTATTATTTATGCCACATTAATTCTATAAATAAGATCATAGCCAAATATACCATTTTTTGTCATAGTTGTAAATATAAAAAAGGTTATTTATAATAAGTGTAACACACTACAATATAGTAGATAATAAAAAATATAAATATTTATATATTATGAGTACTTAGCAAATAGTTAATTTATCACTTGAGTTAGGGGACTTTTAATTAATTGATCAAATTAAATAATTATTTTAGGAATTTGGTAAGTAGATTATCTAATCAACTAATTGGCCTCCAATTAATCAAAATAAAAAATTTATAAAATCTAATATTTTTAATTAGTTAATTCATAAAATATACATTAAAAGATAGAATTACCTGCAAATTGTATAGTTATATACATTTATTATTTTTCTTAAAATAACAGAGATAGAAGTTAAATCTCAAATCTTAAGATATGTAAGAAAGAGCTTAACTAATAAGTTCTTAAATATTTTTGTTTACATATGTACTAAATTCAATATCTATTAGAATGTAATAATTTTTTATAAATAATAAATAACCATTCAATTTTCTATGAATCAAATTTACATAATAAAATTAATACACATCAATAAAATAAATATCATAAGATATTAAAGATTGTACTATATAATTATTTAATAAATTTAAATTCTTTACATATTAAAATTAAAAATTAATAAGATTAACTTATCCATATATATAATATATACATATATAATATTTTTTTCAAATTCATTGTTCAATCCAATTTTAAAATATCACTTAAACAAAAATAGATCATTCAAGGTATAAAATATTATAAAATATTTATTTTTTTATCACATTACATTATTCTTAAAAAAAATTTTAATGAAGAAGATATATATTATGAAAATATTGAAATTATTATATTATATATAAATAGTATAATTTGTAACATAAGTGATAATAACTTTTATTATAGAAATGTATAATAAGAAGTTTAACATTAATCACTATAATATTAATGAAACTTTCATTAAAAAATTAAAAATAATAATTATATAAAATTATATATAATTTAATAATAAGTAAATTATTATATTAAGAATTTTTAATAAATTATATTCAAGAGAGTGACATATATTAAATAGTCTAAAATTTTATTTCCATCCCTTATTAATTTCAATTACATTAATTTCGTTGAGTCATTGCATAATATAATTGAGTATAATTTATTTATATTCAAATATAGGAATATTGTAAAGGTACAAGATGTCGCATAATAAAAATTTAAAAAGGAATCTCTAATAATAATTATAAGTATACTAATAATAAGTGTATATTTTTAAAGAGTAAACATAATATTTAAAATCTTATTTTTAAAGGTAATGACTATTATGTTCTTTAAATTTCATAATTAGTACTATTAATTCCTTATTTTTACTTTCGTTATAACTATTCGTTCCTTCCTTCATATATAACACTAGAACAAATGATGAAAAAAGAAGAATATAATAAAAAATTAAGTATGTACTTAACATTATTAAAGTGAGATTTAATAATCAATTTTAATATTTTTCATACATTTTAATATTAAAAATGAATGGAGAGACACGTAATTATTATAAAAATAAAAATAAAGCACCAATAGTGCTATTTATTAAATTTGATAAATATAATAGTTACTATTTTTATAATTGAGGGACTAAATGTTGTGTTTGTTCAATTTTGAAAATAAAAATATTAATGATAATAATAGTAATACAATATACAAAGAGTATAACAAAAAGTCACAAAGAAAATAGTGACAACAATTAAATACAAAAACTTGATTTGATTTTTCAAATATTTTTATTAGTAACAGAAAATGTAGTTGAATAATTTAGTTAAAATAAAAGTTTAACATTATCTTTTTATAATAAAAATATTATATTATATCATATTGGCGTATAAGTTGTATGTAGTAGGGCAGATGAGAAAAAAAAAATAGGAAAAACATGCAATGCAATAGATAAAAAGAATAGGAATATTTTAAATAAGCTGTAAAATTTTGACAAAATTTGGTAAATTGATGTATATTTAATTTGAAATATAATACTTGATAACTGATATTAAGAAAATATTGATAATATCAAAATAAATAAATTTAATTTTAGTTTTTAAATATTTTATTAAAAAATAGAATATAAAATTCATTAATAAAGTTGATATTTTTATATTAAAATTTTAATTTATTTAAAATATTTAATAATAAAAATTGATATATCATGTTATATCTATATTATTTAATGTCACCAGTGTCTAAATTATAAATAATAAAAGTATATATAAAAAAATAAAAATATATAATAAAACAAATAAAGAGACAAGAAATATTGTGTTATTTATAAAGTAATTAGAGTTAAAAATAAAATACACCCTTATATATTTAATAAATTCAATTAAATAAAAATTTTATTTTAATTAAAATATTTTAATAGTAAAAATATATTATGTTATATCAATACTAATTAATGATGTATGAATTGTAAATGACATAAGTAGACCAAAAAAAATATAATAGATAAAAAGAATAGAAATAATATTGAGCTTTAAAATCATAATAAAATTTTAATTGTTGTACATTTAATTTGAAATATAGTACTTGAAAATTAATATTAAAAGTATTGAAAATTTTAAATAAATAAATTTATCTTTAATTTTTAAATATTTTTATTAAAAATGAAATATGTAATTAATTGATTCAATTTGTGATTTTTATATTAAAATTTTAATTTATTTAAAATATTTTTATAATAAAAATAAAATATATAGTATTATAACTATATTATTTAGTGTTTAAATTATAAATAACAGGAAGATACAAAAATAAAAAAAATATAAAATAGTAAATAAAAAGGAAAAGGCAATGTATCATCAATTTTGAAGGGCTACTTTACAAATAGTTATCCTTCTTTGTAATATATGTTTTTCACCCGTTAAACCCACCAATGCCGACTGACCTGGTGATGTGGTAGACCAACATATACGGCTTCAATTGCCTCCTACGTCTTCACCCGTCAAGATTGTGCCACGCAACCTGTTGATCTCATGCAACAGATGCAACACGTTGCACCATAGAAGTGGCATTAATATTGTTGCCTATTAATCACAATCCCAATCACATCACAACATATAATAATTTTTTAACTCAGAAAAAGATAAGGGTTTGGTAGGTTTAAGTTACGATAATCTTTTCCATTCGGGATCATGTCATGGTCTTTTTCTTATCTCATTCAAATACATCCTTTTGCATGTGACAACGTGCCACCTGCCCTTTTCCATCCATTCTCATGTCATGTAGCTTCGCACTTCAAATTTAAAACACTATCATACCATACGCACGCCCGTACATGTAAAATATACTTTTTTTTATTTTTATTCTTATAAAATTTTTTGTATTAATTTTATTTTTGTAAAAAATATATTAATTTATTCAATTTTAATTTTATAAAAAATTAAATTAAATTAATTGATCTTTTTATAAAAACGAAAAATAATAAAATTTAAAAAATAAATATGTTATAAAGATAAAATTAATATAAAATATCTCATAAAAATAAAAGTGAGAAAAAATAATTTTACAAGCAAAAAGAAGAGGTTACTCAAAATAAAATTATAAAACAGTTCGCTGAACCTTTTTTTTCCAATTTAAATAGTGCATTTTATTAAAAAATAAAAACTCCATATTTTAAGGCAAGTCGTGAATATATCATCCTTAATTATTAGATGACGGAAGAGATAAATTATTCATTTAGATCATGTCTGCATTGAATCTCTGCTAGGCAAATTATATGGATGTTTGGACGGTTTCTGAAACGTAATTATTAAGTCATTATTTGACATTTGTTATTGGAATCGCATATTATAATCCGAAATATTATTTCTAAATTTTATAAAAACTGGAACTATGCTGTTTAAATGGTAAAATGTTTAATAATATTATGGACTATCATAATCTAGTGATTTAATGAAATTTGTATTACTAAAATGTCAAAATAATATAGCACATTTGTAGTACAAACTTCTATGAGTATAATATTATTGAATTTTTATAAAGGCATTTTTGGTGAGTTTTATGTTCTGTTGTCTATATTCGTTGTGCTACTTAGGACGGGATTGTAATTCAACTTTAATCTCAGAAGGAGATGTTCTTGTTTTTACCCTAATTTTGTACTTGCGATTCTCTCTCGTTAAGGTTATAATTCTTTGTTTAAGGCATACTGGGAGAAAGAAAGTTCACCTCTTTCTCATTTATTCTTCTCTTTCTTTCTAATTATGGATAGCATCTACGAGTATCAAATTATTTTAAAAGTGCATGGGTGTTCAATTATAAATTTGTTATTTTATATGCACTCCAAGGGAACAATTAAAAAGTGGCGAATTATATGGAAGAAACTTGAAAGCTTCCAAGTTGTTCGGGACTTCCTTAATTCTTTTTTAATTATTGTTTTGCAGAAAAATTTATTTTTATTTATTTATTATTTTTAAAAAAATTAAAAATATATTTAATTTTTTTAATATTATTTACTACTACTTTTTATAGAAAATATATTAATAAATTATATTTCATCTCTTTTAAAATTAAAATTGCTTATTATGTTTCAATTTTTTATCATTAATTTTAAAAGAGACTTAAAAATTAAAAAAGTATTAATTTTTGAATATTTCATCACTTTTACAAGTAATTTAAAAATCTACTAGCCTATAACAGCAACACTACATTTTTAATGCTAAATATATTAAATGTCGCTGCCAGATCTAGAAAAACATTTTTGCATGAAAATATGTGCATTTTTTCCCTTTACTTTATCCATTTCCACATTTCTTCTTCCATTCCCTTCGATCTTCATTCACCTCGCATGATTCCTCATTTAACATAGATTTTCAAATTCAACCTCAATTGAATGAATTTGTGGATTCATTAAAAAAATTCGCATTATTTGCTACAGAAAATCCCATCGAAAATAAAGGATTTTTAATGAATATTTTGGTTGGAAAATATTTCTAACCAAAATTTAGGATATCAAAATTGTATGTTATTGAATTATTTCATTGAATATTTGTCGAAAATAATGTAAATAATTTTGTTGAAAACAATGATTTTTTTAAGAATAGCATATAAAAATAAAATAAATAAATTTAAAATTTATAAATAATGAAATACTATATTTAAAATTTAAAAATAAAGAAGTATATAAATATAAAATATATAAATAATTAAATTTAATATTCAAATATACATTATAAGTACAATTATATATATATTTCAAATAAGAAAAAAAAATCAATCAAACTCTAGCTAGGTAAAATCATTTATGGTAATGTCCTCACCATTATAATTGTATTAGACTGGGAGAGTTTGAAGGCAAAAAAAAAAAAATCTTCTAACCATCCACCAAGCACATATTACGCATACCTAGGTGGTGGGTGCATTAGTAGATATAATGGCATGAAGCCATAATAGCAATAGGGAGGTAGTTGCGGTTGTTACGTCTATTGCCATTACTACATGGCCCTAGTCTTCACCATTTCATGCCTCATCACTTATAACTCCTTGAGCACATATTCATTTAAGTCATAGGAATGCAATTAGAATGTGTCGCTACAATGAAACCTTGTCATTAGTTGAATCTATTATGAGGATAGCAGTGGAAAAGGCTTATTATAAGGAATTAAATAATGCTAGACTAGGGATAAAAATAGGGGTGGTAATTCATGTCATTCAAGTTAACTTATTTATTAAATATGTTAAAATGAATCACTTATCTAATCTATTTAATAATTTTAATTAATAAAATTTATATTATAAAATTATTTATTAAATTTAATTACTTTTTATTTTTCATAAAAATATTTTTAATTATTAATAAAATATTATTTTAAATTTTTATTATCATTTTATTAAAATAAGAATTTTATATCTTTATTATATTTATTTATTTATAATTAAATTATTAATTATTTCTCAAATAAAATTTTTAAAAATTTAAAATAAATTCTTAAATAGGTTGGTATGTTAACCTAAACTCAAATAAATGTATCATATTTGTGTTAGGTTATCATGTTATGTCAAAAATTATCACCCTTAGATAAAAGTTGGTCTATAAGATTAATTTTGTGATTTATCATCTAAAGATTTTTCATTTGATAATATGTTGGAAAATTGTGCACTACTTCAATGATTGATATTTTAAATGAAAATTGAGTTTATTGTTAGTTATGAAGTAGCTTATGAAAATAATAAGTTATTAGTCTGTAAGCATATTTTATCTTTTAGTTAACTTCAATTTTAGACTAGTGCTCTAGAATGATGTTAGCTTATACAAATATAATTTCAAATCACTTAAAGTAAAATTATCTTAAAAAATCGATCATGTAGAACTTATGAAAATGCTAGAGGATAAAGATGTTGTTTTGGTATTCATATTGAATGCAAGTCATAAAAGATTCTTCATTAACAAGTTTGTTTTCACTTTTGTATTTTTCGTAATGATTTGCTAGTTTAATTATTATTATGTTAATGCTTTGATCATACAATTGCAAAGAAGGTGGGGATAATTTCTTATGATTAATTGTAAGAATAAGATGATAATGATGATGATGAATAAAGAAACACATGAAAAAAGATAAAATATTTATGTAGTGTATTTGAAGGTAAGGTTTTGACACCTATAATTCAATAAATGGGACACAATTTCTTTCATCTTTTAGAATGATAAAGTAACTATCATTTTCTAGGAAAATACATTGCTACATTTTGACTGAAAATTCTGTATGGAAAACTTGCATAAAGTTTTGATCCATTAATGAAGTTTAGATAAAATTACTTTAACAATTCCATTTTTATGCATGAAAAAAGGTAGGGAAAATGGTAAAGATATTTCTAGTAATGTACCTTTTGGGAGGCTACTATATGATTCTTATTATCACCAAAGATGGGACCCTTAAACTACTTTTCCATACAATATGTGAAACTAATGTAACATGTGATGCATACTCATTGAATGGAGCTGAGTGGTTCATTGTCTTCATATTTATAGCCATTCTCATGGCTTAATTCACAAATCTCAATTCAATTATCATTATTTCCTTAGTCAATGGCATCACAACCATATGTTACTGTACCTTCATTTATGTTTTTTCTATCAAAAAAGGTAAGCCCCCTCACATCTCTTACACATCCTCCCTAAAAGCCAATTCCAATATGACCTAGTTAAGTGACATTATTAATGCCATTGGGATCATATTGCTTATTTTTAGAGATCACAATGTTTTGCTTATGATTCAAGGTAGTCTGCCTTCAGATTTATAACACCCATCCAAGGAATCCATGAGCAAAGCAATGAGCATTTCATATTCACTTATTGTAATCTACTTGTTCCTTCCTATAAGTTTTTGTATAGAATTTTCAAGAGTATTTCAAGTGTTATGGATCTTTGAAGATTTCAAAGTATTTCAAGCGTATTGTTTGGCTAGATAAAATAATTTTTAAAAGAAAAGTAATTAGATTCTCTTCTATCATGCAATGTTTCTAGTGGAAAATTTTGCTTCATTTTATTTTGTTCATATCTGCTGATTGATTCACAAGTTTAAAATAGCCATTGACTAAACTAAGGTTGTGATTTTTAAAAAATTATTTTAAACATAACAAAGATTTTAAACTACAGCTAATTTTTTTTTAAATTCTTCAAAACTATAGTGGTGGTTTGAAATTGGTACAAAATGATTTCATAATATATGAAAAAATTTAATGTTGATTATGAGCCATTGTGATATGCAATCTATATGATTTTAGTAGTTTAAAAAACCACTATAAAACATGACCTAATGGCCTATTTTCTAAAGGTTCTTACAACCATTGTTAATGCGAATAGAGATAGTTCTAACCACCATAACAAGCACCTTAGAACTAATATAAAGTTATACGAACTTTTATAGTAAAAGATAATCTTATCTATTTAAGGTTTCAATCTATTTAAGCATGAAGATATTAAGGTAAGTAATCCTACCTTCTTGAAATCTATAACTTATCCTTGAACATTTGAATATTTGAAAGGAAAAGGTTGAATAAAGGTAAAAATGGTATTGCATGATTTTGGAGATTGTAAAATATGAAGGAATGGTTTGGCATGTGGCTTAAATTTTTTAGTAAAAGTTAGGCAATGATCTAAATTGAATTTAGGATAAAAGAAATTGATGAAAATGCAAAAGAAATTCTTTAGAAAAATCCATGCACACCATGTGTAAAAGAGACATTTTGGGGAAAATAAAGGTTTTGTTCCTAATGACTAAAACATAAGAAAACAAATCTAGTAAAAACCATGACATAGGGTTTGGTTACCTTATGCTTTGGCTCATTAGTGATTTACCTTGTGAAATTTTAGGGAAAAATGGTTAAAAAGGATGATGTCCATAAAGGTAATTATAAGTCATTTCTTGAATAATCAATGGAAGTAAAAGGAATTTTTGGAAATTAGAGGGAGGGTTCGATACCCCCTCAATTCCCTATTAATCTTGATTGTAAAATTTTATATATCCATTAATAATCATCCAAAATGTGTTTGAATGGAGACTTAAGGGTTCATATCTTGAGGAGTACTAATGGATTCCACATGAAATTTTAGTTAATAATAGGGAAAAATTTAGGGAGATATTTAAAAGAGGGTTTTCCCAATTTGTATTTGATATGTTTAAAAATTATCTTAAATAGCTAAAGATGATCCTAGATGCAAGTAATTAATAAATAAGTAATCGAGATGAGATGAAACAAAAGAATTTAATTAATAAGTAAGTTAGACCATACTTATGGCTTAAATAATTATAAATGTAATGGGGCTCAAGGATGGTTAATAAATATATTAAAACATTAATTATATAAAGGCATGAAGCATTGTGAACATAGGGAAAATGTTATGATTTTGAATGAAAACCCATAAGAAGGGTCACAGATACCTTTTATATTTCCCTTGAAACTAATTGATTATGTCCATTAAATATTCATGTTGTGAATTGTGAACTAAAACCAAACTATAGAAAACGTAGGAATATGTTTTATGTTATGCGATGATTATAAACCTAATGATGGCTTCTTGTTTTATAAGTAATGCTTAGGAAAGGAAATCTTGAATGAATATATGAACTAAAGCATTTCTACATTTTGCAAAAGGTGATATTAATATATGTTATATATGTGTATTCATGAAATGAATGCATTGAATATTTCTACATCTTGTGAAATATTGCCAATTGTTAATTATATAAATTAAGATATGATTTTATGCATCATATAAAATGTGTATAAATGAGTTTCCACTTTATACAAACATATGAATTATGTGAATTTATGATGAGAATGATAATATTGTGAATTATGCATTAATAATATGAGAAGTAGTTGTCACACTTGAATGATGAGACTCTTAAAATAGGCTATGAATTGAGAATTGAAATATATGAAAATGTGAAATTATGAATTGAGAAGTTACTAAATGCTGTGAGTATTGAGAGATGAGCTAACATATTTATATTTTTTTTTCTCATGTAAGTAGAGAGTGTGTACTATATAAATCAATAGTAAGATCGATAAAGGCAGATCAATAGTATAAGGTAAGGTAAGATGAATAAGCATAAACTAATGGCCACAATGTATGTATGCTTATGCTTTTATGATTGCATGACATATGCTTATTGAGATATGGGTTGGTCTATAAATACATATATATGTTAATAAGATATGATTTTATTTATGATTATATACTATATATGCTCACCAGCTATAAATTGGCTTGCAACTTCATGTTGTATACTTATATGGTAAGATTCGATCTACTTAACATGTTATAAGCATATATAGTAAGAGATAGTGATCTACTCATACTAAAAGTTATTTTGATTTGAAATAATGAGTCTTTCTTATAAGGGCTTGGCAGCTTAAATATCATATTGTGCATTAATTTGTTAAACTAGATGAACATTGAATGAATAAATTCAACTATAGGACATAGTGCTAAGGGAGCAAAACAAGAGGCTCACATTAATGTTATAAGTCACCCTTTAGCATCATTTAATAGAATCCACTTACCTTATTTATCTAGAAATACTTTTATTATATGTTTAAATTTTAGGTATAGAGACACAATACCTAAATGCTGATACACGACGATTTGGCAATGATTATAGTGTCATATCTATTTGGGACCATTCGCATACTTTTCTACTTTAAAATGTTTCTGGACCTCCACGAGTGCATTCTTATGTATAATGTCTATCATGAATATGTTCCTATCATGACCTAATTTCAATTGTAACCACTGTGGATCCAAATTTTTAGTTTCTACTAGCTTAGATAGTAGTGTTACCATCTCCCCTAATTAATTTATTAAAATATAGATAGTTCTTTATATATCCAACATAAAAAGAAACTATAATTATTACAACATTAAGGAGGCAATTGTCCCTTCTCAAGTTTTACTTAACCTTATTCTTCCCCTACTATATCATTTCTCACTACAAAGATATAGCCTTTGCATTACTACTCAACACTTATAGTCTTTAACTAAATTATATCATTTGTCTTCACCAAATAAGATATTAAGTGATGATGGTCCTTTCTTTGAAAATCTTGTAAAGGGCAACACATAAAGGAGTAAGTCTAAGACTTAATGAATGAATAGACTGATACGATTTAAATTTTCATTTAAAATACCTTTTATCAACTAGAGTTATGCTTCTTTTATCTTACCATACGAAGATTTAAGTTATTATCTCAACTAAGTGCTGGCCTAACCACCATTAGTGGTTATAATTATTAGACCTCTCTATCTTTTAAAGAATTTATACCATCACAAAAAATTAGGTGTAATCACACTAGATACTAACATAAATTTGTAAAGAGTACATCATAATACACTATTATTATCAAATTAACATTATCGATAAGGAAGTAATAAACCTCCTTATGACTCTTGATCAATCTTTTAACTTCTATAAGCTCTATCCTTATACCTTTAGAGTTAACTACACACCTTCCATAAGTTATTCCCTTTGAATTTAATTTCTAGATGATGAATATATCCTATCACACCATTCCACAAACTTATCAATCTTAATTGGAATTAACCTTCATGCCTTATTTGCATGGTTACATTAAATTTATAGTACAATAGTATTCTAACCATTCACCATAATGATATCAATGCATAATAACATTCCTATGCCTTTAAAAGATGTTTTTATGATTTGTAATAACACTATTTACAACATTTACCATTACCTTATCACAAGTAATAAAATTAAATAAGTAGAAATATCATATTAATTACCTTTTATCTACTAAAAGTTTATATCTTGGTCCTAGATGCTTATATAGTTAACATTACTTTTTAATTGAGTAGGTTTATCATTACCTCAATTACATAGCCTTTAAAGTGACCATACCTCCTTATTATGCAAAATAGTGAAGCAATAGCTAACCATTAAAGCCTTAATGACCAGTCACTTGTTACGAGATAGGGATCTTAATGAAAGCCTAATACAAAGGTGGACCATTTCTTAAGTAATGAGTAGCTATTCTACTAGGTTTCTAGAAAATTCTTAATGTGAAACTATTATTTACAAGAGACTTTTATCCCTTTCAAACCTATCCATTCCTTATCTTAAACTCACCAAATCATCAATACTTTCTATTGATACTTACTTTGTATTATCTATTAAATCCCACCTAAAACACCTTTAACTCAAGATTTCTTTAAGATACCAAAAATTGTTAACTTTCTTACTAACACTTAACTCTTAGAAAATCAAGGATTAAATTAGAATTTTCACTCATCTTACTTAAAGGAAAGCTAGAAAAGTTAAATCCATTTCTTTTGTGCCTTAATCATCAAATATTCTAAGACTCCTATGTTAAAGTTGCATTTTCTTTCTTTAAAGCTCAAAATGAGCTCCATTTAACACTAAAGGAAAAGAAATAATGTATGATCAATAAAGGTTTAGAAGTATGGTGTGGTAATTCTAGCTTAATTTTTCACCTTCACCTTCAATGTATCATGAAATCCTTAGGGAAATGGAAAGGAATATGGAAATGAAGGGGAGAAAGATAAGGGGTTTCGAGGATGAAAAGGAAAAATAAGGGCAATAGGCTAATATAGCCTTTTTTATAGACACAAAGGTATTTTTTAATTTATGGCACATATCTCTTCCTATACTCATTTATACATTTCCAATTACTTATAATTGTCCTCCTTTTCCTAAATTTTATCATTTCCTAATTGTTCTTGCTTTTCTTTTGAACTACAAATCAAATAAGTAAGTGTTCAAAAAAAAATCTAAGGGTGTAATAGGCCTTGACATCACTCAACTAATTAGGGGTGATTATTTTAACATCATTTTACCTTAAACTATAACAGTCATAATGATATTTTGATTGTCATCTGTTAAGGTCTCTTTTAAAACTTATATGTATATATTTTATGGGTTAGCTTAGCCACCATAGATGATTATATCTAGATAATAGTTTGCATACACTACTATTTATATATATTGTATGGTTTTAGTCACAAGTTAGTTTCCAATTTTATAGAAAGCAAAAAATTTACATAAAAATTCACAACTTTAGATTTTCCAAGATAAAAACTCCTAATCTAGACCTTAAAAGTCTAAGATGTTACAAGTTGGTATTAGAGTAAGGTCTTGAACAAAGGTAAGACATGTGGTAATTAGGCACTAACATAATCGAAATAGCATTTGTGGCGAAGTAGTTAATCTCAAAATCTCTAAACTACTGTATATTTGATAGTGAGTATTTCATTTTGTAGAATGTTAAACCAACTAGATTAACTTAATCCATTAGATTATGAGTCTTAAGTTGAGGCTCAAGATAAGACTGAGTATTGTCACACCCCTCAATGGGTAAAGAATTTGCAAAATATGTTAGGAAAATAGCTACAACCTTAATACAAGAGCAATTATAAGACTAGTGAAACTAGAAGCCATCCTCTCCACTTTAATACACTAGACAACACTCCTATATAATACATAAGTTTTTGAAATTGAAAGCCTTTCGTTATACCATAATCGATTTCACCACATTACAACCAATTCTTAAACTAAATAAAATGATTCAAGCATATGTTAAGATGCACTAAGGCTCTGATCATAGAGTTGGTAAGTAATCAATTGGATGACCTAGCATATTGCCAATACTAATAACATGTAGATCAGTAGGACTTAGTGACACCTCTACTTTTATAAAGGGCCTTTAGGAGCTAATTTTTGGATAAGTTTCTTCCTTCAAGCATTTGAGAAGCTCGTACTCGAGAGTTTGAATAGTTGAAGTAGGAAAAATGTGAAAGAATAAGAGGCATTATAGAATAATGAAGATAAAAGGATAAAGAAATGGTTTAAATTCTTAATACTAACCCCATGCAAAAAATATATAGACCACAAATCATTTTTGGCTAAGACGTGGGCCATCATTTTAAGAAAAAAAGGTAACATAAGTAGTTTCATGGCATTTTATCACTACAACATTGGGTTTTTAGCCATGTTGATATGTGACATATATAAAAGGCAACATCCTTGTAAATGCAACTTGAACTTAGGAGCCTGTTTCTAGTGTGGACAAGCTAAACATATAGCTTAAAAATGCTCTTCTACCTATCTATTATAGTCTAATAGGACTTTTGAAGCTCACATAATAACCTCCGCACAATCACTGACAATGTTGAGTAAAGGGAGTGGGCATGGAAACAAAGAAAGTAGGATAGTCAGTAACTTGTAAGGATATTTTCTTTAGATTAAAAGAAAGCATAAATTGATATCGTAGTGGTCCCATGTATAATTTATGTAGATACTTATCTTATAAGAGCATTATTTGATTCTAGTGTCACTCACTCATTCATTCATTTCTAAGAGAATATGTAATACAATTAGTTTAAAAAGGAGAGCCCTAAGAAGACCCTAATTGGCATTATTACCCTGACCACCTAAGAAAGAATGGCTACTTTTGTGAAATTTAACAAAGCCATGTTTCTCGCTAATTTTGTGGTGTTTGAACTAAATGAGTATGAATTATTATAGGGATAGGCTTATTAATGAGGTATCAGGCCAACATAGACCTAGTTAAGAAAATTGTGCTATTAAAGGTTATAAACTTTACCACGCTAACCTTCTATGGAAAGATATGGCTAATAGAAACAAGCTTGATTTTGGCATTATAGGTAGAGAAATACCTTTACAAGGGTTGTCAAGCTTATACCTTTATAAGGGTTATCAAGCTTAGGTGGTAGTTGTGACTATTTCAAAACCTCATAAGGTTCTTGATGAAATATCAATGGTAAAGGAGTTTTTTGAAATATTTCTACAGGAATCATTTGGAATGCCATTTGATCACAAAATCAAGTTCAGTATAGAAGTTCACCATGGAATAGAGCCAATCTTGGTACCACTATACCAACTAGCACCTTTGATATTAAACGAATTGAAAATGCAACTACAAGAATTATAAGATAAATAGTTCATCCATCCTAATACCTTACCATAGGGAGCCCTTATACTCTTCATAAAGAAAAAGGATGGATCAATGTGTCTATGCATCAATTAAAGGTAATTAAATAAGGTTACCCTAAAGAACAAATACCCTTTGTCCAGAATCGATAATTTATTTAACCAATTACAAAGAGTGGGGTATTTCACAAAATAGATTTGAAGTTAGGTTATCACCAAATAAATGTACAAAAAGAGGATATTCTAACAACAACCTTCGAGACCAGCTTTGGCCTTACAAATTCCTAGTAATGTCCTTTAACCTTACTAGTGCCTTAGTAATATTCATGGATTTGATGAATTGGGTGTTTAAACCATTCCTAGACTATTTTATAATAGTATTCAATGATGTTATCTTGGTGCACTCAAGGATAGCGGAGGAGCATGCCTAACATATATGAATAATACTACAAACTCTTAAAAAGCTCAACTTTATATAAAATTTTCTAAATGCAAGTTTTAGAAAATTAAACTAAACTTCTCAAGCCATGTCATTTATCAAGAAATAATTTGAGTAAACCTTATTACTATTAAAGTGGTAAAGTAATGGTTAAAACTTATTATGATCACTAAAGTCCAGAGTTTTCTAGGTATAACTAGTTATTATCACCACTTCATTAAGAATTTCTCCAAAATAATGGCACTACTAATAAAATTGATAAGAAAAGGAATGTTATTCACCTAAATGAAAGAATATGAGAGGAGTTTCAGATCTTAATAGAATACATTACCTTTGCACTGATATTAGCTCTTCTTGATAAGTCAAACAAGTATAAGGTATTTTATGATGCCTTTAGGCTAAGATTAGGCTACATGTTAATGCAAAATGGGAAAGTAATAACCTATGCCTCCTAACAATTAAAAAAAGGAGCATAAAGTTACCTCACTTATGATCTAAAAATGGCAAGAGTGATACTCGCCTTACAAGCATGGCATCATTACTTATATAAAGGTACTTGTAACATATTCACTAATCATAAGACCCTTAAGTATATCTTTGAGTAAAAGGAACTTAACCTCAAGCATTCAAGATGGATGGAATTAATAAAAGATTACAACTATTTAATTCATTTCCATCCTAAAAAGGCTAATGTGGTTGCTAATGTGCTAAGTACGAAAATGACATGGCATAAGAAAAAAAAGGACGAAATGATGGACCATAGAATGATAGCCTTCATTAAAGTGCAGTTAACTATTATTAAAGGAATAAAAGCTACAAAGAAATAAAACTCATAGTTTGAGAAGTATGCAAGCAAAATTGAAAGCAGTCCAAATGACAAATTTTTAAGGGGAAAGGATGGAGAATTTGGATATAAAGGAAGACTATGGGTTCCCGAAGAGTGTATAAATGAATCTTAGCAAAAGCTCACCAATTAGAGTGGTAAAGATGTATCATGACCTTAAATAGTTCTACTAGTGGAAAGGAATGAAAAAGATAGTAGCTAAATTCATGCTAAGTGCATCGTATGCTGATAAATAGAAGCAGGGCATTCAAAACCATTAAGGACTCACCAATCAATAGAAATACTTGAATAAAAATATGAGTTAATTACAATGGACTTCATTGTTGGACTTCCCTAGACCTTAAAAATGCATCATTCCATTTAGGTGATCATAGAATGTCTAATAATGAAAAAAATATTTATTATATTATTTCATCCTATTTCATGTCTCTTAGTGAGTTACACATGTTTAATTTTATAAAATTAGCTTTATTTTATAATTTAGGGTTAGTTCAATAATATTTTGAATTTATTTAGTTAATGCTAGATTTTGATATTATTTCTATTTTTCAATTATATCTTGGGCTCTGGATGTTAGATTGAAACCGTTAGAGAGCTTTAAAAAAACCTACAAATTTGGTGTTTAGTCAAAGCCGAATTTGAACTCATTTAAGCCCTTATTTAACTAAAAAGTTAAAGACCTATCTCTATCCTAATTGAGCTAACTTTAGTTTTTGGGCTGTATCTAGAGATATAAAGGTCCAATCAATGTGAAACTAGTGCCTTATTCTTCATAAGACTTACCTCTACAAGTTTGTGTTTATGGATTAATAAAATTACATTATTTTAGTGGTATTACACTGGTTAGAAGTTAAATTTATGGGAATTTACTGCTATAATTATTAGAGTTAATTTTCTTGTAAAAAAATAAGTCTAGGCTTCTTAAGAAAGCCTTATTTTTATAATCCTAAGAGACATGTAGTCCAATTCCAATAGGGTTTTAGGTTAATTAGGTCAAATAAAAGGAAAAAACTTATTAAACACAAGAGACTTTGGACATATTTAGTAGATAATTTTCTTTCTTCTTCTAACTTGTGTTCCTTAGCCATGGAAGGCTAATTTTTGGAGTTAATTCAAGGATTTTGAGGCCCTCCTCTACCAGATTATAAAATTATGATTTGTAATATTAACTTTCTTTAATTAATTTTTCTTTTTCCTTAATTACTTGTATTAATTTCTTGAAATTACTTATGTTAAATGTTGATTTAGTATAATTAATATTTATCTTTGTGATTTATGATATTTTGCTATTTTGATGTTATTGGTAAATCATGGTTTTACACATAAGGGCAAAAGGTTAAGGGATTAATTTGAAAGTTTCTAATTTAATTTCTCAAATTAATTGAATTCTACGTTTAAATTAATTTCAATCTAGCTTAGGAATTATAATGATTGCTAATTTAGCTAATCTTAATTGATTAAATCTTAAATGGTAGTCTAGCATAAGATTCATGAATTATTGTAAGCATTCTCAATAACTCAAGGTTAAAGAATTAATTAAAAAAGTTAAATATTTAATTAATCCAAACCAAAGCATCTCAATTCCTTGAATCAGCTGCTGCATTATATTGATTTTCTTCTTTGCTATTTTGTTCTTAT
The DNA here is from genome assembly GCA_020226215.1 of Sindora glabra. Lineage (NCBI taxonomy): Eukaryota > Viridiplantae > Streptophyta > Magnoliopsida > Fabales > Fabaceae > Sindora > Sindora glabra. The sequence continues at coordinate 54,285,991 of CM035225.1, read as the reverse complement.
GTTTACTTTAGTTTAATTACTTTGATTTTGAATTAAAATCCCTCACATTTGTTCTATATAATTCTACATATTGCATATTACAACATTCTTCATTTTATTATTATTTCATTCTATTAATATTTTGTGTAAATTGCATTTGCATTCTATTTGCATTAGTTTCTTCTTTTTTTAGTACATAAATAAGTCAACAATTGTGTAATTATTGTTAGTAGATAGTTAATAAAAGATAAATTGAATGATCACTAGGGATATGACCTAATTTGTGTCAGTATATTGTATTATTTTGGCAAACTAGTTTTTAATCTAAATTTGGTGCATTGCAACGTGTTAGTCACCTAACAAAATCAACACACTTATTACTAATTAAGATTAATGTTAGATGCTCTTTTCATTATAATTATTACAATTAATTTTTTTATTTGGAAAGTTTTTAATACGCATTGTAAGTAAATCAAGATTCTTACTCCACTAAGATAGACTTTTAAGCATACATGGAACACCATTTTTAAGAGATCCACGTGTTTTCTTTTTTTTTCAATTTTGTGTTCATCTCTTTCTTAATGAAATAAGAGTCTCCATTTGTTCATAATGTATATTAAAATTTTTTAAATATTTAACCTATTTTATCCAATTTTCTAGCTACGTTACTTAAGAATAATATTAGATTTATCTCTCTAGTAACCTAGGTAAGATTAAAGGTTCTAATGGTTGGCATCCTCACTAATACAATATCATTTGATATTATCTTGGGGTTTTTTCCCTTTAATATTTTGAATTCAAATCAAAGAATTGTAAATATTGTATTAAATGGATTTCTTTAAAAAAAAAACCATATCTAATTACAAAACCACATCCGAAAAAACTCCTACGCATGCTTTTGGCATGGCCAATACCTACATACATGAAATTAATTATATATAAAAGAAGGACTATAATTCACAAAGTCAAAGTTTGAAATTAATAATTATATAAAAAATGCATAAATATTAGGATATGCATTCACCCCCTACACACACACACACACACACACACACACACACACACACACACACATATATGTATGTATGTATGTATATGTATATATATATATATATATATATATATATATATATATTGTTTAATTATAACATTTTTTATTTTTAAAATTTGCAATTCTAAAAAGAAAATAGAACCATGTAGCTTTTTTAATGATAATCTTGAAAGTTGTGCACATAGACTAGCTAGCTCCTAATTCCATCACCATTCCATTAATTAGAGAAACTTAATACCACTATTCAAATATATATTGTAATTCTATACAATTCATAATTGTATATTCTAATTTATGAAAAAAATCATAATTTGACTTACTTACCACAAGCTTTTTGTATGTTGCATGTCCTGAGTATTCCATTCAATATATCATAACATAAAAATGACACAATAAAACTTAATCTAAAGTCTCTTTCATTAAAATTCTGCTTGACAATTAGAATTTATTTATTTTTAATTTCTCCATGTTACTAATATGAATCATATGTAATTCAATTTGTATATTAAAAAGGCAAAAATACAATATTATGTTTAAGGAAAAATCAAATGAGATCATTATATATATATATATATATATTAATAAAGGAATGAAATGTCATTTACATTGATGATTAAAAAAACATATCTAAAAGCTTAAAAATGAAATAAAGCAAATTCCTTTTTAAAATAAAGGAAATTGTTTTTCCTAAATTCTTTATATTTAATATTAAATAAGTAAATATTTTTTCTCCCTTTTAATATTTTATAATTATATTTTACAAAAAATACTTTTTGATGAAATAAACAAAGCCTTAGTTTTGAAAAATGATTAAAAAACTATAAATATCCATATTACATTATAACAAAGAAGAAAAGCTCTCATATTTCCTTAACTTTCAATGATTTTGAGATAGAAATAAGAAAAAAAATAAGATAGAAAACTAAAATGTTTTCTATTTTTCTTGCAAGCGAAGACATAATAAACATTAAAACATCATTGCTAGTGGAAAAATCTCTTCTGATAGCTTATGTAGAAAGATTATAGAGTAAGTGTACTTTATATAATAATGCTCCTATCCAAAAGTATAGGTTAATTTCTTTTTAAAAAATGTGCAATTGAAAGTAAGACTCTTATCAATCTCACTATGTACAAATAACCTTTTCCATGTAAACTAGGGAAAAAAATTCTTCTTTTCTTGTTTTGTTGAAAAAATAGGAAAGAAAAAGGTTAAACATGTTTAAAATTTAAAATTTTCATTTGTTTGAATTGAAAGAAAAACAAAAGATGGGAAATAAATTAGCATTCATTACTATAGAATTATGAATAGACATTGCTATATAGCCATCAATCAAAGTGAACACTAGTATTTTTTTTAATGCAGTATTTAGAATGTAAAGACAATATATCATTAATATAATTAACATTTATTTAGAATTGGTAGTATTTTTGAAATTATCATGAATTTAAGGTGTCAATTTTTTAATGAACCGATATTTAAATTTATAAAACTTAAAGGTTACTATAAAAATAAGGAAACCTAGATGTTGGTTTTGAAAATAACCAAAGTATGAAGATATTGTAAAAGCTTGATTATAAAAATATCAAAACTTTAACACATTAGTTTTGAAATTAACTAACATATAAAGTTATAGCATTTATGATGTTTAAGAAACCATGAAAATTTAATATGTTGACTTTCTACATAATCATTATCTAAAGGCATTTTGAGAGTCTTACTAGGGAAAACTAAAAAGTTTACATGTCAATTTTGAACATAACCAATGTCTAATGATATGATAACCAAAACTTACTTAGAAAATGATAATATATGAGACGTTAATTCTTAAAATAACTAATGTCTAAAGTTGCAAAAGCGATGACATTTTTTGAAAATATAAAGCAACTTTTAGTTAAAAAAAAATTAACATGTTTTCTTTTCATGAGACTTTAGATATTGGCTCATAAATTAACTAAGGTCAAAAGTCATAGGAGCAATAACATTTTTTAAAAACATAAGGAAACTTTAGATGTGGTTCTTCATTAATAACTAGTGTGCTTTTCCCCAGAAGACTTTAAACCTTAATTTTTAAAATAATTGATATAAAGTCATGGGACTAATGATATTTTTGCACTATAAGCAAAGCAAACCTTAATTTTTTTTTCATTATTATCACTCACACTCTCTTTTTTATTTATTTCTTTGCTTCCTTTTGTCCAACCCCCATTGTAAAACTCTAAATCTCACTCCATTTTCTATAATATATCAATGAGCTAGCAATAGTCCTTCAACTAACATTGACCATGAAATAAATGCCCTATTCTAAGCCATTAGTTTTAAAACATAAGAGTTGTTTTAATGCTTTTATTTGCCAAATCTTTACATTTTCCATTTCTCTAATTTGTTATCTAAGCTTTTTTAAGAGATTTTTGTTTATGTTACATTTGTATAACTTTTTAAAGTTGTATCTATATTTTAAATGCCTATTATGTGTTTGATAAAATATTGTAGTGAAGTTTGAAGTTAGCCAAATAGAGAGAAAATAAAAAAAAAACAATTCATTAAGATGATTATTTTTTATGATTTTGGAAAGCAAATCGTCTTTATTATTTTATGAAAGGATAAATCTTAAAAAGTTACATAAAATTATAAAAATTTTGCACAAAAAGATAATTGAAGACAAAGTTATGGCTTTTTAAAATCTTTAAAAAAATGCACATTTTTATGAGACATTGGATTTATTCAATTTTTATTGTAAATATTCTGACATAAAAGCCAAAACTTGACATTAAAAAATTATATAAACATTTCAAGTCTTTTTTTTTACTAAAAATAGTAAAAAATGAATGAAATATAAAATAAAATAAAATATTTTTTAAAAGAAAAATGTTAATTTTTTAGCAAAAAAAAATCAATGTGATTTGTAATAAACTAACATGAAATGTATAAACATTAAAAAAATTTAAAAGAAAAGATATCAATTTCTAGTAAAAAATCAACATGATAATAATTTTTCACATCAGTTATATAATTTACATTAAACCTAATATATAATGACACTCAATTGGATAAAAACCATGTAATCTATTAAACATTTGATGTCGATTTGTAATTCTATATTAGTGATCATTTTTGCACATGATACTTTTAAAATGTTCTTTTCTTCATATTTTCCTTTTTAACTTAAATTTAAAATTTTCTTTCCTTCCCTTTCATTTTCCATTCTTGTGAATATAGCATAATGCATAAGTAAAAATATTTTGAATATGCGACAACCCTAAACCTAATCAATTTGACCCAATTTATCCTAAATTAGACCCCTAACCATGCAGTAGTTGGACCTAATATAGTGGTTGGGAACCTTTACACTCTTGTAATCTTTGATAATATAGTGAATTTTTTTCTTATTCATAGTTTTTTCCCTAGAGTTTAAGGTTATTCCATGTTAAATTGTTTACATATTGTCGTGTTAATTAGATTAATTTGATTAATTGATGCTTGTGTGTGTGAAGAGGGAATTTTTTTTCCAACATAATCCAATGGGTCCAATCCTAATTAACCTATTTAGCAAATGTGCATCACTAGTTCATATGATGCCTTTGCTGGATAGTCACACTAAAATCGTGATGTTCACACTTCTTAAGCAAAGCATATAACAATTGAGATTTTCTTAACTTTTGGTTTATATGTACATTGAATTGCTCATGAAATCACACTAATATCCAAGCCTTATAGGAATTGATAGAAAGGTTAAGTATGCATATTTTAATCCATCCACATTATCCTACTATTTCTCTAACTCATTAAGTTACTAATTTAGATATTAAAATATGCTTAATAGACTATTTTTGTCATATATACATTTGATTACATGATCCTTGTACTATTAATTTAGCTAAGTGGCTATAATAAGTGACTTGCAAAGTTTTTAAGAAGACAAAAAAAAGGAAAGTTTTCATATTTTTTTAATAACTTTTACTTTTTCTTAAGAAAAATAAATCTTTCAAAAGGGTTTGCATTATTACTTTGATTGATATAGCAACTTTTTCCAAACATTCTTAGTTACAATTTCTATAATGGCATTCAAATTTTGAAAATTTTATTATGTATTATATAAAATTGCTTTTGTTAAATCAAATTATAATATAGAATTAGAAAATAATAATTTTAAAATATTTTATTTTTTAAATGATACTACTATCATTTAATGCATTTCTTATTTTAAGTTTTTAATATTGTTATATGCATTGAAAATGTGATCTGAATTGAAATCAAAGGTTATTATTAAATACATAATGGTAGAGTAAATTTATAAAGCTCATTCTATTGGATATAGAAGATTTAAAATTTAATATCAAAACCCACTTTCAATACTTATAGTATTTTCCAACAATAATCCATTGTAAGAAGCATAAAAAGGAAATGGAATGACCACATCATTCTCTTATTTAACAAACAAAATTTAGTTTCATTACATTCATACAATGTGTGATTGTGTGTGTTAGATCCAAAGTCCTTACTATGCAAAATTTTGTAAAAATATAAAGGATTTAAATTTAATTCATTATCAATGTAAATTAACTTTACACTATCATTCATCTTTGTGTTGCCTTGTCCTCTTTACCTTAGTTAAAAATTCTTAATTACTTATACTTTTTTAATGACATATTTTTTTTCTCATTTATTGATATTATAAAATATTTTGCACTAAGAGTGGATTAAATTTTTACTCAAATATGTAAAACATTTTACAATTTCTTTATGGATTTTAAATTTAACCTATTATCAATGTAAATCAACTTTGCACTATCACCCTTCCATATATTATTATGTCAATAAAAACTATTAAAATTTCTTTATTATTGTTAAAAATTGTTAATTATTATTATTTTTTGATAAAGTATTTTTTATTTATTAATAATGTAAAATATTTTTTAATAATAGTAAATTAAATTTAAACTCTTTTTTTTTAACTCTTCAAAAGTAAAAATATATAATCAAAGGCATTTTGGGATTAAAGTACCCTTCTTTTATTTATATATGTTCCCATACCAATTTTACTCTAATTTACAATTTCTTTATGATTTTTAAATTTAATCTATTATCAATGTAAATCAACTTTGTACTATCACCCTATCATATATTATCATGTCAATAAAAACTATTAAAACTTCTTTATTATTGTTAAAATTTCTTAATTATTATTACTTTTTAATAAAGTATTTTTTATTTATTAACAGTGTAAAATATTTTTTAATAATAGTAAATTAAATTTAAACTCTTTTTTCTGAACTCTTCACAAGATAAAATATATAATCAAAGGCATTTTGTGATTAAAGTACCTTTATTTTATTTATATATGTTCCCATACCAATTTTACTCCAAATTACTTTAAATTCAGAAGTTTTTCTTTTACAAAGGGGTTGTATTTATCTAAATTTTTTTGTTTTGCATACCCTTTTTCTTTTGTATATGGATCACAAGCATAATGGTTATTCTAGACCTTTGAAATTATCACTTAATGGATTGTTAAAATAAGTTTAGTAATATCTTTTTTTTGTTAAAATCAAAGGGAAGTTATGAATATTTTATAATTAGCAAAGAGGTATCTATAATTCTAATTAAATTTAAGAAAGGTTAACTCACTCTTTTTTTTATTGTATTACCTTCAAAATTGCTAGTTTGACTACTGAATCAATCTCATATTGCTTAAAGTTCTTGGTGATTTAAGAAACCTGCAAAAATTAAAAAAAAAAAAGGTTGGAATTGGAAGTGAGCCATTAACAATACAATATCCAAGCATTTGGATAATATTTAGAGAAAAATAAAAAATGAAAAATAAGTGAACTAAAATGCACTTAATTTTAACCTACTTTCACCTTAACATGAATTGAATTATTATATATATAAAAATAATATCAATTCAAAAGATCCACTTTTAAATACATATGGATGGAACAGTGTTTTAAGTTATGATCCACGATTGTAATATTTCACAATTTTGTACCATCAAAGCTACATGCTCATGTATCTATATGGAATTTTGCTAAACATAATAAAATTTTAACAGTGACCACAACTATAATTTGAAATTTTAGGATAGAATTAATTTATAACTAATTAATATATGAATTAATTAATATTATTTAACTAGTGGAACAATGTAATTTTTTTATGGATAATGATGAGAATTGTTTGTTTTTAGAATTTATATTTAATAGGAAAATCATATCTTTTTATAGATAAATAAAGGAGTATTATATGCTTTTATACCTTATGATTAAAAAAAATGATTTCTAAAGCTATAGTAGAAGAGAAAAACAACTTCTTTGAAAAAAAATTAAGATATCTTTTACCAAACTCATTGCATTTAACATTAAATATATTGATTATTTTTTTATCATTTTGATAGTTTATAACTATGTTCCTATGAAAAATGTTTTCTGTTAAAAAAATAAATAGAACTTAAATGTAAGATTTTTTCCATATAAATTAAATTAATACTTACCATTTTGGCATTAAGGTAATTAAGCCTTTGCGGCCTATTTGATATCATTTTCTTAACATTACAAGTTCATGTGAAAAGCACCTAAAGATGCATAATTATGAAATAAGTGAGCAAAATATAAATGATGATAATAATTCACAATTATAGTAGATATAGTTGTAAGTGCTTCTAATTATTTAATTTTACCATTAGAAATGTAAAGTTTTTGTAGTTGCATAATGAATAAACAAAACATGTAGATTGCACTTGTAACTTGGCATAAATGAAAAAAACACTAGTTTATATAATTTATTAATGAATATTATTTTATATTTACAAAAATGTTATATGCATAAAAAATGTGATTCAAAATTGAGTTCTAAATTTTTTATATCTATTAGATTGAACTTTTTAAAATTTGTTCCACTATTTTATATTTAATAACAACCCTTGATGTGCATTTGGTGCAAATAGTATTGCTATTATACTTATGGTTTTATAACATAAATAACTACTAAAATAAAATTAAGAAAAAAGGAAGTTAAGAAAGGGAAACTTGATTTGTTTTAGTGTTAAATGAAAAGCCCTAAAGTAAAACCATTCTTGATTTATTAAAGAATTTTGAGTGATGAATACATTTTTTACTATCTAATGATGAAATTTGCTGTTATATACAAATAATTCGTCAACATACAACAAAGTGATAGGCTTTTTTCAATATCATAAATGAGACAAGCTAAATATCCTATGGGACTTATACATTATGGGCCCACCGTGCTTTTGCCCCCAGGTTTTTATATAAAATTTAATTTAATTGCTTTGTTTTTGCTAACATGTCTATATCATGATTAATGTCATCATCATGCAAAACCAAAATTGTCATAATGCCATGACTCAAACTTGATCTTGACTAACTAAGATCTCAATATCCAATTTGCACTAACTTTAACATTAATTACATTAATTTCTATTTCATGAAAATATTTTTATTTCCATGGTAGCTCTAATTTATTGTAAAATTTTATTGAAAAATGAATAGAATTTCTTCTATTTTTAGGTACTCCCCAATGGTCATGCACCTTATATTTTAAAGATATTCTATATACAACTGATAATAACACAAAAACACACAATAGATGAACAATTCAACATATCAATACATAAACTTCATATTCCTTATCTAGAATTCCTAGCTGTCACATTCCATTCGAATTACCCTAAACTTTTTCTTAAACTATGCAACTTAATATTCTCAAGTTAAATCTTGAAATGTTAAGTTTTATGAACTTGGTGAATGTATGAGTACTTAATTTCAATTATTGAGATGTTTTAAAATAGTTTAAGATAAAATAAACATTAGCAAGAAATATAGTATGAAACTCATACTTGAACTCTTATTTATTTACTAACTAGATATCCACTAATTTTTCCATTCACATTCACAATCAATTTCTATACATTAGCAAATAAAAACATAAATGCCATAATTTAGAATATCTATAAACAATAGAAGCAAATATTAAGTAGTTAGTATCATTTAGCCTATCTTGTTCTTCCCAGTATTTATTAGTTACAATTCTAACCATATTCCTCTCAGTTCTACTAGTATATCAATTACAATCACGTAAATTAGATTTGATAATATTTCATTATGTCATTTCAAATACAATATCAATAACTTAAACAATTAACAACAATCATCAATTTATGCAAGCATTTTCATCCATAGCATTCCAAGCTTTCAGTGCACTCATACATTAATATAGACCTAGTCATATTATTGATCACAAGCATAAACATGTTCTATACTAAAGTATATATTTATCAAATTAATCAAATAATATCCAACATGGTGTTGGGTTTGCATCATTCTTAGAGAAACAAACAATAAACATTAACAAGGAAAAGAAAGGTACACCAAAAGCACTATTTAACATTTCACACTCAGCATAATAAGAATTAATTTAAGTTACTCTTCCTATGTACATTTAAACAAAGAAGTCTAGCTATACTTATCAATATATAATTATTTAAATATAAGATTTCTATATAAAATAATAAGGAGCACTATGTTTGAGAAAAGAATAAAAAAAACATTTAGAGATAGTTATAAATTCACTTGATACTACTTGTGCTTTCCAAGAGATCCTAGAATATTTGTGATTAACCTTTATTCTTTTCTTATTTGGCAATCTACAATATTATTTTATAAATAATTTGATATTATATATTTTTCACTCAAAGATTATCATTCTAGATTTTATTCAAATTACTCTATAATTCCCCTCACTTATTCTTTAATATTTTTAACTCTATTTTAATAAAATTATAAAATCACATTATGCTTATTTAAAGGTTTCTTGACTCATGTAAAAATCATTTAAGATAATAAATTGTAATGCCCTAGAAATACCTTAATCATGTTATCTTAGCATCTTATAGAATAAAAATTATATTTTTTCAAAGATATCTTTATATATTTAAAATATTCACAAATGGTTTTTCTAAATCATGTTTAGCAAATAAAAAATAATAAAGTATTTTTGTCTAGGTCAATTTAACCCTACCTACGGATGATGTCGGTGACTTGCCAAAGCTAAAATCCATCACACTCAATTCGAAAGATGCAAACTTCCTCCTTGAAGGGCTATCACCATAGAGTATCAAAAAGGACTTCTACTTGCTTGCTAAAGTTTCCATGACTAGGAAAAGGCACATTAAAGGTTCATGTGATATGTGATAGCTAGAGGAAGTAGGTGTGGCAGACATGGTGACATCAAGTTTCCTTAGCCTAACTTGGCCTTGATCGAATGTCCTTTATGTATGGCTATGCAGAGAAGCATTATAGAGAATCAATGACATTGGTGATGATGACGACAACATTGAACATAATAGTAATAACTACCATTTGAAGGAAGGAAACATTAGAGAGAAAAAGCTTTAAAAGAGAGAAACTGAAGTCTTTGTTTTATTTTGAAAAGAAAGTTGAAAGTGATTTAAAAAAAGGAAAGAAAAAAAGGTAGTTTAGAGGTTTAATCTCGTGTTTCATACACTCTGTGAGCTCAACTTCTTCTCTTAATCATAACCTTCCATTTTAAATAAAAATCAATCTTAGTCATCTATTTGTTTGACCACCTTATTTTCTTTTTACATCTCAACCACTATCCCAACTCCTATTGAATCCTAACCATTCACTACCCATTTCTTTTATTATATTTATTTTTCCAAATAACCATCACATTAATTTGCTAAATTAGGAGCTTAAAAGTATTTATCTTGATATTTCATAAATCATGAGTAAATCACTTACTATAACGAGCACATATATTTCATTAACATCTCATTCTCAAACTTCATAATATTCCAATAAATAATAAAAATAACAATAATAATTAGGCATATATAAATATTTAAGGTAACACTTCCATTAAATAAAATCATAATAGTAATATCTAATCAAGATTTAAAGTATTTATATTTCACCTTAGCATAAATAAATATATTTTAATTATCCTTGTTAATAAAATAAAACACTTTCATATTTTTAAATTAATAAAACTTTGATTATTATTTTAGGGTATTATACATAATGCTCATACTCATTATTATACACTAGTCAGCATTACTTTTCTCAAATCCAAGAGAAATTATGATCTTAACAAAATAAGATACAACCATATAAATGGATATTTTTAATTTTCTTTCTCAAAAATTATTTAGCTATTAGGTCACAAATTAGGAAGGCTATTATGGTCTTTGACAAACACGACTCCCACTAGAACGAGCTACTTTAAATCATAAGTGACTTTTAAAATATCACGAAAGAAAAATCCTTGACAAACTTTACCTTCCTTCTAAATGTAGTTTTCAATCATTAACTAAATTGATCTTAAACCTATACATTCATTTAAGGATCCACTTGAACTTATAGTTGTATTTGTTTCTGACTCCTGTCTTTCTTGGAAACTTGATAGCTTTCATTATCTTGGAACATCTTTTAAACAAATCAATCTTACCAAGCCCTAGAGATGGTTTTAGAGTTAGGTTTCAAAAAAAAATCCCCAATATGACCTTATCAAAACATGTACCCAAATAAAGGCATCAAAACAAATTTTGTTTGTCCAAATATGACAACTAGAAAAAATAAGTTTTTATAGTGAAAAGTTATCATGTTATCAATTTAAAATAAAACACAAAAGTAAATACTATCTCTAGTTTTGTTGCACTTCATAATGTTGACAAAAATTGGTAGAAAACGTTTAGTGCACACAACATTTGAAAAACTAATTTTATATGTTTTTCATAATTTATAATAATTAATGAATTCCATAGTGGACTTCCTTTGCCTACTAACCTTATTATGGGCCATTTTCTTGATCAATGACTTTTTTCCACTTAATTAAATTTTATGGATTTTCCATATTTGAAAACAAGTGGGTCAACGCATTCACGGGTTCAAGAATGCTCCATTTGATGATTTAGTACAAAAAAAGCATCTCATGGACTCAAATTGAACGCAACTAACTTTATGTTCCATTCTTGCCTCTACACTTCAATTCATATTATATGTGGGTGCTACTTTTAGGGTCACTAAATATATTTTCTAAAACTAAGCCCTATTAATCAAAACTCATGCTATATAATGTGTTTACAAAACTTTTATTGCATAGATACAAAGTTAAGAAAAACATTTCAAACACTTGACATATGTCAATACCTAAATAATGCTAATATCTTCATCGTAAAAATTACACTATGCAACCACCTTTAGTATCACATTATAAGGATTAAGATCAAATGGCATTTAAATCCTTATGATATAATACAAGAGTTAAATATTATACTTCTAAAACTTAACATTGAAAGGTGTTTGAAATTCTAAGAATATAGTTAACAAACTATATCAATAATATAATATCAAAGGGTATTTAATATAGCTTTTTCCCTTAAAATTTTAAAACAAAATTTTCCTTTCCAAATTTTTGAACAAAATTTTTATGTAACTAAGTTCCATGAAGATAGGTACACTATTACACAAAATTTTTATGATATAATATGAGTATATAGTGATTTCTATATAATGTAACAATGTTCCAAAAATTATTACATTTTGTAAATAGTATTAAAAATTGCTATAAAAATTTCAATAAGTAGCTAAAATTATAGAAAAACTTGGGTTCAAAATTGTTTCAAATAATTACTTAAATAAATTAGGTAAAAAATATCATAAAAATTCTATATTTCAAAAAATTTTAGAAAAGTGCCTAAAATTATGTGCTTGAAGAGTGGAGTATAGTGGTATAATCATGATGTGAATTCTTAAGGTTAGATTGTCCCAAATTTTAGAATTTAACTAACAAAAAAAAGATAATCATGCCATGCTTCAAATAAGAGAAAGAACGAAAGTGATTAGTGAGAAGAGATAATGCCACAAAGTATGTTAATTCTCTAATAAGTGAGATTTGACACCATAAGATGTGAATCACTCTTAGTAAGTCTAAAGTTGTTACTGGAATCATTAAAAGAAAAGATCTTAAATAGTTTTTAAATTCACAAATGCTAAAAGTTGTAATAACAAGGAACAACTCTATTCAAATTTCTTCTCAAAATTAGAAGTCAACTAAACTAATTGGGCTCTAATTGGACTAATTAGGCCTAATATAGAAAGCTAATTAAAACAATATTAATTATCCAAATAAAGTTCTCAAATATTAGGCCAAACTAATATAAAGCCTAACAATGTCTTAAACAATAAGAAACAAGGCAAATAAACACTTAAGCGTGCATTAAACTTCATGTATTCAAGTACAATGCTTAAATACTTAGTAAAAATATATAAGCACTTGAGTATTATATTCGAGTATTTGAATACAAAATCAAATCTAGAGCTTAATACTTGGGTATTATACTTATGTACTCACTTAGAATCAACCAAAGCTAGAATACTCACAACTTAAGCTCTTCTAACTTTACTTTTTCAAGCATCCAAACTCTTTCCATAAGTTCTTGAAGTCCCTTTTTTATCTTTTTAACCTTAGCTTTTGTCACTAGACCTTTTGACAAATGTAAAAGCTTTTTTTCACTCTTAGAATTCGTATTATCCCTTTTTTAAAAAAAATATTTCATCCTTGAATCTTCAAATCCTCAATTTGTCTATTGGTTAAAAGAAACTTTGTCCTTAACTTAGCCTATAAGACTTTCTAAAATTAGCTTAAGAGCTTGCTATTTTTATTCGATACAATGCTCATTAGCACTCCATGCAATCTTATAACCTTCATGAAAAAAAGATTTGCTACGTTCGTTGCAATATTTGTCTTGTGACAAGGTATAAAATAGGTCATCTTTAAAAACTTATCAACAACAACAAATATAGAGTCCTTTCCAATCTTTGTTCTTAATAAACTTAGCACAAAATCCATAGAAATGTCAATCCAAGGTTCACTTAGAATAGGAAATGGAGTATAAAGACTATAAGGTAAAAATCTAGATTTAACCTCTTTACATGAAATATAATTAGCACAACATTTTTCTACATCTTGCTTCATGCTAGGCAAAAAAAGTGCTCATCTAATATTTCTAAAGTTTTCATAAAATGCAGCATAAGTCTATCACTATAGGCTTATCTTATAAGCAATTCCCTAAAATGTCCTCTACGTACACATAATTTATTCTCTTTAAAAAAAACCATCATGCTTATAAAATTTCTCAAGGAATTTCTTTTCATGTGCTTCGAAAATAGTGGTAAAATTAAGATTATTTTTATACAAATCTTTAATATGTTCAAATTTTAATAACTTGGATTGTAAGGTAGGCATAAGAAAATACCTTCTTGATAATGCATTAGCAACTACATTATCTTTACCTTACTTGTATTGTATAACATATAAGAATGTTTTAATAAATTTAATCCACTTTGCATGCCTCATATTTAGCTTTCTTTGGCTCTTCAAGTATTTCAAGGATTTTGATTCATGTGAATTATGAGTTTTTTTTACCACAGATAGTATTGCTAAGTCTCTAAAGCATAAACCAAAGCGGAAAAAGCTCTTTATCATAGATGGGATAGTTAAGAGCCACTCCACTTAACTTTTCATTAAAATAAGTAATAAGCTTATTTTCTTGCATTAAAACAATTCCAATACCTATACCAAAGGCATCATATTCAATTTGAAATGTTTTAGTAAAATCCAAAAAAGCAAATAAAAAGGTTAAAGTCAATCTATCCTTTAATAAGTTAAATGTACTTTCTTATTTTTCTCGTTAATGAAACTTAACATTCTTTCCAACTAGCTCATTCAAAGAGGCAACTACGATACTAAAATCTTTCATAAATCTTTTATAAAAGTTATCTAATTCATGAAAACTACTCTCCTTACTTGCATTTTTAGGGGTAGGTCGCTACCTAATTGCCCTCACTTTTTCTTGATTTATTTTAATTCCTTTATTACTTATAACATAACCTAAGAACATAATTTTATCCAGACAAAATGGATATTTTTTCATGTTTGCATTCAATTTTTAATCTTTCAAAACTTGTAAAACACATTTCAAATGCAAAGCATGCTTATCTACACTCTTGCTATATATAAGAATGTCATCTAAATAAACAACCATAAATTTCAATCTCATAAAGGTGCTCAGTTGTCACAACCTGTCCTGATCGTGACTGGTGTAGATCCTATTATCAGTTTTCACAAGCCTTAACAAAATTTTAGTTTTTTTTATCTACATGAGTTTCCAAATTCTAAGGAAATTTAAAATTTTAATTCAAAATTTTACAGTAAAAGAAACAAAATCTCCCTTTTTTTTGGATACTTCCCGAGGGTCACACACCTTAAAATACAAAACATGTATTATCCAGATACAAAAGTATCATATTTATATATATAATATAATACAATTTAAATTTTACACATATGCAATAATCCAACATGTCATAAATCCCTATAGTAAAGCTGATCGCAACTGTCAAATCTCTAGTAAGGCAATATTATTTCTCCATGGATGTAATAAGCTTAAATATGCTCACTTAAAAGCTAAAAATATTGAAGATACAATAAAGTGAGTTACAAAAACTCAATAAGCATATATCTACTAACATTTTGTAAATGATTAATTTTATATGTGAAAATAACCACAGGGTAATCATATACTAAATTAGAGAACATTGATAAACCTGTTTCCTAGATTTCTGAAATAGGTGCAACCCCCTTGAAAAGGAAGTTCACCTGCACATAACTTAAATTCTTTTTCTCATAACATAATCATAAGAGTCTCAACTTTCTTTTAGAACTCTATATTGTATACTACCCATTCTAGGTAAGCATCACACTCATAAATAGTCATTAAGGTTTAAATACACATAGATCATCTCAATCACATTATTAGTATAAGTTAACCATAAACAATCATATTATGTTATATATCCAAATACAATTTATATACATATAGTTGTTCTATGGTATCAAGATCAATTCTATATTTTTCTTAATCGTTGGTCGAGAATTTCCCATCCGACTCTCAAATCCATATTATTTTGTTTCCAATTATTAGCCGAAAAATTTCTAATCTAACTCTCATATTAATTCTATATCCTTTATAATGATTTATTAGGAATTCCCCGTCCAAGTCTTACACTATCTATCACAATTCACCATTTTCAATGTCACTATTAGCATGATCCTTAAATGGTAAATATAAGAGAGCTTAACTTCGACGTCGTAATTATGTTTAGCATTGCAATACAAAGTCATAGTTTCATTGCTAGACAATATCCAACACATAGCAATATAAGCATTCCTATACAATATCATTGAGTTCAATCCTAATCCATTAATAGTTCTTAATAATGTTATGCTTTTGCTGCACGCTTTAATCAATTATCATTCATTAGTTAATTACTCTTATATCACGAAACTAAGTTCACATAATGAATATGGAATCCATATTATCAATAAGAAAAATACAATTAAGTCATTATTAATTATAAAATAGAATCAATGATGAGATATATACTCACCTACTCGAATCCATCTATTTTGTTACTCTGAAGCATTCCAGTTCTAAGTTCCACATTCTCTTGTTTTCCTATTCATAGTTTACAAGAATAATCTTATAACCATTACTATGTTAAATTCTACCTATAATATAATAGCACTTCATCTCATTCATTTCTTTTAATTTAACTATGCCACTTAATTGTTGTAGATTCTCACTATCATGAAATTCTAAGATATCCATGAGTATCTTTTGCTTTTATGGAAATCCTAAAATGCCCACAATCATCTTTTTATATTTTTCTCCTAATATCATGGCTTATAAAGTTAAATTATAATTATATGAACACTACTTAATAGAAATCTATAAATATACTAATAATATGGAAATCTTAACTTAATGCCACTATTAATTGATATTATTCCTTCTTATATGTGATATCATTATATGTCTCAAATATACATAAAAATGAATTTTCTAAGTAAATTTCAAAGTTATCCAAAATCATAAGGGTAACATTTCTAAAATATCATAAGCATGATACTTTAGCTTTCCAATCTCAAATTTAAATCATCAGACTTTTTAAATCCTTACTATGAAAAGCCTTGAATAATTTTCCTTAAGCTAGCTATGCAATTGTTTCCTTGTTATATAAAATTCTCATCAAGTATTTATATAAATAAAAAATGGATTTTCTTGGATTAATAATCAAACTACTAGTAATACTAAGGTGAAAAGGTGTGAATATGCTCATTATCCCATATTGTGATTAATAGAAACACACTGCCAGTGAGCATATACTAAATGCCTTTGGATTTGAGAGAGAAGTGCAGCTTCTTGTTGCTGTTTTTATCAATAAAAGCAATTTCCAAATGCCATCAACAGTTAGGAAATGATAGAAGCTAACTCCAGCCACTACACAGTAGCGAGCAGCTGTTACTTGGGTTTCTTTTTGCTAGTTCCAACCACAAGTAGAACCGTATAATACAAGACAATAGTGTGTGGTTTGTTGGTACCAAAAGAGAGAAGAAGAAGAAGAAAAAGAAGAAAAGAAGAAGAAGAAAAAGAAGAAGAAGAAGAAGAAGAAGTAGAACTGAGAAAGAAAGAGAAAGAGCATTCACAGAAGAAGGAAACAAGAGAGAGACTAAAAGAGGGGAAGAACGATGGTGAGATAAGAGAGCTTAACGTATGTCTCCCCTATCAGCACTTTTACCCATGAGTTCAGCGAAGAAAAGATAAGAAAAAAGGAGCTTGGGTATTAGCCAAAAAGAGAAACTATAGTGTATACTTATTTCACCTGAGAAAAAAAAACAAAGAGGGAGTGAGGAGAGAGAGGAGGTGATGAAGACTAGTAAAAAAAAGGAAAAATCCTAAGAAAAAAATAAGAAGATAACTAGCAATTAAAGAAAACAACAAGGAGAAGTTCAGTTGTAATGTCTGGAACTAGAAAAGTGCAAGCAAATTAATGCTCTGTTTGGTTAAAGGTGAAAATAAAGGGGAAAGTAAATAGAGATAAAAGAAAATTAAGGAGAAAGAAATTAGAGGTAAAGCAATTTTCATTAGGTTTGTTTGTGTTGGTGTGTGTCCTAGGAACCAATCATATAAATGATTGAAATAATATACAATGTATTATGTTTTATTTCAAGTAATGTAATTATTATATTTTATTTTCAATTTTTTGCATAATTTATAACTTAATATAATAATTATCCCTGGAATAGTTTTACTATTCTTAAAATACCCCTAGTTAAGAATTATTACGATAAGGGATAGTAATAGTACATTGAGATTGGAATGTATAGTGACTGATGATTATGAATCATGGATATATGATATCAAGTCAATACATGAGTACATTGTTAGTAAAAAAATGTACTGGACTGGCCCACTATGAGAATACTGCATGGATAAGACTTGTGTCATTAATAGTTCTCATATGGTCACAATTGCATATAGTCCTTTAGCCTGAAGTCACTATGGTTCCCTACATGAGAGGTTACTCACTTTAATGTTGTCTTATGTCACCTTTAATCGGGGTGACGAATAGGGCGTTGTTTGGGTGTGTCACGAATCATGCAGAGGGAAGTGGTGATGTAGATGAGATTTTGTTACTCTTATAAAAAAAGGAGATATATCCTTGAACCCCTTGATTGAGCAAGACTTAGAAATGTATGGCCATACTTAAATGGATCAATATGTGATATTGATCATTTGTTTTAAAGTCTACTCAGTATCAAAAAATATAAATTGAACATTGACGAGGATGACACACTCCATGCCTCCAATTCAATTTGGATATTATTACAAAAGGGATTATGATGCAAAGCATTGATCATGTATTAGGTGGATGTCGAATCACAAATATTCTTACTACTTAAGTGGCAGTAATGTATTGCTAGATACCGCTCACTGTTTATGACTCAATAATGAGTTATTGTCAACGTAGTAAAAACCTACAAGGTCACACAAAGGGAGTAAGAATAAGATAATAATTAATTGGACTTTAATTATATTAATATCTAATTAATTGGACTTATTTTCGTGCATATATATTGTTATTAAGAATAATAATATGTTGTTCATGTATTATATATATATATATATATATATATATATATATATATATATATATATATATATATCACATAATATTATATATATATATACATATATATATATTATATATATATATATAATATTATGTGATATTATTTGATATTAAAGTAATATTAAATAATTATGTTATCAGATATTAGATAAATATATTATGAGATAATATTATTTTGATATTTGATAACTATATACAATTATCTAAATATTAAGATATTTATATTATGAGATAATTTTATTATCTAATTATTATTAAGAATAATAATATGTTGTTCATGTAATATATATATATATATATATATATATATATATATATATATATATATATATATAATATTATGTGATATTAAAGTAATATCAAATAATTATATTATCAGATATTAGATAAATATATTATGAGATAATATTGTTTTGATATTTGATAACTATATGCAATTATCTAAATATTAAGATATTTATATTATGAGATAATATTATTATCTAATATTAGATAATTAATAAATAAGTCCTATCTCTCCTCATTCTCTCTAGGATAAGAATAAGATAAGTTGTTAAGTGTGATTAGGATTTTGGAGCCATTATCCTAATAGGACTAGGATTATGGCTTGCCTAAGTTTTATAAAAAAGGACTTAAGGGCAGCACTTTTAGATGCACATAAGCTTCCAAAACCCTAAATCACTCAGAAAACATCTAATCCTAAATCCTATAGAGAGAAACACATCCTAGCAGATTTGTGGAGGGTGAGAGGTCGTTATTCACTCCGTATGAATACCGTAGAGACGCTGTACCTTCCGATCAGCGTTTGATTTATCTACTCTCTCAAGTTTTGATCAGTAGAAACATGAGTGGCCAATAGGTAAAATCCTAATCATTAATTTATATTTTTTGCATGGATCCTAGGTAAAATTCGGATCAAGTTTTTGAATTTTCGTTGCGTATTATAATCCGAGTGCCAAACAGTTTGGAATGGGTGAAAAAGAGAGAAAAAAATAAAAGTAAAATTAATTTTTTTTATTTGAAATGGCTGAAAATAGGGGAGGAAGAAAATGGAGTTAGATCAAATTACTGTAATACCCTTATAGTATATTATATAAATATAATTATAATATTAATTAATCAAACTCAATTAAAAATTAATGACATACTAATAAAATGTTATATAATTAATTAGTGGTAGATATTTATTAAATACTTTGAATTAATAATAGTAAAGGTACTTAAAACACATTTTCCTTAAATATTTTTATTAAATCTAATTTTTAAATAAAATAAATTTAATGTAATGAATTGCATTCAAATTTTTTACGTACTCATTTATATATATGTATATATATAAAGATGATTTTATATGCTTTTGTAAAATTTTCAAATTTTTAACTAAAATATTATAATAAGTAATTTGTTATTTTCCAAAATCTTGCAAGTTGCCTATTATGTTTATTATAGTATTGAATGTGTAGCCTTTCTTGTCTGCCTTTTATACGTAATTTGACAATATTCATATAAAAAAGATTAAACAAGAAGATCATGCTATGAAGAGGATACGAGCCATGTTAATGGGTTTGTGGGAGGTTTTCATCTGAGCAAAGGGACACCATACATAATAAGAAAAAAAAACTTAGCTATTTTACCCTAATTTACCCCTCATTTTAGGGGGGAGAAATCACCACTAGGTCCCACCAAATTTTTCACTTTCAATTACACCCCCTCTAATTTCACCGGTTAGCCAAATAGGGGGAATCATAATTTCACCCCACATTTCACCTTATCCTTTACTTCCTTTTTGGATTATGCTTATTTCAAACAAGGGCTAAAGGAAGTGCACGAAACCCGAAGGATGGGCTGACCAAAAATAAAGAGGAACATTGTAGAAAAGCTAAACTATGCTCATGTAAGTTAAAAAAATAACTAGCAAAACTTAAAGAAATAGCAACAAGGATAAAAATATAAAAAGAAAAGGAGTGTTAAAATCGAGAGAAAGAGAGAGAGAGAAGGGAATTAATAAAAAAAAATAGAACCAATTAAAAGTGGGCATCAATTTCGAGGAAAGGAAAATTGTTAAAAATAAAGCTATAGGCTTTTATTCCATACTTCTTGGCACACCAGACACCTATTTCCTTTTCAAATCTTGTCTATCCTTTTTTTTACTACAACCTCTTTTCTTAAAAATTAATTTTATTTAAAACTAAATAAATTTTCCTTAATATATATAAATATATAAATATATAAGTATTATTACTTTCCTACAACTCATGAAAATATATTATTAAATACCAACAAATATCTTATAATTACTCACATTCAAGCTTACTAAAACTATTTTTAGTGCATGAGAAATTCCTTGGAATAATAGCCATATAAAAATAAATATTTTAAATATCATCAAAATCATTTTATTATCTCTAAACCTTTAATATGAAAAATAAATTTAAAATCAATATTAATCAAATAAGAATTAATTCTTCGCAGGTATCAAAACTTATAAAACTTAATATTCTAACTTAGGATATTACATCAGTGTATTAAACAAACTAAAGGGTGTTACAAGCCACTAATATAAACTATGTTTTCTTTTAGAAGTAGTTTTTCATTCATCACTCTTTTTCATCCTTATTTGGCAATTCCTTGTTTTAAATAAATTTTAAAAAAAGCATAAGATCCATGCAATTCATCAAACATATCATCAATTCTAGGAATAGGATGTCTATATTTTATAGTGATTTTGTTAATTGGCCTACAATTAACACACATTTTCCAAGACTATCCTTTTTAGGCACTAACAAGACTAACATTACACATAGACTCATACTTTCCTTTATGTATTCTTTGATATAAGGATCTCCATTTGCTTTTGAATTTCTTTTGCTTCCTCTGGGTTAGTCTTATAAGTGAGATAGTTTGGAATAGAAGCTTTTAGAATGAAGTCAATTTGATGCTTAATGCCCTTCTCGGGCGGTAATTTTTTTAGAGCCTTCTTTAGGAATACATCTTCAAATTCTTGTAAATAAATTTTTATAGCTCTTAGGAAAGCAAGGGTTTCACGGTTAGTGTTAAAATAGGCTTCTTTTTATGGGAAAATAAACATAGGCTTAAATGCAAAGTGAGCACTTTTCACATCACTTATTTGTGCATACACACTTATTTTTTTGAACTCTCTCCTTTTTCATTCACACTCTTCTTCTTTTCACTTACACTTTTCTTCTTTTTATCACTTTCACTTTTTTCATGCTCTTTTTCTTTTCTTTATTTTTTCTTCCTCTCTTTTGTTTTGTAATCTTATTTAATCCTTATATGCTTGTTATAGGATGAAAGGATTAAGATTTATTTTCCTCCAATCTTTCACAAATTGATACTTACTAAGAACGCCATTAAAAGTAACTTTCCTATCAAATTACCATAGTTTACCTAGTAAAAAATAGCAAGCATGCATAAGGATAATATCATAAATTATTTCATCTTGGTATTTTCCAATAGAAAAGGACATTATCACTTGTTTAGTCACCTCATTTCTCCATTATTATTCAATCATTGTAATTTATATAGAGTAAGATGTTACAAAATAGGTAAATTCAACTTCTCTACTAAAATAGTACTAGCTACATTTACACAACTAGCACTATCTATGATAATATTGCATATTTTACCTTTAATGTTGCACCTAGTAAGAAAGATATTTTCTCTTTGTTTCTTTCCTTTTTCTTTTGCTTACGCAATTAATTATCTTTTAATACTAAGGCATCTCTATCAAATAGTTTTCCATTCTTTTCATTTTCCTTATGAAAGGATGTTATGGATTCTTTGTTCTCTTTATCACTAGTAAACTCATAATCTTCACCTTTAAGATTATAACCTTTTAGTTAGGACATTTACTTGCAATGTGACTTCTCCTAAGAATTTGAAGCATTTAATGTTAGAATATCTTTAAGATTCTTTGACTTTTTTTTCCTTTAAGGTCTTTATCTCCTTGTTTGAAAGAAGATTCTTTGCTGTACATGCTCCTTTTATCTTTTTTCTTGCCATTCTTCTTATCCCATGTCTTTTGCAAAGAACTTGAATGAGAGCTATTTGGACGAACTCTTTCTCTTGAATTAGCTTTCTACTTTATAGCTTTATGCACCATATTTTCCATGTTTTTATAGTGTTATAGTTCAACCACATTAGTAATTTCCCTATTCAAGCCATAAAGTAATTTAGTCATAATTATCTATTTATCTTCTTCAACATTAACTCTCAACATGATAATCTCTATCTCCTTATAGTATTCTTCAGTACTCTTGGAACCTACTATAAGACTTTATAATGTTTGATACATCTCTCTATGATAGTGACTAGGAATGAACCTCTTCCTTATGATAAATTTCAAATCTTCCTACATATAAGTAGATCTTTCTTTATTTTTTTAGACATTTGTCATGAATTGATCCCACCAAATAATAGCATATTTACGAAGTTCAATAATTACAAGCTTTATTTTATTCTTTTTCAAATAATTGTGCCAATTAAAGACCAATTCTATCTTTTTTTCTACTCTAAGTAAGCATCTGAATTATTTTTCCCTTGGAATCAAGGGATTTTCATCTTGATATTCTCAAGTTTATTTACCACTTCTTCCTTCTTTTGCCTATCTCTTCCCTTATTTCTTATTCTCTTATATTTCTTATCATCTCTTCTTCCTTTTTCCCTCCTATCATGTCTATTTCTCTCACTTTTATTAAATAAACTTGAACTTTCACTAACTCTTTCATTACTATCTCCTCTTTCTTTATCATGTTGTCTTTCATTTCACCTCTTTTTTCTTCCCTCTCTCTCTCTATTCCTCCAATCCTCTCATCAATCCTTTCAAATGGATCCTGCATAACTCTCCGTAATTATTCTTAAATCATTCTTATTATGTCACTATTGTTCAAACTACTTCTTGATATTTTTATAAAGATTTTTCCTTGCAAGAAAATGTTAGATAAAGAGTATAACCTCACAAGAGCACACTCCTTGGTTAAGTTTAAAGACATTTCACTCATGTTTGCACACTAAGTAAAGCTTCTTTCCCTTTAATGATCTCATAAACTCTTGCCTTTTATCATTCTTATCTTTCCCTCCTATTAGTTTTTTAGGAACTATATGACACTATCATATGTAACAAACAATCTCACTTAACAAAAAACTAAACAATTAAAGGATTAATAGGCACACTTGGAATTTAAGAAAGGATAATACAAAAGAAGACACAAAGATATACAATAAACAATGAAGAAATTAACACTAAGAATTAAAAGATTTTTAGACAATGGAAGACTAAAATGTATGAAAGAAGCAATAAAAAAGTTTAATTTAGAAAATGAGAAGTTCAAAAAATGAATTAAAGCTTACAAGAATGAAATAAGGCATATAATGGAATGAGCAACTTCTTTAACAAATAACTTTCCCTTTTTGGGTTCTTTTTTTCTTTTTTTTTCATTTTTGTTTCACTTTGATTTTTCCTTTCTTTACTTTCTTTAATTCTTTGATTTTTCACTTTTGATCTTGCTTTTATTTCCTTTTCTTTTCTTGTTTTTTGATTCACTTTTCTTTTGATTTCCTTTTTATTTTTCTTTAATTAATATCTTAAATGATTGTAAAATACCTTATCATTGAGTAAAATAGGTTAAATGGGTAATTTATAAGTGAATATCACAATCATAAAACGAGTATTTGGGTATAATAACTTGAAGTAGCCTCTACCTTGTAATACTCAAATATTAGACTAGAGGATTGAATAATTTATTTAAAGTATTCAATTACTATATTTAAGTACCACGAGTTTAAATGCTCTCTACCTTTAAGTACTCAACTACTATACTCGAGTAGTCCAATACTAGGCAATTTTGTGCAATACTTAATTATGGTACTTGAGTACTTGCTACTGAACTTCAAATTTTAAACTTTTTGCAGACAATTTCAATGCAAGTTTTCAATCCAACCAATTTTCAATGAAATTTTACAAATTCAAACATAAAATTTGCATAAATTTAAGTCACAAAAATAATGAACAACAATGGATTCAAGCGTTAAACACAAGAATATACTAAAACATAAAATCAACTCACAAATTAGATGTTAATCAAGCAATTCAGCACAATTATGAAGAAATAGCAATATAGTAACATAATTTGATGAACAACAAGGACTTAAATGTGAAGTTAAGCACAAATTCAACAAGAAATAATGAGGTGAACAAAAGGACAAAAAAATAAAAACAAAATAATAATAGAAATAGCACTACAACCAAATTAGGAAAATTCAAAATGAAGAATATCAACTAAAACACTAAGAAATAAAGAATACAATATAAGAATTTAGGAAACCATTGCTTTAAAGACTAAATAATATGAATTACCAAGGTTGGGCCATCCCTTATTTCATAATCAAATTAAAAAAGAAGGATAATCATGCCATACTTCAGAAAAAAGGAAGAATGGAAGTGATTAATAAGAAGAGATACGACATAAAGGATGTCAATCCTTTGACAAGTGAGATTTAGTGCCATAAGAGTTAAATCAATCTTGATAAGTCTGACTGGTTAAAACCATTAGAAGGAAAAGTTCTCAAATAGTTTTTAAATTTACAAATGCCAAAAATTTGTAACAATAAAGAAAAACACTCCTAAAATAGGTTCTCAAAATTAAAAGTCAACCAAACTAATTAGGCTTTAATTGGACTAATTAGGTCTAATTTAGAAAGCTAATTAAAACAACATTAATTATCCAAATAAAGTTGTTAAATAATGGGCCAAACTAATATGAAGCCCAATAATATGTTAAACAACAAGAAACAAAGTAAACAAAATCTTAGGCATGTATTAGACTTCAAGTGTTCGAGTACAATGCTTAAATACTAAGCAAAAATATTAGGTACTTAAGTGTTTAAATACAAAATTGAATCCAATTACAAACTAAATTGTTAGGTTTTAAGCATATTAAGGAATTGTATGAGAATAGCCTTTGAGAAATTTTATAAGCATAAGGGATTTTTGTTTAGGGAAAACAAACTATATGTGCTTAAAAGTTCTTTTAAGGATTTCCTTGTGAAAAAAGCCCATAACGGAGGTTTAATAAGGAATTTTAGCATTATGAAAACTTCAAATATTTTGAGCAACCATTTCTTTTAGCTTAGCATGAACCTTGATGTAGAAAAATGTTGTACTAATTGTATTACTTGCAAAAAGGCTAAATTTAGAGTTATTCTATTTATACTTTACATTCTATTTCCTATTCCTAATAAACCTTAGACTGATATTTCTATAAATTTTATTTTAGATTGATCAAGGTCAAAGAAAGGAAAGAATTCTATGTTTGCTATTGTTCATAAGTTTTCAAAGATGGCTCATTTTGTTCCATGTCACAAAATGAATAATGTAACAAACATAGTCGATCTTTTTTTGTTAGAAATGGTGAGATTGCATAGAGTGCCTAAAATATTATGTCTAATAGAGTACTAGGTTCTTAAGCTACTTTTGGAAAGTTTTATGATTCAAATTGGAGACTAAGTTACTATTTTCAATAGCTTGTCATCCATAAATCAATGACCAAACTAAGGAAATGATTAGAACTTTAGCTATTTTATTGCACTCTATTATCCAAAAGAATTTGAAAAATTAGGATAATTGCTTGCCTCATATTGAATTTACTTATAATAAAAGTGTTTTGCTACTAACATTTCTCCATTTGAAGTTGCTAATGGTTTTAAACCACTAATCCTTTTGGATTTATTAGTTTGAATGGAAAAAAGAAAGTAGAAATACAAAAGTTGCATGAGTAAGTGATGAGGAACATTGAGAAGAAAATCAAGCAATATTCCTAACAAGCAAATAAGAGGAGAAGAAAAGTTATGCTTAAGGTAAGTGATTAGGTGTGGGTACACATGAGAAAAGTAAGATTTTTAGCTTAAAGAATAAGCAAGTTGCATCTAAAGGAGATGGTCTTTTTAAGTGCTTAAAAGGATTAATGATAATGCTTACAAGATAGATATTTCTAGAAGTATAATGCTACTGTTACTTTTAATATTGTTGATCTTTCTCCTTTTAATATAGGTTTCAAAGATTTAAGAACGAATCCTTTCGAAGAGAGGGGGAATAATATGATCTCAAAAATTAAAGAGGAGAACTTACACTTGTTGAAAGGACTAATCATAAGAAATAAAGTCTAAAGGATTAAGAATACTCTTCAAAGGATGATTCAAGAAGCTTGGATTGCATAAAGAAGTAAGTTTGGAAGAGCATAAGAAGTAGGTGATGTGCATTTTAGCCTTGGGGATAAGAAGCCTATTATATTTAAATACTAAGCTTAGAATTTGTCTTTATCTACTAGTAATTGAATATTGTATTTGAATACCACATGATTTCCTACCATATTTGAATACTGTACTTGATTACCAATAGTCTGGTGCCTGCTATTTGGCTATATATGGCTTTACTAGTTATTTCTTATGTTTTAAGTCATTCTGGGCCTTTTTTTATTTTTTCTTGTATTTTTTACCCATTATTTTTATCACTTTATTTTGAACATATTAATGTCTTATTTAGTGTGATAGTTTAGGCCTAATTAAGTCCACTAGAGCCTAATTATTTTAGTTAACTTGTTAACTATTTGGCCTATATGAGGAGGGTTATTCCTATTAGAATCCACTTTTGATGAATTATGAATTTGAGACTCTTTGTAAGCTTTCTTTCTTGGTTTTTCAAAAAACTTCAGACTTATCAAATAATTAACTTTTGTGGCATTTTTTCTCACTTATCACTTTTTTTATTCTTTAATATGAAGTGTGGCATGAATATCCTTTAATTTTTATTTTGATTCACTGAATTTTATGTTAATCCATTATACAATTTCACATTAGATTAACTTGGTTAGTATTTCTTTAGATCTTAGCTTCTTAACTTGTTTATTCATTATTTTGACTAGTTTTTCTATATAAGTTAACTTCAGATCTAATTCTATAGGCTCTTTTTTCAATACACAGGATTCATCAAGGACATGCTTTGTAACATCGATACATGAAAAATAAGATATATCATTTTCATGCTTTCTAGTAAATTTAACTAGTATGCTACTTTTGCAACCAATTTGGTTATCAAGTAAGGCCCTATATACCTTAGTGCTAACTTTCTTTTCTTACTAAAATGCATTACTCTTTTTATTAGTGAGACTGTCAAGAATACACACTTTCTTTCTTGAAATTTCAATTCTTGTTGTATGTATCAATGTAAGATGTTTATCTATCTTAAGCTACTTGTAATCTTTACTTAATAATCTGGACTTTGCTCAATGCATCTTCTAGTAAGTTTGGTTTAATTATTTTTGCTTCTTCTAGCTTAAACTAACCTATCAATAATCTACATTTTCTACCATATTGTACTTCAAATGGAGTTATCTGTATGCTTACTTGATAATTATTGTTATAAGTAAACTCAATAAAAGGTGGATGCTTATCCCAACTTCCTCAAAATCTAATGTATAAGCTCTAAACATGTATTCTAACATTTTAATTATCCTTTTTGGTTATCTATTTATCAATGGATGAAATACTGTAGTAAAACGTAATTGTGTTTTTAACCCTTCTTAAAATAATTATAAAAAATGTGATGTGAACTACATCCTTTAATTAGAAATAATTATAGTTAAAACATTGTCCAATAGTACAATCTTATCCAAGAAAATTTGAGTATATTAAGATGCTCAGAACATCATCTTTATTAGCAAGAAATGTACGATCTTTGTGAGATGATCCATGATTACCTATATAAAATTGAAACCATTGCTAGTACTTGGCTATCTCGTAACAAAATCTATCATAATGCTTTCCACTTCCATTTAGGAATATAGATATTGTGATGAATTCCAATGAAGCATTGGTGTTCTACTTTGATTAATTGATAAATTAGACAATCACATACTCAGTTACATCTTTCTTTATTCTTTCCCATCAATAAATGCTCTTTTGATCTTGGTGCAGCTTTATCACTCATAGGCGCATCGTATATGATGATTCAAGTGCTTTTTTTAAAACTTTCTTCCTTATACATTTAAAAACCTATAACATTTTTTTATTTCTTATCACTCCTTGCCACTAACTTTTAGGTAGGTCTCCTTTTCAATCATTTTTTCTTTAATTGCTCGTACTTACTATCCTTCAATCACTTCTCATTGATTTGCTCTATCATCATGGACTAAATGCCTATGCTAGCTATTTCTCCACTAACCTCTTCCTTTTATGCTCCTCCTTTCTTTCTTGGAGCTTTTTAACTTAAAGTTTTTAATACAATATTTGCCTTTCTAGGATGGTAATCGATAGAATAATTGTAATCATTTACCAATTCTATCCACCTCTTTTTCTTAAATTCAAGTCATTTTGCTCAAAGACATATTTTAAACTTTTATGATTTGTATAAATCTCATAAGTTTCTCTATGTAAATAATGTCTCTAGATCTTTAAAGAAAATACTAAGGTTTCCATGTCCATGTAATAAGTTAGAGAATTCACTTCATGCTTGTTCAACTACTTTAATGTATAGGCTATTACTTTCCTATGTTACATTAGCAGATATCCTAATCTAATCCTTGATACATCAAAAAATACCTTATATCCTTCAATTCCATTTAGGAAGCCTAATACAAGTGCATATATTAAGCAATCTTTTAACTTTTGGAAGCTTCTTTTGCATTTGTCACTCTATACAAATTTAGCTCCTTTTTTAGTTAACTTAGTTAATAATGATATAATCTTTGAGAAATCTTTTATGAACCTTTTATGGTATCAAGCTAATCCAAGAAAACTACATATCTCCATCACTATTGAAGGTCTTAGCCATTTAAATATAGCTTTAACCTTTTAGGGGCTTACTTGGATTCCTTTTTCTAAAATGACGTGCCCTAAGTAATGGACACTTATTATCCAAAACTTATGCTTTGAAAAATTTGCATGCAATTGATGTATTCATAATATTTACAAAGCAATTTCTAAATGATGCGTATGCTCTTTTGCCCTCTTGAAATATATCAAAATACTATCAATGAACACTATAATGAATTTATCTAAAAATGGCTTAAACACTTTCTTCATCATGTCCATGAATGTTGTCGATACATTGATTAACCGAAAAGACATCACTAGGAATTCATAATGTCCATAGTAAGTATGAAAAGTTAGTCTTTGGAAAATCTTCCTTTCAAATTTTCAATTAATAATATCTCGATTGTAAATCGATCTTTAAAAAGTATTGAGCACTTTGCAATTAATTAAACAAGTCATCTATTCATGGTAATAAATATTGGTTTTTGATAATGACTTTGTTCAAGTGCCAATAGTTAATACATAGTCATATTGATCTATCTTTTTTCTTAACAAATAACAAAAGTATACCCTATAAAAAAGTACTCAGATATATGAAACCTTTATCTATCAAGTCTTGTAGTTTCTTCTTGAACTTTTTCAAATTATTAGTTAGTAATATTCACAAGGAGGAATAGATATTGGATGGTTCAAGGAATCATATTGATTGTGAACTCAATTTCCTAATCAAGTAGCAATCTTAGTAACATTTCTAGGAAGACATCTTGGAACTCAGTCATTATTGAGACTTTGCTAAATTTGGGTTCTCTCATCTCAACTTTATCACAACTATCCATACCACGCACCCTTTCTTGACAAGTTTCCTTCCTTCTACCTCTTCCTACTCCTCTATTAGGTATTATCGACAATCTTATAGAATCGATCATTTAGGTATTCTAGGTGTTGGGTGGGGCATTACTCCTGAATTGAGTTATCTTATAGTCTCTTACTATATGTACCATCCATCCATATTTAAAACATGATTTATATTGCCTAATATGATTCTTACTACATTGGTTGCAAAAAGAAGGTCTATTCGATAGATCTAACATAGAGTAAGTTTTACTTGGCAGATTCATTATGCTAAAGGAAGAAATTTGATAACCTTTCAACCTTTGAAATTTCTTCTTATTAGGTTGTCAACCTAGTTAGGCACTCTGCACATTTTTATTTAACCTTTTACTATTACTATTTCCTCATTTAAACCTTAGTCTTTTCTTCCTAAAACTTACTTCCTTTTTTCATCTTTCCTTAAAGAATATCTCAAACTTGATTAGTAGATCCAAAGCCTCTTTATTGGTGGTGCTATCAGTAAATTTACTTGATCATAAAATTAATCATGGAGTTCTATACGAACTAGTTCTTTCTTGCATTTTCAATAGGCACTAAGTACCCAACATATTGAGAGAGTTACATGAATTAGGCATCATACTGAGATATAGTTATCATTCCTTAGGTTAGTTCCTCAAACTCACATCTCATGCTTGAGGGTAAGAATCGATCTACTAACGCTTCTTAGAATTATTCCCAAATAATTCAATTTTCAATGATTATATATTATGGTTATACCAATGATGTGCCACATTTTTCAATTGATATACAGGTAGCTCCACCATCATAGCTTCAACACATCCCAACATCTTGTGTATTCTTTCAGTGTAATCAAGAAATTGATAAAGGTTAATAAATAAAATAATTCCATCATAGCTTAAAAGTTTCAATTTCAAATTTTGTGTACTAATTACAACATATCTTTGCAGGGTATTGCAAAAGAAAGTTATCTTTCATCTTGCTTATTTTTATTTTATTTCCTTAGTCTATAACTTCTTTTAAGGTTTGTTGTAAAACAACAGCTTAAGCCAGGGCTTTTTAATGTTTTTTACTTTTGTTACAAAGGGAATTTAAAGATTCTTCACTTTTCAAATGACCTAGATTTACCTTTATTCTTACTATTTCCTATAAAATAATTTAAATTAAAAATAGAAATTTTTTTTCAAATAATAAAAAATACATGGTATTCCAAATAGGACCCATGAGATTATTGATAATGGTTAGCACTTGACTACTTATGGTTAGAAATCTTATAGTTTCTTTAATCATAATTTTTAATCCTTCAGTTGCATCAGCCAATGAACCACCACTACCACTAGTTGCTTAAATCATGCTTTAATACTAACCCTATCATGACCTATTTCTAAACCATTATGATTAATGTAAATATATCAATCAAACATTTTTATAAGCCTTTCCAAATAAAACCTTTTGCAGTTTTCAAAAAACATATAATATGAAGAAATTCTAAATTTGAAAATTCACTAATTTTTTTAAGCATGCATTGTTAAATCAGAAAATAACTTCTTTCAAACTAATGAGGTTCAATCTTTTAAAACTATAAGAAGCTAAAATAAATTTAACAAACTAAATCCTTATCTTGGGGTAAACATTATCTTTATTAAATATGGAAAAACTCTTTTGATAAATAAATTTGAACCATTTTCAATAAAACATAGACACAAAGAACTTCTTCTGAATTGGAAATATTGAAACATAATATTTTTCTTCAAAATATTTCTTTGAAAATCATGTAATAAGTATTTTAAGAAAATAAGCAACCATATATTAAATGCTTTTTATGATTCAAGATATATAAAATTATTTTTGTAAATTAATTACCTTTTTCTAAAAATCATTTTTTATTTCTTTTTATTTGATCCTTTTCTAGATTTCATAAAAATATCATTTTGGTTGAATCATACTAAAAATTAAGTAACTGTCATATACCTAAATATGCATCATATATGTATACATAATAATTATACAAAGATAATTAGTTTATACCTTAACCCAATAGTCAAAGTTAGAATAATTATATTGATAATGTAAAAAGGTCAAATAATAACCTTAACAAATAAAAAGATAGCTATGATAGTTATCATAGTGACTAATTATCAAAAGTATTTATAAGGAGGTCACATTTATAATCCTCAAGGGTTAGGATAGGTGGTGGGTCAACTATTGGTACTAACAAGGTCATGATAAACATTGCCTCAAATTCCTCAAGGAATTGGTGCCCATCAAAATAGTACTCAATTAGGTAACCTATCCTAAGTAGTCTCATAAGCATCACCAAGTATTAGTGATGAACACGGGAACCATCAAGTGGAAGAGCATCTAAGAAATATATCCATAATAGAATGAGTAATGAATTATTAAGTGAAATGGCTATCTTATCCCATTTTCTAAAGGATTTTAGCTAAGAAAACTAATTATATAATGACATATATTTAAAACATTTTCTTACCAGAAAAACTTTTTTATAAATATCAAATTTGTTTTACTGTATTCATAAATATTTTTAGATAGACTAAGCAATAAGGTAGACATATTTATAAAATAATATAACTATTAAGTGTAATAAATATCAAAGAGGCATGTAAAGTTCCTTCTTGTTACTCTGAACTAAACATGCCATGCATTTCCTAATTTTATTCCAACCATACACCTTTTACTCATCTTTCCATAGACTTGGAAATCATAAGCACTAGGTCAAATCTCCATATTTTCCACAAAAGTCTCATATCACATGATCACATCACATTTTCATGTTGCATCATCATATAAGCTTTCAAGTCACAAGACCATATAAGCATTCTAGTTTTTATAGATATTTAGCATAAATCCATTAAAATATAATATGGATCATTTGTTTCTTGAATAGTTCTTTCAAATAATTAATTTATCTGATTTATGAGTCATAAGACAATTCATGACTTAGGGATTTTTTAAAAATAATCGAATTGAATTTATGATTTTACCTAAGTTAATAGACATAGACAAAAAAACAAATTTTCAATTCGAAATCCATTAGAAAAGGAAGGTGTATGAGAAATCAAATCATACATATAGCCTCAAAAGCCATGAAAATGCTATGAGGTATTCAGAAATGGTTGAAATAATTGAATATAGAGGATCACTATGACTATAGCCCTTGGTAAATTTACTAAATATGAAAATGATTTATTTGATATTATGGATGACTAGTTATGGAAGGACCATTTTGTTTTTGTAGGTTGGTCTAGTCTATTGCTCTTTCCTTGTGCCTATTTTGCTTTCGGGGGTTGGTTCACAAGTATAACCTTTGTAACTTCATGGTATACTCATGGATTAGCAAGTTCTTATTTGGAAGGTTGCAACTTCTTAACCACTATAGTCTTAACTCCTACTAATAGTTTAGCACACTCTTTGTTATTCCTATGGGGTCCTGAAGTACAAGGAGATTTTACACGTTGGTGTCAATTAGGTGGTCTGTGAACTTCTATTTTATCAATAAAATTCCCTTTCTTATAAAGTCTCATTCATATAAAATAAAGTAGGGTTAAAATGTCATCCATTGCCAAAATAAAAATATATCAATAACAAAATCATATTTTATAATTTAGCAAGATAGAATCCTTATTTGCCTTGTCACATTTCAAGTAACTTACTTAAGCATTCTTGCTTCTCATTTCATATCTAGGTAACATCTCATACAAGAAATCTATTTCATATTTAATCACATCAATTATCTTTCTCAACAATTCATTAATGTATTTATCATAAATTTTATAATATACATATGCATTAAAATTATCATATGACTCATAGTTTTTCTCATAAGAACCCTGAAATACCATAAGCTTTCTTTCAAGAAATTTTCATTCACATTAAAGCATAATTCCATATACTTCTATACAAGTAACAATTTTTTTGAAAACATTATTATTAAATCCTAATTCTTTAGTAAAGAAACCAAGAAAACTAATTTGGATTTTTCCAAATTCTAACCTTATCTACTTATGCATATTCAAGCCCATGCTTTGCATGCTATTTAGCTAAGAAGACTATTTTATTTCATTAATTCAAGCATTTTAATACACCAAATAGTAGCAAAAAAATGAAAAATAAAACTATATATTTTTATCATATAAACACATCAAAATCTTATGCATACAAGCATACATCTTCCTTGGGTTTTACCAAG
Source organism: Sindora glabra (assembly GCA_020226215.1). NCBI lineage: Eukaryota > Viridiplantae > Streptophyta > Magnoliopsida > Fabales > Fabaceae > Sindora > Sindora glabra. The sequence continues at coordinate 54,251,003 of CM035225.1, read as the reverse complement.
CAATTTATACTTGAAAATTCCATTTTAAATATCATACTTTGTTAAAAATTTATGGAATTTTCTAGATTTAAAATAGAGGTATTAAACTCCAATTTTCAAGATCAAAATAAGTTGCAAATGTCACTTATACATCAAGCTATCAAAACATTTCGAAATGGGCACCATTTTCTTTTGAAATTCCATTTTCATGTGTAACTTTTATGAAGTTTTTCCTAAAGCTTTCAACAAAGAAAAATAAGTTTCAAACATAAATTTTCAAACATTTTCATACTCAAAACATGTTTCATTAATTAACCACAACAAATGCTTGAAAACCATTTTGTCGGAAACCATTTCTAGCTTGAAAAATAGAATTTTTATGCTATTTTGCGGTACTAAAACCAAGAGCAATATTTTTTTTCAAAAGATTTTACTTCAAAAACATTGATAAAAATGTTTATTTACTTATCAAAAAAAGTTTAGAGCATATTGTAACAACTTTTTTTAAGAACAATAAAATTTTTCCTTATTAAAATCTATGAAACTCCTTTGGTAATTTCAAAGCGGATTTTTCTTTGATGCAACAATTGTATGATACTTGTAATATGTTCTGAAATAATGTATAATATATTTTTATATAAAAATTGAATATTTATTTTATAGATACAAAAAGTACTTGAAAGTTCCTCATACTTTCTTCAAATAAGAAAACTTGTTTCATTTTGTATGAAAACATGTCTCTAACCTTACTATTTATCTTAGGAAAAAAAATTATGTCTATCTCAGGATCTCTTTTAGTAAATCCCCTTTTTTGAAAACATTATATTTGTTTCATCTTTTAAGAAAACCTCTCAAACACTTTTCTTTCCTAGAAATGGAAATAAATAATCATTTTCCAAAAGCCAACTTTTCTTTCAAAAATCTTTTACTAAACTTTTTCAAGCTATTCCATTATGATAAATCATGTTTTTAACATAACAACAACCATAAAACATATACATCTCATCTATAAAAAATTTCTTTAAGGAAAATCATGATGAAAAAAAGGTAGATTTCCACTCACTTTTGATATTCTTGCTTTCTTCTTCAATTCTATAGATTCAAGTTCATCATTGACAAAATACCATAAGATTAGTATAAGATCTCAAAAAAGAATAATAAAAAAGAGATGAAAGTACTAAAGTGTAGGACTTTCTACCTTGAAGATCAAAGGAGTTTAAACTTGCAAGAATTCCAACAACACCAAAGATCTTATCTAAGAACTTAGAAAAATGAGGGACTTTCTTTCTCTAAAACTCAAAACTTCTCTTACTTCTCTCTAACCATGTATGCTCTTTCAAAATAAGGTGAAGAGAAGTGAAAATTTCACTTCTATTTATAGCAAAACTCAAAGGTTTTTATATCATTTCAAAATTACATCATCTCCCCTTCCTACATGTGAAGCCATAGTTATGCTTCTCCCAAAAGAATAAAATCTTCTTAAATATTTTTCTCATCAATGCTCACATGCTAATGTTTCCCCACAAGCTTAATCCCTTATTAAAATAATGTATATTATCTTCTTAATATCATCATAAAATCTTAGAAAAATCCAATGCATTATTCTTTCATTAAATACTTTTACATGTTAATGTCTTTTTAATTTAAACATATGTTTATAAGCTTATTAAGATAATACTCCTTAATCTATATCACCACTTTTAGAATCATCTCTTGGAAAAATACTAAAATTAATCCATAACTTTTGAAGAATACCATTAATTCCTTAATTCAAACTAATTCTTTAACAATTTCCCTAAAGAATGATATTAAATGTCATAATCCAAATACTAAAGCTCTCTCTTGAATTTTCTTGATAAAATCACCAAATTCATGAATCCATAATGCTAATAATCATTTAAGTCAATTTAAGCATTACTAGTGAGTGCTACACTTTTCTTTATTCAATTAAGTCAAGTCAAATTCTTTCTTTTTAAAACATCAATGAAAACTTATTTTGAGAGTAATCATAATTTTAGGCTTTGTATTAAATTGTTATTCATAAGAACTATTTATTTTCAAAATCAAGTATTCTCATTTCTAATTGCAAAAGGTGACCATGCATTCACCTTAATTTTGCTTAGATTTTCATATGATGCTTTTAGGTAAAAACCTAAGGTTATTCTAAGATACTATCAATCTTAGATCTTGAATACTATTAAAATAATCAAAGTTTTTAAAAATAAATTCTAATAAATTTATTAAAATTAATGAGTTCTTTCACTAATTACCTATTAATTAGGTTCTAATGGTTTTATTTGATTAGGTTTCTATTTGGTATTACAATTCACTTCAATGAAACCATCACTTATGAACAAGTATTAAACCCAACATTGAGGCTCAAGCTTAGGATAAAAAAAGGGAGAAAAGAGAGGTTCAAGTTAGAGGTAAAAAATGTGGCTAATCTAAAGAACAAAGTCAAGTACAACCATCATGGGGAATGCCTCCTTAAAAAGCATCTAAGGGAGAAAGAAATGGTTTTGTTACAAGACCAAGATCATTTTACAATGCATAAAGTGGATTCTCCATAGGAAGAAATATTAAAAGCCAAAAAAGTCACTCAAATCTGCCATCTAATCATTAATCAAACCATTTTTCTACTTAAAGCCATGCATGATTTGGGATAACTTAGAGCCCATAATGTTGAACTCACCACGATAGTTTATGCAACTATTTTAGGGAAGCATGCTTTAAATATAGTCATGAGGGACATAAAGCTCAATAATGTCTTAAAAATTTCCATAGCCAAGGTATTAGTTATATTATGTCTGGAATCCCTCAAATCTTCCACCTATTAATCTTACAAAGGATTAACTGGAAACTTCAAGGGATACCAATAAAATTAACCAAGAAAAAGTTACAAGTGGAGGTCAAGTGAAAGTTTATGTGTTAATGTGTAATGATGCCTAAGCCTCCAATGCTATAATGATATGTACCATCAAAATTGATAATCTTTCTATTAAATTTTGTTTAATTCTAGTGTTACCCATTTCTTGTGCTAGAAAGATTTATTGTTATCAGTAATAAACCTTAAAACCCTATAAATACACTCTATTTTAAGATGGCCTCAATTAACAAGTCTTTATTAAGAACTTATAAGATAGAAACTTGCTTTAATTGTTCACAAATGTGTTGCCTACAAATTTAGTCTTGCTTAATACAAATGATTTTAACATGATCCTTAGGATGGATTAGTTATCTAAATGTCATGCTCATGTGAATCATTTTATTAAATCTATCATTTCTCCTATAGAGAGTTTTATGTCCTTTTGAGTTTTTGAAAAGGAGGTTGTTAAAAAAGTAACTTAGTTTTGAATGTTAAAGGGTAGAAAAGGATACACAACATATCTAATTATAGTTTGAAATCAGAACTAACTGTTTTCAAATACTAAGAATGTCTTTATGCTCAGAAAGTATGTATCAGGTGAGTCTCATACAATTTAAGGATAGTTATTGCAACTTGACTTTAAATTTACTTACAAAAAGTAACTTATTGAAATTTTGGATCTCTAATTTTAGGTGTTAAGATCCAAGGAGCTTTCTTTTGTAAAAGTTTATGGAAGCACCATGAAATTGAAGAAGCTAAATAGGAATTAGAGAATTAGATATATGATAAAGATATTCATAAATTTTGATAAGTATTAAGCTTGAACTTAGCATGTTATTACAACATTATCAGATTAGGAAGCCTTAAAAATTAAAGGATGAATTCTTTTTAAAGGGAAAGTAATACTACATCATCCTTAGAATTTTAAACTTTCATATTGTAAGGATAAATAATTAATTTATTTTAACAGTGATAATTTGAAATGGAAATTTTAAGTGGAATGAATAAATTTCAATAAGGAAAGTATGAATAGGACATTGAGGAAAAGAGAATTAATTAATTAGATAAGCTTTGAATAAATTTTCTAGGTAAATGAAAATTAATCATTTAAGTGGGCTTGAAATAAAGAACTTGAAAGATTTAGTGGAGGAAAAGTGTATTAAATAAAAGAATTAAAGGTTATAAGTGGTTAGAGGTGAGTATTGAGTATGGAGGAGATTTGAGGTAAAATTCCTAGAATGCCTCCGCCATTATTAAACCTAACCTCAGCCCCTAATCCCTACTTTCCTTATTTCAAACTCTAATTCTCATTCTTCTTAACTCTTTCATTTTTTTTCTTCTATTCATGCTATCAAGGGAGCTAAATTCCATCAAATTTCCATATAATCAAGGTAGGATTTCTTAGATACTAGCCTTTCTCAAGTGGTCTTTCATTTCTCTTTTAAGATTTAGTAATTTAATGGTTTTGGTTCAAAGGATGTTTTGAACTTTAACTTAAAATCTTTAGAGTTTTAGTTGATTAGGAATAAGAGACAATAAATTCAACTTTCTAACTCTTTCTTTATATGAGGCGAGTGAACATCCTATTCCTAGTTTAGGAATTTAAGTGCTTTTGTCTCATTTGAGTATAAGTTTTAGGTGTTTTTTATAATCCATATGTTGAATGTGTTAATTATGATGCTAAATTGTTGTTTAATGTTGGAAATAACTTAAATAAGGTAGTTTTGATGCATATTCATGATTTCGTAAGGATTAGTAAAATAATAAATGGATGAAAGTGGTATTAATGGTAGGGTGAATAACATTTTTTAAGTTGGAAATCTACAAAAAACATAGTGGTAGGCAACTATATAGTTGGCTATTTATTACAACTTCCCTATTTTAGAATTTTGTATAAATAATAAAAATAATTTTATAGGTAATAAATGTGAAAAAATTAAACAAGAATGGATAAATAGTAATATGCAAGATTGGAGAAGATTAGAAAAAGGGAGATTAGAGTTAAAAATGTTGAGTAAATATAGTAAAGTAGAAATATTAGAAGTTATATGAGTCTAAAAGTAAGTTAATGAGTATGCAAGAGTTTTAAGATGTAATTCCTAAAATGCCCTTGCCCTAATGTGAACTTTATGATCTATCCTAAAATTCAAAAACCAAATAAAACTATGCCATGCTTCTGAATAGAGAAGGAAGGAAGCGATAAGTGAAAAAAATATGTCACAAAGGATGTTAATCCTTTGATGAGTAAGAATTAATGCCACAAAGATTAAATATGCTTATATAAGTCTAAAGTTCATGCTAAAACCAAGAGAGGAAAAACTTATATAGAGTTTTCTAATTTTAAAATGTCAAATGCTGTGATAATGAGGAGTGACATTCCTTAAATAGGTTCACAAGTTAAAAAGTTAACTTAGACTTACATGAGGCATTAATAAACTAATTAGACCCAAACCAATAAAGCAATTATCCTATTAATATCATCCAAAATACATATGTAACAGAATGGGTTAAAATATAGAAAATAAACATAAGGCCTAAAATGACTTACATTCTAAGAAATAAAAACCAACAATTAATTGGGTATACATCTTTGCTGCTAATATTCAACTATAATATTCAAATATTATGTAGAATCCTACACGAATTCATATATGATATTTGAATAGTAGGAGGTAGAATTGAATTCTAGATCTAGTAGTTAAATACTATACTCAACTACTTACATGCTTTTAGCCTAAGCCAAAATGTACATAACTTAAGCTCTTAACTTTTTTAATCCTACTTCCTCATGCATCCGAGCCTTCTTCATTAACCCTTGAAATGATTCTTTGATCTTCTTAACTTTGGCTCTTATCATTGGACTTTCCAATATATGTAGACGCACTTTTTCACTCTTTGAAATCACATCATTCCCCTTTTCATCAAAAGGATTCATCCTTGAATATTCAAAACCCACATTAAAAAAAGAACGATAAATAATATTAAAAAAGGCATTAACATTACACTTACCCAACAAATCCAATTTACAAGCATTATCATTAATCTTCTTAACCACTTGAAAAAGACTATCTCTTCTTAGTTGCAACTTGCTCTTCCTTTGAATTAGAAATCTTTCTTTCCTTATATGAATCCATACCCAATCACCTAGCTCAAAGATAGCATTCTTTTGCCCTTTGTTGGCATGTTTAACATATTGTTTATCATTTTTTTCAAAATTCATCCTTATTTACTAATGTAATTTTTGCATCATATCCATTTTCCTTTTTCCATCTAAACTTGAACAGTTATTGATAGGTAATGGCAATGAATCTAATAGGGTTTAGAGATTAAAGCCATAAACAATTTCAAATGCAAAAAAATGAGTGACAAAATGAACACTTCTATTATATGCAAACTTAACATGAGGTAAATATTCTTCCTAACTCTTAGAATTTTTTTGAGTAATAGAGTATAATAAAGTATCTAAAGTTTTATTCATTACCTCAGTTTGTTTATCAGTTTGAAGATAACAAGTTATTGAAAACAATAACTTAATCCCTAATTTAGCCAACAAAACCTTTCAAAAGTAGCTCAAAAACTTGATAACTCCATTAGATACAATATTTTTTAGCACCCTATGCAATCTAATAGGTTACTTGAAGAAAAGATTAGCTATATTTTTTATGTCATCCGTCTTGTGACAAGACATGAAATAAGTTATCTTTGAAAACTTATTAACAACAACAAGGTTCGTTAGGAACAGAAAATGGAATGTAAAGTCCATATGGTAAAACGTTATACTTAGTCGCTTTGCAAATGATACTATTAGCATAATATTTTTCTATATCATACTTCATACTAAGCTAAAAGAAATGTTCATATAAAATATTTAAGGTTTTCTTTATTAAAAAATGCCCTATCAAACTTTCTTTTATAGGCTTCTTTCATAAGCAATTTCTAAAGAGAACTCCTAAGCATACACAATTTATTTTTTTAAAACCAAAAACCAATGTACTTGTAGAATTTCTCAAATGTCATCTTTTCATAAGCTTTAAATATAGTAGAAAAACCATGATCACTCCCATATATATTCTTGATATGCTTAAACGCTAATAATTTAGATTATAAAGTAGAGATAAGAAGATACCTTCCAGATAATGCATTGGTAACTATATTATCTTTACCATGCTTGTATTGTATCATATATAGGAATGTTTCAATAAATTCCATCCACCTTACATGCCTCCTATTTAATTTTCCTTAGCTTTTCAAATACTTTGATTTATGGTTAGTATAGATAATAAACTTCTTTGGCTATATGTTATATTGTCAAGTCTCAAAAGCTTGGACCAAAATATAGAGCTCTTTGTCATATGTAAGGTAATTAAGAGCTACTTAACTTAGCTTTTCACTAAAATATGTAATCAATTTCTTTTCCTACATCAAAATAGCTCCAATCCTTACACCTAAGACATCACACTCAATTTTAAAAGCTTAAAAAAATTAGGAAGAGTAAGTAAAAGGATTGAATTTAATTCATCTTTCAATAACTTAAAAGCTCTCTCTTACTTTTCATCATAATGAAACTCTATATTTTTTTCATTAATTCATTTGAGGATGTGGCCAAGGTATTAAAATTCTTCATAAACCTCATATAAAAGCTAGTTAACCCTTGAAAAGTCCTTACTTCACTAGCATTCTTAAAGGTAGCCATTCCCTAATTGCTTTCATTTTTCTCTCCATCTATCTTAATTTCTTTGCTACTCACAATATATCCTAAAAACATAACTTTATTCAAGTAGAAGGAACACTTTTCCATATTAGCATTCAATTTTTTTTCTTTTAAAACTTGCAAAAATGCATTTAAATGCATAATATGTTCATTGAGATTTTTACTATATATAATAATATCATCAAAATAGATTGTAACAAACTTTCTAATAAAAAAGCATAAAACACAGTTTATCAATCTTATAAAAATAGTCAATACATTAGATACACTGAAAGCTAGAATAAGCCATTTATATAAACTATATTTTATTTTAAAAGTAGTTTTCTGTTCATCACATTCTTTCATTCTAATTTGATAATATCCTTATTTTAAATTATTTAAAAAAGGACACAAAATCCATGTAACTCATCGAGTATATCATTAAGTCTAGGAATAGGATATCTATACTTTATAATTTTGTTAATTAGTTAGCAATCAACATATATTTTCATAACTTATCATTCTTTGGCACTAACAAGACCGACTTTGCATATGGGTTAATACTTTGTCTTATGTATCTTTTTGATAAAAAAATCCTCTACTTGTTTTTGGATCTCTTTAGCTTCTTTTAGATTAGTCTTATAGGTAGGATGGTTTGGAATTAAAGCTCCTAGAATAAAGTTAATTTGGTGCTCAATCCATCTTTTTGGTGATAACTCCTTTAGAACTTTTTTTAAGAATATCTTTTCATACTCTTGCAAAATAGATTTTATTAATTTTGGCAAAACAAGGTTTTCTTGATTTGTGTTTACATAAGCTTCTTTTTAAAAGAGTATAAACATTGGCCTAGGTGCATAATAAGTACTTCTTATATCACTTACTTTTGCAAACATACTCAATTTTTCATTTCTTTGTTTTGAGCTCTCTCCATTCTCATTTTTCCTTTTTTTTCACTTGTACACTTTTTTTTCCATCATTTTCACTCTTTTTCTTCCTTTTTTCTCTCTTTCTTCTTTCTCTTTTTTCTTTTGCATTCTTACTTGATCCTTAAAAACTTTTTATAAGGTTAAAGGTTTAACATTCACCATTCTCCTATCCTTTTTGAATCGATACTTGTTAAGAACATTATCACATGTAACTCTTCTATCAAATTGTCAAGGTTTCCAAGTAATACATAGCAAGCATGCATAAGAACAATGTCACAAAGTATCTCATCTTGGTACTTTTCATTAGAGAAAGATACCAACACTTGCTTTATCACTTCCATTTCCCTATTATCATTCAATCATTTTAATTTGTATGAAATAGGTTATTGCATAATAGGTAAATTTAATTTCTCCATTAAGATGGCATTAGCCACATTAGTACAACTTCTACTATTAATGATGACATTGCATATCTTTCCTTTGATATTGCATCTAGTATAGAAGATATTTTACCTTTCTCACTTCTTCGATTTGCACATTTAATACTCTCTTGATCACCAGGGCATCTCTATTAAGAAGATCTTCATTTTATTTATTATTCTATTCTGAAGATGTTCTAGATTTTTTTTATTTTTGGCTTTATGTATGGAATCAATGCTTTTATCCTTTAAAATCATGATTTTTTTATTAAAATACTCACTAGTAATGTTCTTACAACTTAAGCATCTAAAACATTTGATGTTTGAATATTTTTTAAGCTTATAAACTTCATTTTTACTTTTAGGGTCTTTATCTTTTTGTTTGAAAAGAAATTCCATTTTATTCATGCTCTTTTTATCCTCCTTTCTTTCACTTTTTCTCTCCTAAGGTTTCAATAAGGAACTTGAGTAGGAGCCATATTTAGAAGAACTTTTTCTTTTAAGTTGCATCTCTACTTTTATAGTCATATGAACCATTTCTTCCATGTCTTTATAGTATTGTAAATCTACCACATTAGCAATGTCCTTATTAAATCTATAAAGAAATCTAGCCATTGTAGCATTTTGATCTTCTCCCATATTGCCTTTAAACATAATGAGTTCAATCTCTTAGTGGTAATCTTCAATACTTTTAAAACCTTGAGTAAGGTTTTGCAATTTTTAGCATAATTCTTATGATACTAGCTAAGAACAAATCTCTTACTTGTAAAAAACTTTGAATTTTTTCAAGTTTTAATAGGCCTTTTATAATTTTTCTAGACATTTATCATAGGTTAATTCCACCAAGCAATAAAATATTTAGAAAATTCAATCATAGCAAGTTTCACCTTCTTCTTTTCCAAATAGTTATGGCAATAAAAAACTAACTCCATTTTCTTTTCCCATTATAAGTAGGCATATAAATCATCTTTCCTTTGAAAAGAAAGGATTTTCATTTTGATATTATCAAGGCTAGCATTAACTCTTTCCCTTCTTAGTCTATCATCTTCTTTCATCCTTCATTTCATTCTTTAGCACTCATATCAAATTCACTTGATCTCTCACTTCCACCATCCTTACTATCTCCTCTCTCTTCTTCATAATATCTCTTATTTTATCTTTTTTCTTTTTTGTCCTTCTTTTCACCTTCAACTTTTCTTAGCCTTACATTTATACCTTTAAGTTATTATATAGCCCCTAAAATATCACTATTATTCATATTACCTCTCAACATCTTTTAAAGATAAACATGTAAAAGAAGGTTAGATAAAGAAAAAGGAGCTCATAAGAGCACACTACTCACTTGAGTTAAAGGTACTTATACTTATGTTTGCACTCTAACTAAAGCTTTTACCTTTAAATGATCTCACATACTTTTTCCTTTTTCTACTCTTATCTTTCCTTCTTGTGGTTCTTTATGAACTAAGGTAACACAATCAATAAGATTTAACAATTGTAAAAATGAATGTCACAATGAAAATTTACATAACAAAAAGGAACAATAAATGACACTAGGAATTTAAGAAAGGACACAAAGAAAAGCAGATAAACTTAATTTGAAATAGGGAAACAAAACTTAAGGCTAAAGAAATAATAAACAATAGAAGTTTTAGATGTATGAAAAAAGTAATGACAAAGTTAATTTAAAATGACAAGTGCAAAGATGAAATAGAGTACATAGTAAATAATTAACTTTTTATCAAATAACTTCCCATTTGTTCTTTATTCTTTACACTTTTCTTTTCTTGTGTTTTTCTTCTTTCACTTTATTTTACTTTTATTTTCTTTTCTTGTTCTTGTTTATTTTTTTTATTGAATCACTTTTGATTTTTCACATTTTATTTCTTTACTCTTGCTTTTCTATTATTTTTCTTATAACTTTCTTTTATTAGAACCCCAAATAATTATATAACACTTTTCTAGTATTGATTTAATCAGGATAGAGGATTAAAATAATTGATTACCTCAAGTGATAATGAGGTATTTAACTATTGTACTTAGCTACTAAGAATTTGAGTAACTTTTGCCTTACACTACTCAACTATTATAGTTGAACACTAAATAATTCTAAAGTAGTACTCAACTATAAGATTTGAATACCATGCAAATGGGTGCTTTTTACCTTCAACTATTCAAATATTATGTTATTTTGTACAATATTCAAATATGGTACTCGATCACTTAAAGTTAAACATCATGATTGTGAACCTTAATCAAACAATTTCAAAGCACCTTTCAAATCAAGCAAAATAAGATTTATTAAGATTAAACACATTTTGCACAAAATTGAAGCAAGAAATGCAAAATCTAACAATGTATTTAGGAATTGAACACAAGAACAAGATAAAATACAAAATCAAACTAATAAAATTAGATCAAAATATGGACTACAAAACAATTATGTAGAACCAAAATAGAGGAGTTCAATTTGCCAAACAACAATGAACTGAATTTAAACACAAAATCAACAAAAGATAGTGAGACTAACAAAAAAAGTAGAATTAAAGATAAATTCACTACAAAAACAACAACAAAACTAGATCCAAAAAATAGAAACAAATAACTCAAATAAAATAGTAAATAAATGAAGAATATAACATAAAAATTAGGAAAGCGTTCCTATGAATGCTAAATGATATGAATTCTACTTGATGGATCATCCTAAAATTTTTGACACTAAACCCAAAACAAAGGATAATCATGTCATGCTTCAAAATAAAGAAAGAAAGAAGTGATAAGTGGGAAGAAATCATATTATAACGGATATTAATTTTTTAGTAAGTGAAAATTGATGCTACAAAGGTTGAACCTCTTTTAATAAGTTTGAAGTTTTTATTAAAACCATGAGAGGAAAAGCTCACATAGAGGTTTCTGATTTTAAATTACTAAAAATCATGATAATAAGGAATAAACCTTCTCAAATAGGCTTGAATTTTTAAAAATTCATTTAAAACTTAAATTTAGCTCTAATAGACTAATTAGGCCTAAACCAATAGACTAATTAACCTATTAATACTGTCCAAAATAAAGATGTAAGAAAATGGACCAAAATAAAGAAAATAAACACAAGGTTTAAAATGACTTACATCCTAAGAAACAAAAATTAACAATTAATTAGGCATGTATCTATATTGCTATTATTCAACTACAATATTTGAATACTATGTAGAATTCTACAAGTGTTCGAATATAATATTTGAATAGTAAAAGGTAGAACCGAATTCTAAATCCAATAATTAATTACTATACTTAACTACTCATATGCATTCTATTTAAGCTAAAATGCACATGACCCAAACTCTTCCTAACTCTTTTAATGTTGCTTTCTCATGCTTCCAAGCCCTTTTTATCAATCATTGAAATCTTTCTTTAATCTTCTTGACTTTAGCTTTTATCATTAGATCCTTTGATATGTGTGGATGTACTTTTTCATTATTTGAAATCACATCATACCCTATTTTTATAAAATTTTAACTTTCCTCCTCTTTTCCCATTTATCCTCAAATTTTTAACACTCTCCCCTAATCCTCTTACTTTTTTCCTTCTTTCATTTCTTTATTAATCAAGCTAGAAAAGCATTACTTCCTATCAAATTCCCTACATAATTAAGATAAAAACATCAAAATCATTTTTTGTGCTAAGTTTCCCTTTATTTTTTTCTTTTAGGTTTAAAGGAATCTAAATGATGAGTTTAAACCTTAACCCAAAACTTTATGATTTTTAATGATTATAAGTCATTCACTCATCAACTTTACCTTCCTTATGACTCCTTTATATTAGGTGAATAATCATCCTAATCCATGTTGCAAGATTTAGTAGAGTATGATGGTTAGAGGATATTATGTGTTTTTTGTGTGATATTGCTATATATGTTATGATTTGAGATGATTAAGTTGTTTTAATATTAAAGATGTCATATATGAAGTTTTAAATGGATGATTAGTTAAGTTCTTATTAAGAAATAAATGGATAGGAATGCATTAATGGTAACATGAATAGTAATTTTAAAGTTGAAATTTCTAGAAAGTTAAGCATTAGTCGATTATATAGTCAATTATGGCTCAAAGAGCTACTTTTAAGAAGCCTAAGGTCAATTGCCAAAAGTCAAATTAGCCTCTAAAAGGTTGTACTCAATTATATGATCGACTATGGCCAGAAAGCTTGCTTATTAGAAGATTATAATTAAGTATATAGTTAACTATTGAATAGGGATTTCACCTTTGATTATAGCTAGATGATTGGTGACTCATAATAAAGTGCATAATTAACTACACCTAGGGTTTTAAAGTTACTTATAGTCAAGTATGTAGTTGACTATAACCCTTATTTTTATGAGAATAAATCGATATGAATATTTAAGAGGAAGATGAATCCATATGATAAAATATACATGTTTAAGCATATAAATAAGAGAAATTGAGTAATATAGTCGTGCAATGAATTGAAGAGAGTAATGTATAACAATATGAAGGATATAATAATGATAGAATTTGTTCCATATCTTATGAATGAGAAAGAATTATATGATCATGTTCAAATGAGAAAGTATAACTTAAAATATAAGAAAGTGAGACAAGGAAAATGTGAAAAATTGGATCCAAATAGATCGGTAATCTATTTGTAAGAGGATAAGGTAGACTTTAAAGAGACAATAATGGAGTTTGTGAAAAAATAAAGAGAACTTGGGAGACATAAGGTGTTATAATTAGTGTTTATGCATGAGAAGTGCTAGATTTTATTTGTAATATGATTGCTTAATAAATTAATGATGAGAATGTAATGAATTGGATTTATGAAGGCTTGTGAGCCCTATTTACTATCCATGAAAAATAAAGATTGCTAATGCTTAATTTGAGATACAAAAGTGAGTTAAATAAGAACAAGGAGAGTAAATTTTGGTCAGTAAAGATTACCTTAAATCCTTACCCCTTAGTTTATTTATATTAGGATGCTTTACTCACCAAACCTAGACGTACACCTCCATATTTCTATTTGCAAATTCATAGATCAAGTTTCCACTACCATTTCCTTAAAGTTAGGCTTACTAATAGCCTATGAGTTAGTTTGGCAATGCAAGATATTTTATTATATTAGTATTTTGAAGCCTCATTCTGTATAGGTTAAGGGTAGAACACATGTAAACTATATTTTGCAAGCTAGTTAGGGTAGCTTGTCTTCATCTTAGGAAGGTTATAACCACAGTGAACTTCCTTTTATATGTAAATTTTTTTTTATATATAAAATGCCTACTTTCACATTTAATGAAGCAAGCTTTCTTTAATGGTATATTTTAAGTATGTGATTAAAAGTATAAAGAATGAATTAGGATAGGCTAGTGGAAACTTGATGTGTAAGATTTTATCTTTATTATTTTCTCTTATTTAATGCCTTTTAATGTGTTACATATACTCCATTCTACAAAATTGGCCTTATTGTATAATTGGGTGTTAGTTTTCCAATATTTTGAAATTATTTGATTAATGTTAGATTTTTACATTATTTCATATTTTCAACTATAACTTCAATTTCAAATATCAAAATTAAGTGATTTTTACATTGCTAAAAATGTTAGAGCCAGCTTTACAATTTTTATAGTTTGGCTAAAGTCTAGTTCAAACATTTGCGAGGTCAAAATGGTTGTAAAGTTAATGCTTTATTTTTATTTAAGTTGAGCCACTCTCGATTTTTGGTTCATATTTAGAGCTTCAAAGATCCAATCAAGGTGAAATCAGTGCCCGAAGTTACATAAGACCCAACCTAATAATTTTCATGGTGGTTTAGTGAAATCATATAGTTTTAGAGGTCTCACAATGGTTAGAAGTCTAGCCTATAAGATTTTATTATAATAACTTTTATAGTGTATTGTTTTATAGATTAGGTTGTCAATTTTTAAAATTAGTATGACCCTATTCTTTGTAGCTATATGGAGCATATTAACTCGGCCTATTAGGTTTTGTAGGAAAGCAAATCAGATATAGGTTTTGTGCCACAAAAGCCAAGAACATAATTCTATACAACCCTAGATAGCTTTCTTTTCTTTTTTAATTTTTTTCTTTTTCATCAATGGAAAATTAATTTTCTAATTGATTTAAAAAATTTAAGGTTCATTTCTATTTGGATTATGAAATCCTAAGCTATAATGTTAACTTTTGCTAATTGATTTTCCTCTTTCTCTAATGCTTTTATCTAATTTTCTAGAATTGCATGAATTAGATTCTAATTTGGTATAATTTGTATTCATTTATGTGATTTATGATATCTATCTATTTTTATATTGAATATTAGTTAGTTAATCATCATTCTTTTAGTTTAATCCTTTAATTCAACTGAATTTTACTTTCAAATCGATTTGGATCTAGATTTATAGATTATAGCAATTGTTTAATTTTACTAATCTAATTTGATCAAATCCTAAATGATTATCTAGTATAGAATTCATGAATCATTACATGAGTTTCGAATAATTCTTGGCTAAAAATCAATTAGGATTATTAAATATGTTATATTTGTAATTAATTTATAAAAAAGTTCTTAATTTCTTAGATCAATTATGTTTCTATATTAATTTTTTGTGTTACTTCTATATTCTATTTCTAACAATGCATGTTGTTTTATTATAAATTAAAAGCCTTCCTAATTTACTTATGTTTACATTCTTGCATTTTGTTTCCATACTATTCATTTAATTGCTCAATATTATTTTTATTCACTTGTTCTATTTTTTATTTTAATTCTATAACCATAGTCAATAATTAAATGTGAAAGGATGTCTTGAGTAGATCATTAGAGATTTGACTTAGTTTGCTGCCTTATACTATAAAATTTTCATCAAACTAGTAATTTCTAATTTTAATTAGATACTACAATTGTCAAAACCAAATAATGGATTCTACACTAGTTATGACTAAGGTTGGGTCATGATAAAGGTGGTATCAGAGTAAGGTCTTAGTTACTTGTGGAATGAAGTTGTTAATATACTGCTATAATCGATGCTAACTGAAACTATATTAATGGTATATGTGCACTTGAGATCATATATTACTAG
Organism: Sindora glabra; assembly: GCA_020226215.1. Taxonomy (NCBI): domain Eukaryota; kingdom Viridiplantae; phylum Streptophyta; class Magnoliopsida; order Fabales; family Fabaceae; genus Sindora; species Sindora glabra. The sequence goes on along the minus strand of CM035225.1, from coordinate 54,235,039 downwards.
TACCATTTCAATGGACCTTATAATGCCATTAATATGGGTGATAAAGCTAATACTTGGTATATTGCTTAATTATTTGAAAACTTTTATGGAATTGGGAAATGGTAAATATAAATTAGGATTTTTCAATAAGCTCACAACCCTTAAAGTAATATAAATACTAATAAAGAAGAGAGTGATCAAGAATTTCCTTCTTAAGTTGCAAATTTCATCCAACATGTTCTAAATCAAATAGATAAGGCCCTTAATCAATATAAGGGGCATGGATATAATAAAGATCAAGAAAACCATGATAAAAACTAAGGTGACTATGATGGAAATCATAATAACGATAGAGAGTAGAATGAAGCATACCTCTATTGAAAGGGGTGCACAAAATAGATTTAGAGTGATGTAGAAGTTTTAATGCTAAAACCACTAAGGTGCTCTAATCTTGATTCAAGGTGGATCTTTTCCGATTCCTAGAAAAAATTGAATGATTAGCTAAGATGTAGCAAAGTCCTGCTTCCTTATTAATTGAGTTAGTAGGTTATTAATTAGATGATGTGACTTATTATTGATTCATTATTGCTATAGCAAACTAGGAGCCATATTTGAAGCATTTAATTTAGGTAACATTTTAAAAGCTTTTCATTAGCCATTTTCAACCTCTAAGCATATGCTAAAGTAGAGTTCTAGAGTTTGAGTATTTGAAGTGAGAGAGCTTTTCAGTTATTGAATATGATGCATGATTTTCAAGGTTATTAAAATATACTTTTTACTTAATTTCTACTAGAAAAACTAATATAGAGAAGTTTATGCAAGGTTTGTGGGATTTTTACTATGAAAAGGTTTATATTAATAACTTTACACTTATCAAAAGGTCATAGATTAAGCCTTAAGGCTTGAGTTGAGGTCTATGGAGAGAAAAGAAAGATAAAGGCAAAAAGGAAGCAAGGAATGAAACTAGTCTGAAGGGCCATATTCTACACCTAGTGCTATAAAGATCTTTTTTTAAGGGAAGGCAATTGACTATGAGTAGAGCGACTTACCAAGAAAAATGTTAAGTGGATCACTTATAGGGAGGAACTAGGTGGGTCATCAATTTCACCTAAATGCTTCAATAAGTTTTGATAGAAGTAATTTACAAGAAAGGCTTCTAAGATGTGTCCATTATAGCAATAACCATTAAAGCCTTTGTAACCCAAATCTAATTATATGTTATGCTTATGGTTAGCTAAGGCATAAAGCTAGGAAGTTCTTTAAAAGTCTTTTTAGCTAAGGTGCGATAGTCTTTTAACGTAATGCCCTAACCTCTCCTTTAACTAATCCTACTAGGAATCCACACTAACTAGAAATACAAGTATAAGTACTTAGGAAAAAGCTCTAAATAGGAATCAAGCCAAAGTTTATGCATTAACCTAATAAAAGGCCTAAGCTTCTAATGTTGTGTTATTAAGTACCTTCAAAATTTATGAACTTTCTAGTAAGGTGTTTTTAATCCAAGTACAACCCATTCTTTTATTTTAAAAAAAATCTTTATCAATTATTAAGAAATTATCTGTACCTATGGAAACCCACTTAATTGTCATGTATCTACTAGATAAATCCTTAGAAGTTACCCATGTAATAAAGGTTTTCTTCATATATATCCATAAGTATGAGTTGCCTACTAATTTAGTTCTGTTAGACATAAATGATTATGATGTGATTTTAGGAATAGATTAATTATCCTAATGCCATACCTATGTAAACTATTTTGACAAATTTGACATTTTTTCCATAGAAAGTGTATCACTTATCAAGTTTTAGGAAAACAAATTTATAAAAACCATTAGCTTAATCTAGAGCATTAAAGCTCAAAAGCTTTTTAGAAAGGGATATGCCATGTACTTAGCAATGGTTTGGGATTTGAATTAACTAATTATTGATATTAGTAATATTTTGATAATGCAAGAATTCCTAAATGTATTTCCTAAAGATTTGTTTGATTTGTCACTCAACCAAGAAATAGAATTTCACATCAATCTTGTGCTTGGTACTAAACTTGTCTCTATACCTCCATATCATATGGCCTTAATGGAATTGTAGGAATTAATGAAATAATTACAATATTTGATAAATAAAGGATTTATTCACCTAAGTTTTTCATCTTAAGGAGCTCTAATTTTGTTTGTAAAGAAGAGAGATAGATTAAGGCATTTATATAGTAATTATCACCACTTAAACAATGTTACTTTTAAAAAAAGTACACTTTTCCTTGTATAGATAATTTATTCAATTAGCTATAAATAGCTAAGTAATCAGCATATAGTGTTATAAAAATGAACTAGAATTGATCTTTAAAAGGTAAAAGTTATAGAAAATTGGCCAAAGCTAATATTAATTATAGAAATTTAAAGCTTTTTAAGATTAGTTGGATATTATCGAAGTTTCATCAAGGATTTTTTTAAGATATCTGCATCGTTGACTAAGTTAACATAGAAAAGGGTAAGTTTAAATGGCTAGATGCATATGAAAATAACTTCTAAAAGTTGATAATATGTTTGATGCTAACTCTAATAATAGCCTTGCCCTCAAGTATTGGAAGGGATAAAGTGTTTCATGATGCTTCAAGAATTGGCCTTAAATATCTTTTGATGTAGCACAATAAAGTGGTCATGTATGCTTCTTGACAGTTAAATAAACATGAACAAAATTGTCTTATCCATGATCTCGAAATGGTAGTAGTGATCTTTACTTTGAAGGTTTAGAAATGTTATTTGTATGTTAAAACTTGTGAAATCTACATGGGTCATAAAAGTTTGAAGCACATTTTTAAGTAAAAGTACTTGAATTTAAGCTAGAAAAGATGGATGGCACTTATTAAAGACTATGATTGTTTGATTCCATACTATATTAGTAAAGTTAATGGTGTAGCAAATATAATAAGCCACAAATCCATAAGTAAAACTATTGAGTGACCTTTTAAAGATCGAGGAGTATTGCTTGCCTAGATAGCAATTCAATTAGCTTTTATTAAAAGGATAAATGATGCTCAGAAGGTCGATAAAGGTTATATGATAATAATAAAGGATGTTATGAAAAGTCTTGAATTAGAAATAATGGTGGATAAAAGAGGAGTGCTCTAACACCAAGGATGAATTTAGGTTCCTTCAAATGAACATAATGAATTATTGCACTAAGTCCATAATTCTTTATATACTATACACCTAAGAATAACCAAGACATACCATGACCTAAAGATTTTTTTAGTGGAAAGGGATGAAAAGAAATGTGTTTGATTATATAGAGAAATATTTAACTTGCTAAGAGGGTGAAAGTAAAATATTAGTGCCTAGTTAGGATGCATGAACCACTTCTAATCTTAGAATCAAAATGGAAAAGTGTGACTATGGGCTTTTTGATTGTATCACTAAGGACTTCAAAAGGGTATGATTCTATAGAGGTGATTATTGATTAGTTTACAGCCACACAATATGCTTAAGTTAATCTTAACAAAATTATGCTATTGCATGGAATTCTGGTTACTACTATGTTAGATCAAGGCATCTAGTTTACTTTCCACTTCTTATAATCCTTTTAGTAATATTGAGAACTTAATTACATTTTAGCACTACTTTCTTGTTGTTGTGTATCCTAGGAGCTAATCATATAGATGATTGCAATATTACACTATGTATTACGTTTCATTTTGGTAATATAATTATTATATTTTATTTTACACAAATTATAGCTTAAATATAATAATTATTCTTGGAATAACTTTACTATTCCTAAAATGCCTCTAGTCAAGTATTGTTACGAAAAAGATAGTAATAATACATCAAGACTAGCATGTATAGTGACTGATGATTATGAATCATGGATATTTGATATCAAGTCAATACATGAGTACATTGTTAGTGAAGAATGTACTGGACTGATCCATTGTGAGAATACTGCATGGATAGACGTGTCATTAGTTATTCTCATATAACCACAAATGCATATAGTCCTTTGACTTGAAGTTACTACGATTCCCTACATGAGGAGTTACTCCCTTTGATATCGTCCTATGTCACCTTTAATCGGGATAATGAGTAGAGCATTGATTGGGTGTGTTACAAATCATGCAAAGGAAAGTAAGTGATGTAGATAGGATTTTGTTACTCTTGCATAAAAGAGAAATATCCTTAGGCCCCTTGATTGAGTGAGACTTAGAAATGCATAGCCATGCTCAATTAGATCAATATGTGATATTGATCATTTGTTTTAAGTTTACTCAGTATCAAGAAATATAAATTAAATATTGACAAGGATGACACACTCCATGCCTCCAATTTGATTCGGATATTGTTACAAAATGGATTATGATACAGAGCATTGATCACATATTAAGTGGATGTTGAATCACAGACATTCTTACTACTTAAGTGGCAGTAATGTATTGTTAGATACTGCTCACTATCTATGGTCCAAAGATGAGTCATCGTCAATGTAATAAGAACCTATAGGGTCACACAAAACGAGTAGGAATGAGACAATAATTAATTAAATTTTAGTTAGACTAAAATTAAATTAATTGGACTTATTTTCATGCATATATATTATTATTAAGATAATAATATATTTTTCACGTAATATATATAATATTATGTAATATTATTTGATATTAAAGTAATATCAGATAATTATGTTATTAAATATTAAATAATTATATTATGAGATAATTTATTATCTAATATAAGATAATTATATGCTAATTTAATATTAGATAATTATATTATAAGATAATGCAATTATCTAATATTAGATAATTAATAAATAAGTCCTATCTCTCTTCATTCTCTCTAGGATAAGGATAGGTAATAATTATTTAGTGTGATTATGATTTTTTGAAATATTATCCTAGTAGGACTAAGATTGTGATATGTCATAGTTCTATAAAAGGAACTTGAAGGTAGCACCTTAATTCACGCACATAAGTTTCAAGAAAATCTTAAATCATTCAGAAAATGCCCAATCCTAATCCTAGTAAGAAAGATGAATCCTAGTAGCTTCGTGGAGGAAAGAAGTCGTTGTTCACTTCGTGTGGATACCGTAGAGATGCTGTATGTTTCAGTTGGCGTTTGATTCATCTTGGTCTCTCAAGGATTTGTTTAGAAAGAACACGAGCACAAATAAAGTAAAACCCTAATATTGATTTATGCTGTTTTGCATGAATTTTAGGTAGGAATTACATTAAAATTTTTAAAATTTCACTGCATATGTTGATCCAAATCCTAACATTTCTATGTACAAATAAATGGACAATTAAAGTGAACCATGTAAATTCTAGAAGATATGGTCAAAGCATTCACATTAGAATTTGAAAGGAGTTAGAAAAAGTACTTATCATTGATTGAATTCATGCATAACAACAATTATTAGTTAGGTATCTCAATGGCCTCTTATAAAACCCTTTATGGTCGAAAATGTAAATCCCTAGTGGATTGCATTTATTATCTAATGCCTTAGAAAAAGTTTGCATATTGATTGAAAATAGCCCATGATAAGTAGAAATCCTATACGTATAAAGGGAAAAAAGTGCTAGGATTCTAAGAGAGGGATATGGTATTCCCCAAGGTGTCACCAATGAAATAAGTTATATAGTTTAGCAAAAAAATGACATTGGCACCCATTAAATGTATAGAAATGGTTATAACTTGCCTAAAACTGCTAAATAGTTTACAAACTATACATTTAGGGTTTCATGTTTCTCTATTTTAAAAGTATATACTTGATAAACCCTATATAATCCTAAATGAATCAATTTAAGTGGATTCTAAACTATCTGATGAGAAGTAACCATTTGAGATTCTAGATTGTTAAGTTTGTAAATTAAGGTTGAAAAATTTGCCATTGGTAATAGTTCATTAGAAACAACATGGAATTGAGGAACTTACATGGGGACCTAAAATAGAAATATGGTAGAAATATCCTTATTTATTCAATGAGCACTAACATTCTACTAATTAATTCATACAAAGCCTTATTAAACTAGTGGAACCCTAAGAATTCAAGAATAAATTCTTTTGAAGTAGAAGTATTATTAAACTCTCTCTATAATTTTAAAATTTTATATGAATAATTGAAATAATTTTATTGATAATAAATGTGGCATATGAAATAAGAATGGATAAATTGTAATAAGCAAGTTTGGAAAAAGGAAATTAAAGATAAAAGAGTTAAGGAAATATAGTAGAGTAGAAAGATTAAAAGTTATAAGTGTTTAAAAGTAAGTATATGAGTATAAAGGAGTTTTAAGGCATAATCCCTAAGATACCCCTATTCGATTCTCATAAAACTTTAACTTTCCTTTTCCTTTTTCCATTTTTTCTTAAATCCCTAGCATTCTCACCCAGTTCCTCTTACTCTCATTTCTTTTTTTTTTCATTTTTTCATCAATCAAGCTAGTAAAGCATTGTTTCTCATTAAATTCCTTCAGGTAAAAGCATCAAAATCATGTTCAATGATAAATTTCTCTTTAGTTTTCCTTTTGGATTTGGAGGAATCTAGGTGCTAAGTTTAAAAAGGGGAATATAAACCCTAAATCCAAACTTAATAATTTTGATTGTTAAAAGCCATTCGCCATTAAATGTACCTTCCTTATAACTCTTTCATACTAGGTGAGTAATCATTCTAATCCATATTTCAAGATTTGGTAGAGATTGATGATTATAGTATATTTTATAGTTTTATGTGATTTTGCCATAAATGTTATAATTTGAGACAATTAAATTGTTTTAATACTAAATATGTCCTAAATGAAGTGTTAAATGTATGATAGGAAGATTGGTTAAGTTATTATTAAGGAATAAATGGATAAGGTTACATTAATGGTAACATGAATAGTAATTTTGAAGCTAAAATTTTTGAAAGGTCGAGTAATAGTTAATCATGGCCTAAAGAGTTACTTTAGGGAAGCCTACAATTGACTATCGAAGGATAAATTAGTTGTTAGAAGACTATACTAAACTATATAGTTAACTATAATTAGAGAACTTGCTCATTAAAAAGTTATAATTGAGTAAATAGTTCACCATTGAATAAGGATTTCACCTCTAGACATTTATAGTTGACTATAGTTGGATGATTGGAGGCCTATAGGCAAGTATAAAATTAACTAAACCTAAAGAAATGGCTCTAGGGTTACTAGTAGTCAACTATACATTCTGTTTCTATGAGAATGAATCTTTATGTAAATGTTTGAAAGAAAGATGAACCCATATGATAAAATGTACATGTTTAAGCATACAAGTAAAAGAAATTAATTAATATAGTCATATTATCAATTAATGAAAGTAATTCATAATAATATTAAAAATATAATGATAACAAAATTTAATATATTTTTCAATATCTTATGAATGAAATAATTTTAAATGAGAAAAAAATTAAATGATCTTATCGAAATGAGAAAATATGACTTAAGATATAAGAAAGTGATATAGGGAAAAAATGAAAATTTGGATCTAAAAGGTCGATAATCTATTTATGAAAGGATAAGGTAGACCTTGGAAAGATAAGATTGGAATTTGTAAAGGAATAAAGATAACTCAAGAGATATAAGGTGGTATAATTAATGTTTATGTATGAGAGTTGCTTGAGTCTACTTGTAATGTGATTACCAAATAAATTAATAATAAAAATGTCATGAATTGGATTTATGAAAGCTTATGAGCCTTACTTACTATCGATGAAAAATTAAGATTGCTAATGCTTTATTTAAGATATTAAAGTGAGTTATAAGAACAAGAAGAGTATATTCTAGTCAATAAGGATTACCCTAAATCCTTATTCTATTACTTTATTTATATTAAGAAGCCTTACTCACTAAGCACTCCTCCATGTTTCTATTTATAGATCTGTAGGTTAAGCTTCCATTATCACTTTCATAAAGGTTTACTAGAAGGCCTATAAGTTAGTTTGGTAGCATAAGATATTTTGTTAGATTAGTATTTTGAGGCCTTATTCTATATAGGCTAAGGGTAAATGACACATAAACTATATTTTGTAAGCTAGTTAGGTTAGCTTATATTTGTCTTAGGAAGGTTATAAGTAAACCTGACTTCCTTTTATATGTAAATTCTTTTGATATATGAAATGCCTTACTTTCACCTTTAATGATCTATACTTTCTTTAATTGCATATTTTGAGTACATACTTAGGAGTATGATAAATGAATTAGGATAGGCTAGTGGAAATTGGATAACCAATTCTATGTTGGTCATGACTAGGGTTAGGTCATGATACTATGGCTTTAGAATCATTCTATGGGTAGCCATAGTCGATTACATGGTTGACTACAAAAATGTAGAGTTTATCTCAAGAGGTTCATAGTTGACTACAGAATCAACTATGACCAGAGGGTTTGCCTTTTAGAGAATTATAGTTAAGTATATAATCGACTATTGAATAGAAGATCCATAATTAACTATATAGTTGACTATAACCCATATATTGAAGGTTCATGGTCAACTACTTGGCACTTAGGTTCCAACTAGAGCCTTTCATAGTTAACTACATAATTCACTATATTTCCTTTCTAGTGTTATATAGTCGACTACATAGTTGACTACTTTTAGCAAATTTCAAAGAGTTATGTTATAAATAGGGAACTTGAATATAAAGTGTTGTATGTTATTAAGTTTACTATTTATATGACAAATGATGATGAAAATGAAATATATGACCATGCAAAAAGGTATAGGATGATTGTGGATTAAATATGTGAAGTTGATTAGAAAAGAATATGACAAAACATAAGAAATATGATGGATGATGTGATATTTGAAAATCAGATCTGATAAACAATTATAAAAAGATAAAGTAGACTTAAGATCATAAAGATAAGCTCATAAGAGATAAGATTAATTAAGAGTTAAAAGAAGATTACATGCTTTCTTTATTTTGTTTTCTTTGTGTATTACATGATGAGATTGTGATATGGATGAATGGTGTATATTTGAAAAATGGTAATGATATGTATGAATGTTTATAAATAAATATGATAATATTAATGGAAGTTGTATTATAATATGTGTACTTCTTGGTTTATAGTAGAGTAAATTTCATTAGTAAGTTTATAATTGTTGTTTGCTTGTGTTGGAGTATTTACTCACTAAATCTTGAACTTACCTTTCCATGTGTTTATCTTTATTGACTCTTAGATTAAGTTATCTCCAGCATCACTTTAAACTTGTGCTTTTAGGAAATTTTTTAGTATGGCTTGCATAACATTGGATATTTTGTTGTAGATATTTTTGATCTTATCCAATATAAGGGGAAACTAGTAGAAGGAAAGCAACTTGTTTCTTTTCAAACTAGTCAATTCAGCTTATTCTTGAACTTGACGGATTATAAGGAGGCCTAACTCCTTTTGTAATTGAATTATATTTTTGTCAAAAGAAATCATTTTCTTTTCTTTTTACTACATGAAAACTTTCCCTAATTCTCGTGTACACTATATTATGTTAATGTAGAACGTGGATTAGGTTAGTGTAAATTAAATATTGGGTATTGTGCTAATCATGACTAGAGTTGGGTTATGACATTTAGGGAAGGCTAATAAGTTATTGTCCATGGTGACTCCCTACATCAGTCACGTACCTAGGGATGGTAATGACAATTTGGCATGACAAAATGGAATGAAATGAAAAAGAATGGAATAAAAAAAGTTTATTTCATAAATATTATGAATGAGAATATTTATTTCTTAAGAAATGACCATTTTATCAAATGATTGAATTGCTATTTTATATTAGAATGGTCATTCCATCATTTATGCAATAGTTTTTTTTACCCAACTGTCCTTTCAAATTTTTTATATATTCCAACATTAACTTTTATTAATAAATAATAAATTAATATCAGTTTTTAATAATTTTCTTTTCAAATATTTTGGTAATTATTTGTAATAATAAATTTTAAAATTAAATATTTTGTATTCTTTATAAAAATTGTTTAAAAAATTGGATAAGTTAATTTTTATGCTTTTATTATAAATTTTTTTTGTTAATTATAATTTTGAAAATTGAATTTAAAATATAACAATTTTTATTATTAATTATATCATAAAATTTTAATTTAACATGTATCACTATTTAAAGGTATTATTGTTATTGGTTTTTTTTACCTTCCAATTCTTATAATATTTGTTGTTCCAAACATAATTATGTAACAAAATGGCCATTCTATTTTTAATCATATCAAATATGATTATGAAATGATTGTTTCATTCCATTTCAACATACTAAAGGTAACATAAAAAGTGTTAGGACATTATAGTCTACCACATTAAAAATTGTTGGAGATAGTATCAATAGATCACACTAATTTAAAACATAAAGTAAAATTTGTACTTATTGTCATCATTTTAAATATATTTTTAAGTAAATTGTATTGACCTTTTGTGAGGTTTTGTTTAATTACATTACAAATCCCTTTTTTAGGATTTTACACTTTTATTCTTCTAAAGTACTTCGATTATTTTAAAATGTAACAACAATAACTCTTTAATTGTAACTTTTTCTCTGTCATTTCTGATAGCCAAAGGACTATTTTCCTACATAAAAAGAAGATTATTTTTATTATCTAAAGAAATAGTATATTTGTACCAAGGAAATAATTGTTTAGTTACAAGGGATAACATAAAATAAAGGGATGCAATCAATGGCGGACCTAGGATTCACAGGTTAGTGGATTCAAATATATATTAACATTTACATATGTTATTAATATATGTGAAACATTTTAATAAAAAACATAAAATACAAAAATTTGTGTCCAATTAGTATAATAAAATGTAAAAATGATCTATTTTTATTAATATTTATCAACAAAATTAATGCCCTCTAAAAATATAGAAAAAACCAAAATTCATGTATAAAATGTATGAATATATATATGTGTAACTGTAAATATTATATATTTTTGGCTTTTTGTTATATTAAGTATAGATAACCTAAGGAGATAAAAATTATATTTAATGAAAATCGAGTTTTATTTTTAGGACCATAAATAAACTATTAGATTAGATCTTGTATGAGTGGTTGAGATTAAAATATAAAATATGTGATGTTTTAATTCATTATATAATCATAAATAATATTTTAAGATTTATACCTTAATGTCAAATTTAATAAATAAAATTTATATTCTTTTATCAGTTCAAATTACTATTTTCTTTGTTTCTTAAATAATGATTTTTAATAATTTATTGATTTAAATGAATTAAAGGGGATCTAATTTAAAATTGAGTGGGTGCAATAATTTAATTTATTTTAATATTTTGATTAAAAGTTATAAAATTAGTACATGAATAATTGAGATTTGAGAAAATGTCGTGGGCATTTGCCCACACCCCTTTATACTCAGGTCTGCCCATAGATGCATTTTAAAGATTTAATTTCGTTGTCTTTTGTAATAGTGGATATGCTTGGATGGCGTGAATGTGTGTATATATATATATATATTGGAAAATGAGAGGTATCAAGTGAAATAAAGCCATACCTCTAGGTGGTCAATATAATTTACTTTAAAATTATTATTATTTTTTAACTTTTGCTGTGGCTGCCGGCCAGGGACAATAACTGCTTGTCAAGTTAAAGGCTTCGGTTCCTAACTTTTTTCCGTCCAAACGGTTTACACTTGTACCCACTCAGCTTCCAAGTTCACAGTCACGCCGCGAATCCTTTTCCGAATCGTGCATCCATTTGAATTTCCCTCTCCTTTTCACCGTCGCTGTCTCCGGCGACCGATCCAAGCCCCGGTCAGACCCTAATTCTCCTCTGCCTTTTACCCAGTTCTTTGTCATCCCTTCTGTAGCTGCTTTGCGACCGAAATCGGAAAATGGCAGCGAGGCAAATGGAAGAGATACAAAAGAAATTAGCGATGCTGAACTATCCAAGAGCCAATGCACCTGCACAGTCTCTTCTCTTTGCTGGGATGGAGCGCTATGCCCTCTTGGAGTGGCTCTTCTTTCGGTATGTGGACAGCTTCTACGATCAAATTTGGGAATGCTTGTGTATCATGGGAATGTTTGAATTAAATTGCATTTTTCTTTTTGGCTAAAATTGGAGTGGAATGATGTGTATCTGGTTTGGGAGTTGGTTTTCTATAGTTTTTGCCACTGACATGGGACGGATATTGAATTGGATTCCTTCCGCTTGTTTAAGTTTTCGCTGGTGTGAGTGGCATTTTGAAAAGTTGTATTTTTTTTTTTGTGGGTAAATAAAAAGTTGTAGTTGTTTTTCTCTTTATAAATTTAGTAGAAGATTTACTTTATGAATACGTGATGCTGTAGACTTTGAAAGCCTTGATATACTTCTGATACTTTGTGGGAAGTTAACATTGCTTAATATTTTTTATGTTTTCTTGTGTTTTATCTCACTGAAGCCTCTGTGCTGTATATCTGTTTGCATTAGAAATAAATGAACACTTTACTTGTGCTCACATCAGGCTATTAGGTGATAAGTCTCCCTTTTCCCAACAAAATTTGCAAGGAGATACTTTAATTCGTGATGAAGAGACTGCTCGGATTCAGTGTAAGATTTTTTTCCCTCCGGTTTTGAATTAGCCAGTTGATCTTGTTCAAGTTTGGCTTGCAGCCAAGATTTAGGTGTATGGTATACATGAAAACATGTAGATCCTACAAAAGATCTGCCTTCTGTCTTTCACAAGGAGAATAGCACTATGCTAGTGTGCATTACATAACATCACATTGTCAATGCATTATTATGTTCAGTTTTTGACTTTTGTGAAATCATCATTCATTTTCTTGAAGCCTCTGCCTTTAAATATTAAATTCTGAGTTGCTTCTGCAAGTTTGAATAATTCATATAGCACGCATCTATGTTCAATAGCTACTTGTTAATTAAGTAAATTTATCTATCATGGATCTTTTGATTGTTTATAGTAATTTTTCTTCTTATTACTTTCATTTTGCAGATTTGGCAGAGATTGCAAAGTTTTTGGGTATTACGACGACTATAGATACAGAAGCCATTCAAGTTAGTTTATTTGGATTCCTTTATGTTAATACTTTACCAAATTCATAGCTGTAAAAAGCCTAGAAGAATTTCTTTCGGACACATTTAAATTTAATGGACCAGCTTTTGTCTTCTTCTTCTTCTTCTTTTTTTTGGTTGCTTTAAAAGGATATTTGATTTTGAAACAGGGCTTTTCTATTTGTTTATATATTTTTTTATTGTATTTCTTTCTTGCATGTGGACTTGGTTTCTTGCAGTTTGTATACTTAACATGTATTCTGGCCTTTTCCACGCTGGTATTTCTGCTATTCTCTTTCTCTTTGAATGTGAACAAACCTCTTTCAAATGTCATGGTTAATTTTCTCTTTAATTTCTTCATAGAACTAGAACGAATTCCCATTTCATCCATTCAATTTAACGTTACTGGTTAACCAAACTAGTTCACATACAATATCTCCCCATCAAGTTGACAACTGCTGAATTTTTTGGCCAAGTAGCTTTGACATATTCAAATTTCAAAGTTATAGTACTGCAAGAAACTAACATATAATGATAGCTAGAGGTAAAAAACTTCACATCAACAGATCAACTGAATAGGAGAGAGGGGGTATGCCTTTATTAATTCAAGAAGAAAGATACTGATGTCCTCAATAAAATTTTAATTAAGCCTGTTGACGCACCAAAACATTGTTCTATATTCTCATCAATAGGTCACTTTTGTCTATTTTTGTGTCCATCAATTTTAATATTAATAAGCTCTTATGGAGGCCATCTATTGTTTATGGTGTAATAAGAAGAAATAAGATGCTTGCAAGTCAACACAAGAGGGAGGATTAAAAAGAGCTCTCGAGCATAATTATTTATGGCATATGGTGCTCAATAGCAATGAGGGCCCTTGGTGCTATGGGGCACTGCACACAGCGTTACACTTGGAAATTTCATTTATGGTGCATATTAAATTATAATATTTCATATATTTTAAATAGAACAAGAAATTAAGAATTAAGAATATAGTAATAAAACATTAAGTCAGTTTGCTGGAGAAGCTGCTCCAGCCATATAGTAATAAAACATTCAGAGTCCAGTCAGCGGGGGGCCGCCAGAAGTTGCTGGAGAAGCTGCTCCAGCCACTGGAGAAGTGTCGGACAGATGCAAGCCTCACAGCCGACTAAGTTTAGTTGCAAGACGTAGTGAGAAAAATAGGCAAAATAGTGTTTTTGTTGGAACATATTGGACAGATTTTATTTTATACCATTGCAATGGAAGGTACACATGGTTCTGTTCCTTGCTGTTGTGCCAATAATGCGTATGACACTTGCCTTGCTGGTCAATTTCATCCTCACAATGCAATGACCATTGCGTGGCATAACTAGTCCTAGCTCTTTGCAATGTACCATGGCATGCGCAATAGTGGGCTATTAATAAATATGCTCTTGGGTTTTTATTGTATCCTCTTCTCATTATGTATATAATGAATGAAATTGTAACCAAATGTGATGTTCTATGCGATGACTAAAATCTACTCACAGGCACACATTTGTTATGATTTACTCTGGAAGCTGGTGATTATTCTGAAATTATTTTATAGGGACGTGGAAGCTATGAAGACAGGACTGAAATGCTTCATCTTATCGTAGATCTAGTGGAGGCAAGCATCTATGCTGATAATCCAGAATGGAGGTTGCTCACTGTCTTACAATCCCTAGTATAAAACTTTGCAATGATTTTGCTTAGACGAAATGACATTAATTTGGTTTATTTTGTGATCTCTGTAGTGTGGATGAGCAGGTGGCAAAGGACATTCAATTGATAGATTCTATTGCAGAAAAACAAGCTCAAATATTTTCTGAAGAATGCAAATTGTTTCCTGCTGATGTTCAGATTCAATCCATATATCCATTGTAAAATTTTCTTCCTTTTTGTCTTCTTAATGATTTTCCTCTCCTGTATTTTGATTGCTAATAGCAACATGCCTCTATAGGATAGTGATTGCCGCCCAAGTTGACTTGAGCAATATAATATTTTCTTCCTAAATTTTCTCAAACATGTGATGCAGTGTCTGTTGTGTGTAGCACACCTGGACATGCAACTTCATTGTTTGGAGTCTACATTGTTATGGCTTATGGCACGTGGTAACATGATGCTCTAAGTTCAATTGGAGTATTACTTCAACTAAAACATAATGCAATTTCAAATTATGATTGCAGACGGGAACTGTGTATGATAAGTTTAATATCATTAAAACTTACATTTTAAGTTCTTAAAGTTAGCTTATGTTCATGGGTAGATGTTTGGGCATTATTTTTGGAGTCAAGCTATGTATTCTAGACGGTTTTTGGTTGTCTAATCTGCATGGTTTTGGTTAATAATACCCCTTATGTTACAAGCATTGTGCAAAATATTTGTTGATATGTTGCTTTATTTATTAAATCAAACTATTTGGTTGTATTGCCTTGCATTGGAAGGGATAACTTAATAATTAGAAGACTTTGATGAGATTACCACATTATATTAGAAATCATCACATATACACTGGCTTTATGAAAGTCACTCTAATCTACATACATCCAGGATACCGGTGTTGGTTTGAATACCCTGAATTGTTTGTAAATTGTAATCTCTGACTGCGTGACTCATGTATCTTTAAGAGCACACAGCAAGCTTTGTAAATTGTAACCCATATTGGTCCTAGAAATAACCATATATCTATCATATTTATAACAAGACTCCATTCTAGTAGTTCAGTCTTATAATAAAATTTTTATGATACACTTAATATCTGCCGTGTAACCTGGAGGTCATGGTTTCTAATTGTAGAAATAGCCTTTTACAGAAGATGCAATATAAGGTTGCCTAAAGTAGGCCATCATGTGTCCAGCCCTTCCCTGAACCCACCCCCGGTGAGAAGCTCTGTGCACCAGGCCTACCTTTACAGTTTGTATGCATACTAAATTGATTTAAACTACTGTACACTTATGGACACAGGTGTTTGTTTGCCTTTCGGAGTAGTAGCAAATAGAGAAGCCACAAAAACTTACAACCATATGTATCAAATATCTAACACACTTGAGAGTTGGATGTATCATTGAAAGAGTTCAAATTGGATTGAGTATTGTTGTGTTTCCTTGTCCTAGATCCTAATTATTGTGCAAACAAAATCTGTTTGCACTTTTGGCTTCAGCTGCTGAATTGAAAAGTTCATTATGATATAAATATTAAAAATTAATGTTCAACAGCCGAAGAGGAATTAGGTATTATATAATTATATTTGAAACTAATTTTACCTCATGAGATTTAGTAACATTCTGTTTCTTTAATCAAAGTTCATTTGCAGGCCAGATGTTTCAGAGCTGGAGTCAAAGCTTTCTGAACAATCGAAGATATTATTGAATCTTCAGCAGAAGGTCAATGATTTGGCATCAAAGGTATACTGAACAAGTCAAACCACGTGTCTACTAATAACCATTTAATATGCTCATGAACTGCTGGAAAGTAGACAGTTACTCCATGTGTCTACTAACAACCATTTAATATGCTCATGAAGTGCTGGAAAGGAGACAGTTACTTGGCCATTTTTCACTTAGTGCCCTGTATATGGACAAGCTAATGCCAACAATTAATGAGTGATTAAATATTGTTTTCTGTTCCTTAATAATAGACATTCCTGAACTTTGGGGTGGTTGAATTTAACCCACTTGTCTGAACTATCACTTCATCCATTTTTCATGTGAGGTTTTCCTTACATCAAATGACCAACAATGAATGTACAATAATGAGAACCAGAGAACAGCAAAAGTTAGATTAGAATTGTTCTCCAATCTGTTTGAATATTCAATGAGGAGTTTTCTCTGAAGCAACCAGAGGAACAGCCTTATCCAAAAACCAAGGGAGAGGCAAAGATTTCCTTGAAAAATCCTTGCTTTGCTTTCCATCTAAATTGACCAAATAACACCCAACTTAGCACACTTATATAAAAGCTTTGGTTATTTTCTATCACTAACCCCTAGGAACTTTAGAATCAAGAATTGATCGCAGTGCTTAGGATGCAGGCAGGGTTCCCATAACACAAAAGAGCCAATTCCAAAGATAGCTGGTAGCTGAGTTATTAGGCATTGAGTGAGGGCAATATTTTGAAGAGGGTTTGCTGTCATATGTATACCAGCGGCCAGCCTACCAAAAGCCCCAACAAATTTACATTTTTCTTGATTGTTTGCTGTATTCCATGGTTTGTTGTATGCCTCTTTTATTCACTGTACCATTTTGGGACTCTTTACTTTGTGTAGTCCTTTATTTCCTAGTTCCTTTTTTTAATTGCAATTGGACTTAATTTTGAAATATTTTTTATTGCTTTTTTATCTTGTGTATACAGCATGCTTACAATCCAGATGAAGAGTATACTGAGGTGGAAGCCCAACTGCGGGCAAATTTGGAATCCTTCCTAGAAACGGCTAGAGCATTCAATACAATATACACCAAGGTTTGTTTTTCCTTCATCTTTTTTGTTTTTTTCCAGACAGTCATGTGATTTGTTAGTACCCTATCAAGGTGTTTCATATGTGGAGAAACTTTCCTAAATGTTAGTATGTAATTAAGTTATGGGCTTATAGGTGTAGATGAGTATTAGGCCTATTGTAACCTTGTTCTTGTATACATTCTAGTATAAATAGATGTGTCTGCCTTACTGTAGAGCATGACTTTAGAAACCATTTGCTTTTATCAGGGTATCTAGAATCCTCCTATATTTAGATGTCTTTCTCCTACCCAAATAAAAAATAAACAACAAAAAACCCTAGCCTCTACTTCTCCTTCCTTCCCTTTTTTTTTTTTCTATGATAACTAGGTCACGGTTACTGTGGCTTGGTAAAGAACCTAGAATCTGGTGTTTTTTTGGCGGCCGAAGGGGTGTGTTCAAGTTCTGTCTAGTGTGATTTAGGAGGAACTACTGGCTGGATTGAAGATCTAGGTTGACGGGGTTTTAGATCAAAGGAAGGTGACTCTCCCCAAGCGGTGCATGGACCACATGCGCTTTAATCCAGGTGGCACATGAGGCCTATGCATAGAGTGCATGGCGGTAGTTCTAGCTGTGATTTTTTTTTTTTTTTGGGCAGGGGGTGTTTCTCTGGTACAGTTTGAACATCTTTGTGCTGGTGGCTGCAGTTTGGTACCTCTATAGTTGCCATTTTGAATTTTTGGATATTTTTTCTGATTATATTCTGAGTTTTTGCCGTGGCATATCTAAACTCTTAGTCCGATGCAAACAACAAGGTTGCTTATGATGGAAAATCATAATTCAAGTCAGGTTTCTCTGATTTGCTTTTGATCAGAAGTTAGATTTAGAAGGTTGACAATATATTAGTTGGAAGAGAGCTATTGAGTGGTATTTTGATGAGGTTGGCATGTCTAATCATCTTACCAGAGAACCACCCACTAAGAGTATGAAGGAAAAGTGGGTTATAGAAGATCGACAATGATTGCTTAGGCTGATATGTAATACCTTGACAATTGAAGTTGACAATAATACTGTCCATTACTTATAGTTAAGGACTTGTGGGAACCCATTGAGTCACTTTATTTTGCAAAGTTCAATATGCTATCTATAATTTGACTGTCTTTGATTCATCCTAATATGAACCATGAGACCCCATCTCAAATTTACATTGATTTTTAATGTGTTTTTCAATAATGGAGTTCTTTTCTACCTATTGCTGTTGAGTTGTTGATATGATACATTCTCAATGAAAACAATTTGGAGCTGTTCATTTTCTTATATCATTGCCTCCTGCACTTAGTGTTGTTTGTTAGCAAATTTTGCTAGTTTTGAACCACTCACTCTAAAATTTGTTTTTTTATCATATTTAACAACCGAATAGTGACTCAACCTCATTTTTTTTTCCTGTATATATGAATGAGTCAGCTTCCTTGGTTGTGGCTCTAGTATTTGTGGTGATACTAAAGGTGGAAAGAAGAGAGGCAGGGGGCATGTTGATTTTGGTAATGGTGGAAGAGGAGATTTAATTGTTTCTTATTACTCCTATAATGAGCCTGGACATATCAAGTTTTGTTCCAAGTTAATTATGGAAAATACATAACCATCTTGATTTGTGTATGATATTACAAATAATCTAACACAACAACAACAACAACAACAAAGTTTTATCCCACTAAGTGAGGCCGGTTACATGGATCGCATGACGCCATTGGGCTCTATCAAAAGTCAAGTCTTCGGTGATATTATTCACCAACAGATCCCTTTTTATAACTTCCTTTAATGTCCTCTTTGGTCTCCCTCTACACTTTTTCACAAGACTAAAGATCATGTGATCAGTTTTTTTCACTGGTACCTCCAATGGCCTTCTTTACACATGACCAAATCACCTTAGCCGATTTTCTATCATCTTCTCCTCAATAGGTGCCATACCAATATGCCCTCGTATACAATCATTTCTTATCTTGTCCTTTCTTGTATGATCATACATCCATCTTAACATTTTCATTTTTGCTACTCCCATTTTTTGCTCTTGTTGTCCCTTTAGAGTCCAACATTCACTACTATAGAGCATAACTGATCGTATAGCAGTCCGATATATTTCGAAGAGCAAGTATATTAAGTATTTGTAGTTCTAGGCCTTCTGCCATCCGCTGCCTAATTAATCTGTTGCTACATTGGCTTAAATAGACGATCCCACTACATGTCTTTCCGATACGAATTGTAGGTGAATCATTGATTCTAGTTTCGTTGATCATATAATGAGTCACATGAGTATCTTATCCTCTTTTCAACCTTATTCTTTAGTTGATATTACTTTAGTCAATGGATCAAATACCTCTATTGTTGGTTGTGGTATGACGAATATTACCTCTTATATCTCCTTGTCCAAAGTGTTGTGCCTTTCTAACTTTTCATTTAATCTACGTTCAATTAGTCAACTAACATACACTTATAACTATGGTATTTTTTGTTTCTCTAGGTATTGTGTTTTTCAAGATTTTCTGATAAAGAAAAAGTCTATAGGCCAACTATTGTTGCTACTGTCATCACTCCACATCAATTACATTGTCGCTTAGGTTATCCATCCTTATTATCTTTATAGAAGTTGTATCCTAGTTTAGGTTCTCTTTCTAATTTTAATCACAAGTCGGTTAGTTTGCTAAATAGTATTATCAGTCTTATGTTTCTTAAGTCAATAAATGGGTTTCATCCTCATTTGAGTTAATACATTAAGATATTTGGGACCTTTGCCTGGTTTTTTGAAAGCTTGGTTTTCATTATTTTGTTACTTTTATGAATGATTGCTTGAGAGTTGCTTGACTTTATTTAATGAAAACTCAATGATAATTATTTGAGATTTTTCGTAATTTCCATGTTGAAGTTTTGAATCAATTTCAAACATCTATACATTATTTACACAATGATAATGCTAAAAAATATTTTTTTGCACAATTTGCATCCTATTTTTCCTAACATAGAATAATTCATCCATCTTGTGCAATTATTCCATAATAAAATGGAGCAACTAAACCAAAGATCTCTCACTGAATAGGAGTTTCATGTGTTTTATTTCAAGTGAAAATACCCAAGATTTTTTAGGCTAATGCAATTTACTCAGCCTGTTTCTTGATTAATCTAATGCCTTTTTCAATTCTCAATAGTTAGGTACCTTACTTTATTTTGTTTCTTTCTAGATCTTTGTTTCCTCTGACCCCATTTTTTTTTTATTATTATTATACTTGCTTTGTTCAGGAATATTGTCCTTAGGTATCTAAACTCGACTCATGGTCTTTAAAATGTCTTTATTTGCTATTCTTGAACACAAAAAAGGGTAATAGTGATGTTTTTCTAATTTGAATCATTATCTTGTATCTTCTAATGTTACAATTTGAGTCCTTTCCATATTTTGGCTCTTTTGAACCTTCCTCCTTCGCACTTGAATTTGATTCCATCGATTATTTTCTTATGCATTTTGCCCCTCAAGAATCTTAGGACCCCTAGAAAACAATCGAGTTTGTTTTTCTATTAAGCTTGTTTGTTCTTGTAGAGTACAAGTATCAGTTGTGGCATTTTGATCTAACAATGTTGAGTTTTGGAACTGCACCAATTATTGAATCACCCTAGCTTTATCTCTCTTACTAGCATCGTCCATATCAAATCCTTATTTGACATTTGATATTGATTATCCTTATTGCCCATTAATAAGGTACTTGTAGTTGCACTCAAAAAGATAACACTAATTAGCCTTATCCTATCTCTACCTGTGTGTCGAATTCCTCATTGTTTGTCTCCTCCCAATCATCTATTGCCTTGCTAGATTTAATTACTAAAGTTTGTTATAGAGGCACTCTCATTTTGGGTGGCATGTTGTTATGAAAATGGACATGATGGCTCTTGAAATAAATGAGATATGAAATATTGTATCAAAAAGATATCTCCCATTTTGGGTGGTTTGCTACTATTGTATTAGAAAGGTAACACTAATTAACTTCCCATCTCTACTTGTGTGTCCTATTCCTCATTGTCTATCTTTTCCCAATCATTTATTGCCTTGCTAGATTTTGTTACTATCCCTAAGTTTGTTATAGTTGCACACTTTCATTTTGAGTGACTTGCTATTATGAAGAAATGATGACTTTTGAAGCATACGAGACATGAGATATTGTATCCTTATCAAGTGGTAAACATTTTATTGGGTGCAAGTGGGTGTTCATTGTTAAAGTTATTAAGAGAAAATAAGAGAATAATGCTTGAAGCTACACTCTCACAAGAGACTAGCATGTCTATTTATAATAAAATAGAGTTACAAAAGATAGGCCCACGGCCCATGCATATCGCAGTAAATAAGAAATTAATAACTTAATCCTTAAATCGCTAACACTCCCCTTCAAGTTGGGGTATAAATATCAAACATGCCCAACTTGTTACAAATATCATCAACCCGCTTTCTTAGAAGGCCTTTAGTAAACAAGTCAGCCAATTGATCCCTATTTCTAATGTGTCTCAGATTAATAATCCCTTCCTGAAGTTTTTCTCTAACAAAATGACAATAAACTTTTATATGTTTTGTACGTTCATGAAAAACCAGATTTGTAACAATATGAGTAGCTGCTCGATTATCATACCATAATTGCATAGTTTTATAAAGTTCAATTTCAAGTTGATGAAGAAGATAGGAAATCCATATAAGCTCTGATGTGGCATGGACCATAGCCTAATATTCAAATTTTGCACTTGAATGAGATGACATTGTTTGTTTATTACTTTTTCAAGACACAAGATTTCTAACAACAAAGACACAATACCTAGAGGTGGACTTTTTGTCTATGGGACATTCAGCCCAATTTGCATTAGAGAAGCTTTCTATTCTGCAATAACCATAATTTTTATATAAAATTCCAAGATGAGGAGCCTTCTTGAGATATTTCAAAATGTGCATGATTGCATCCCAATGAGAAGTTCTTGAAAAGTTTATAAATTGACTTACTATACTTATCGAAAAGATAATATTAGGTTTAGTTATGGTAGGGTAATTCAATTTACCCACTAATCATCTCTATTATTTTAGATCTACTAATAATGTCCCATTCTCCAAGTTAAGTTTAACATTCGAAATCGTAGGAGTATCATAGGATTTAGAGCCAAGTATTCCTATCTCTTTCAAGAGATCAAAATCTATTTCCTTTGAGATAAGAAGATTCCTTTCCTTCCTCGAGCAATTTCAATTCCCAAAAAATGCTGGAGTGTTCCCAAGTCTTTAGTCTGAAACTTGGTTTGAAGAAAAAATTTTAATTTTGAAATAACCAATTGATTACTGCCGGTAATCATAATGTCATTCCACATAAACAACTAAAAGAATACAACCAAAATCTGATTGTTTAGCATTCTTATTTCTTTCAAGAGATCAAAATCATATTTCCTTTGAGATAAGAAGATTCCTTTCCTTCCTTGAGCAATTTCAATCTCTAAAAAATACCGGAATGTTCCCAAGTCTTTAGTCTGAAACTTGGTTTGAAGAAAAAATTTTAATTTTGAAATAACCAATTGATTACTACCGGTGATCATAATGTCATCCACATAAACAGTTAAAAGAATACAATTAGAATCTAATTGTTTATAAAAAATTGAATGATCATGGTCACGTTTTTTCATCCTAAATTCTATTACCACATTACTAAATCTTTTAAACTAAGTTTGAGGAGATTGTTTCAAGCCATACAAGGATTTTTTTAGTGGATAAACTTTGCCATACTCCCCTTGAGTAACAAATCCGAATGGTTGCTTCATATATACCTCTTCATATAAATCACCATGTAACAAGAGAGATAATCAACCGAATAGAAATAATTTTGGCAACAAGGGAGAAAGTTTCTGAATAATCAATACCATAAGTTTGTGTATACCTTTTATCCATTAGACGAGCTTTTAATCGAGCAACAGTACCATCAGGATTAACTTTCACAGCATATTCCCATTTACACTCAATAGATTGTTTGTCTTCTGGTAAAGAGACAATATCCTATGTTTAATTTGTAGCAGGAGCTGTATTTTTTCTTCCATAGCAGCACGCCATCAAGAGTGAGATAGTGCTTCCATATCAAATTTAGGAACAATAATGGAATCAAGTGAGACAATAAAGGATTGAGAGGATAAGGGTAGGGAAGTATAGGATACATAGTTAGAAATAGAGTAAGGGTGATTAGTGTTACTTCGTTGAGTGCAAGTACGTGTACCTTTCTAATGGGCAATGGAGGTATCAAGATCAAATGACAATGAAGGGGGATTTGCTGATGAAGAAGTCGGTAGAGGGGACAAAGCTAGTGATTCATCAATAATTGGTGCAACTTCAATATTGTTGGCATTATCAAGTGGGGAAAGTGCTGCTGCTGGTGCCTACTTCCTGCGAGAGTAAATATTTTTAATAAGAGGATGAACTCAGTTGTTATTTGGAGGAATTGGAGATGTCTGAGGAGCAAAATATACAAGGAAATGGTCATCAAGAGAATCAATCTCAATTAGGGAGTATGAAGACTCAGGGGAGCCAAAAAAAGGAATGGGCTCAAAAAATGTAACATCAGACGAAATAATATAACGATGTAGATTAGGAGTGTAATATTGATACCTTTTTTGTGTGCGAGAATATCTAAGAAAAACACACTTCAAAGACTAGGGATCAAGTTTAGATACTTGAGAATGAAGATCTTAAATAAAACAAGTACACTAAAAAATACGTGAAGATAAAGAAAATAAAGATTTAGAAGGAAATAAAATGAAAGTACCTAACCATCAAGAGTTGAAGAAGGCATTCGATTAATCAAGAAACAAACTGTGAAAACTACATCTGCTCAAAAAATCTTAGGTAGTTACATTTGAAACAATAAAGCATGCGAGACTTCCATTAAGTGGCGATTTTTTCGTTCAGCTATCCCATTTTGCTTTGGAGTAACTGTACAAGAAAATTGATGAATGATTCCATGTTGAGAGACATAAGATGAAAATGGAGTTGAAAAGTATTCTTTAGTATTGTCACTATGAAAATGACGAATAGATATATTAAATTGATTCAAAATTTTAGCATGAAAAGTATGAAAAATCTCAAATAATTCTAAACGATTCTTCATTAAATATAACCAAGTAACTCTTAAATAGTCATCCACAAAGGTAACAAAATACCAAAAATCAGGCTTAGAAACTACAAGGTAAGGAGCCCAAACATTTGAATGTACTAATTCAAATGCGGATGTAACCCGCTTATTGACTCGAGAAATATATGACTGACGATGTTGTTTAACAAATTGACATGATTCACAATCCAAACTAAACAAAGAAGTAAAATTAAGAAATAACTTTTGCAAAGTGGACAAGGATAGATGACCTAAACGATAATGAAGTTGGTGTGGAGCGATAGCAGCAGCAGCAGCAGCAACTAGCCAAGAAATTTTCTCTTCAAAAACATATAGGCTACCAGATTTGTATCCCCTACCAAAAATCTTCTTTGTCATAAGATCTTGAAAAACATAATAGTCAGGGAAAAAGAAGACACCATAATTATAAGTATGTGTTATTTGGCTAACTGAAAGTAGATTAAATGGAAAGTTTGAAAGGCATAATACATCAGAGAAAAATATATCAAAGGTAACATCCACCACACCACAACCAATAACAGATGCTTTAGATCCATTGGCCAAAATAACATAAGAAGAAAAAGAAGTGGGTCGAAAAGAAGATATAATACCTATCTGACTTGTCATATGCTTAGTAGCATCAAAATCAATGATCCATCTAGAATTAGTATAGGAGAGGCATACAATGGGATTACCTATCTGTACTAATGTAGCAGCGGACTGAGTGGGTGGCTACTATCGGGATGCTTGGAACTGTAAATACTGAGCATACTCACTCTTTGACAAACTAATAGTATCATTATCATCATATCTTGTGCCTGATTATTTGTGGTAACATGTGCAAACCAAGTATTTTTCTCACGGAACTTGAGACAGAACTTCTTGATATGTCCAGGCTTTTTGTAGTAGTAGCAATAAACAATTCCACCTCCACTAAAATCACCTCGCCCACCAAAATTTTGTCCACCAAAATCACTTTGTCCTCTACCTCCTCTCCCTGTACCACCTCGAGTGCTACCATGAGTACCAAAATCAATTAAAGCAAAAGACTCATTTATATGTGTAGAAGAAGAAGAAGAAGATGAGTCACTATATGCTCATTGAATACGATAAAAGACAGACTTCATAATAAGAGAATTAGAACTGGACAAAATTTGTTGACGGGTAATACTAAATTCTGAAGGCAATGCCATAAGAAAACACATCGCTCCAAATTGTTCTCGTTGAAAACGCATTGCATCAACATCAGTAGTAATAAGTAAAAGAGAATTCCATTGTTGAAAGGTGTGGTAAAGATCAATATAGATTTGAGATGGGGTCTTACTAGTTACCTTATAATGAATCGATGATTGAATCAAATTATAAATTTGGTGCATATTGTGCTTTTCAGAATAAAGTGAGCCAAAAGTGTCCCATAATTCTTTGATTGTTTTACAATGCATAGTATTATCATCAACCTCAAGAGTTAAAGTATTACAAATTAACCGAAGCAATTGTTGATCTTCCACAATCCATCTTTCCTTTATATTGTTTGTGGGTGGATCTTTGGTAAGGTGATCAGTCATACGAACTTCATCAAAGTAACACTAAATAGCCCTCTTCCACCCTATATATTGTCAACCTTCCAAATCTAATTTTCGTTTAGTTATTCGGCCACCAACTGGTG
Organism: Sindora glabra; assembly: GCA_020226215.1. Classification (NCBI taxonomy): domain Eukaryota; kingdom Viridiplantae; phylum Streptophyta; class Magnoliopsida; order Fabales; family Fabaceae; genus Sindora; species Sindora glabra. The sequence continues at coordinate 54,208,771 of CM035225.1, read as the reverse complement.
GCAAATTAGAAGCTATTCTTTCACCATTATTATTTCTAAGTGGGTTGCGTATATCAGAATAAAAAATTTCACCTTCCATGAGAGTAAACTTGCAAAAAGAAAAAAAAATATCCAGAAAATAGTCAAGAAAATTAGAAAAATCACACCAAAGTAGCTGGATTGCTCGAAAAGTCACACAGATAAATGTAGAAGTCAAAGAGTCGTTGGTCAAAATCCGATCGTCGGGAAACCTCTCACACGCCTGCACGCACTGGAAAGCCTTTTTGCGCGTGGTGCTCATGTGCCTCTCAGGAAGTTGTGTGTATTGCTCACGCATCGATCTACGGTGGTCATCGGTGGCTGATCTATCTAGCCATCAACCCAAATCTCGAAAAATAGGCCGAAAACTACACCAAATGCACCAGACAATAGCTCCGCTGTTTCATAGCATTGCGCACTGTGCAACCAGATTTGGGTTTATGTTATTATATCCTCCATGCTTAGGGTTTAGTCATGCATAAAAGAAATTAAAGGAAAAAAAAGAGAAGGAAGAAGAAAGTAGGATTTTCTGATTTTTTTTTTTTTGGTAAGAAAGATATCTAAAGAATGGCTCTAGATACCATGTTAAGTGAAAATAAGAGAATAATGCTTAAAGTCATACTCTCACAAGAGAGGTATGTCCATTTATAATAAAATATAAGGTTACAAAAGATAGGTCCACAGCCCATACATATCTTAGTAAATAAGAAATTGATAACCTAATCCTTAAATCACAAACAAAAGTTAACTCAAATGGTATTGTTGCTCAACTGAAGGCTCGTTTAGTGGCTAAGGGTATGTGCAGACCTGTAACACTCTTTAGTTGAAAAAATTACTTCTATTCAATTGTTTATCTCACTTGTTGTCTCATGACTAACCTTTATCAATTTGATGTTAAAAATACCTTCTTCCATGGTAGTTTGCTTGAAGAGGTGTAAATGGAGCAATTTGGTTTTGTTGCTAGGGGAGTATGAAAAGGTTTATCATCATCATCAACAACAACAACAATAAAGCCTTTTCCCACTAAGTGGGGTCGGCTATATGGATTGTACGATGCCATTGAGCTCTATCAAAAGTCAAGTCTTCGGTGATATTATTCACCAAGAGATTCCTTTTTATAACTTCCTTTAATGTCCTCTTTGGCTTCCCTCTGTACTTTTTCATAGGGATAAAGACCATGTGATCAACTTTTCTCACTAGTGCCTTCAATGGGCTTCTTTGCACATGGGCAAACCACCTTAATCGATTCTCTGTCATTTTCTCCTCAATAGGTGCCACGCTAATATGCCCTTGTATACAATCATTTCTTATCTTGTCCTTTCTTGTATGACCACACATCCATCTTAACATTTTCATTTCTACTACCCCTATTTTTTGCTCTTATTGTCCCTTTAGAGCATAGTATTCACTACCATAGAGCATAGCTGGTAGTATAGCAGTCTGATAAAACTTTTCTTTGAGTTTAGTAAACACTTTACAGTCACAAATCACTCTAGATGCTTTTCTCCATTTTAACCATCCAGCTTGTATCCTGTGTGTGACATGTCTGTCAATTTCCCCATCGCTTTGTAAAAAAGATCTCAAGTACTTAAATTTAGATATCTGCGGTATGATGTAATTTCCAATTCTTATCTCCAAATCATTTCTATCTTGTTTCTTGTTAAACTTGCAATGCATATACTTCATCTTACTCCTACTCAAGCGAAAACCTTTTAATTCCAACGCCTGTCTCCAAAGCTCTAATTTATAATTAACCTCTCCCCGCAATTCCTCAATCAAGACTACATTCGCAAATAGCATACATTTGGAGATATTCTCCTATATGTCCCTGGTAAGAACATTTAAGACTAGATTAAACAAATAAGGACTCAAAGCTGAACCTTGATGTAGACTTATCCTTATAGTGAAGTCCTTTGTCTCTCCTCCAGGAGTTCTTGCGCTTGTAGTTACTCCATCGTACATGTCCTGTATAGCCTGAATATATGCAACACGAACTCTTTTCTTCTCCAAAGCCTTTCACAACACTTCTCTTGGTACCCGATCATAAGCTTTTTCTAGGTCAATGAAAATCATATGTAAATCTTTTTGTTTACTTCGATACCTTTCCATCAACCCTCGTAGAAAATAAATAGCCTCTGTTGTAAACCTTTTTGGCATAAATTTAAATTGGTTCTTTGCAATCTTAGTCTCGTCTCTTAATCTATGGTCAATCACTTTTTCTCATAACTTCAGAGTATGGCTCAAGTTTTATCTCTCGATAGTTTGCACAATTCTGAATATCTCATTTGTTCTTGTATATAGGCACCAAAATACCCTTCCTCCACTCATTTGGCATTTTCTTAAACTTCAAGATCTCATTAAATAACTTGGTGAGTCAAAAAATACTTTGCTCTCCTAAACATTTTCAAACTTCAATAGGAGTACCATCTTGACCAACAGTTTTACCGTTATCCATCCTCTTAAGAGCTTTTCTTACCTCCCCAACTCGAATCCTGCGATAATAAGTCAAATTCTATTTGTCCTCTTGGGTTTCTAATCCTCCCATATCCCTAGTCACTCCTTGCTTGTCATTGAAAAACTTATAAAAGTACTTCTCCCATCTTTCTTTGATATCTTTATCTGTGAGTAAAACTTGTCCTTCTTCATCCTTAATACACCTTACTTGATCCAAGTCTCTTGATTTTCTTTTCCTATTTTTGACAAGCTTGTAAATCTTTCGTTCTCCATTCTTTGTCCCTAAATCTCAGTAAAACTCCTCAAAAGCTTTAGATCGCGCCTCGCTCACTGCCTTTTTGGTCTCCTTCCTAGCCATTTGATACCTTTCCCAATTCTCCGCATTGTCACACACATGCAAAGGCTTAAAACATTCCCTTTTGATTTTGACCTTTTCTTGCACACTTCCATTCCACCACCAAGATTCTTTATCTCTCAGTTCAAAGGCTTAAAACATTCCCTCCTAGCCATCGCATCCCAAATATGATTAGTACTTCCTTGTGCTTCCCAATTACCTTCCTCCAATAATATTATCTTAAAAGTCCTCGGTTTCTCATCCTTGAGCTGCCACCACTTAATGCTTGGATTTATAACTTGTTGTCTCTTCTTGTTACAGAATTTAAAAAGGACATCGAGGACCAAGACCTTATGTTGTGTAGTAAGGCTCTCCCCCAGAATCACTTTGCAATCCTTACAGATTCTTCTATTTGAGCTCTTTACCAAAAAGAAATCAATTTGTGACCTTGAAGTTCCACTCTTGTACGTGATTAAATGTTCCTCTCACTTCTTAAAATTATACGCCATCGAAAAATCAAGAATGGATTGTCCCTTCTCATTTAGTTCTCCATAACCAAAACTTCCATGTGCTCCCGAAAAATGCCTTGCCTCACTACCAACATGTCCATTTAAATCCCTTCCAATGAAAATCTTTTCTTCTTGTGGAAATCCTTGAACCAATCCTTCTAGGTTTTCCCAAAACTTCTCCTTCAAATGTGTCTCCGATCCTATTTATGGTGTATAGGCACTTATAATATTGATAGTCTCCCGTGCAACTATTAATCTTAAAGATAAGATTCTACCTCCCGTCCTTTTTACATCCACCACATTCTTCTTTCAATTCTTATCTACAATAATACCAACTCCATTCTTTCCTCTAAATTTCCCTGTGTACCATAGTTTAAAACCTGTAGTGTCTAGCTTCTTGGCTTTTTCTCCAACCCATTTAGTTTCTTGAAAACACATAATGTTAATCCTACTCTGAATCATGGTGTCTACAACCTCCAAAGATTTATTTGTTAGCGTGCTGATATTTCAAGTACCAAACCTAATTATGTTCTCGTGGACTAGCTTCTTTACCCACATCCATCCATAAAAATGTGAGGACCCTTGCTCATTTAATACTACATTTGGGCGCCGATGCAGTAGTTCTAGCTCATTTGACACTGCACTCGAGGCATACAGCGCGTTACTTCTAGGTAACGACCTAGCATTAGCATCAATAAATTGTCGTGTGTAATCCATATAAGAGATTTCGATAAAGTTTTTACATTGGCTGTCAAAGACTTAACACAATCCCTTGGGAGAGAAATGCTCCCACTTGGGTTATAGGCTGTCGCTACCCAACTTGGCCAAAATAAATATATATATAACTAAAAAAGAAGAAGAGGGAGGAGGAGGAGGAGGAGGCGGGGGACAAAAGAAAGAAAGAAAGATGTGAAGAACCTTGCTCATTTAACACTACATATGGGCGCCGATGCAGTAGTTCTAGTTCATTTGGCACTGCATTCGAGGCATACAACGTCTTACTTCTGGGTAACGACCTAACATTAGCATTAATAAATTGTCATGTGTAATCCATATAAGAGATTTCGACAAAGTTTTTACATTGACTGTCAAAGACTTAATACAATCCCTTCGGAGAGAAATGCCCCCACTTGGGTTATAGGCTGGCGCTACCCAACTTGGCCAAAATAAATATATATATAACCAAAAAAGAAGAAAAGGGAGGAGGAGGAGGAGGCGGGGGACAAAAGAAAGAAAGAAAGAACAAAAGAAAAAAGATATCTCATCCATCATTCTTCTCTCTGCACATTATTCGTCCAGAGAAACTTGGCAATATGAAAAGGTTTATCAACTAAAAAAAAAAATCCTTCAAGTTGCCTATAGCAGTCTCCATGGGCTTCATTTGGGAGATTTAGTGAGGTGATGACAAAGTTTGAAATAAGGAAAAATGACTATGACCATTCAATATTTTATAAACAAATATTAGTTGTTTTCTTCTAGCTATATATGTAGGTGGTACTGTAACCACTAGTAGTGATAAATTGAGCATTTCAAAGTTGAATAGTTTTCTTCAAACCAAAGATTTTGGAGCATTCCGATATTTCTTAGGGATTGGAATTACTCAAGGAAGGAAAGAATTTTTGAGGAAATACGTTCTTGATCTCTTGAGTAAAAAAAGGATGCTTGGTTTTTAAACCTTGTGACACTTCTATGGTTTTGAATGTCAAACTTAGCTTAGAAGATGGAGATTGTTAGAACATCTATAGTGGTATAAACAATTAGTGGCTAAACTGAATTACTTTATAATAATTAAACCTGATAATACCTTTCTAGAAAGTGTAGCTTACTAAATTGGTTCATGAATCCTCTAGGAACTTCTCATTTGGTGCAATTATGCATATCCTAAGATATCTCAAGAAAAAACCTGAATGTTGAATTTTGTGTAAAAATCATAGTTATTGTAGAATAGAAAGTTTTATAATGCAAATTGGGTAGGATAGATTGGGCAAGATATCCTAGAAATAGAAGGTCTACTTAGGGGTATTGTGTGTTTATTGGTAGGAATTTTATATCTTGGAAAAGTAAGAAACAAGAAATGGTGTCTAGTTTAAGTGCAAAGTCTAAGTATTAAGCCTTGGCTTAAGCTACATCTAAGTTTGTGAATTTCCTATCTTCTTTATCAACTTGAAATTAAGTCTTCTAGAACTTTGCAGTTTATGGTGTAATAATCGAGTCGTTACTCGTATTGCTACAAACCAGGTTTTTTTATGAGTGAATAGAACATGTAAAAGTCGATTATAATATTGTTAGGTAGAAACTTTATGAAAGGGTTATTTCTCTTGGACATTAGAATTAGGGAATAATTGGCTAATTTATTTACTTAAACTTTTATAGAAGAAAACAGGTTGATGATATTTATAATAAGTTGTGAATATTTGATATCTATTCTCTAGTTTAAGTGGGAATGTTAGTAGGTAATTAAGTATAAGTTATGGGTTTTTAGGTGATGCGCGTTCTTTCACACCAAAAATTAAACTAAACCTACTCTAGCAAGTAGATTAGGTGAGTGTAGGTCGAACCTAACGGAATAGAAGCCAATTGGTGAAAATAAAATGTAATAGTTTTAAATCAACAATAAAAATAGAATTAGAAGATGTAAACTAATAAAAGATGAAAATTAGGTCCAAGGGATTTCACAATCCAACTCTTAAATTCTTCATTGGTACTCAATAATTCAATTTATAATTTGAACACTTAATCTATGAATACCTTGACGCCAATAGTAGTCATACTAATCTGAAATGCAGATTAATTATGACAAGTGACTAATCAATCCTCTATTACTAATTCAATTCGAAATAAACGATTGAATTCAATTAATAATAATTTCAAGCATTTAAATTTGAGTTAAGTTAAATTTAACAATTCTACAAACAATAATTGCTAAATTTGTTTTCTAATTTTCATATACATCATAGAATTAATAAGCAAAATTCAGATATTTATTTACTACTAATCTATAATCAATCATTATAATTCTACAAGTGAGAATGAAAAACAATCAATCATGTAGAATTAAATTAACAAGAATAATCCAACTGATGGGCCCTATCAATTAATCATCAAAGCAATCATAATCAATAAAGAATAGAAAATTAAGAGATAAATGAATTACAAACAAATTAAAGAGAAAAGTCTCAAATCAAACTAAATTAGGAGTGCTTAAACCTTTGAGACTTGAGGGAAAATCAGCCATTCATAGTAGAATACAAAGAAAAACTAGAGAGAAGAAGAGTTGCTAATTTTAGAAGGAAAATCAGCCATTCATGGTAGAATACAAAGGATTGTTCTTGCCTTTGGAGACAAAAAACCCTTTAAATCTAAATCCCTAAGTTACAAAACCTAGTAGGCCAATTTAATATGCCTCTTAGGGTTACAAAGGAGCCTTGCTAATTTTAGAAGACCATAGCTTAATTTACAATTTAATCTGCTAATAGTGCTTTACTATAGCAATTTTTGTAGGTTAGCTTCCAATCTATATTTGACCATCAAAACGATGTAGTTTCATTAAATCCTAAACATAAAAGTTGTTGAGCTGGGTCTAGGCAACTTTGGCCATTGATTTCACCTCAATTCGATTTTTTGAGATTCAAATATTGTCCAAAAACCGAGACTAATTCAGTTTAGACAGAAATAAAGCATCAATTTCACGGCCATTTTTTACCGTTCAAACATTCGAATTGGGTTTGGGCCAAAATATGAAAGTTTTAGAGTTTCTTCTAAGTTTTTTAATGATTAAAGGATCACTTAACATTTGAAACTTAAGTTATAGCCAAAAATCTGAAAAAATATAAAAATTCAGTATTAACCAAACAATTTTTGAACATTAGAAAATCAACACTCAATCAAATAAAGAGGCCAAATCTGTAAAATTAAACATATGTGACACACTAAGAGGCATAAAATAAGAGGAAATAATATAGATAAAATTTTACACATCAATGGGTTTAGATGAGTCTTAGGCCTATTGTAACCTTATTCCTGTACACATTCTAATATAAATAAATGTGCCTGCTTCATTGTGGAGAATGGCTCCAGAAACCACTCTTTTAGTAATAAAATTGAACTGAAATATCATAACTTAGAATCTGTAACCTTTAGTTCAACACTTAAGTCAATCCAGAAAATGCATGCTTCCCTTAGCATTGAATAATTGTTTAGTACCAGAAAAGATTAGCTAGTTCTTCAAATTAACGGGGATCTGATCTCATTGGTGGTTTTTGTTCTTTGGTTACATTAACCTATGGCGTCTGCCCAAACTTCCACCAATCCCTATCAACAAAACCAAGGTGAAATGACCTCACCTGTATGGTTCAAATATGTCAATTATAGTTGGTTAAAGTTGGTGAATGACTGTATAACCTGTCTAGCTAACTGGGATCTGGTAAACCTGGTGCCAGTTCATTATGTGTTGGTCGCAGGACTAGGTAGCTATGAAAAGCACTGCATAGTGTTTTTTTCCTATAAATTAAAGGACGCTTCATCCTTCACTGAGAAATAAAGTATGCTTATCATCTGGGATTGAACCTTTGGATTGAAATTGTGGGGCAAGAAGTAATGAGTATGACAATGCAATTTTTTATGATAAAAACATAAATGTTCAAGTTGCCACAAGAGGTTAGGCAAAAACATAAGCAATCCTGCATATATACCTATTAGGTACTAAAAAAATACTAATCTCAAAACACTAGGTGAAACAGATCCTAAAAAGAAAAATGCTTATGTACGAACTCTATTAACTATCAATCTTTTTTATTTTAAACCTCTTTATTTTGAAAATACTTTTGTGAAATATTTTAAATAAATACCTTAGCATATTCCTATGTATAGATCAGTTTTAGGGACACTACCTCTGATTGTATGAATTTTCAAATTTGTGATGCTTGCTATATCTTGTTAGTTGTTTTACTTCATGCTGCTTATATACTCGTACATTTGAATTATCAATTCTTGGCTCCATCCTTACCAGCATTTGTAAAAGCTGCTGTGAGGGTTGACCCCATCGTGCTAATAAGGGGCTGAATCATTCCCGATAAGGGTTCTTAGATTGGTTTTCTCCTGGTTGTTAGGTTCTCCTTTGTTATATTGTAGGTTGAATGTAATCATTAGGAGTCTTCATCATGATATCAATGTTATAGTTCTACACATCTTTGTTAGCTTGATTATTTTATCATTGTTTGCCATGTACAAGTGCATCTCTAATATGTGTCCAAATATGGTAGTCTTCTTGAGCTAATAGTAGATTCATATCTGTGTAGGAAATTCGCCCATGGACACACATGATGGAGGTACCTCAACTTCATGGATTTGGACCAGCTGCCAATCGTTTGTTGGAGGCCTATAAGATGCTTTTGAAGGTAATCAGTCTATGTTCGGCCTAATAAATATGTTTTTGTACCACCTAATATGATTTTTTAAACCCCTAGAACCCAAAGTGATGCTAAATGAAATCCTTAATCTGTTTGTGTATATTTGCCAATTCATCATTGCTGCTAAGACTTGATTTGTATAAATATTGAATAAATTTTTTATAGAAAATTTTTACTAAAATACACTGAAATTTTTATTACTGTCTGTTTCTCTTTAACGTTTCACTTTTACCATACACGTTAAATTCTTATTTGTTTTAGATCAAATCTTATCCCCCTTCACTCATTATGGACACATTTCAGGTGTTCTGCTCTTCGCTAAATGGATCCCTTTTTTCACATGGGCTATCCCATTCATTTTATTTTGTAACGGACCATGCTATCTCTGAACTTGTCGAGTGTGTGTGTGTTGATGTACTAATCTGATTGTTAGTTGATCGGAAAATAATGATATCAAGTAATGAATGGGTGGCCACATACTTCGGCAGAAATGTGACCCTAGACCTGGAGAGAGACTCCTTAAAAGTAATTTCTTTAATTAGCTCAGGATTAAATTTAATATAAAAAAAACTTAAGTATTTTACTTGGAGGGGAGGGCAAGAACAAATTTAAGGAAATGATCAACAAGATACTTGCTCTTATAGGAAATTGATAAAACCTAAGAATGCCTGGGTGCATCAGAAAACTAGAGGTCAATCTGTGCCTGAATTATATGTCTGATGTCACAATTGGTTGATCTGGGTTCTCTTGTAGGGACAAAAGATCTAGAATGATGGTTCTTTTTACTATTGCTGAATTTTCCTCTATATATGATCTTTATATCTTCTTTTTGTTTAATTATCTTGACATTGATACGTCATCTTCTCTTCTATGAAATGTGATGGTCGATTTCCTGTCATTTAGAAAATTAAAAGAAAAAAAATTCCGCTTTCATTAGGAATTACTCAACATATCCATGTAGAGAGTACAGCAATAATGCTAATAGGACATGTGGATGCACTGTTTGGAATAGTCAATATTTTTTACATAATTGACAATTTGACATGATAATGGACGTATAACATCTGCAATTCCTTTTTTTTTGGTAGAACAGTTTTGTTGTTCTTAAAACTATAATTGTAAAATCTAAATAGAGCATCCATGTGCTTCTGACTGTTATCCTAATAATAATAGAAATATTGAATACGTGTTCACCATGATTCCAAGGTTTTGCACTTGCTAAGCATGGTTTTCAATATTTTCGATCTTTAAAAATGAGGTGCCCATAACCATGATATACATATCTCCAATTGAGAGTTGTATTTGTTGCCAAATGGTACATTGTGATAGCAGAACTGTAGTTAAATGTTTTTGAGCTACTTGCTCTGCAGCCATAAAATTGGAGTGTTGGATGGAAACTGGGAAATCAAAGGCAACAGATTTTATGTAATTATTTTCACATCAATTGCATCTCTATATATGTATTTGTTTATATTATGGGGATATCAACGTCATGATTACCTACATTACATGAGCAAATATTAAACTTATTCTGTTGGGGGAAAAATTTATTGAAGGTTTGTAACTAACGCTGTTCAGAATCTTGTGCTGCTGAATCCTGTAAGCGAGGAAAAATGAGCTGTCAAAGGCAACTGTATTTTTATTAGTATTCTCATCAACTTTGTAGAATCATTTATCTGTGTTTATTTATTTGTGACAGTTTCTGGGCAACCTCAGAAATCTTAGGGACTCACACGCAGCTCTTGCTGTTGGATCTTCTGAGACAACTGGAGAGCCTTCTTCTGTCACAAGAATAATATCTGAATGTGAATCTGCATTGACAGTCTTAAATCGTGATCTTGGAATTCTCTCAGCTTCCATTGCTCGTGAACGTGGAGAAAAGAGTATGTTATGAAACGGTGAAAAGTGAGACATCAACCTACAATTGTTCTTTTGGATGTTTTGGTCATGTTGTGCATAGTGTTAATATTTATTGACATGAAATATTACATTGTGGTGAAGTCATCTTAGTTTAGTACCCCTATGAATGTTGTGCAAATTGGAAGTTAATTTGATGAAATCCGTGAGTTACAGTTGGTTGTAAGAGTATTGATTTCTCAGATTGCTCTTGGATTATTCTTACACAGTATAATATTTGATTCAGTGGAATATGCTGTTCACCTGGTACTATGTCAGAGAATTAAATCACATTCAGGTTGTGTTCACTGCCATGAAATCACAAATAGAAGGACATTCCAACTTGAGCTTTCCTTGTCTTTGAAGCAGCCCAGAGGTCTGCCTCTTTACATTTTTGCCTCTTCCACGAACGACAGATAAGTGTCCCATAGCATCTCAATGATGATGCTTGCTGTTCTAGCAGAGGAGGAGCAATACCTTCTAAGGATGAGATTAGCATCTTCATGCTTGCTGTTCTCGCACCTTTATGTAGGATTAGATTAGCATCCTATTGATGGTATTAAAATTGCTTGGTTAGAGAGATCTTTTGAGAAGATTAAGAGGACTACTTGAGATTTGGATAATGATAAAAACTCTGGATCTGGGTGGACTTTCTGGTTTTCTGCTGGGATGATTATGTAGCTTCTAAGGTCGGCGAGTTGTTGACTTTTCAAGCTAGATCGGCGAATGTGAGGATGGTGATGGGATGGCGTAGAGATAATTTTTCATTTTTTCCCAAATGGGTTTTCCAAAACCTTGCCAGGTTACTATTCCAGTTGTCTGTCTGAGATAGTCTTGCCATTGTTGGAGCTAACTTAGAAAAATTGAGAAACAAAAGGGTTTTCAACGATATTGTCTTCATTTCTTGATAGAGATAGTGGATGGGGGAGATTGGTCTGCTCCACAGATGGCGCCAATGAGGAGTGTTCATTCTTCAGTATCGGAAGTGATCATCGAAGGTTTGGAGGACCCTCCAGTCATGTAAATTAGAGTGAATGCTTTATAAGGGTGCTTCTAAGTAGTTGTAGATAGTTAGGTAAGTACCTAGTTACCGTTATAGTCTAACAATAATAATAATCATCGTCATCATTTTTCAAAATTGTTGGGGGGGGGGTGTGTACAGAGATATTGAAGTTTTTCAGGAATTCTTTCCCAACTGTGTAATTTTATAATTTAAATAGACTTGCATACTGCAACTATTGCTTTAGTTCCAAAGATGATCACAAAGATAAAATTATCCTATAAATTTAATAACTAATGTGTGTATAAGATAATTACAAGGATCTCATCGTCAAGGTTTTGTGGTTATCGATGATACTACTTCTCATAGTCATAGTGCTAGTATGCTTAGTGGACAGATCGTTGACGTAACTCTTATTATAAATAAGGTAGTTTGTGGACACGATGTGTAAAAAAGATGCTAAAGAGGGAATATCATGTTGGACTGTCAAAAAGCTTATAATTAGGTTTACTAGGATTTTTCAATTAAAATTTAAAGGAAAGGGACAAATTGGTATGACATCAAATTAGCATTAAACTTTATATTGATATCAATTGAGTCCAATTTCCTTAAGACTAACGGAAAGACTGAATTGATATTGATAAAGGTTTATGATCAATTTAATGCCACACTTTTTTTTTAGGGATGAATTTGTTTGTTTCTTGTTTGGTATGCAAATCATTTCTACAATTATATGTTAAGTTTCCCTCCGATTGTTGAACTAAGCCAATAAATTTGTTTGCAAATTGGTCCATGCAAACCCATTATAAATAAATTAGGTCAAACAGGTTCCAAAAAAATTGCAAATTAGCCATATGAGAGTACTAGTTTTGAGTCCTAAAACTTGTAATTTGTGGGCTAAATGGATTAGTCCATAGACTTATTTTTTTTTAAAATATCATTTTAAATATTTTTAAAGAATTTTAGGCCCAAAATAATAATTGCAATTTTTAATTAACATGTTTATAACATTCTCAATACAAACTAACAACTTGATTAAATATATTATAATAAAAAATATTAACTTTAAAATAGTTAATTTATGGATAAAATTATTAATTTAAAAATGTTTAATTTTAGTTAAATTAGGTTAGGAGTTAAAGAATTGGATTTAAGAGTGGATATGGATTGATTGGGTTAAAATTAGTGTATTAAATTAGTTTAATTTAAAGATAAGAACTTGATATTATCTTGAGAGTTTTAATTATCATCACATTTAGAGTTCAAATTCAATATCTTATGTGTATTTATTGAGTGGATTACTACTCTTACCATTATAAAAGAAAAGTGAGAAATGTAAATACAAAAAAGAAAAGAAAAAACAAACTCATTTGCGAACCATTAAGTCCTTGGATTCCAACTTCATTCACTCTTACACTTATCATTTGTTAATTGAGAGTGGTTTTTGAAGTCATACTCAAACTAGAGTTCTAGTACATCTATTTATATGATAACATGTATAGAGATAAGGTAATAATAAACTTAAAACTTATCTACACCCATACACCCATAATACACATCTGATTACCTACTAATACTTCTTTTTAAATTGGAATATAGATAGCAAACATACTTAACTTATTACAAATATCATTAATCCATTTTTCTAGGAGAGTTTCAATAAATAAGTTAGCCAATTATTCCCAAATTTTAATATGCTTAAAATCAATAGTCCCTTCTTGAAGTTTCTTTCTAACAAAATAACAATCAATTTTTATATATTTTGTTTGCTCATGGAGAATTGGATTTGTAATAACATGAGTAGCAACCCGATTATTGCACCCTAACTTCATAATTTTAAAAGTCTCAACTCCAAGCTAATGAAAAGGTAAAAGATCCATACAAGTTCAGATGTAGTATAAGTTATAACTCGATATTCTGACTTTGTACTTAAGTATGGCATTACTGCTTATTTTTTACTTTTCCATGACATAAAATTCCCACCAACAAATACACAATACCTACAAATGGATCTCTATCTATAGAACATCTTGTCCAATTTGCATGAGAAAAACCTTTAATTTTGAAATGATGATGATTTTTGTACAAGACCCTATGTCCAAAAGCTTTCTTAAGATATCTTAAGATGTGCATAATTGCATCCCAATGTAATACTCTTAGAGAATTCATAAACTAACTTACTTCACTTACCAAAAAAGGCAATATCTAATTTAGTTATAGTAATTCCCCATCTTCTAAGCTAATCTTAGCATTCAAAATCATAAGAGTATCATTGGGTTTAGATTCAAGCAATCTTGTTTCACTTCAAAGATCAAGATCGTATTTCCTCTAAAATAAAAAAAAAAATCCTTTCTTTCCTCAAGCAATTTCAATTCCTAAGAAATATCAAAGTGTCTCGAGGTCTTTAGTTTATAACTTAATTTAAATAAAAATTTTCAATGTTAAAATACCTAGTTTGTCACTACTGATGATCACAATATCATCTACATATATAGTTAGGATAATATGACAAGAATCTAATTGTTTATAAGATGTTGAATTGTCATAGTCACTTTTCTTCATCTTAAATTTTGTTACGACCTTGCTAAATCTCTCAAACTAAGCTCAAGGAAATTGTTTTAAGTTATATAAAGATTTCTTTAGTCAACAAACCTAATGAAACTTGTCACACTCTTCTTGAGCAACAAACCCAACTGATTGCTTCATATATGCCTCTTCAAGTAAATCACCATGTAAGAAGGCATTTTTGACATCAAGTTGATAGATAGGTTAGAAGTCAAAAGCTACAAGAGAGATAATTAATCAAATAGAAGTGATTTTGCAATGATTTAGAAAGTTTTTGAATAATTTACACCATAGGTTTGCATATACTTCCTTGCCACTAAATGAGCTTTTAATTGAGCAATAGTATCATTAGGGTTAACTTACATAGTATACACTTTTTTGCACCTAATACATTTTTTCCATCTGGTAATGAGACAATATCCCATGTTTGATTGCAGCAAGAGCCTGCATTTTATCTTCCATAAGAGCATGCTACCAAAGTGAGAGAGTGCCTTTGTATTAGACTTAGTAATAGTAATGGAATCAAGCGAGATAATAAATGATTAAAGGAATAGAAGCAAGGAGGTGTGGGATACATAATTAAAAATAGGATAAAGATGATTAGTATTACCTCGTTGTGTGCAACTACGAATATTTTTTTGGTAGATAATAGGAATATCAAGATTAAATGGCAAAAGAGAAACATTTGATAAAGAAAAAGTTGATAAAGGAAACGAAGATAGTAATCCATCAATAATTAGGGAAGCTTCAAGTTGATCGACATTGTTAGATGGAGGAGGTACTGTTATTAATACCTACTTCATACAAGAATAGACATGTTTAATAGAAGGACAAACCTAATAATTTCTAAGGAAACTTGAGATTCCTAAGGAGCAAAATACATAAGGAAATAGTTATCAAGAGAATCTGACTCAGACATAGAGGAAGATGGATCAAAGGAGTAAAAAAAATGAAGTGAACTTAAAAAAAATCTAACATTAGACAATATAATATAATGATTCAAATCAGGAAAGCAACATCAATACTTTTTTTATGTAAAGGATAGCCAAGAAATACACACTTTAAAGACCATGAATCAAGTTTGGATACTTAAGGATGATGATCTTAAACAAAGTAAGTACACCTAAAAATATATGGAGAAAAAGGAAACAAAATAAAGTGAAGCACTAATTGTCAAGACATTAGATATAATTAAGAAAGAGGCTGTGGAAACTACATTAACCTAAAAATATTAGGCACTTTCATCTAAAGTAATAAAGTACATGAAACTTCCACCAAATAATGATTCTTCCATTTAGCTACTCTATTTTGTTATAGCATAACTATATAAAAAGATTGATGGGTTATTCCATATTGAGACAAATAAAATGCAAATTATGTAAAAAAATGTTCTTTAGAATTGTCACTGTGCAAATGACATATAGATGTTTGAAATTGATTGAAAATTTTAGCATGGAAATTACAAAAGATTTCAAATAACTCTAAATGATTTTTCATTAAATAAAGCCAAATAATGCTTGAATAATCATTAAAAATGTAAGAAAATAACCAAAGCCAAACTTAGAAATAATTGGGCAAAGGCCTCAAATATTATAACATGCTAACTTAAATGGGGATAAAACCTGCTTATTAACTCAATAAACATAAGATCGACAATGGTATTTAGCAAATTAACATGATTCACAATTTAAACTCGAAAAAGTACCTAAGTTTGGAAATAATTTCTATAAGGATGGATAACCTAAGTGACAATGAAGTTGATATGGAGTGACAATAGCCATGAGAGCAACAATAATTGGTCAAGATACTTTTTCTTCAAGATAATATAAGTCACTAGAATTGTATCCTTTACCAAATGTATTCCTTGTCAAAAGATCTTGAAAAACATAATAGTTAAGATAAAAGAAAACACTATAGTAATAGGCACATGTTAGTTAACTAATCAAAATCAAATTAAATGGGAAGTTTGGAAGGCATAACACTTTGGACAAAGAGATGTCAGGGGTAACATACAACATACCACATCCAATAACAAAGGCACTAGACCTAATGGTTAAAGGAGTGGATTGAAAAAAGGGCAAGATACCTATCTAACTTGTTATATAATTAATAACACTAGAGTTAATGACCCATTTAGAACTAATATTGGAAAGGCATATAGTGAGGTTACTTGTCTGAAGCAATATAGTAGTGGATTGGTGAGTTGTGGCTACTAAGAAGCCCAGAACTATAAATATTCAACATAATCACTTTTTGATATACTTATAATGTAATTTTATTTAGTGTTTTGTGTTAAATGTGCATAGGAAATAAAGAAATCTTCTCTTTCATCCTTACCAAACTCATCATGCTTAACAAAATTACCATAAGTACCAATCAATACAGTTAACTTCTTATTATTTTAGCTAAAAATAGAATCAATAATAGCCATGATAGAATAATCCTAAAAAGTTAATAAAAAAACCTTAAGAAATGTCCAAAAAATTTTGATAAAAAATAGAGTACAGAGCAACAAACCACAAAACTAATCATATAGGGATGTCTAGTTGCTAGAAAAAATTTTGAAAAAATCTCATGTTAGAAACCTCCCCATGCGTTGCCATGTGCCATTTAACTTCCTTGCATGTGGGCTTTACACATCTTCATCACACATGCGTCTATACTGCATGCGCCACTTTATCATGATCGCTAACCATTGATCTATCACCCTATCAATCCAGATCACCTAACTGTGGTCTAAAACTTCATAAAACGTGCTAAATACTAAATAGCATCTATACTGTTCCATAATGCCAAATAACACCTCTATTATTCCACAACTTAGGTTTTCTAATTTTCTCCAAATTAATAACTTTAACTTATTGCTATCATTATTATGACCTACTCACACATAAAAGAAACTGAAAAGAATGGAGATAGAAGAAAGAGAAGAGGCTAAGTTTTTTTTTAATTTAAGTAAAAGAGAGATAACTTGATAAGGCTTTAGATAACATGTTAATTGAGAATGGTTTCTAAAGCCATAATCAAACTAAAATCCTGGACATCTATTTATATGATAATATGTACAAAAATAGGATAATAATAAATCTAAAACTTATCTAAGCTAATAAGCTCATAATACACATTTAATTACTTACTAACATCATTCAACAATTTCTTCATATCTTAACAAAGTCAAAACATGCAAATCCAAATTTTTTATTCTTTTATTCATGTAATAACAAATTCTTTTTTTCTTTCTAAATCCCCTTTACTTTACTTGTTTAAATTACTTACGAATGGTAAGAGTAATTATACAGGTTAAGGAGGAAAGGATCACTCATCTTAGTGGTTTTATTTCCTTGGATGGATAGGACAATTCATAAAATTAAAATTTGAGCTTACTCTTGGTGCCAAAGGCCTCAGGTTCTTTAGTAGGGAGGGAAAGGAAGATTTTAGGTGATATATATATAGGGGTGGGTGCCATGCAAATGAGAGCTGAAGAGGTGAGGATTTTAGTTTATCTTAGAACATTTGTAGTAATCATTTTCTTACCTCATCACTTATTGGTTCGAGGGCTAACTTGTCTTGTAATCTCTTTATGTATTAGCTCAATAGGTTTACAAGTTATTATTACCCCACACACTTCCTCTCTTCCTATTGGCCACTAAGTTATCATGATTTTTTAACTCAACTTAACTCCTAAGTTGCTTTCTTAAATTGAACTTTTAAGTGATTTAAAGTTATAAGAAGGGCCTTTATTTGATTACCCTCACTATAGGTGCCAAGTAGGCCCTTTTCTTGGGCCAAATCTTACCAAAATTTCTATTCAACAAGCCTAATATTTTCCTTGGGTCCTTTAGGATTGAGTTTTAAATGTTTCTTAACAATAATTTAAATGAATCGGCTTAAATCCTCTTTTGTCTACCCTAGTATAGTAACCTTTTAGGAAAATTAATGTATTTTTTTGTATACTATGACCCACTTCATGAAATTTTCACACAAAAGAGCTTCCTGTGTCCTCTTTCTACTTGCTTTAACTATTTGTACATTAAAGCTTTCTAGAAAAAGTAATAGCCTAATTACTCGAACTAGATTAACACCATTTCACTCAAAATTTACCTTTTTTAAAAAAATTGACATTAATTAACTTATAATTAAAATTTGAAATTAATATGGAATGAAGCCCCTCATTTTTTCTTTAACAATTTGTCAATTGAATATTTCTACACAATGTTATGGCTAGAATACTCTTAGGTGTGCAAAAATTTTGTAAAAATGAGATTACCTTCAAATTTTTCTTATTAAATAATTTAATCTTTGGTTCATAATTTATTTGATGATTTAAATCCTTCATTTACATTGAATTATATCCTACATGCTTAAAAATTTAAAACCTCTCATTTCGAAGCCTTTCCTTAAATATTCTACCTTAGTTCTACCTCCTTAAATTGGTTATTTACTTTTAACTATGTTTAGGTTTCTAAAGTCCTAACAATAAATACATATTAGATCCTAAAAATATTTTGACTTTCTCCTATCTTAACTTAATACGAGCATCTATACTACTTTTCATACCTATACTAACCCTTTGTTCTCACAATTTCCATATTTAAGGCTTATAACAAATACTTTTAGAATAATTCTCATCCAAAAATGTACAATGATTTATCCATAAATGCTATCAATAAATTTTAGGGTATTACAAATCCTTCCCCCTTATTAGCATTTTTCCTTGAATTTTTTTTATTCTTGTATCATTATTGCTATAAAGTAGAAAAGTACTACCTAGACCTAGTTAGCACATTAGCAATTTAGTACTGCAAAGGATCCATACCTTAAGCCTTCAAGGTCTTAAAACTTAGCAAGGCCTACTAAGGAGAAGAAAAACCAACGATGCTCCTCTCCACAATTTATGTCAAGAATCTCATTTTATATGGCTTAGAAAGATTAGGGTAAGGATACATACATATGGTCTTAAGGGCTTAAGTGCACTCACTTAAGTTTTTTACTATGGGACCTCTTTAGGAAATTGAGTTAAGGAGTTCTTGATAGAAGATATAGACTTTTATACCCCCATAAGCTCTCTTTTACCTCATTAACATCTATACCCTTAAACCTTTTTTCACCTCACTAGCCACCATACCTTTAAACCTTTTATCATCTCATCAACCTTTATACCTTTGGACCCTCTTTTACCTTATTAACCTTTGTAACCTATAGACCCTTTTTCACCTCATTAGGTAAGTAAAGCTAGCTTGATATATATATCAACCTTATCTTAACAAATCTTATCCTTTTGCAATAAAGACAAAAAAAAAACCTCATTATATCATATCCCTTTTCAAATAAAGGATATGTTGTACTATTATTACTTTGTACCCCTTATCTCCCACATTACCAACTAATGTTATCCTTCGTACTAAATCATTAGCATTTATAGTTGTATCTTTCACCAATCCCTTTTCTTATAAATACCCTTTAACTTATCTCAAAAGTGGTCACTTAGCCTAACAAAAAGGAATTTTATGCCAAAATTCACTAAAGTTTTAACTATAATCACCATCTCTAAAGCTTTCTTTGCCTTGCTCCTTTTAACTTCCCTATAGTGCTTACTCTACCATACTTATACCTTCCTACATTGTAACATATTTTCCCTTAAAATAATCACCAAAAACCAAAGAATCACTTAAGATTTTATTCAAATAACTTATTACAAATTATAGCTTATGTGTTCCTATAATTATTTTTCTTTATCATTTCAAATTAACTCAAGTATTATTCTATCCTCAAGGCATCACCCTTATTTCATTTCTCTTTCTCTTTGTTATTAAATTTGCCGAGTCACTCTGATCCTTATGTTAGACCTTAGATTCTTTTGCTTCTATAAATGCCTTCAAATGTACTAATTCACTCTTAGGCTTCATGGTTAAGTCATAAAATAAGAAACTAATATCCTATTTCCATACAATTATATCTAAAGTGAGGTGGCTTTATTTCTCCTCTTAGGTATCTCTCTTTAGTTTCCAAAAATCATGCTATAATTGTATTAGAGTAGTTCTTGGATTGAACCATTTTTCAACATGTGCCTTTGCTAATTTCCTTAACCTTGAACTTCTAAAACATGCTACCATTACTATAAAATTGCAAATAAACATCAATAAAAGTAAACATCAATGTTTATCTTCTTATGATGTCATTTTTGAAATTATTAAGAAAATTAAGATGATAGTTTATAAATATAATTGATATCTAATTAGACATAGTAGTATTTTTGAAATTATTAGAAAAATTAAGATGATAGTTTAGACATATAACCAATGTTTATTTAGATGTGGTGGCATGTTTAAAACTTTTGGAAAACTTAAGATGTCGACTATTTACTTAATCAATATTGAAGGTCATGCAAATAGTTACTTTATTAAGTACTAAGAAAACTTAGTATGTCGAATATATTTAAGAAACTGATGTGATAAGTACACCATTTTTACATATTAGCTATTAAATAAAAAAATGATGTTAAAAATGTTGTGCATTATGGGGTTTTAATAAATATGGGCTTAACTTTATGTTTATTTTATATAAAATTGGCATCACTTAAGTAATACTTCAATTACTTAATAGAAAATTAATGTCTAAAGTTCTTGTTTGCATAACTTTCATTCTATCCTCTTTTTCACTCTCATTTTTGCTTTTTAAAACCTAAGTTCTTTGATAATAACCTTTGCTTTTCAATGAACCCTAATCCTTAGCCATGTTCTTAGTTGCATTCATAATAAACTTTAAGTCCATTCTTATTATAATAATCATTCTCATGTTTATTGTCATGTCTTATTACCAATATATTATTTAAATATTAATACATTATTTGACTTTGTTTGATTGCAAGATATGAGTGTGCGTTGTATGTGTAGTGACATTGCAGTAGCTTTTTTCATCATTAAGTTTAAAGTTATATTATATATTGGCTTTAGCGATGTTTTCAGGATTTAGTTGCCCTTGAGATATATAGTTATGTTGATACTCTATTTTGTGGTGATGCTTTTATCATTTTAAATTACTGCCTTTACCATTGCATACTCTTGCAATCATTAAAAGGTTTACAATTATTACATTATGGAATGAATCTTGTTTATGCCCTAGTTATGTAAATTAATGGAGTAGTCTATAATGCATGATGATTTTTGCAATTAAAGTTTCGTTGCTTGTCATGCAAGATATATATTTTGCCATTGCCACCATATAACATTTGTTATGAGTAAAATTTGTATAACTACCACTTTTTTATCATCAAATAACATCAACCACTAACTTTATTTATGTATCATTATAAACAATTGACAATGATTTTTTTTTAAATAACCATAATATGGATCCATCTAAAGAGGCAACTGCTCCCATCCAAAGGACTAATCAAGGTCCTATAACATTAAGGTTTGTTATTGCAATGCAAGCTAGCAGTAAGAAGTTACATGTTCAATTCAATGCTAAGTGGAAATTAATTGAAAGAACTCAAGTTGCATATAATAGTTATATTAGATTAGTAGCACAATCCAAAATATTAATAGGTTATGTAGATTAGAGACATGTTCCCCTAACATTAAAGGATAACCTTTAGGAGGAGGTTTTGATATGCACACTTGATTACCTTTCTTTGTGTTATAGTTATATAAAACTATATTTATAGAATAAATACATATAACTCTTTTATATGTGTCTTTTTCTCGTAAAGTGCATTTGATCTTTCTAACACCTAATAAATGAGTAGAAAAATATTATCGTAGCTGGTAGATTGATAAAAGGATTTCAAAATAAGGTTGAGGTAGGAATATATCAATATTAAGACTACAATAAAAGTAAACCTACTTTAAAAATTTAACTTCATGACTAATAATCAAGGGAGAAGTCTCTTAAACAAAATGACAATGAATGTTTCCAGGTAAAATTTGTAGTAACACTGATAAGGCTTGCTTCAAGAAAGAGTGCTAATACTGATAAGGCATCTTTCATTTCTCATATAGAGTTATGGAAGCGATGGAAAGTCAACCTATGGGCCAATACATACCTTAAAGAATTAGGTCATTGCAGAGAGGAATGTAAGTGCTAAAATTAATTCAAAACATATTATTTGTTTTGAACCTTCTATATGTTACAAGATAATCACATGTAGTAGGTTTCCAGGGCAAGTTTCAGCCGATTGGGAAAAAGGACATCCTAATCATAATACTGGTATCTTAGGAACATCTTGACCATTTTTAGGGCATTGGATATGTTGTTAGCCTTTAAGATTACTTCAATGTATTAGTGTAATATCCAAGTTAAAATTCAAAATTTGATAAATTTTGATGCTTGTGAACAATAATTTATTATTTAGTTAATATTTAATTTTAAATTTATTTTTCAAATTAAAGGTTCAGGAATATTGAAAATGATATCTATAAAAATTATTTATTTATATATATGATCATTATCAATGTAAGATTGATTAAAATAATTTTTATAAAGAATTCCTCATAAGTTAAGAAATGAGTTCTAGTGAGCAAGAGTGCATGGATTTATAAAAATAATTTATTTGTAATTGATGAATTATTTTTAAGAATTATGAAAGTTTAAAATAATTATTTTTACAATTTAAAAATTTATCAAATTATTGAAAATATAAATAAATATTTTCTTTACTAGAAGGAGATTGAAAATAAGTGAGTTGAGATTCCAAATAAAATGAGTGAACAAATTAACAACTAAGATTTTATTAAGAGATGAGCTTAGAATAAGATGAGAAACATTGTATTAAAGCTCAAAGTTCCATTTTTCTCTCTTAATTTTCATGTCAAGCTATTGTCCTTTTTTATTTTTGTCTCATTCTCTTTTTCCAAAAAAAATCTCCTTTCATTTTTTCTTGGTTTCAACTTCCGTTCTTATCATTATTTTTGTCTTCACATGGTTCCCTTCTTTTACACTTGTCTCAGTTCCTCTTTCCCCCTCTATTTTTCTTTTTCTTTTTCTCGAGTACAAGATATAACAGCTCCTATTCTCTTTTACCAAAAAATAAATAAAATATTCAGTACTTCTCTCTCTCTTTCAGTAAGAACCACATTTTTTCTCCTTTTTGTTTTCCATTTTCAACATCTTCCCTTACCATAGTGCTCATATCGATTTATTATGCGCATTTGCATCTAGCATTGGGTAAACCTCATATAATAATTGTCATAATTCTACTGTATCTTTTATTTCATTTCTTTTGTAATAATAACAAACACTTTTATAATTACAAATCCATTAGGAAAAGTGCAATGCATAATTTTAGCATTTAACTAGTATTTCTAAATAATCTTATTTTATTATTATTGAATTATTTATTTTTACCAAATTCAATGTTTATTAGATTAGTTAACATTTATATATTTCTTGACAACAAAGAAATTTTATTCCTAACAAGTAGCTTTGTTAGTGGTTTCTCTTGTCTTCTACCTCTCTTCTACAGCATCGCTGCTTCCATTTTAGAGCTGTTGCATATCAAATTGGCATCACTTCCTTTCTTATCAACATTGTTAACTAGGTGACTAATTTCTATTATTTTATGGCAACTTCATTGCACATGAGGGTAGCTAGTGAATGGGAGGAGCTAGCAAAAATGTGAATGTTCTATTAGTCTTTTTTTCACCATCATCTTACAAGCCTCCTCCAATTTCCCCGCAACTACAACAAGTATGAGGAGTGATAAGGATGTCAATCTGCATCCCATTACAGTAGCTGTGAGCCACTTCTCCTTTTTGTCTTGCTAGCATTTTGGTAACATTTTTGCTGCCAGTGAAGCTCTGATGAGCCACTTTAAAGATTAGTAAGTTAATTTTTATTTTTATCATGAAACCCTAATATTTCTGTAACTCAAATTGATCCATAAAAGCCCCATTTTTATATATTTTGAAGTAAATGATGTTAATTATAAAAATATATGATTTTATGTTATCAAATGATAGGTGATTCTAAAGAATTGTGATATATTATTCTGAAAGATTCATGTATGGTTTAAAAAATTTTATTTATGAAAATTTTAAATTTATTGGTGATATTTTGAAAAACATGATTTTTACATTATATAATGATAAAATAATATGATTGGAGTCTTTTCGTAGAATTATATTCTAATATTTTACTTAAATTAGATTAAAATTAAAAGAAGACCTAAAGTTGTGAAAAAGTGATTTGGGAAAATTACTTAAGACATAAACCTATTCCATGCATGTTTTAAATATTGAGTATAGTTTCTAAATTGTTGGAAAACAAATATGTCGCTAACCTAAGGGAAACGATTATAGCCCCTCAAGGTGTTAATAATATATTTCATAATGTGAACTTAAACTAAGGAGACCCCAAAGTGTGGCTTCTAATTATCTTAAGCTAGAATTAAAAGTATTAAAGATAAGTATGAAAATTTGTAAGAAAAGCTAAATAGACCTTTGAGAGAAGTATATATGACCATTTTCATTTATGTAATTAATACTATAAATTGCTAAATAAGGACAAACGGAAAGATGATGGTGAGTATTCTAGGACTTTCTAGAAAGCATGAACATTTCTAAGAAGAAAAGGTAAAAAGAGGAGTGCAGATGTTCCAGACTTTCCAAAAGTGGATAGCGACTCTAAGTAGGTATATATCTCATCACATCATAATATCTTAATAAAAGATAGTTTAAATATTGTGAATTGAATTCTTTTGCTTGATAGTACAAGTTTCCTAGTCATGCATATATATTCATGTATAAATTCAGTACGTGGAATAAGAACAGTTAGCCATTTAAGTAAATGTTAATTAATCAAAGTGTGCAGTGAAAATATGATAGTAATATTTCTAATTATTGACGGATTATGATTGAGTTTAAAGGATATGTGTATATTACTTATGAATCTTACCACATATGATATTAGAAATTGTGAACAATTATAAAGCAATGCTTTGAAAGCTGAATGCCTATGATTGAGTTTTGTTGTCACTTATATGCTAAAGATTATGGTGAAAATTATACCGTAAGTGGCATTAAGATTGGAAATATGATAGGGTCAATGATGTAAAAGTCAGATGAGAAATTCCTAACAAACAGTTGTGGAGAATAAAAGATTAACCTAAAAGGCAGATGGAAAACTCCCAGTGAACAATTGAGAAAAATTATAATATTGCCTTGGAAATTAAAAAGTGACTGTATATATGTTTACTGTAATTGGATATATGATATGATGTGATATTGAAAATTGTCTATGGTTAGATATCATTGTTTGATATGATTACAAAAACACGATGTGATTATGATAATTTATTTGTATTTAAGCCTTAATGGCTATTTGTGAATGTGAAGTTTACCCAAAATGGGTAGTACCCAACATGATAATGATATTAGGTACTAATAGATAGTTGAGTCTCCTATAATTTATGATATGAGACATAGAGTTAAGCTATGTGTAGGAGAACTTCCATTACAAGGATGGTTTAACATGCTTTAGAAATCTAAGAAAAATGAGTTTGTTAATATTTCAATATTAGTAAATAGTTAACCTATAGTTAATATTTATAAAATTGATCTCCAACAAGTTAATGATAGATATATGCTCACTAAGTTTCTGAACTCACTCTATTTTATTTTCACTATTTTTCGATTAAGATAGCTACTTAAGTTACACCACATGCATGGAAAATCAAAGACTGCCTGAATTGGAAGATTTGATAGTTAGGTTTCATTTGGATTAGGATCATCATTTAAAATAGTTATTTGATAATTCATCTTATGTGTTAAATCATTTATTTGTGTATAAGTCTGGAATTGCACATTATTATTTGTATAATTATGATATCGTATTTGAAAAATAATATAGGTATTGTATTTTAAGGTGTGTAGCCCTTAGGAAGTGTCTAAAGACTAGGGAGACTTTGTTTGTTTTTTCACAGAAAAATTTAGGTTCTTCTAGAATTTGAAAACTCCCGTCAAATAGAAAGAGTGAAAAATGTTATGGCTTATATAAATCAACATCAAGATTCATGCCGATCACAATCAATTTGGGTCATGACAAAGGTGGTATTAGAGTATGGTTTAGGCTCCTAGTGATGAATGAGTTAGAATGATCCAATTATCAAATCTGAGCAAGTAAGTTAAACATATCATGAAAGGTTTCTTTGAAGATCTCTATGGATATTCTATTATGTGTGTTAGTCATTGTTAGTTAGCTTATTAAATCCCTTTATAATTTATCTTACAGGATAAACTATTTTCTTGGTGAAATGTTTTTTATTGAATGTTGAAAATATGTGATAATTCAAATTGTGTGCCATGAATTTGAATTCTAAAATGTGATTAATGTTGTGTGAAATGGATGTTTGAATTATGTGAAATGAGTAAGTTGAATATGAAATGAATGGTTGGAAATGTATGAAATGAATGATTTGTATTATATGAAATGAAGTTGAATTATGATTTATTCATTAATTTGGAATGGTTGATGACATGAGAATGGTAAATTTTATTAACAAAACCCTTATGGCATAGTTGATGTTCTGACTATACCATCTGATATGTGATCATAAAATGAATAGTTAATGCCTACAATATCCCATCATAGTGATATAATGCCTATGGTATCCTATCATTGATCACTAGTATATAAGATAGTGAGATGAATGATTGCTGCTTATAATGGCTATTATGAGAATGAATACTAATCTTATATATGATTTGTGATGGGGAGAGATACACATCCTTTGCAAAGGGGAAAAGGAGCGGTTAGTAATGGAGGGAAAAGCTTGGTGACCTTGATCCTAGGGTGGTAGGGAATAAGGCTAAACTAAAAATATAAGAAGAAATCTTGAAAATCAACTATGGCCATTCAGTAAATTTTCACTAAAAGATACTATAGCCATCCTTTATATTACTATGTATTATTTTTTAATATTGATATCTGTTTGACCTTGGATAATTTTGTATGGTGAAATGTAATTAAGCTCTGTTAGTTATTTGAACGATTAATGATTACTTGAGATCGATTATGTCTAAAATTAATGCCTATAGTAATGCTTGATGAGTATATGATTATCAGTAAATGATTACAATTTTATATTTGACTGTTGTTAACTATTGAAATGGGAAATTATAGGCTTATATTATTACAATAGAAATTTGTGTGAGTTGTTGTTGAGCATATATGGATATGATTAGTAGTTATTGATTGTAAAATTGATTAACTAAGTATGAGTCTAATTGTATACATGGATAAAGTCAAAGATATGGGCTTGTTTATATGATTGAGTCTTTAGTTAATATCTTTAATTGTGGATTGTTGCTTATAATTTATCCCTATGATAATTACTATAACCACTTATTAATTGCATGTGAAGTGTCCTGATATTTAAGTGGATGATCAATGATCATGTAAACAACATTTCATACTTGCTTAGAAAATATATGAGAAATATGTTTAGAGAATGCATAGTGAAATCTCAAAATTTCGCTTAGGGCACTTATTTGTGTTTGACTTGCCTAAATACATTTAGCATATAAGTGAGCATGTTAACTCATGTCTAGTGAAAGTGATTTGCTAAATTATTTAGATATTAAAAGATTGTATAATTGCATTCAAATTAAGTAGTATATGAAAACACTCAGAATGGTTTAGCTTGTGTGATTATGCACTAAATTGAGAAATAGGCTATTAATACTTTTATGCAGTTATACTTGTTTTCTTAAAAATTTGAGGATGAATTTCTTGAAAAGGGGAGACCTTGTAATATCTCAAGTTAAAATTTAAAATTTTATAAATTTTGATGCTTGTAGACAATAATTTATTATTCAATTAATATTCAGTTTTAAATTTATTTTTCAAATTAAAGGTTCAAGAATATTGAAAATGACATCTATAGAAATTATTTATATATATATATATGATTATTATCGATGTAAGATTAGATTAAAATAATTTTCATAAGGAGTTTCTTATTAGTTGAGAAATGAGTTCTAGTGAGCAAGAGTGCATGGATTTATGAAAATAATTTGTCTATAGTTGATGGATTATTTTTTAGAATTATGTAAGTTTAAAATAATTATTTTTAAAATTTTAAAATTTATTAGATTATTAAAAATATATCTAAATATTTTCTTTATTAGAAGGATTTTAAAAATACGTGAGTTAAGATTTCAAATGAAATGAGTTTTATGAAAATTAAGTTTTCAAAACAAATTAATGACTAAGATTTTATTAAGAGATAAGCTTATAATAAAGTAAGAAATATTATATCAAAGCTCCATTTCTCTCTCTTAGTTTTCACGTTAAGCTATTGTCCTTTTTTATTTTGTCTCTTTCTCTTTTTTCAAAAAAAAATCTCCCTCCCCTCTTTCTTAGTTTCAACTTCCTTTCTTATCATTATTTTTGTCCTCACATGGTTCCCTTTCTCTCACACATGTCCCAATTCCTTTTTCCCCTCTATTTTTTCTTTTTATTTTTCCCAGGTGCAGGATAAAGTAACTCCCTTTATTTTTTTACCAATAAATAAATAAATAAACTATCTAGTACTTCTCTTTCTCTTTCAACAAGAACCACCTCTCTCTTCCTTTTTATTTTCCATTTTTGTTTACCATTGTGCCTTGATTTCTCTGATCTTCTCTTTCTCTTCCATTGCATTACTACTTCTATTTGGGAATTACTACATGTCAAATCGGCGCCACTTCCCTTCGCTGCTGGTATTGTCAACCAAGTGGATAATTTCTATTATTTTTTGGTAACTTTGTCACGTGTGAGGGTAGCTAATGAATAGAAGGAGATTGGAAAAAATACGAATGCTGGATCAGCCTTTTTCTGGCCACCATCCTGCAAGCCTCCTCCAATTTCCCCCCAGCTACAACAAATACAAAGAGTGGTGAGAATGTTAATTTGCATCCCACTATAGCAGCTATGAGCTGCTACTTCCTTTTGTCTTGCTGGCATTCCAGTAACATTATGGTTGCTAGTGAAGCTCCAACGAGCCACTTTTAAGATCAATAAGTTAATTTTTATTTTTATCATGAATCCTTAATGTTTCCGCTACTCAAATTGATCCATAAAAGCCCTATTTTTATATATTTTGAAGTAAATGATGTTAATTATAAAATTATATGATTTATTAAATGTTAGGTGATTCTAAAGCATTGTGATATATTATTCTGAAGGATTCATGTATGGTTTAAAATTTTTATTTATGAAAATTTTGGATTTATTGGTGATATTTCAAAAAACATGATTTTCACATTATATAATGATAAAATAATATGATTAGAGTCTTCTTGGAGAATTATATTCTAGTATATTACTTAGATTAGATTAAAATTAAAAAAAAAACTAAAGTTGTGAAAAAGTGATTTAGGAAGAAATAAGGCTATTCCATGCATATTTTAAATATTAAGTATAGTTTCTAAATTATTGGAAAATAAGTATGTGGCTAGAGTTTCTAAATTATTGGAAAATAAGTATATGGCTAGCTTAAGGAAAATGATTAAAGTCTTTCAAAGTGTTAATAATATATTTGATAAAATGAATGTGAGCTAAGGAAACCCCAAAACATGGCTTCTAATTATCTTAAACTAGAATTAAAGATATTAAAGGAAAAGTATGAAAATTTATAGGAGAAGTTAAATAGACCTTTGAGAGGAAATATATATAACCATTTTCATTTATGTGATTGATATTATAAATTGCTAAATAAGGACAAGGGGAAAGATGATGGTGAGTATTCTAGGATTTTGTAGAAAGCATGAGTATTTCCAAGAAGAAAAGGTAAAAAGATAAGTTGATAGGCATCTCCAAGTGAATATATATCTCACCACATCTTAATATCTTGATAAAAGATAGTTTAAACGTTGTGAATTGAATTCTTTTACTTGATAGTACAAATTTCCTATTCATGCACATATATATTCATGTATAAATTCAATATCATGGAATAAGAATAATTAGCTATTTAAGTAAATGTTAATTGATCAGAGCGTGCAATGAAAGCATGATAGTAATACTTCTAATTATTGATGGATTATAATTAAGTTTCAAGGATATGTGTATATTACTTACGAATCTTACGACGAATGACATTGGAAATTGTGAACAATTATAAAGCAATGCTTTGAAAGTCGAATGCTTATGATTGAGTTCTCTTGTCACTTATAAGCTAAGAATTATAGTGTGAATTATGCCATGAATGACACTAGGATTGGAAATGTGAGGGGGTTAATAATGTGAAAGCTGGATGGGAAATTTTTGGCAAATAATTATGGAGAATATGAGACTAACTTGAAAGGCAAATAGAAAATTCACAGTGAACAATTGAGAAAAATTATAATATTGCCCTAGAAATAAAAAAATGACTATATGTATTTCTATTATAACTAGATGTGTGATATGATATAATGTTGAAAATTATCCATGATTGGATATCACTAATTGGTATAATTACAAAGACCGATGTGATTTTAACGTTTGTTTGTATTTGAACCTAATTGCTATTTATGAATGTGATGTTTACCTAGAATGGGTAGTACACAACATGATAACGATATTATATATTAACAGATAGTTAAATCCCCTATAATTTGTGATATAAGATATAAAGTTAAGCTATATGCAGGAGAACTTCCATTACAGGGATGGTTTCACATGCTTCAAAAATCCAGGGAAAATAGGTTTGTTAATATTTTAATATTAGTAAATAGTTAACCTGTAGTTAATATTTATAAAATTGATCTCCTATAAGTTAATGGTAGATATATGCTTACTAAATTCAGATAGCTACTTAAGTTGCACCATATGCATGGAGAATTAAAGATCACCTGAATTAGAAGATTTGATAGTTAGGTTTCATTTGGATTAGGATCAAAATTTAAAATAGTTATTTGTTGATTCATCTGATGTGTTAAATCATTTATCTATGTATAAGTTTGGAATTGTATATTATTGTGTACGATTATGCTATCATTTTGAAAAAATAATACAGGTTTTGTATTTTAGGGCTTGTGGCTGTCGGGAAGTGTCCAAAAACAAGGGATTTTTCATAGAAAAATTAAAGAAAATTTTAAGTCCCTTTCGAATTTGGAAACTCCCACCAAATAGAAAGAGTAAAAAGTGTTAAAACTTATGAAAACCAGTATCGAGATCTACGCCATTCATAACCAAGTTAGATCATGATAATTAGAGTATCTTTTAATAGGACCATTGGGCCTTGAGTTGAAGCATATGAGGGTGAGTATCGCTGATGTAGTGAAAGCTTAACTCAATATGAACTTGATGCTAAAGATGTAGCAAATAAAGGAGCAATAGTAGCTTCACACTCTAATAAACCATATTATCTTCCAACAAATCACACAACCAAGTTTCATGGCTTATAACTAGCCAACCTTTATGACCATTGTTCACATAAAGGATCTAACCTTTATGACCACTACCTAATATGCCTTTAGGACTATTAATCAGTAAAGATGCTAACCCTTTTTACCACTAGTGTGTCAAAGGTATTAGCCTTTCTATCCATAAGTATAAGCATAAGACTCATTACAAATATCATACTTAAGGTAAAAATTACCCTAAACCATTGGTTTTTGAGAGTTAGGGTTCACATTAAATAGAATAGAGCTCGAAGTGCCCTGATGGTGGTGAAGTAAAGTTTTGAATTAAAAAAATGCAATGAAAATCTAAATTATTTTGAAACCTACCAAGGATTCAAGTGAAAGAAGCATATACTAGTGATAAAAATATACCCTTGTAACATAATTATAAACTAAATAAGAATAGTTTGATCTAAATCAAGTCTACTGTAATCTAAATCTTGAACATAGGTACACATTACTTCTACTTCCATGAACATGAATGTTTGATCAACATGAACACATAGTAGATCACTAGCTCGAGTAGAAATTGTCTTGAACACATAATCCAAACATCAAATGATAAACACACATTTAATGGAAGCACCTTTATAGTGTTGTTGCACCCTTAAAAATTTAAAAATTTGGCATTTATAAATTTAATTGATTTCATATGAATTAAATGTGATTAGTTTGTTTGAATGATGTATTTTGAATTGTGAGTGACATATTTGAATGTTATAGATGAATTA
Source organism: Sindora glabra (assembly GCA_020226215.1). Taxonomy (NCBI): domain Eukaryota; kingdom Viridiplantae; phylum Streptophyta; class Magnoliopsida; order Fabales; family Fabaceae; genus Sindora; species Sindora glabra. The sequence goes on along the minus strand of CM035225.1, from coordinate 54,176,490 downwards.
TTAAGACAAGAACATTTAATATTTTCGTAAGTAGTAGAATGGGAATTTTGTGAGAAATAAATAAGGAAAAATAAGTAGAATAATAGGGTTGAAGGTTTTAAGTTAGTATGATTAATTATGTGAGCATGGAGAAGATTCAGGAAACATTTCTAAAAACAATCTTAGTTATTATTCCTTATTTATATACGAATACTCACCTTCCCCTTTCATTTTCTCCAACTTCATCATTTCTTCTTCTTCCCTTTCTTCTTTTCTTTTCAAAATCAAAGGAAGGAAGCATAAATTTTCTTCAATTCTTTCATCTAATAAATGTAAGAACATTATCATTATTGGAATCTTTCTTCACTACTTTCTAGTTTGATGAGGAATGGGGGTTATTTGGCTTTAAGGGAAAATTGGAAACCTAAACTAAGGAACTCTTGATTTTAATGTTATTAGGATTAAAAAACATCAAATTTAAATTCTTAGCATCTACCTCTATACTAAGTAAGTGAATATATTAGCTAAAATCCATTGATCTTGTTTAAAAATAGTTTTATGCCTATATTTTAAGTGTTGTTAATTTTATTGAAATATGATGATTTATGATGATTTGATTGAATTTAATGATGAAGAATGTTTATATGTATGTTAGTTATAAGTAGCAATGATTGAATGATGGTTTGGTATGTAATAAATGAGGTTGGAGTGCATTAAATGTCAAATGAATAATGATTTCTTGAAGAAAAATATGAGGTATTCATACATAATCAATTCTAGAATCAGTTTAGCATGTCCAAAAGGGAAACCTTCATGCATGGATCAATCCTAAATTTGATTCATCTTTGTAGAAATATTATTTCATGCATGAATCAATTCTAGAATCAATTTAACATGCTTGTAAGGGAAACCTTCATGCATGAACTAGTTCTAGAATTAATTTATCCCTTCTAGAATTGGAAGTTTTCCCTAAATTGATTCCAGAATTGATTCATCACTTCCAAAATAAAAAATTTCACCTTGAATTGATTCTAGAAGTAATTCATTATGCCTATTTCATATTTTAACATCCTAACTACTAAAAATTGATCCTTTAATGCATATTTAATCAAGGAATTGATGTATGAATACATTGACAGCAATTTTAACCATTTTCAAGTGTATGAATGATCATTATAACATGCAATGCATTGAGAATGCAAATATGGTACGTCAATAAATTGAAAGAAAACTTAAATATAATGTGACTCAGAGTATATGGTAAGTTTGAATATTCTTATGCATTTATGGATTATGACAAGTTATGTGGCCATGCAAAAAGGTAAGGTAATCTTATTACTTATAAATTTGAATTGTGAATCTAATAGAGATGAGTTGTGTTCATGAGTATGATAAATGAATTGAATTGCATTGACATGATGAAATGAATGATATTATGATGTGAATTATGCTATCAGGGCAATGAGATGTTATGATGAGGGTGAATCAAACTATAATGTAATTGTATACATTGGCAATTGTATGTAACATTTATAAAGGAATAGGATTGACCTAAGAAACACAAAGATGGCATTTTATTAGGGAATAAGGTTAATTTAGCAGGCATAAGGTGGAAACTTGTTTGATTTATGTGTTATTAAAATTGTTATTTGATAATTTGAAATCCTTTTATGCTTATATGTGATAGATGGAATCCTAATGGAGCAATTGATCAAAATAATAGTGAATAGCTAGGTACCTTATGCTTAAGATTTCATGTAACATGGAAGCCTAAGGATATGCATGACAGTTTCTTTAATTTTTCATTATATCTTCATAAATTATATTATATGAATTATTAGGTAGAATATTCTTCATCAAGTTCCATACTCATTATTTTATGGATTTAACATTTTAGATACATCACAAGACCGTCCTTTTCCACCACTTCATTTAGTAAGACACCCTTCTTTAAAGGTATTGAACATCCATCTTTTAATGGATTAGAATTGGTACACTTATAAATTTGGAATAGTTGAATTGAGTAGCTTAAAGGGCTAATTTACTTTTGTGATTAGGATAAGGAAACTTATTTATGAATTACATAGTTAAAGTAAATTATGCTCAAGTGTTAAAAGTCTATAAGTTAACCAAACTATTTTTTACAAACTATTCATTATGTAGTGAATTCTCAAGAAATAAATGCATATTAGATGTTTATTGATGAATAAGTGTAAGATAAGATTAAAAAATTTGTTGTGTTTAATAATGTTGGAAAAAAGCTAATAAGATTATTGATAAGAGAAATATTTATTATATTATTTTCTTCTATTTCATGTCTTTTAATAAGTTAAGAGTCCATAAGTTAACCTAACCATTTTTAACAAATTATTCATTATGTAATGAATTCTCAAGAAATGAATGCGCGTTAGATGTTTATTGATGAATGAGTGCAAGATAAGATTAAAAAATTTGTTATGTTTAATGATGTATGGAAAAAAGCTAATAAGATTATTGATGAGAAAAATATTTACTATATTATTTTCTCCTACTTCATGTCTCTTAGTGAGTTACATTTGAAAATTTTCACAGAATTGATCTTATTTTATAATTTATGGTTAGTTTTACAATGTTTTAAATTTATTTAGTTAATGCTAGATTTTGACATTATTTCTATAATTTAGCTATATCTTAGGTTTTAAATGTTAGATTGGAGTGATCTTTATACTGTTGGAAAACTTAAAGAAAGATCCATAACTTTATTGTTTTGGTTAAAATCGAATTTGAACTCCTTCAAGCCCTTATTTAGCCAAGAAACTAAAGCCTTATTTTTATCTCAACTAAGGTAGCTTCGATTTTTTGGCCATATCTAGAGTTACAGAGGTTCAATTTAATGTGAAATTAATACCTAAATCTTTATAAAACCTAGTTCTACAGCTTTTGTATTATGATTTATCCAAATTATATTATTTTAGTAGTCTTATACTGGTTGAAAATTAGACTTGCAAGATTTCACTACTATAACTTTTAAAGTTAATTGCTTTGTAAAAATAAGTTCCGCACTTAGCACTTTTAAAAATTAAGAAGGCCCTATTTTTATAATTATAAAAGGCATATAATTTAAGTTCAATAGGATTTTAGGTTAATTAGGTCAAATAAAAAGAGAAAACTCATTTGACATAAGAGAATTTTACACATTCAGCAGAGAGTTTTCTCTTCTTCTTCTAACTCTTGTTTCTTTAGCTATGGAAGGCTAATTTTGGAGTTAATTTAAGGAGTTTGAGGATCCCATCTATTGGATTATGAGATTATAATTTGTAATGTTAACTTTTCTTAATTAATTTTCCTCTTTCCTTAATTACTTATGTTAATTTCTTTAAATTATTTGTGTTGAATGTAGATTTGGTATAATTGGTGTTAATCCTTGTGATTTCTGATATTTTGCTATTTTGATGTTGAATTGTGGTTGGTAAATCAACTGAATTCTATCTTTGAGTCAATTTTGATCTAACTTAAGGATTATAATAGTTGTTTAATTCAACTAATTTTAATTGATCAAATCTTAAATGATTATCTAGCATAGAATTCATGAATTATTACATAGGTTTCAAGTAATTCAAGGTTGGAGAACTAATTAGAAAAGTTAAATCTCAACTAATCTATGATGAATCCAAATTAGAGCTTTTAATTCATTGAATTGGCTATTTCATAATATTGGTTTTCTTCCTTGCAATTTACTTTGTGTTTTACTTTGTTTAACATGTTTATTTCAATTTTGAATCACAAAAACCCCTAATTCCATGTTTTTCATAATATTGCATATTACATTATGTTTTTGCATTTTGTTCTTATTTCATTCTTTCAATATATTTTTTCATTCTGTGTGTATAGCTTGTTTTGGTTCTATTTGCACTAGTATCTAGTGTTTCTAGTGCATAATAAATTAAACAATTGTGTAAACATTGTTAGTAAGTCAATTTAAAGAAGATAATTCAAGGAATCACTAGAGGTACGACCTGAATTTGCTTCATTATACTGCATTATTTCAAGGAAACTAGTAATAAATTAATTTTAGAGTATTACGATGTGCAGATTAATTATTAAAAGAATAATCCTATGCAAATCATGGCCAAGTTAGGTCATGATAAGTGTCGAAATGAGTAGTCAATTACCTTAATCAAATCGGATAGGTTCACTCTATAATCAATGCATTGCTAACTATAGGTTTTTGTTTCTATTTTTTAACCACTCTTAACCTCACATAATCCTTGACACTTCATATTAGATACAAAAGCTAGGGTTTTCATAATCTAAATATGATTACTTATGTATATGTTATTAGTGGTTTCTAATGAAAATTTACCTTAAAATAAAAGAAAACATTAGGCTCTGATTATTGACTAAGCCCGAATAAGACTAGTAAATAATCAGCTACTATTAAGTATTCTTAAAGTATAACCTAATCATATTGTGATATTACTTAGTAAAGCTTAATCTCATTAAGCTTATCTCAATTAAGAGTTTGATTTGATTAAAAGTTCTTAATTATACTACAAATCCAATATTGGACTTGCTCTTTATATTTGACCCTACCCATTATGTTAGTAGTGATCTTAAACTCTTATTTTAATATCGTAGACAGTAAATGGTGTTTAACAATACATCATTATCACCTAAGCAATGAAAATACTAATAATTTAACATAACTTTTTTGTGATCAATATTTTATGTAGTTGAATCCATTTAATCCTAGATATCATATCGAACTTAGGCATGGAATGTGTCATTTTTTTCATAGTTCAATCTATATATTTCTTGATTCCTAAGTAGACTATTAAACAATGAATAAATCAATATTATATATTGATCCACTTGAGCACGACTACATATTTTATAGTTTCACTTGATCAAAGGGCTTACAAGTATTATTCCTCCTAATAGAATGGACAAAATCCTATCTAAACCACTCATATCCCTCCATATGATTCATGACACACCCAATTACAATCTTTTAGGTTAATCTCATTACAAGTAAAATTAAATGGCATTAAAGCATACAACTCTTCAAGTAACAAACAGTAATAATTTTAGGTCAAAGGATATGTACATTATAGTCACTATGAGAATTATTTATAACACTCATATAGTAATCCAGTAGCATTCTCATGGCAAGTCTAAAATGTATCTATGAATTAACTTAATATCTTATATTTGTGACTGTGATCATTAATCAATATACATACTAGTCTTGATATATTATTATCCTAATTTATAATAATATTTAGCTAAAGACATTTTAAGAATAATATCAATTATTCTACGGATAATTATTATATTTATTTGTACTATATGATATTACATTAAAAAAAAGAATAAATTAAAATGCCTTATATATATATAAAAATGTAATACAATGTATATAAATATAATCATCTTATGATTAACTATTAGAATATCCACTAATAGGTAAGATTACCTACGTATAAGGTTATAGCTAGGTGGGTTTTAAAGGTCATAAGCTCCACCATAAACCATTTTTAGATGATCAAGTTAAGGTGATAGTCAACAAGCCTTTGAATTGTACGGTTAAAGTATTAATACCAAACAATGAAGTCCAAATAGTAGATGAAGCCCATAAAACCTTCATCGCATAACTAAAAGCCTTTGTTTTAATTCTAATGGAGGTATTAGAGTGTACCTTCTCGCCCATTTTTTAATATAGTTAAAGTATTGTTATTACATACTCTAATATCTAACTATAAGATGATTAAATTTACATACAATGTATTAATTTTTTCCTATATATAAATAAAGCCATTTATTTTATTATTATGTTTAATATTTTATCTATGTATTATAAATAAATATAATAATTATTTTTAGAATAATTTATGTTATTCTTAAAATGTCTTAGTCAAGTATTATCATTAATTGGGGATAATAATATATCAAGACTGATATGTATATTAATTGATTATTATGATCATAGATAGGAGATATCAAATTAACTCATGGGTACATGTTAGAGAACCAATGTACTAAGTAGACCTGCCATGAGAATGCTATATTGATCATAGTGTCATAAGTAGTTCTTATAGTGATAATGTTGTATAGAGTCCTTTGACCTAAAGTCACTATAGTTCCTTACATAAGGAGTTGTTTACCTTAATGCCATCAATTGTCACCCATAATAGGGTCAACCTAAAAGATAGCAGTTAGGTATACCATGAATCATGCAGAGTGATATGAGTGATTTAGATGAGATTTTGTCTGCCTTATATAAGAAGAGTGATATTTGTGGGCCTTTAGTTAAATAAGACTATAAAATGCATTGCCGTACTCAAATGGATTAATATATGATATTGATTCATTTGTCTTAGTTAGTCTACTCAAAAATTGAATTATAAAAAAGGTGACACATTTCACGTCTCGAGTTTAATTTAGATATATAAGATAAAATGGACTAAATTATATGGAACATTAGTTATAGAAAGATTATGTCAAATCATTGAAAATTCTCATTACTTGGATAGTAGTGATGTATTACTAAATATCACTCACTATTTATGATATTAAAATAAGATTTTAGGATCTTTACTAACATAATGAGAACCTATAAGGTCATACATAAAAAACAAGTCAAACATTAGAGTTTCAATGTAATTAGGAACTCTTAGTTAGATTGGAGTTTCTAATTGAGAAAGAGCTAATCTGATTGGGTTTCATAAGTAATAATGCAATATGATTAAGTTAAAGTTAGGAACACTAAAATGGGCCTACTAATAACTAGTCAAGTTTAGGCCTGGTTAATTATTAAAGCCTAATCATCTCTTTACTTAAGGTGAATTCTAGTTTGAGATCAAATTTAAAATATTTTATTTACGACATAAAATGTAATCAATTAGATAATTATCCAAATATATTTTGTCTACAAGATAAAATACACTAGTTTAAAAATAAGATATATTTGCGATCAATTATTCATTTAAATTAGAAAGGATATATATCCTAATAAAATAAAGATATACTTCTAGTTTTTGAAATCCTAATTATATATATTCAATATTATGAATATTAAGACTAATTTTTATAAGAAATTCTATCAGAACTAGAACATAAAAAAGATCTAACAACTAACATTTCTTCATAAAAAGAGAAATCCTATTTGATCATATTTAAATCTTTGATTGTTCAAGTGGATACCTTAAAGTTGCTAGCTTCTGATGGTATTCATGATCTGACAATCATGCATTCATGAGATTCATGCTGGTTAAATGTGTATACATGAAAACAAAAGCAAACTGAATTTGTGTTCATGATTTGGTCCACAGCTAGGTTATTTTGGATTAAGCTCTTTTGCATCAATTTAGAATCACATATTAAAGATATATATCTTCCACTAGTTTATGCTTCTTTCACTTAGATCCTTAGGGGGTTTTGATATACTTTAAACTATTCGGTGTGTTTTTAAAAACCAAAACCTAATAGTTATAGAGTTTTATCATTTGAATTTGCTAACTTATGATTTGTGTTTTAACAAGCTTTTGATTGTGATCAAAAGGCATTACAAGTAAAGCTTGATAGCTCCTAAGCCTTCAGTGCCTAAGTCCACCTTATGATGAAAATGGAGATGGTAGGAGCATCTTATTCATTATTCATTGAGAAAAACACCATTTTACAACTCATGAGGTTGGAAGAGCTCAATGTCACTTGCATCTAACTTTGGGCAAGGTAAGTTTGTCTTATCTTCTTTAAACAAACATTATGTACATTCAACTTTTATTTGAATAAAAGTTTTAGCTCATATCTCTCATATTGTAGGTATTGTTATGACCATTGCTCTTCTTTGAAGGTGAAAGCTTATTATAGATTCCTATATCCATATCAAATTAACCCCCAATCCTAGAAGGATGATAAGAAGAGGAAGGAATACATGGTAGCTACATTCCTAGTGAGGCATAAGAAATAATACCATTTCACATTATACCATGAAGGATAAGTCTTATGTAGGCATTAGTTATGATTGAGCAATTTTCATAGATAGATTTTGACATTTTGTTATGTGATTATATTCTAAGTGCCATTAGATGCTTGTTATGATGTACTTGACAAAGAAGTTAATCTACTTGTTGGATCCCTTGAGTAAAGAAGCATGACTGACCTTGAGATAGGTCCTGGAAAATGCTCTAGGTAAATGCTACAATAAAGGTTTACAATGTGAAGGTAAGTTTCCTAAGTAAGATTGTAACATATTGCAAATAGAAGCTTATGTGTCAATGGGCTAAAACTGACTTGTTATTTTATTGTAATACCTTAAATGGGCTAACAATATGGAGTATGGCTACTACATCATGCAATACATGACTGATACAATATGTATTTAAAAAAAAACCTAAATCATGTAATCTTTTATTTATTTACAACTCCTTACACACTTAATTACTTAAATTGGCTTTCATGCTAACATATTAATTATGTATGAATTATAGTGCTTCAACAACACCAACCTATACTTTCAAGAAGATCTTAATGAAATATTTTAGGTAGGTTATTTTCTCAAGGCCTTGAGTACACTACAATGAATAGTTTTTTATGTATTTAAATAAGTAATGCTAGGTTAAGGTTGTATCTCGTTATAAATTTTGATAATAGTGCTTTATTTGTAAATAACATGGTTGTGGTTTTCTCTTTATTAAATAATGTTGTTGTATTTTCAAGTGCAAATAAAAGTTTAAAACTTTATATAAAAGCTCAAACAATTATTTTTGTTATGGTCAATTACTATCTTTTTTTATTGTTATTATCAATTGGTATTTGTTTTTGCTATCATTATCTATTGTCATATGTTTTTGTTGCAATTGTTAATTGGTTATTTTTAATATGGGTTAAAAAAAATTTGTTGTAAAAAAGATGTTAATTTTATACCACTAAATTGATGTCTTATATAATAAGATGTTGATTTTTAGTAAATATCCATCATGGAATGTCTACATTGTTATCATACCTCTAGGAATTTAAAATTTATTTATTTAGTTATTAGTCTATTTACTAATTTAATTATTATTATGCTTTGATGGCATACCTTGAGAACTAGAATATTTTAGGGAAATAAAAGTAATGAATTATTGAAATAATCAACATGGTAAGTAACCAAAGAAATGAATGTGTGGTAAAATCATAATAAAAAAAAGTTTATTAAACTAACAAAACTTAATGATAACTAGAAGTAGGATGAATTTATGAGGTATTTATTATGATTTAATTTTAATAAGTAAGGAAAAGTAAATTGGGAAAAGAGAAATTATAAAACTAACTTCCTTAAATTACCCTTTAGCTTATAATTCCTAATCTCCTCATAAAAACCCCTTAAACACCCCACCGTTCCTTCATTTTTCACATATATTCTTTAACACTCTTTCAAGCCTTAAGTCCTTCACCAAGAAGAGTTCCATCAAATTTGAACTCTTATCATCTTCCTTTATATTAAATGAGTGAATATCCTAACCCTAAATCCATCGATTTTATTGGAAAATGGTTATTGCCTATATTTTAAGTGTTGTTTGATTTTATTAAAATATGATGATTTATGATTATTTAATTGAATTTAATGATGAAGAAAGCTTGTATAAGATGTTAGGTGGCATTTAGTTCACAGAATCTTACATTCCTAAGTGTATATTTTTGAAAATATGATTCCTAAAAATTTAATTAATAGGAATATAACATTCCTATGTTTAGTTCACTATAAATTTTTCTGAGAATATTTTATCAAATTCCTATATATGTTATATTACTATATTTGGATCATATTTAATATTCTTAAGAATTTTGAGGTTATTTCAAAAAATACCCTTATTAAGTTTTCTTATTATAAAATATAATATAATAAATTATATTTTCATTTAAAACTATATAGATAATTAAAAAATTTTTAACATGAAATAAATTAAATTCTAATATTTAACATCTAAAAATTTATTGAAATATATACAAATATTTTATATTTTATTATATTTTAATATTTAATATATTATAAATAAAGAATATATTAATTATTAAAATATAATACATTATTATTATTAGATTAATTTCGAAAATGAAGTGAGTGTAATTTATAAGTTATTATTATAGTATTAAAGACACTTGACATTTCTCTTTTTACAAAATTATAAATTTTCACTACAAAATTATTTTTATAATTATATTTCATACTAGTACTATATTTTATATTGTAATTTTCCTCTGATATAAAAATATTATTGTTTTCTATTTTTATGTATAAATATGCTTTTTTAAAAATAAATTTCAAGCTTATTATATTATTCTTTAAAGAAAAAAATCATATATATATATATATATATATATTAAAATAATCTTTCAAACATTAGGAATAACAATAAAAAATTATAGTAAAAAACTAATGTCATTGTATTTTTTAATAATAAAAATATCTTAAAAATAAAATGTTAATTATTTTTTAATTTAAATTAAAAAACTATTTGATAAAATAATAAATAAAAGGAAAAATTAAATGTGAAGATAATTTTATCTTCTTATTTTAATATCAACATTCTCATTCCATGAGCATTTGAGATACCCACTTCCCCCTATGATAATATTTTAGGAGAATGTTAAGCTAAAAATATTTTCAGGAATATGACATTCCTAGACATTTAATTTTCAAACCTTGAACTAAACATGTGAATCTAATATTCCCTTAAAATATTCTCAAAAATGTTAAAAATATTCTTCAAATCAAACGTCACCTTAATTATGAGTATTAATGGTTTAATGGTGATTTGATATGTAATAAATAAGGCTGAAGTGCATTAAATGTCAAGTGGACAATAATTTTTCAAAGAAAAATGCAGGACATTTATACATGAATTGATTCAGCATGTTTAGAAGGGAAAAATTCATGTATGAATTAATTCTAAAATCGATTCACTTTCATAAAAATATGAATTTAAACATGAATCGATTTAATATATTTATAAGGGAAACCTTCATGCATGAATGAGTTCTAGAATCAATTTATCACTTCTAGAATCTAAAATCCCACCTTGAATCGATTTTAGAAGCAATTCACCATGCTCTGTTTCATATTTTAACATCATAACTAATTAAAATCAATCCCTCAATGTATATTTAATCTGAATTTAATGCTTGAACATAATGTGACACGTATAGTATATGATGTGTTTGAATGTACTTATGCCTTTATGAATTATGACAAGTTATGTGGCCATACAAAGAGACATGTAATGTTGTTACTTGTAAAATTGTATTATGAATCCTATGGAGATGAGCTACACTTATGTGTATAATAAATGAATTGAATTGCATTGATATGATGCAATAAATGACATTGTAATGTGAATCATGCCATTATGGGCAATGAGATAATGTGATAGGGGTGAATAAAACCATGATATGATTATATGCACTAAGATTTATGTACAACACTTATAAAGGGATAAAGTTAACTCGGCAAACTTAAAGTGGAAATTTGTTTAATTTATGGGGTATTGAAATTGTTCTTTAATAATTTAAGATTCTTTTCTACTTATATATGACAGGTGAAACTTAAAGGGGTAATTGATTATCAAATGATTATAATGATAGTAAATGATTAGATACCTTATGCTCAAGGGTTTATGAAATATGGAAGCTAGAGGATATGCATAATTATTTCTTTACCTTCAGATTAATTTTTTCTTGAATTATATTATATGGATTGTTAGGTAGGATATTCTTCACTGAGTTCCATACTCACTATTTTATGGATTTAACATTACAAATACACTACAAGATCCTTCTTTTCCACCACCATAAAAAGCAAGACACCCTCCTTTAAAGGCATTGGACATCCATTTTTTCATAAATTACCTACACTTGTAAATCTAGAAAAGGAGAATTGAACATCATAGAGGGTTAATTTACCTTCATGATTAGAATAAGGATATTAATTTATGACTTGTATAGCTATGGTAATTTGTACTCAAATGTTAAAGTTCACATGTTAACCTATCTATTTTTTACAAACTACTTGTTATGTAGTGAATCCTTGAAGATGAATGCATGATGGATGTTTATTAATGAATGAGTGCAAAATAAGATTAAAACCTTTGTTATGTTTACTTATATATAGAGATAGGCTAATAGGATATTAGAAGAATAATCTTATGCCAATTATGGCCAAATCAAGTTATGACAAACGATCCCTGAAGATAAAAGGATAAGTATTTATATAAAACATGTGTGAGTGCATGCATATTACTTATAATGATTACAAAATGTGTTATGTGCTAGTAGAAGTAGATAGAAGTAAAGAGGTTGAAATAAACAAATGATAATTAGTAATATTTAATTGTTAATGTGAAGGCATATAAACCTCATTTATTGTTCATGGAATATGATAATTAATAATATTTAAATTAGCATTTTAAAGTTAATTGTAAGAATAAATGAGAGCATTAGGCTGTTTAACTCATTAAGCCCTAAACTCATTCCTTTAGGTTTCCATTTATGGATTAATAAGTTAAGCCTTTGTCATTACCTTCCTAAAGTTAAAGCTATTAGAAACCCTTCTAGATTGCCTAATAGCAACATAAGATATTTTGTTAGACTAGTGATTTGGGGCTTTATTCTGTATAAGATAAAGGTAGAAAGGACATAAACTTTATTTTAAATAATTAGTTAGGTTAGTTTATGCTTAACTTTAGAGAATTATAAACCAAACTACCTCTTTAACGTAAAATCTTTTGGTGAATGAAATGTTTTTCTTTCTCTAAAATAGCATGCTTACTACAACTATGAATTGCAAATAAATACTTAAGAATATAATAAAGGAAATAGGTTAGGCTAGTGGAAATCAGTTAGTGAATTCCACATTAATCATGATTAGGGTCGAGTTACGATAGTTACCCTCTAAGAACCTTTGCAAGTCTTTAATGATGTACCAATGGTTAAATAATTCCCCAAATCATTCCTAAAAGGACTACCTAGAATGCCTTTAGATTACAAAATTGAATTTAGCATAGAAGTATGCCTTGGAATAAAACCAATCTCAATGCCATCATATAAAATGACACTACAAAATTAAAGAAATTAAAGATATTATTGCAGGAGCTATTTTATAAGGGACTTTAATTTATACATTGTAATGCACTAAAATTAGTTTATTATTAGTTTTCTTAAAATAATATAGCATAGTGAAGCAAACCAAGTTGTACTCCTAGTGATCCCTTAAATTATCTTCTCTAAATTAACTCATTAACAATGTTTATAGAATTATTTAATTTATTATGCACTAGAAATAGAAGAAATAAATGCAAAATATGTTATGGAAATAGAATGAAATAATATGCTAATAAAATGCAAAATGTTATATTATGCAATATGCAGAACACAGAGTTAGAGGTTTGTGAATTGAAATTAAAATAAATGTATTAAACTAAACAAAGCATAAAGTAAATAGAAAAGAAGAAAAAATGATATAATAAAACAGTCAATTCAAAGAATTGAGAACTCTAGTTTAGTTTAATCATGAATTAATTGAGATTTAACTTTTTTAATTAATCTTTTAACCATGAATTACCCAAAACTCCTGTAATAATTCATGAATCCTACGCTATATAACCATCTAGGATGTGATTAATTAAAATTAATCAAATTAAGTAATTGCTATAATCCCAAGGCTAAATCGAAATTGACTAAAATTTAATTGAATTGAGAAATTAAATTAAAGACCTCTATATTAATCTCTCAACCCTCTACCCCTATATGTAAAACCATGATTAACCAATCATAATTTAACACCAAAATAGCAAAATATCAAAAATCATAAAGATGAAACCAATTATACCAAATCAATATCCAACATAAGTAATTTAAGAAATTAGCACAAGTAATTAGGGAAAAAGAAAAATTAATTAAAAAAACTTAACATTACATTATAAATTATGATCTTATAATCCAATAGAAAAGAGTCTCAAACTCCTTAAATCAACTCTGAAATTTAGCCTTTCATAGTTAAAGAACACAATAGCTAGAAGAAAAAGAGAAAAAAGTCATCCACTGACTATTGTCAATCTAATATATTATGTCTAATGAATTCTTTCCTTTTCTCTAACCTAATTAACCTAAAACTCTATTGGACCTAGATTCTATGTCTTTTAGGATTACAAGAATGGGCTTTCCTAATTTTTAAAAGCCTAAAACCTATTTCTACAAATCAATTAACTCTAAAAGTTACACTAAGGAATTTATGTGGTCCTAACTTCCAACTAGGATAAGACTACTAAAACAATGTAATCTTAGTAATCCATAAACACAAAAGTTATAAAGTTGGGTCTTATGAAGATTCAAGTACTAGTTTCATATTAATTAAACCTTTATAGCTCCAAATATGGCCTAAAAATTGAACCTGGTTCAACTAGGATAGAAACAAAGCTTCAACTTCCTAACTAAATAAAGGCTTCAAGAAGTCTGAACTAGGCTTTGATCAAAATACCATACCAAAGTTATATATTTTTTTTTCAAATTTCTAAAAATATAAAGATCACCTTGATCTAACATCCATAGCCTAAGATATACCTAAAAAAGAAATGGTATTAAAATCCAGCATTAACTAAATAAATTTAAAATATTGTAAAATTAATCCCAAATTATAAAATAAGATTAATTATGTGAAATTAAGCATGTATAACTTACTAAGAGATGTGAAATAGGAGGAAATAATATAGTAAATATTTTTCTCATCAAACTCATTCGCCGTAGCAACTCACCTGGGGAGCCCTTATATAATCAATTAACTATAAGCATTTAAAAAAGTTACTTTGAAAAATAAATACCCTTACCATAATCAATGACTTATTTAATCAATTGCAAAGGATGGGATAATTATTCAAAATAGATATGAAATTAGGATATTTGAGAGGAAGATGTCCCTAAAATGACTTTAGAACTTGTTATAGGCATTACTAGTTTTTAGTAATGTCCATTGGCTTTACCAATGCCTCAATAGCAATCATAGGCTTGATAAATAAGATATTTAAGCCATTTTTAGATAATTTATGATGGTATCCATTGATGATATTTTAGTATACTTAAAGATAGAGCAAAAGCATGCTTAACACCTATAAATAGTGCTACAAACCATCAAAGAGAACTAACTTTATGCAAAGTTCTCTAAATGTGAGTTTTGGAAGATGGAAGTTAAGTTCTTTATAACATTCCAATAATTTTGGTATGGCTATTAAATATTTAAAACACATAGATATAACCTCATATATAAGCATACATATATAAATGAAATTATGCTCAAGAAAGCATATACACCAAGAATGCCCAAATTGCTATTTAAAGGAATCTGTATGTATGAAAGTGTACATACACCCCCTAGAAGTATAAGATAAGAAATCTAGAGTGTATTTTAGGAGGAGAATACCTATTAAACCTAGTTGGTTTAGGTTGTAAGAAGGCCTGAACATGATAAAAATAAAAATGACTAAAGGAATGGTTAACAATCATGTTTTTATGTTGAGTTCATTACACAATCGATAATGTTTTTATTATAACTTTTGATAAGAATGACCAATTTGCAAACCATAAAAAATATTCAAAAAGAAAACATTAAAGGCCTTTACCTATAAAACTTTCACAATTTAATTTGAAGATAATTAATGCTTGTATTTTTTAAAAAAAATAGGAAAATTTCCAATGGAGTGACATTGACCTACCTTCACTATATTGGGTATAACTTATTATCAAAAGATCCAATTGACAAATAGTTTTTGATCTTGGAAAAAGGACACTTAAGGCTACTTACAGTAAAAATTTCTTATAGTGGGTCCTAATAAATAAAGAGTTATGAATTTTTCCATTAAACTAGTAAAAATTGGCTATATAAAAAATATGGGTTTAGGCTTAAATTAAGAATTTTGTTAAGAGCGAGCTAGGCCTAACTATAAAAGGGTCACACACTATAGTTAAGCTAATAAGTGGAAGTATTTTCGACCTTGGGAGGGGCCTACTTGGCACCTAATATAAGAATGGTTGAATATTCTATAAACCCTAAAATTTGCTTAAATTTGGTTTAAGTATAAAACTTGTAAAGAAAGGCTAGAAAAGCAATAATTTCACTATAAGGAATTTAAAAAATAAGGAATTAGGGCAATCATAGCCTATTAAGAGGAAGAACCAATGCATGGAGAAGAAATCCATGGTTAGCCAATGAAGCTAAGGATAAGGCAATATTACCTTTCACAAAATAAAAACGTAAAACCAAAAGACCCTCGCTTCTCCTTCTTCCTCTTATTCATAACATGCACCTTACAAGTCTTCAAAACTTTTCTCTTTTCATTCCAAGCCTACCTTGTGATACTAAGGGTAAAAGAGAAGATAAAATAATCATCTTGGTAAGTAAGAATGCCTTTTTCCTTTAATGTTTTTCTTGAATTTTCAAACAAGAATAGTTAATGATTGTTCTTATAATGTAAGTTTTCTTTATCCAAATCAAGATATGAAAGGTGAGTGCTTCATCTTTACCTAAGGATGCATAGACGATAGTTTATTCTTTTATATTCTTTGAGAAAATTTTAATAAGAGATCAAGTAAATTTGTAAGATAGTTGTACATATCAAGTTTTATTAAAGTCATGGTAAAGGAAGAATATTTGAAGCTATGATTTTAAAAGAATCATGTTAATATATAATTCAAGGAGGAAACCATGAAAGATTGCAAGAAAAAAACCTTTGAAAAACTTCATGCATGCTATAGCCATGGAGAAGAATTTAAGGAAAAAAATGAGAGCTTTATTATAAAATGAATAGAGGCTTATGAATTTTAAGTATATTCATGTTATATAGTTTGATCATCCCTTGGTTCAATCTTTAAAAATTTTATTAATAAGTTAATTTATGAGGTTTTGAAAAGAATAAAAGGTTAAAGTTATAACTGAGTACATTTGTAAGGACATGTTGAATAGAAAAGAGAAAACATGGAAATTTTTAAGAATGTTGGAGGAAGGGTTTGATATCTCCTCCATTTCCTATTAACTTTGCTTTAAAATTTTTACTTAAACATTAATGATCATCCAAGGTGTATGAGCTTGAAGATTAGAATTCACATTTTGAATAATGCTAATAAGGCTTTATCAATTTATGGTTTGTAACAAGGAAAATTTTAGGAAATAATTAAAGAAAGGTTTGTGTACCCTTTATTTCCTACTTAATATATTTTAAAATTTGTCCTAAAGAGCTAAAAATGGTCCTAGACATATGAGAATAATAAATAAGCAATTAGTTTAGAAAGAAATAAAGGTTTAATTAAATAATAGAATGGATGATATTTATGCCTTAAACAATTGTAAATGTTAAGAAAAATGAGGGTGGTAAGTAAGTTTATTAAAAACATTATTTATATAAAAATACATAGCATTGTGAATCATGGAAAAATGTTATAAATTTTCATCTAAGGGAGGGGTCATAGTTACACACTTATACCTTTCTTGGATTCAACAAATTATATTATTAAGGTGAAATAATTATAAGATGTAAAGTAAGAATGAACTTAGGAAAATATAAGAATATGTTAAGAATGCATTGTGTGTTATGTAACTATTATGAATCTATTGGAAGTGTGAAAGTAAGTAAATCTTGCTCTATAAGAAATGTATAAGAAATGATATATAGGATGAATATGTTTTTAGAAGCATTTTGCATTGCGCAAAATGATGCCATTATGTGCATTATATATACATATATTCATGAAATGATTGAATTGAACATTTTCCTACCTTATGAAATAATGCTAAATGTTGAATATATGAACTAAGGCATGACCTTATAGATTACATGGATTATGTGCAAATGTGTTTACGCATTATGTGTGCCCATGAATTATGTAAATTCATGATAAAAGTGATAATTATATGAATTATGCATGAAAATTACAAGAGATGGTTGTCATACTTGAATGATGAAACCTTTAAAAAAAGCCATGAATTTGAGAATTTATGAAATGTAGAAATACATGAAAATGTGAAATTGTGAATTGGGAAGCCACTAAATAGTGTGAGTATTAGGAAATCAATTGGTACATTTATATGATATATACTTCCTTATAGAACTAGGGAGCATGTATACTATATAAATCAATAGTAGGATGAATAAGGTTAGATTGAGGATATAAGGTGGGGTAAGGCTAGATAAATAAGGTTGTACTAAATATATAAGGAGGAATTAACACCACATTATGTGTGCACATTCATACTTATATGATTTTATGTTATGGCTTATGAGATATGAATTGGCTTATGATTATAAGATATGAATTGGTTTATGATTTCATGTTATATGCTTAGAAAGTATGAATTAGCCTTTAATTTCATGTTACATGCATATATAATAAGAATTAGCTCATGACTTCATATTATATACATGTATGGTAAGGTTCAACCTACATATCATGTTACAAGCACATATAATATGAGATAGTGATTTGCTTTATAGTGGAGTTATTTAATTTGATATGTAACAAGGAGCCCTTCTCATAAAAGCTTAGTAGCATAAATACTAAATGGTATTGAATCAGTGAACTAGGTAAACACTAATTAAATAAATTAAACCATTAGAAAATGTACCTTACCAAAATAAGTGATAAAAAAGCCAATTATATAGCTTATAATGATGCTAAAAGCCAATTATAATAGAGATTGCACTTTTATTTAATAAAACTCTCTAAGTTTATTTAGATTTACTCTTTTTTATGTGTTTAAATTTTAGGTATTGAGATGCAATGCTAAAATGCTGATGCATAAGGACATTATGATGATCATGGTATTATGTCCATTCAAAACCATCTGCATACTATTTTGTTGTAAGTTATTCTTAGACCTTCACATAACATTCACCATGATCATGGTACTATTTTGATAGCCTTGTGATAAGACCTGCTTTTAAATTAAATATATATAGGTTGACTTAGCCACTTGAGGATGAATGTTAAAGGATATTACTTTTCAAACTCTATTATGATATATATGTTATATGGATCTTTAAGCACAAATCCTTGTTTAGATTTTACAAAATATAACTAAGATCTTTTAAATTAAAAACTTCTAATTTAGACTGTAAAAGATAAGGATGTTACAATATCATTTCTCAAGAAGGAATTCGAGTAAACTTACACAATTTTGAAGTGGTGAAATAGTGGCCACAACCTACCACTATCATTGAAGTTTAAAGTTTTCTAAGCATAGTTAGATATTATCACTATTCTGTTAAAGATTTCTCTTGAATTGTGCCCCTATTAACAAAGCTAACAAGGAAAGGTATGTGATGTTTCATTGATAAGAAAAATATTTGATATATTATTTCCTTATATTTAATATTTTTTAGTGAGTTACACATGCTTAATTTCATAAAATTGGCCTTATCTTATAATTTAAGGTTAGTTTTACAAAGTTTTGAATTTATTCAATAGATGTTAGATTAGTGATCTTTATACCATTGGAAAGCTTAAAGAAAGATCTATAACTTTGGTATTTTAGTTAAAGCCCAGTTTAGACTCTTTCAAGCTTTTATTTAGTTAAGAAATTGAAGCCCTATTTTTGTCCTAGTTGAGCCAACTTTAATTTTTTAAGCTATATTTAGAGCTACAAAGGTCCAATTAACCTAAAACTAATGCCTAAATCTCCATAAGATCCAGTTATACAACCTTTGCATTTATGGATTACCCAAATTGCATTATTTTAGTAATCTTAAATTGGTTAGAAGTTAGACTTATGAGAATTCACTATCATAACTATTAGAGTTAATTATCTCATGAAAAAATAGGTATGGGCTTTTAAAAATTAGGAAGGCCTCATTCTTGTAATGCTAAGAGACATATAATCCAAGTTCAATAGGATTTTAGGTTAATTAGGTCAAAAAAGGGGAGAATTCATTAGATTTTAAAGACTTTTTACATAGTTAGTAGATAACTTTTCTCTTCTCCTTTTAGCTCATATTCTCTGGCGATGAAGGGTTAATTATAGAGTTAATTCAAGGAGTTTGAGGCTTTCATCTATTGGATTATAAGATTATGATTTATAATGTTGACTTTCTTTAATTAATTCTTGTAATGTCCCGAATTTTCAATTCTATTATTTGAATATTTAATTTCTGAGGCTGTAGAAACGAAGAGCATGTTTGAATTAGCCTGGTGGGTGAATCTCAAGTTGAAAGGAATTAAGTGTAAGGGTAAATGAAATTTTGAAGGAAAAGGATAGTAGGGAAAGAATTAATTTCCCTAAATAGTATGAATGACAAGAGGAGGTTGGAAAAACCTAAAAGGGGAGGTTGTCTAAGTCTGATAGTATAAGGAATTTTAAATAGACAGAAACCCTATGGACTAATTTGCAAAAGTGTAGAATCGGGTGTGGTTAAAGTGAAAATAATTAAGGATTTGGGATCTAATATGAATAACTAAGAATTTGGGGTGCAATATGTGATTTTAATTAGTGTGACCAATGGATTTATGACAAGTGTCATTATTAGAAAATTAATGGCAAGAATAGCTTTACTTTTGGTGAAAAAAAGACTAAAATACCCTTGGGAACCTCAAAAAAGACCAAAATGCCCCTAGAGCTTCATGAAAACTCTCCTCTCTTCTCCACTTTTCTAAAAGCTGCAGAAAATCTCCATGAAAGCTCCAAAACGTGCAGGAGAGAGAGAGAAAGTTTCTTTTGAGTTTTTCACCCAAAAATACCAAGATTCAAGCTAAGGTGTAGAAGGGAAAATTGCTCCTCTCATCAAGCTCTATCTTTTGGTGTCTCTAGATTGAAGAAAAGCCCAAGTTTGATTAAGTTTGGGGAGCTCCAAGTGAGGATTTTCAAGTTGCACTAAGAGGTAAAAATGTTCTCCTCTAAGAGCTCTTTAATGTACTCTTCTTAGTTTCTTGAAATCTTGAGGTTGGTGTGGTTAAGGGTGATTGAACATGGAGTTTAGGATGATTTGAATATGTTTAATGGTGTTTTAGATGTTGTTATGTTAAGTTATGGCTTTGGTCTGGTGTGAAAAGAGCAAGAAACATGATGAACACATTTGGGTTTTAGGGTATAATGATGCATGTGTAGAGTTGGCATGATATGTTGGGAATTTGGCTAAAATGATGAAGTTAGAATAATTTCTATGAAGCCTAAAGCCTATGAAAGATGAAACTTTGAATTGTGAAAGTGTTTATGTGCATTTTTCCTTTTGAGAAGCCAAAACTATAGGTATGAAAAAGAAGGAAGGAAGGAGTTTTAGCTGTTTATTGTGTTTTCGGAGGATCAGCAAGGTACACGGGGTAGAACACGGCCCGTGTTGTACCCCGTGTTCTTCGTCGAAGCTGATCAGTGTGCTACACGGGGTGCAACACTCCCCGTGTTTACCTCAGGACTGAAGGGCAGTAAGGTACATGGGGTAGAACACGGCCCGTGTTCACCCCCGTGTTCTTTGTCGAGTAGCCCAGAAGTGAACCAGTAAGGAACACGGCCCTGAACATGGGGTATGGGACCCCCGTGTTCTTTGTTAAGTGAACTTTTTGGCTTGATTTCTTCATGTTTTGCATGGCTTTACCCCTGGATCCTTTTCTAATGTTCTTATGTGTCATCACAAGGCTTGAAAACAAAGTATAGAACATCTAAGTATGCATTTATTTAAGTGAAGAAAGTAAAGAATACATGAGGATTAGGGAAAGTGATAATGTTCTAATATAAGCTATGATGTGTATTTGTATAGACTAAAGAGTGACAACTTGCCAACTTGCAAAGGCAAGAGGAAGTATAAAGGAGTTTTTAAGTGAGAGCAAAGGGAACATCACATTGGAAGCTTGTGAAAGGTAGCTAGCTTTATCCTTAAGCTTTGATTTCTATTTATATGATTTTATGAATTTTATGCCATTGTATGGAATGTGTATGGAATTGTTATGGCACAACCCGAGAAGACAGTATAATACTGTGTTTGGCCTATGGCTCGGGATCCTCGGGGATAATAGTGCATTTGTTGTGTGTGGTACCTATGGCCAGACACCCCGGGAAGACAGTGTGATACTGTGTTAGGCCTTTGGCTCGGGAACCCCGGGAAGACAACGTGATGCTATGTGAGGCCTAGGTATGATTAATTGTGATGGCCATCTAGATATTGAGATAAATCCTTGAATGGACTTGATGATTGCTGTGTGAAATGCATATTTCCTACAATGGTATGGCATTGAATATGATGATAATCGATTAATTGATTTCGAAACGTATGTTTTATTTGCTTAAGGATCTGGAATGGCTTGAAATGTCTTTATGGCAATAGCTAGCTACTGGGAAACTTTGTTTCTTATGTTTTCTGTTTTGTTATTAACCATTCCAGGTGATGCTTCCAAAGGCTCTCATGATAGAGGACAATGATATTTTTGAAGTTGTAAACGTTTATATAGTTGGTGATATTGTATATGATGGATGTATATTTTGTAAATTGAACTTTTGTATAATTATATGACTTTTGCTCATGTGTATAAAGTACAAAAAAATTTGAGATTTTCCGTATTAGCTTGAGGTAGATGGCGAATGAGTGCGTAATAATCATCTAGTAATTGAGGAATAAGGTGTTAATAAGTAAGGGAGTTTCAATTCTCCTCTTTCTTTAATTATATATGTTGATTTCTTGAAATTACATGTGTTGGATGTTAATTTGGCATAATTGGTATTTATCCTTGTGACTTTTGATATTTTGCTAGTTTAATGTTGAATTATAGTTGGTAAATCACGGCTTCACACATAGAGGTAGAGAATTGAGGGATTAATTTGGAGGTTTCTAATTTAATTTTTTAAATTAATTGAATTTTATCTTTAAATCAATTTTGATCTAGCTTAAGAATTATAGTAGTTACTTAATTCGACTAATTTTAATTGATTAAATCCAAGATGATAATCTAGCATAGGAATCAAGAATTATTGCAAGGGTTCCAAGTAATTCAAGGTTGAAGAATTAATTAGAAAAGTTAAATTTTAATTGATCCATGATTAATCTAAATTAGAGCATCTCAACTACTTAAATCAGCTATTTCATTATATTGATTTTATTTTTTGCTATTTTGTTCTTGTTTTTTATTTTGTTTAGTTTAATTGCTTTGATTTTGCATTAAACCGCTTCAATTGTAGATTTTGTGTGCTACATTCATATAGTATATTGTATTCTACATTTTATCAATACTTTACATTACATACTAGTTTACTTTTGTTTTGCATTTATTTTTACTTTATTTCTGCATTATTTTGCATTTTTTCTTACATTTTTGTTTTTGCATTTTATTAGTAAATCATATTAAAGGATAATATCAAAGGATCACAGGGGTATGACCTAGTTTGTGCCACTATACTATATTATTTTAGCAAACTGGTTTTTAATCTAATTTTAGTGTATTGCAATGTGCTTATTAGCCATACATCTAGATAGAAGAATATAAGAAAAGTTTGAAGAACCTAATAGAATGCCTCTTCACTGCACTTATATCAATGCTTCCCAATAAATCTAATAAGTAAGCAATGTATTATGACACTCCCAGAATAAGGCTAGGGTGCATAACATTGTAAAATGAGAATGGTAGTCTTTGTTTCATGTTAACTAAAGAAACATGAAAAAATTTACCCTAACCATAACTTCAAGATAGTAATAGTGATACTCACCTTGAAAATACAATGACATTACCTATATGGAGTAACCTGTGATATTTACACTAACCATAAAAGGCTTAGATACTTTTTCAAGGAAAAAGAACTTAATTTAAGAGAATGCGGATAGAATTGATAAAAGATTATGACTGCTTTATTAACTACTATCTTGGAAAGGCTAATGTGGTTGCAAATGCCTTAAATAGGAAAGTGACAATATGAGGGAAAAGGAAAGAAGAAACAATATGTCATAGATAAGTTACCTTCATAAGAGTAGAATCAATAATCGTTAAAAAGATAAATGCTACACAAAGATAAAACCCTTAATACAAAGAATATGCAAGAAAAATTAGGGCATGCATGAGTAATGAATTCTTAAAAGGGAAAAATGTTAAAATAAGATATAAAGGAATATTATGGGTTTTCAAGGAATATGTAAACAATTTCTTGACAAGCTTACCAATCTATCTATACAATGCATCTAGGGACTAAAATATCATAACCTCAAAAGGTTTTATTAGAGGAAGGGAATGAAAAAGAGAATGGCTGATTTTATAGGTAAATGCCTTGTATGCCAACAAGCAAAGCTTGAGCACTAAAGATCATCTAGAACTCATTAGTCTATAAAAACACTTAAGTGGAAATAGGAATCAATTATAATGAACTTTATAATAGGACATCCCTAAACTCAAAAGGCGTATGACTCCATTTGGATGATCATAGATCAATTAACAAAATTGATATACTTTTTGCTAATCAAGACCACTTATTTTGCTTCCCAATATGTACAACTCTTCCTGGATAAAATCATTCTATTACATGGTATGCTTATGACTATTATATTACATTAAGGAATGCAATTTATGAAATATTTATGGAAGTTATTTTGAGAAGCTTTTGGGATTTAATTCAAATTTAGTATTACCTTTCACCTTCAAATTGACAAGCAATCTAGGAAAGTGATACAAGTTCTAGTGGAAATGTTATGATATTGTGTGATAGAATTTAAAGGCGGATAAGAATGATATCTACTACTGATAGAATTCATTTATAATAATAGTAATTAGGCTAGCATACAAATGGTACCCTTTGAAGCCTTGTATGGAAGGAAATGCATATCACTAGTAAGCTAGTTCAATATTAGGGAAGTAAAGATGATTGATCTTGACTTGATTCAAGACATACTGAAAAAAATGAAATTATTATGAGAACAAATCTAAGTGGCCCAAGATTAGCAAAAAGCATACAAAAATAAGAGAATAAAGCTATTAAAATTCTAAAAAGGGATTAAATATTTTTTAAAGTGCCATTTGTCAAAAGAATGATATGATTCAATTAGAAAAGAAAACTGGCACCATGATATACCGGATCTTTTACTATCCAAAAGTAAGTTGGGGTAGTAGCATACTAACTAAACTTGCTCAAAGAGCTTAATGAAGTATATCCCATCTTTCATGTGTCCATGTTAAGAGAGTACATCCTAAACCTGTCATATGTTCTCTATTATAAATTTCCCTAACTGGACTTAAAAATAACATATAAGGAAAAATCAATTCGAATTATAGAGTTTTAGGTAAGAAAACTATAAACCAAAAGAGTGTTGATAATTAAGGTCAAATGGAAAAGATATAGAAGTCAAGAGGCCATATAGGAAGTACAAGCCGATATGAAATAGAAATATCTAAAATTATTTAGTGTGTGTGACCCCTTAGTATATTTTTCCACTATTCTAATCTTAGGTAATATGACACTTCTAAAATTCAAAGATGAATTCTAATAAAGGAGGAAGACCTTATTACACCCTTAATAATAATAAATTTTAAATTATATATATTTATATTAAAGTATATATATATAATTATTACAAATAATAAAGTAAAAAGATGTATTAAAGAGGTTTGATTTAATTACTTAGGGGTGTACATGCACGTATATGCATCTTCTAAGATGTGGAATTAAATAATTAAGGATGCAAATGTCTAAGGGTGTATACATATATATTTGGCTATTTAAGGGCCTAAACTTGTGAATAGTGTGATAGATAATACTTATATTTTTCTTGCTGGACATTGCATAGTCTGTAATGTTTTAATTATAACTTTGATAGGAATGTCTAATTTATGAACTATTAAAATATCCTAAAAAAGAAAATTTGAGACCTTAATCTATTAAAATTTCATAATTTAATTCCAAACAATTAATATTAGTATTTTTCTTAAAATTTATGCAAATTCTAAGTGAAATGGTACTAACCCACTTTAATATTTGGGTCATAACTTATATCCAATTGAGGCATGGTTTATGGCTATGGGAAAAGGATATATGAAGCTACTTGTAGTAAAATTTTTCAAGTAATGGGCTTTGGTAAATAAATAATTAAGAAAATTTTCTTTTAACACCATAACATTAGTTGTAAAGAAGTAAAGTTTAGGTAATTTCTTAAGGAATTTGGTAAGAATGAGTTAAGCCCAATAATGAAGGACTAATATATCATAAAAGGTTGCATTAGGTAAACAAAAGAATAAATTTTGGGTTCAAGAAAGGACCCATTCAACACCAAAAATGGGGGTAGGTAAATTAGGCCTTTCTTGCAACCCCAAAACTATACCTAATTGTGTTTAAGACATAATGATAGCTTTAAAGCTAATGGAAAGAGAGAGAAAGTAGGCAATGATGGTTAATTTTCAAAAGGTTAATGCATGTAATTGTGTGTAAGAGAAACCAATAGAAGATGTAAAAAGGAAATAATGACCTTAATTACACTAAGTAAGCCAAACACTTAAACTCTAGCCCTCACCTTCTTGTTTTGCATAACACACATTTCAAAAAACACTAAAATTTCCTCTTTTCTTCTTCCAAATAGCTGAAGCTCTTAAGGGCTAAAAGGGAATGCTAGATTCATCTTTAAATGTAAAATCATCCTTATCAATAACCATGGAATTATTTATGGTGGCTAAGGTCATTTTCAATTCAAAACTATTATCCACTAAGGTGAGTTATTATTCCCTCTCTAAAGTTATATGATTCTCTTTTGTTTCCTTAATATTTTACATAAATGAGGTTAATTGCCTAAGAAAAGATTGAAGATGAATTTACATGACTTCAGTTCTAAAGAGAACATGATAGGATGATTAAATATATAACTCAAAATTTAAGAGAATTTAGAGAAAGAAGTAGCACTAAGATAGCATAAAAAGTTCATGAGAAAATTATAAGAAAAACCTTTTAGGGATTTTATGCATGCTCATGGGTATAAAGGGAAACTAAAGGGAATGAGGGATTTTATTTTGCAATAAATGAAAACTTGAGAAAAACTAGAAGGAATGGTTCATTCGTTCCCTTATTTCACAACCCTAAATTTTATTAATAATCTAACTTATAAGATTATAGATGAATAAAAGGCAAATGGGATAGCATTCAAAAAAGATTTAAAAGGTATTAGATAACAAGTTATAACATAAAAAATTAAGAAAAATATATTAAAAATTTTATTAAAGAGTTGGTATTTATCCAAATGAAATAAGAATGGAAAACACACTTCCAAATTGAGCAAACAAATGAATAATTATATATATTCATTAATTTGTTCTTAGTGGTGTTAATATTTTAGTTTAACTTGTATAATCAAGTTGTATGGACAACACAAATGATAGCACTTTAACTATAAAAATATAGTCATTTGTAGGTTCAATGTGAAAATTATTATAAATATATTCTTGATTTACTTAGAAAATAAAGCAATATGATTATAATTTGAGTAAAAACATAGGTGTGTGGGAAAGATGAATTTATATGAAAAATTTATGAACTATTTAAAACACATGAAATCAAACATTTTCATATTGAACAAAATATATGAAAATCAAGCAATTTCATATTGTTCATGAGATATAATAATTTATGTAAAATTGAGTATCCCCATACTAATTGTGATTTTTGTGAAATTTATCATTTTTGCTTGTTAGATGGGTTATATGGCCATTATGTGAAATATGTGGAATTTTGCATCCTCTCATAATTATGTGAATGAACATGAATAACATAAATAATGTGATATGTGAAAATTGGATGAAATTGCAAAAATTGAGAAAATATGAAATATAAGAATACATGGAAATATGAAATCTGAGAAAAATGAAAAGCCATATGATGTAGTGAGAGCTTTGGAAGATAAGCTATCATATTTATATATACATATGTCCTTGTAGGAGTGGGGAGCATGAGCTATATAAATCAATGGTAAGAGAAGTAAGGCTAGACTTGGAAGAATAAGGTGGAGCGGGACAAATAAGGTTAAATAGAAGATATAAGGAGAATTTGATATCTATAAGGCATTTTAGTAGTATCTTATGGAACCGTTTATGTATATTTATAGAATTGAGGAGCATACACATTATATAAATTAATGGCAAGATAAATAAGGCTGGACTTAGTGGAATAAAGCGAGGCAGGATAAGTAAGGTTAGATAAAAAATATAAAGAGAATTTAGTATCCATAAGGTATTTTGTGAATGTCTTGTGGAAGCATTTGTGTGCATTTAAAATCATACATTTTATGCATATATGCTCTGAATCTATTTATGATATGTGTCATGTCTATTATGATAATATATCTATGTGGTTTTATTTTTATACTATAGCCCTTTCAAATATGATAATTTTCATAAGTATTTATGGCTTGATGATTAGCCACTATGGCACCTCTTTTAATGTATGAATTGATATGACTATAACATACCTAAATAAAAAGGAAAACAAGAAGAAAAAGGTAGCCAATTTATAATAATGTTATGAGTAACCTTTCAGTATAACTTTAAGATTTATTAAGGATTCACTCACTAAATCTATTTAGACTTTGTTCATATGTTTTCCTTTTAGGTATTGATACATAACATCAGGATGCTAATGTATGTGGACATAGTTGTGATCACAATGCTATATTCATTTGGGACCATTCACATAGTTTTCTATTAAAATATGTTTATGGACTTACGTGAGGATACTATGATGTATAACATCTATCAAGAATATATCATTAGCCTTGATATCTCCCAGTTAATTAAGGAAAGCCACTTTGATTTCTTACTTCACTAAGCTATAAGATTTCTAGTGAACTTTTGGTGGCCATGCTATTAAGCTAGCTTTAAGACTTTATGATAGTGATGGCATAGCCATCCTAGGATGACTATACAGGGGTATTATTTTAATACTTTTGTCTAATGCATATGACATGCTTTTATATTTTTGTAACTAGTCAGGAATAGTTGTAATCTTTCTTGAATAAAAAAATTCACCCCATTTTTTGATAATTATATGAAAAATATCTCATTAAAATACTATTAAATCATGGAATAAAAGTTCATTATAATTGGTATTAGAGCACGATCCTACACAAAAAGAAAGAGATATAGCATTTTATCACTAACATGTTTGGAACAACATCTAGGCAAGTTTCGGTAAATTTGAAACCTTTTAAATATGTATCCAATAGTAAATATTCTATTCTATAAAATGTCAAATTAACAAGCATATTCAAACTTTTCAAATTCTAGGTCTTAAGCAAAGGTTCTAAATGAGATTGTGAGCATCAAACATACCTTTTTGTGTTAGAAAACCTAAAAAATATGTTAGGGAGAATTATTATAGCTCTAACATTGGAATAACCTTTAGATCAATGGAATAGAAAGCTTTCCTCTCCACTCTAAGATCATAAGTAATGCTCTAACATTGTTCACAAGTTCCTAAAGTTGAAAGCTTCCCTTGATATGATGGAACCAATTACGTAATTGATCCATATTAATTTTTGGATGAAATTAAATGATTTAAGCGTATGATAGGCTATTCTAAGACCCTAATGATAAAGTTAGTAGGGTATTAACTACATGATTTAGTGCATTACTAATTCTAGCATCAAAGGTACTAACAATACCCTTTAGCACTTCCACTCACATGGAAAGCCTTTAGAAACTATTTTATGGATAAGTTCCTCCCACTAAGCATCGAAAAGCTTGGGAAGCTCGAGCCTATGATTTTCAACAATATAAGTAGGAAGAAAAGATAGCTATCAAGTATGACATCCTATTCACTAGGTTACCTTAATATGTTAAGTACCCTATTCTTATGGAGAGAGCTAAAGTGAAGCACTTTGTGAAAGGACTTTGAGATCATCTATTTGATAGGGTTCACTTAACCAAAACCATCATGTATCACTTAGTAATGAATAAAGCATTAGAACTTAAGTTACATTCGTAAAAGAGGCATGAACAAATAAGTGAGATAGGGGAAAAAAAGATAAGGATACAAGGAAATAACTCTAAGTTTCCATGAAGAAATTCAATACAAACAAAAAACATACATGCTACTTGTTGCTCTTGGTCAAGACCTAGGCTGCCATACAAAGATAAAAAGGTAACATAAGCAACTCTAAGTCACTTGAGCATCACAATGCAAGGTTCTTAATGGCCCTAACATATGACCTATATAAAAGATAGCATCCAAATAAATACAACCTAAACTTAAAAACATGTTTTTGATATGGCTAATTAAGACACATAGCCTAAACTCCAGTTGGTACAAGTCCTCTAACTACTTAAGGAAGAATGGTTAGCCTAATAAAAATTAAAAGAGTCATGTTTCCTACTAACTTAATAGTATTCGAGTTAGAATAATACAATATTATTCTAGGGATGGATTAGTTAATAACTTACCTAGAACATATAGATTGTATGGAGAAAATTATGACATTAAAACTCTACTACAATAACCTTTTAAAGGGTAAGGATGCTTGTAAAGATAGGCTTCATTTCCACCTTATAAGCCAAAAGGTGTATAAGGTTTATCATGCTTGGATAATGGTCACTATTCTCTAAAAACCTTTAAAGGTCCTTGATGACCTACCAATGGTTAAAGAATTCCCTGAGGTATGCTTGGAAGAACTACTTAGAATGTCTTTTGACCATAAAATTGAATTTAATATAAAAGTACACCTTCAAACAGAGCCAATCTTAACATTTATGGAATTAAAGGAATTAAAATTGCAATTATAAGAACTATTAGATTAAAAAATTCATTAACCTTAATACCTCACACTAAGAAGCCTTTGTATTTTTTCTTAAATAAGAAGAAGAATGGAATGATGTGCCTATGCATTGACTATAAGTAATTAAATAAAGTTACTTTGAAAAATAAACACCCTTACCAAGGATCAACAACTTATTCGATCAAATGCAAAGGGTGGGATACTTTTTCAAAATAGACTTGAAGTTAGTATACCACTAGTTGAAAGCTTGAGATGAAGATGTCCTTAAAATAAGCATTATAAGCTATTAGAAATGTCATTTAACCTTTCCAATGTCCTGACAATATTTATGGACTTGATGAATAAGGTATTTAAGCCATTATTAGATTAATTTGTGATTATACACCTATGAATAGTATTACAAACCAAAGTGGAACAAAATAAAAAAATAAATAAAATAATTTCTTAAAATGAAATTCAAGTAAACCTATATAAGGTTAAAGTGGTGAAATAGTGACTATGACCCACCATTGTCATTCAAGTTTGAAGTTTTCTCAACACAGCTAGATATTATCATCGTTTCATCAAAGATTTCTCTTACATAGTGGCCCTATTAATAAAGTTGATAAGGAAGGGTGCTCCATACACTTAGATGAAAGAATATGAGCAGAGATTTAGGAATCTAATAGAATGCCTCACTATAGCACCAATATTGGCACTTATGGATGAATCTAACAAGTATACAATGTTTTGTGATACCTTTAGGATATGTTAGGGTGCTTACTAATGCCAAATGGGAGAATGATAGCCTACACCTCATGTTAACTAAAGAAATATGAACAAAATTAGCCTATCCATGACTAGATTGAAGATGGTAGCAGTGATACTCACTTTAAAAATATGGCAACACTACCTAAATGGAGTAACTTATGATATATACATTGACCATAGAAGCCTTAAATACATTTTCAAGGACAAAGAAACTAATATAAGACAATGACATTGGATGGAATTGATAAAGGATTATGACTACTTTATTCGCTACCATTGTAAAAAGGCTAATATGGTTGCACATGCCTTAAGCAAGAAAGTGATAAGGTAAGGGAAAAGGAAAGAAGAAATGACAATCCATGGATAGGTCACCCTCATAAAAATAGAATAAGTAATCATTGAGGTTATCTTGACATCATGTCCATTCAGGACTATTTGCATGCTCCTTTTTATGTTATTCATGGATTAACACAAGTGTACTTTGATCTATTATGAATCCTTATACCTCCCAATTAATTAGGGATGGTTACTTTGATTTCTTACTTTACTAGGCTATAGGATTTTTAGTGAACTTTTGGTGGACATGCTATTGGTCCAACCTTTGGACTTTATAATAGGAAAGGCATAGCCACCTTAAGATGACTATACATGTATATTATTTTAATTCTTCCATTTGATGGATATAACTTCGTTGCACATATTTGTCACTGCTTGGTAATAGTCATAGTCTTTCTTAAAAAAACATTCACCCTACTTTTTAATAATTATATGAAAAAATATCTCACTAAAACACTATTAAATCATAGAAGAAGAGTTAGAGTTATTATAATTAGTGATATTTATCAATTAGTGGTTTCGATCTATGTATATAGATATTATATAAAGGATTCTAAACATTCAAAAATACTAAAAACTTCTCTTCCTATGTTATTTTATTCTCTTTTTCTAGTTCTTTATTATTCCAATTTTATCTTCATAAAAAAAGGCATATTTTTATCTTGGTTAAAGGGCTATTCTAGTATTAGATGCTTGATATTGGAACTTGACAACTACTTGAACGGAGAAAACTAATACCAACTCAAGAAGAATTTATGTGTGGTATGTATGTAAAGTGTATGAATAGTTATGTATATTTTGGAAGTATAAAGAGATCTATATAATTTAGACAAATTTTAGGGGATCCAAAATAATTTACTATTTTTATTATTATCTCAAGTTTAAATTTTACAAATTTAACTTTTGATTCTTGGATAAAGATATGATTTTATTGTTTATTTATCCTTTTTTTTCCCTCTTACTTTTTAAGATTGAGAGAGAAAGTTGAGAAACAAAAAATGAAAAAAAATAGAGAGTAGTTTGTCTACTAAAATTAGGTCATAAAAATTTCAATTTAAATTTAAAATTTTGAATTTAGATTTAATTCTTTATTTATTCTTATTGATTTCAGTTATATTTTTGTTTTAAAATTGAAAGATAAGAATTAAAAAAATAAAAAAATTTAACCAATCTTTTAAAATTAAATTTCTACTTTACAAATAAATCGTGAATTGCATTGATATTATTTTAGTTATTTTTCTACATTCTATTATGTAGTTTAACCACAAATTTTTTCTTCATGTTCTCGTGAAATTTGGGAAAATTAAAAATAAAAATAAGGCAAATTTTATGCTTTATCTTTTTATAGGGGAGAGAAAAATCCATTGACATTTTCTAAAATTTAATAAATTAATGCAAGTGTCTTATATAATTTAAAATTTTGCATTGATTTTTAGCTTAAATGTAATTTTAATTTATAAAATATAAATTGTGTAATTTTAATTTCTTATTTAAAATAATCTATTTTAATTTTTTTAAATATTTAATTGATACAATTTTGATCTTTCTATTCGATTTTTATCCGTTATTTAATCTCACAAGACCATTTCTGCTAGATACTTCTTCTATATTGATTAGGAATGACTTCAGTGTAAGTATAAAACAAAATCATTGTCTAGGTATTGAAAATTTTGAGCAAAATTAATAAATTACTTATGAATATTTGAATTTTTTAGAGTGCATTTTCTTCTAAATCATATAAAATGTGATTTATTTGAGAAACAATATAGAAGTGCTTAAAAATTAAACAAGAGTTGATGGAAGTTGACAAATTTGATAAAAATTAAATGGGAGACCAAAATTGGATCAATTAAATATTTATAAAATTAAAATAAATTATTTTAAATTAGGTATCAAACAGCACAATTGATATCTTAGGATGATTAAAATTACGTTCTAATCTAAATTTTTCATGCAATTTCAAAACCTTGCTTCATAGGGTGAAAGATAAAAAAATTAAAAATGCATTTAAATCCAAATTTAACTTTCTCAAATGATCATATTTTAGCCATTTTAATTTAGTTAAAATTTATATTTAGTCATAAAATATTCAAGATATTGCATATTATTTGAATTGAACTTTATAAACATTTTTTCCTCATATGAGAAATTTAAATTTAGATTCAACTGTAAAACTTTTTTTCATATCTTTCTAAAGAAATTTAACTAAAATTTTAAATTAGAGGAGAGATTCATTGAAATATTTTTTTCTTCATAGATTAAAGCAATAACAATAAAGATAAATGCTATCATGTGAGAGAATCTGTTTGTAACAGGTAATTCGACTAGACATCCTCGATTTGATCAAAATTCCCCCGGTTGAAATTTTATGGGCAATAGAATTAAGATTTAAAAAGAACCTTAAAAGTGGATTTATCTTTCACGGCTCCCATCCCAAATATGAATTGGTCTCCTATCAAAAAGATGTGAGGAAATATAAGTACAAATAAAAAAAACCTAAAAATTAAAATAAAGAAAAAAAATTAACATGTGTAATTTATAAAGTCCAAAATCATATTTTAAAAAAATACTATATACATTAAAAATAGAATCCATGATTAAGTTCTTAATTTTTTACATCAATTGTATTAAGTTTTACAATTTTTTTTACTATTTTGCATTGATTGACATTATTTGATTTATATTTGAAATTTAATTTTAAATATTATTTTCAATTTACATAACATTGCTGCATATTTAATTTTATATTTTTAATAGTAAAAATGAAAAATTACTTAACACATGCACAACACTTTGATTTAAGTATAAGACACTACAAATAAGATCTCAAGGCAAAATCATGTTATTGCATCACTAAAAATGGTGATATATGTAGTCTTTAGCAATACGCAATCTCACCATATATTATCTTATTCTTTGAGGAAGAATATTTTCTTGTTCTACAAAGAGGGAATATTTATGTCTTTATTTGGATGCAAGAAAATAAAGAAAGAAAATAAGAAAAAGAAACACATGAGAAAAGAAAACATATTTTCTTTTCTTGTACTTGGTTAAAAAGAATTTGAGAAGAAACAAAATAAAAGGAAATCATTTTCCTTGTTTAGTTGTGTAGAAAAATGAGAAGAAAGAAAAATTAATAGATTAAAATGACAATAATATCTTTAATGTAGCACCAAATTCAATAAACACAATTTTCATCAATTTTAAGTTACAAAATTAAATCAATATATTATACAAGGTCTAATATTAAAATATTATTTTAGATTTATAGATAACGATCAACATTTTTTTATAAAAAATCATAAAAGATAAGTAAAGGGGGTAAATAAAATAACATTGCTAAAATGTAAGTCATAGATATGATTTAGTTATAATTAAACCAATAAGTTACACAAAATTGTTAGAACTACTAAAATTATTAAAATAATTTATAACTAATTTTAAGAATAAGTCATAAATATTCTTAAAAGTTAATAAAATAATAAAAATTGTAACAATTAATATTAAAATTAATAAATTTAATAAAATTAGGTATATTTATTATAAAGATATGAAGTTATTGTTATTGTTTCTCTTGACAAAGCCCAAAGCTACTGCCCAACTCTGCAATACTCAAGTGTATTCATAAATATTTACCCAAAAAAATGTATTTAAACAGTTTCATAAAAAACTTCATAAAATATGAAGGAGATGAGTGAAAAATATCAAAGAAAGGAAAAATAGTCTTCAAATAATGCTGACGGTAGAATGGAGGAAAGAAATTTGTGTGAATATTTAATTTACATTTCTCTCCCATCTTCCCAAACGCTGACGAGAGAATGGAAAAACTTTTTGTATGAATATTTTATATTTCTCTCCTATCTTTTCTTCATGATAGGAGAGAACAAATTTCCATGGTTCCACTATAAATTTCTACACACTTTTTCATTCTTTCCTTCCTTCTTTTACTAACCAGAAACACAAGAAAATCAAAATTTCTCCGCCATATTCTTATATTAATTTCTTTTTTTTCCATTTTTTTATCGATGTGTAAAAGAGATAAAACATAAGTGTTACCAATGTGAAGAGTCTTTGCATACTTGTATATTTACTATTTACATGCTTGCATTGTATTTATCTGTTCTGTAATCTAGATTATGAAGTTTTCTTTACCAATTTATACATGAACTAGGTTATAATTCATGTGATGTATGTATTGTAATTCTACTTCATCAAAAATTAATATTACAATAAATATATCAATTAGTGATTTTATATTATCAATAATATATGATCAAGCATCCCTTAAAAAAAGATATAAAATTACATTTACATTAAATAGTTCATAAATTTTGAAATATATCCTTAAATACAATATTAATTGTGATATTAAATTTATTAGTTACTTTGTTATGAATTAGCACATTTACAAATATTTTTATTTATTAATTAAGAAACATTATATACAAATTAATTCAAAAAATATTATTAATCTACTTGTCATGAATGTATCTTGTCATCTTTCTTTAAAGAAGAGGAGTTGTTTGAGGTATAATTTTTAAAATAGGTATAATTTTTAAAATTGAATTAACTATTGAACTAAACAAACTATTGATTCATTGATTTGCTGGTTCAACTACTAATTTATTTGTTAATCTGATTTTGAATTAAAAATTATTAATTATATGTATACTCATATGTATATATGTATACATTAATATTGTATATTTATAATAACAAATCATAATAAAACTAAAAAAATATTATATAAGTTAATGATATAGACAAATAAGTAACAAAATACAAATGATATATTAATAATTTACACTAGAAATACTAAAAGAAATAACATAAATTCAATTGATATAAAATTGTGAATATATTACATCTTAATTGTTATAAATTTTTAAAAATTTATTTTTTTTTAAAAACTAATTTTTTTTCAATGAATAGATTTACATTGGTTTTGGCCAATTTGTGCATGTTCACACTGGTTTACATGAATTTATGATCCAATACCCCTAACTAAATCGATTCACTAGTTAGTTTACTAATCTAAGTATTTAACTAACTAGTTCAGCTTGATTTTTAAAATTATGATTTGAGGAACAATTGTTGATGTTACATTCATATAAAATTATGAATTTTATTACACTTCTTTGAATAATATAATAATAGTAATGTTTGAATTACCATTTACATTATTATAAATTAATATTTTTAGTCATTTTTTTACTTATTATTTTTTAGAGACAATAACATATATGCAGTTAAATATGATTAAATATAGTTTTTCTTAAAAATTATTTTAATTCTAAATGGTAGATTTTATAGATTTAAAAATTATATTATTATTTGTGAAATTAGAATTTTATCAAAATTAATTCTAACCCATGTATGACTTCCTCCATTTTATTTTATTTTTGGATAAGGTTTATTCTATTACTTATCTATATCTTTAGAAGACCAAAAATGATTTTTTTTTATTTTACTCTTAATATCCTAATAAATAATCAATCAATTTACATATTGATTATTCATTTTTAATGAATAATAAATTTGTAAATTAAAATTCTTTTGTCCTAAACTTGTGGTTAATAATTACTCTTTTTAATTCTTGTGCATTTATCTTAATGACAAATAAAAATAAACAAGGAGTAAATAATTAGGAAATTTTCATATAAATACTTTATTTATATTAAGTATCAAATCATTATATTAAAATAATCAAATAATTATATAAATAATTTATTTATATAAAAATGAATTTTGATATTATGTATCTTACTTATAAAATTCATAGGAAATTTAACACTAATAAATTTTGAAAGTTTTATTTAAGAAAATATAGCTCAATCATTAATTAATATATAGAAATTACTAATTTATCTAAAAGAAAAAATATTTTGACTTGATTATTTATATAGTTTAATCAAGTAATTTTTTTGAATCATCATCAATTTTAAGTCTAATTTAATTTATCAATTAAAATTTTTAACTTTTAATTTAATCAAAATTATTAATGCAAATCAAATTTGATTAAGATCAAAGAAATTATGAAAATATAATAAATAAAAGAAAGAAATCAAGGAAATTACTTTAGAGATGAAGAAAATATATAAAAATTAGAAAATTTAATAAATTAAAAAATTATAAAGATTATGAAAATATAATAAATGAAAAAAAATTAGGGAGTTTTTTTAATTTAATATGAATTACTATATATAAATAAAAATTCAATCTTTTTCATTAGTTGTGTAAGTATAACTTACTGCAGTGTAATATTTATTAAGAAGAGATTAATTTTATAAATATGACTCACAATAATATAGTATTCATTAAGAAGAAATGATAAATTAATATTAGGTGAATTATAGAAATGATACGTGTCATAATAGGAAATAGAGAATATTATAACCAATAATATAGATATTGCTATATATAAATGAAATATTTAATTTTTTGCACTGATTACACAAGTATTATTTATTATGACACATATTCATTAAGAAGAAATGATAAATTAATATTAGGCGAATTATAGAAATGATACGTTTCATAATAGGAAGTAGAGAATATCATAACCAATAATATAGATATTGCTATATATAAATGAAATATTTAATTTTTTGCATTGATTACACAAGTATTACTTATTGTAATGTAATATTTGTTAACGAGATATTGATTGTACAAATATAATTCATCTCAATATAGTATTTATTGAGAAGAAATAATAATTTAACATACGGTAAATTATAGAAATGATAAATGTCGTAATAGGAAGTAGAGAATATCACAATTAATATATATAATATTGAGATTGCTCTCGCTCTCTCTCTCTATATATATATAAGAGATAAGAGATTTGTTTATTGCATTGATGGTACAAGTGTAACATGTTGTAGTGCAATATTTACTAACAAGATATTGATTGCGCAAATATGATTCAACATAATATATAATATTTATTGAAAAGAAATAATAATTTGACAAGCAATGAATTATAGGAATGATAAGCATCATAATAAGTAAAAAATATTATAATTAGTATATGATATAGAAAGAGACGTAGAGATCATTATAACATAATAAAGTAAATTAATCCAGTTTCATAATTTTGGAATCGTACCCTGATCAGATCATATGTAATTGCAAATAGCATGCCCACACTACTGTTTGACACTTGAAAACGGGGCAAACGGAGCGGACGTGCCCCTCGCGTAATTTAGACCAGACCCGTCCACCGACTCACGTCAAGCAGAAGACAGCAAGACTGTTGTTCCCTTTTCTTCGCTCCCTGGAGGTATCTACCACCTTCTCCCTGCTACAAAGAATCTGCTAGAAACCTTCAATCCGAAGCAAACCCAGGTTCTCTTCTTTTTTAAACGATCCAATTTTTTTAAATGAAATGTCATATGTTTTTACTGATTCAAATCCTGTTCTACTCTCACTGATATCCATCGAACTTTGATTCATAGAACAGCCATGGAGGAAGATTGCTGCGCCACTCAACTGATTGATGCAAATGGAGAGTTCAGTGTTTCTGGACTCGATAATTTCATGAAGAAAGTGAAGCTTGCCCAGTGTGGGCTTTCCTATGCGGTTATTGCTATCATGGGTCCTCAGAGTAGTGGTATGTTGATTGATTTTGGTTATTGAAGTTTCTTGCTTTTGAAATTTGCTCGAAATTTAGCTCAGGAAGAGTTCTTTCTGTGTTCCATGGTATTGTTCTGGATTTGGATTTTGAAATCAGTGGGTTTTGCATTACCGGACTAATAAGATCTCAATGCCAATGAAAGATAGCAACGTGAGGCATGTAAAGTGATTCATAGTCTGTTGAAGATTTAGCTCAGATGGAGTTCTCTTCATGTTCCGTTGTGCTCTTTTGAAATTAGTGAGTTTTGATTAATGGATTCTAAAACTGTGTTGGAAAAATAACGTTTGTTAAGTGATTTAACATTTGAAAAGATGTTCTCGGACTTCACTTAGTTGAAGTCATATTCCTTTTTATGACACTTCTTGGTACTTCGGTACTGTCTTTTCTTGTCTCCACCCGCAACTTGAAAAGCTATACTTGCAGTTGGCATCATCACCACAATGGGCCGAACTGTGTGATATTACCAGAGAAAATAAAATAGCTTTGTAAACTTTTGTCTGGGTTTGAATTTAATTGACATACTAGGTGGTTAATGTGATTCTTGAACTTACCAGATAAAATTTATTTAATTCTCGACCCAAAAAAAAAAAAAAAACTTATCTGATGTTGAACTTGAAGGCAAGTAATGAAAATTTAACTTAAAATGGATGCATGATTGTACTGTGATGGTGATCTCAAATTAGAGAGAGAGAGAGAGAGAGAGAGAGAGAGAGAGAGAGAGAGAGGAAAGGAATGAATATTTTAATAGCTCAGGTCAGGGTTTTAAAATAGAATGGATTAAGGAGAGGAAATCAAGTATGTCTAAAGGGATTATGGTAGAGTGCTTTGCAAGAATAGGTGCTGAGAAAAAATTGTATGCATTTAAATAGGCTTATGAAATTTCTCCTGTAACAATATAAAATTTTCTCCTAAGCCTAGGAGGATTTCAAACTTTTGAGCAAAACTAATTTATGGTAGAAATAGATTAGAGGCAGTAAAACATGAATTCATCAATTGAACAGCATAAAACCAGAGATGAGATGCAGCCTGACCACTGCCTGTTAAAACTACCTAACATCTCTACGGGTGATATGCAAAGAGACTAGCCTGCCTGACTTAAATGATATTTTTCTTTGTCTTCTTTTTCTGTTAGTTTTTTAATTGTATTTCATGGAGGCTTTTTAATTCTTCATGTTGTACTCTTATCTCTTCCTATTATTTAAGTTTCTTTTCTCATGGAGGCTATAAATATATATATATATATATATATACACTGAACAGCTGAATTGGGAAAATTGAGTGCTATCATATAGCTTAGTATTGGCTAAGATGGTATATATATATATTAGTAGAATTTTTATTAGAGAGAAAGGAGGATTGAAGTACAGCAGAGGATTGGATTTTCTTTTTTGTAAACACAAAGAAATACGACAGCAACATGGTTACAGAATCTTATGATCTGATTCAATTTGATCTGAAGGGAAATCGATTTAAATCAAGCAGTCATCTTTTCTTATGATGTGTCTTTCCTGAAATTGGATGAATCATGATGAAATCTCTTGAATCTTACCATTTTGGCAATTCATTTGATTATTAATGATTTGATGTGCATAGGATTGCCTTTGAGACCTCTTATATTCTAATATGACCAAGATTTATCGTGTTACTTACATATTTATGACTTATTGAGTTTCTTTTGAATCTACATGAGTTTTGATTTTTACAACGATGCCTAGTTTTTGACTCTGAGTTTTGAATCTTGATAATAATGATCTCGTGAGTTTATGATATTGAAAGAAGAGTTTTTTCCTGGCTTATAGTCATGAATCTGTCTTAAATCTAACATTTATATAACATCAAAATATGCTATTTTTTATGTTGAATCATGAGTCTTACTGATTCTTGATTTGATTTGATTTGATTCAAAATTCATAAGATATGCTTTTGGATTGTGATACAATTCATGATTCGATAACCTTGAATAGCAAAAACAAGAGGTTCATTATTGTAGTGAATCTCTCCAATTCTTATGCATGCCTATTGAAGGAAATACCCTCAAAGAAGCCAAAAGAGTAATTCTATCTTAAAGCAACTCTGAGGATACGAATGTTTTAATGAGATGCATCAAAGAACCACATAAACTCTACACTGCCTGAATGCCATGAAGGTTTTTTCTTCCTTGAATGTTGCTAAACCCTCTCGTGTAGCCAGTGAGAACAACCTCAAACTCAAAGGACAGACTCAACTCTCCCCAACCACGAAGTGGTGGCCACACAATGCAATGAATTATGAATTGATAGCTCTGTTTCTGAACTTAAACACCACACACACACACGCACGCACGCACGCACGCATGCACACACAACACATGTCAGGAGAATGGAAAACATATAGATATCTGAAACTGACATTCTGCTTGTTTACATTTTTAACTTTAGTTATTGATAGGTTCTAACTTGTAAACTATAAATATTCCTTATGAAAGAAACATTCAGGTATCCTATGTTACATCAGTTCACATCTCACTATGTCAACCAAGTTTGGAACTGATTTGGAAATTTCAATAAGAGTTTGTTTTAGGAGTTTGAAAAACAGAAGTTAGGCATAGGAACAAAAATTCCCGAAAGCAGAAAAACCCCTGATGTTTCATAATTTGTTCTTCTAGCATCTAGTGGCATAGATTTGAAAAAGGAGAAGATCCACTGGTTCAATACCTATTTACAAAAGATAGCATCAATTGCAACAGAAATGAGTGCTATTGTCAAACATGGTCCCAGGAGGGAGTAGAAAATGAATTCATTTTCTATCATTTTTACCTTTGTCACCGGATTATAATTTTTTTTGTTGGAAGAGAAACTTCTACAAATAGAGACGAAATTATATAGAAGAGGATAAGGAATCCTCAAAATAAAGGAGGAGCCAAAATTAGCACAAAATTGATGCCTAATTTCTATGGCAATTTGATGGATTCAACCTTCTAAAGTAACTGTTGGCTAGCAAGGGAGGCTACAAACAAAATCCTGTACCACGGCATGACACTTGATTGGCTTGATTTCTGAAATTTCTGGCATTTTTTTTTCAACCAAATGCACCAAATAACAACAAATTGAGTGCAACAGCCATCTCTTTCTTATTACCCCAAAATTTCTGAAATTGGCAGATGAAAAACATCCCCAAATCCTCTGGCAAACCCAAGTAACATCAGATAGTGAAAAAGGATTTAGTCCAAAGCTCCCAAGCCATATCGCAATGCAGAAACAAATGATTATTGATCTTTGAATTCTAGTAGTACATCACGCACATATTTGGTGACAAAGCCTTATGAGGTCTACGCAGCTGAAGCTTATCATTAATATTAATCGTATTGAGAACTACAGTCCAAACAGAGACTCTAACCTTAAATTGAACCTTGACCTTCCAAAAGGAATTAGAAAAAGGCAAAAGCTGATTTGAAGAATTTTTTTTAACCAAATAATAATAATAATAGTAGTAGTAGTAGTAGTAGTACAGTAATAATAATAAAGATTTATTAGTGTAAGAACCAGATGATATAAAGACCATTTATGTCTATCTGGGAGAAAAGTGAAAAGGATCAAGCAATTTGGAGTTCTCCTTGTCATTCAAATTCCTCAAAAAGTGCAATTTCCAAGAAACATTTAGAACTTATTTTTGAGCAAATACAGAAATGGCAGTATTATGAGAGGTAGATAACTGATAGATCTGGGAAATGATTCAAAAAGCAACCTCTCTCAACCAAAGATCCTCCCAGAAAAGCGAAAACCATCTTCCATAGTACAACAAAGTAAGTGAAGGAAAGAAGAATAAATGTGATATATGAATTTCAAAGGGCTTCGGAGTTGCATTAACAGCAGCATTAGCATCCTATCCATTAAGATGTAGATCATACTTGCTCTTTATCAACTTAAGCTATAGAGAATCATGTTCGCCACAATCATTAACCCACCAAAGCAATGAATGTAGATCATACTTGCTCTTTATCAACTTAGGCTATAGGGAATCATGTTCGCTACAATCATTTACCCATCAAAGCAATGAAGTTTGCTGGTTTATTATTCAAGTACATCTTATCTAGCTTTATTCTCTTTTTGGCATGTGTGATCCAATCTAATCCTATGTGTCCATTTCCTCTTCTGTGCAGGGAAGAGCACCTTACTGAACCATCTTTTCCAGACAAATTTCAGGGAGATGGATGCATACAGGGGACGGTTGGTTTTATTTAATGATTAAGCGATATTTTTGGAGGGAGAATGGAGAAAATTGA
Source organism: Sindora glabra (assembly GCA_020226215.1). Lineage (NCBI taxonomy): Eukaryota > Viridiplantae > Streptophyta > Magnoliopsida > Fabales > Fabaceae > Sindora > Sindora glabra. Next base: position 54,132,818 of record CM035225.1, on the reverse strand, counting down.
GGGATTGAGAGGGAAGAGGAAAACAAAAGAAATATAAAGAGGAAGAAAACTGGATGTCATTACGGCCTATCATGTTTTAGTTGCTCATTATTTTGACTTCTTATGATACACATGTTATGAAATAATGCTCATGCAGATCCCAAACGACCAAGGGCATTTGGATAGCCAAATGTGTTGGAATTGAGCCATGCACAATTGCCATGGATTTAGAGGGTACTGATGGAAGAGAGAGGGGTGAGGTAATAAATTATGAAGTATATGTTCTTTCCTTTTTTTTTTTTTGGTTCTTGTGTGAAATTACAAGATTGGTGATTTTTTAGTAATATTATACTCTGCATTTTAGGACAAAATAAGTATAAAAACATATATTGTAAGTTGAAGTGTAAAAGATATATGTAAGAGTAGTATAAGGAAGGAACATGAGCCAACATCTTATGTAGAGGGCATGGTAAGATGTGGTGCAATCCATAGCGAGAGTTTGGTACGTATCTTAAACTTCATTCAACATAACTAAAAGGTGATACAATCCATTGTTGGTATTTTTTTAAAAAAGAGCACTCTTTGGCCTTATTCAGAAATTAAGTTTCTTGCATATTTGTGAGTCAATTCAAGTTGAAAATGCCCTTCACAAACGGTAGAAACTGAAACTAAAAGCACCAAGACCAATGCAAAATGTGTGCTGAGCACCAACAACATGAAAGGAGTGCTCTCCAATCTCTTTTAAGTCCGTCAAGTAGACTCCTCTGAAACAATTGTGTGCTGGTCAGAAACACAACCTTCTCTGAAGCAAAGAAGAGGTAATGACTTTCTTTTGAAGATCCTAGCATTCCTCTCAAGTCAAATGCTCCAAAAGATAGCAGGCCTAGCACATCACCATGAGGTTTTGGCATCCTTAGCACCTCCTAACCCTTTAAACATAACTAGTAATATTGCACAATGTTTTTGGGGAAGATCCAGGGTTCTCCAACCACTTGAAAAAGGCAATTCCAATGAACTGGCTGCTGGACAATGAAGAAATAATTGTGGAGCAGATTCTGAAGAACATGTTACACTCGAGGAGAGAGCTGCATTAGAAGTGCAAATTTGAAGCAATCATCAGTGTCAATCTTGTTGAGCACTTTTGTCCGCACCAAGGAACTTGACCTCATAGGGAATTTTGGATTTCTAGGTAGGCTTATCAAGAAGAAATGTTTCTGTGGAATTGGAACAGATAAGGTAGAGAAAGAAAAGGTTTGCAAGTGAAAATACCTCCAGGATCGAGAGATTGAGAACGGTGAATTAGGATGAGAATGGAAGTTTTCAATGGGAGGTAGAGAAAGAAAAGATTTGCAAGTGAAAATACCTCCAGATCGAGAGGTTGAGGAGGGTGAATTAGGATGAGAATGGAAGTTTTCAATGGGAGGATGGGACTCAATAATTCCTTCAGATTTCTAGCCTTGCCTTTCATTCAGATTTTTAGTGACGTGAAAATCCCAAAAAGGGTTTGAATTGAGATGAGAATAGAAGTTTCAAATGGGAGTAGAGTGCAAGGAGGAAAGCCTATAAAGCCAAGGAGAAAGAAAGAGGAGAATCTCCTATGAAGAGATTCTCACAGAGCTAATATAATCCCTAGAACCTAACTTAAGAAATATAACGGTTGAAATTGAGCTGTAACCTTGAGAGATATATTTCTGAGAGAAGTTTTTTTGGAGGGAATAATTCGAAGGCTCTAACTTGTTTTGTTATGTTCCTCTGTATATATTTATGCGTAAATCAATTAGGGCAGTAGTTACAGAAAAGAAAGTCAATCCCAAGTTAATGATGAAGTAATGACCAAAGTAGGCATGGGAACACAATTTAAGTTAACGAGTTTGAGTTGAAGGCAACACTTCTACATATATGGCTGGAATTGTAGATTAAAAAAAAAAATGAATGTCCAGCAAATATCTGGGTTCTTGGCTTCATGGTGGAGGAAATGCCATCTAGTAAATTGTCTGGAACCAGGTTTGGAGATGAATTGCAGGAAATTCTCATTGAATTATGCCAAATAAAAAAAAAGAAAAAGGGAGGAATTTCTGGTGAGACGTTTCATTAAGGATCTAGAAAGAGATAGACAGCAGCAATGTGATGCAGTTAAAGTTTGAGAATGAAACATAGAAGCTGGAAAAATGGTTGCATTGGAACCCAACTCTATTTGGCTAGGAATTTCAGTTGAAAGTCACATCTGTTATTACATAGCACCACCAAAATACAGTATGAATGTCCAAAGAAATGTGAGTATCTGAAGTTATTGAGAATGTATATTTGTAAGAAAATTTGGGAACATGTAGTGAGCAATGGCATAGATTTAGAGAAAATCGGAACAGGGAAGTGCGCACACAAATTACATGCTACTTTTTCTCCCAAAAAAAAAATGTGAACATTTGACCTCAAGGGTAATATATTAACAAAGGAAACCACCAGTGGGTGGGTACTATTAGAATTTATTAGGAAATTATCTTAGATTGAGAATTATGCAATATCTTAAATTGGTTATTATTGATTTCAGATTCTAGATTATGCTATGTGCTTGCTTGTCTTGCACTCAAAGTTTAAGGGTATTAGAGTCATTATAATTCTAAGAAGCTCTACATAAATAGAGTATTAGGGTTAGGTCATATGTAACAATTCAGCCTTTTATTCATTAATTAATATATCAGTGTTCTCCCTTTAATTCTCTACCTTTCCTCTACTCTTTCTCCCTCTAAATCCTAGCCATGTATTTCAATAGGTACATTGTCACTTTTTAAACCAAGGTGGATAATGTAAAAATGGCCCCAACCATTGGGGGCATGTTGTAATTTTCACTTTATTTCATTGCAATGTTCTGCCTCTACATTGCATGTGGCTGAACTGCATTATTTTTCTTTGTTCTTGTTTATATAACTTTCAGGATGATACTGCTTTCGAGAAACAGAGTGCTCTTTTTGCTTTGGCGATATCAGATGTTGTCTTAATAAACATGTAAGTTTTTGGTCAGACATATCACTTTATCAATATATGTAGGTCTTGGAACCCTAGGGCATTCTTGGAGTTTGGCTCCGACTTATGCTTGATTGTTGAGAAGTTTGTTGGCAAAACCATTCACACCTGACTTTGTTTCTGTGAGAACCACCTAGCTTTGCCAATATTTATGCTATTATACCTTGAATTTTATGACTATTTATTAATTTTTGTGTTCAATTTGGATACGGCGTGCTCATTTTGCTGCACATAATTAGGATTGCAAATATTTGGTCTAAGTGATAATTGTATGGCAGCTTGTGATAGTCTTACTTATGGTCTGTTGTGAATCAGAGTGAGTAGGAGAAAACAGTTAGAGAGAAAGTCAAAGAGGAAAGTTAGTAGAGGGAAAAAAATATTATTGAATGATAGACAGGTTATTACAAAATACATAACACTAATCCTCTATCTCTATAGAGTTACTAAAGACAGAGAGACTCAATACCCTTCACTTTGTGTGCATTGCAAGTCAGCTATAATATTCCCCTAATTGCTATTATTCTTAACGGTATCCCTCAAATTGAATCTTATGTAAGATACCCCTGACTTGCTCCTTTGACATTTTCACAATTTTATTCTTTGCTTAATTGACAAAGCTCTCACAAGTCTTGGCAGCTACCCTGAACTGCTCCCTTCTTTCCCCAGCTTATCTTTTTTACCACCAAAAAGCTCCTAGTTGGGACTATTTAAAAGAATGTCACCAATACACTTGGTTGGAATTAAACAAAATTGCGGCACCCTTTGTCACATTCATACCACCAACATAAACACAACCCAAATTGCTCCCAACTCCAAAGTTGTACTAATTGCGCCAAACATCAGCAAAGCAAACTGAACTCAAAAACTTGAAGATGACAATACAGTAGGACTCCTCATCAACCACCTTGCCAGCACCAACATATTCATCGTTATCTTCGAAACCCATTGGGAAAGAAGTCATAATCCTCCAATACATTATGCTGCTTTCTCTGTCACAACAAAAGCAACTCATAGCATAATAATACTCAGAACAGCAGCAAAAATACCACATTGGGACCAAAAGTGAATAAACACCTAATCAAAGCAAGACAATGTTAGTCTGCCCAAAGCAAAAGCATATCAGCTAACCTGAAACTTCATTATGGCAGCAAAATAGAACAAGAATTAACAGCCAACCTAAATTTCCCTCCTTCAGTTTGTGTGAACTGAAGAAAACATTAAGTGACAGCTTAAGCAAATAAATCAGGAATGAAATTAGCTTAGTTGTAGATAATTCAGTGCTGGAAATCAAATTCATCAACTTCATTATTGTTAAGAGAGAATAATTTTTGAAGTCATACTCTCACAAGAGGTTCGCATGTCTATTTATAATAAAATATAGGATTACAAGAGATAGGCCCACGGCCAGACATATCTTAATAAATAAGAAACTAATAAAATAACCTAACCCTTAAATAAATCACTAACACTCCCCATCAAGCTGGGGCATAAATATCAAACATACCCAGCTTGTTACAAATATCATCAACTGGCTTTTCTGAAAGGGTTTTAGTAAACAAGTCAGCCAATTGATCCCCGGTTCTAATGTGTCTTAAATCAATAATCCTTTTGTGAAGTTTCTCTCTAACAAAATGACAATCAACTTCTATATGTTTTATACGTTTATGAAAAACTTGATTTGTAGCAATATGGATAACTACTCGATTATCACACTATAGTTGCATAGTTTTATAGGGCTCAATTCCAAGTTGGTGAAAAAGATAGGAAATCCATATAAGCTCTGATGTGGCATGGGTTATAACCTGATATTTAGACTTTGCACTTGAACGCGATACCACTACTTTTTTCTTACTTTTCCAAGACACAAGATTTCCACCAACAAAGACACAATACCTAGAGGTGAACCTTCTGTCTATAGGACATCCAGCCCAATTTGCATTAGAGAAGGTTTCTATTCTGCAATGATCATGATTTTTATATAAAATTTCATGATCAGGGGCCTTCTTAAGATATTTCAGAATATGCATGATTGCATCCCAATGAGAAGTTCTTAGAGAGTTCATAAATTGACTTACTACACTTATCGAAAAGATAATATCAGGTCCAGTTATGGTAAGTTAGTTCAATTTATCCACTAGTCGTCTATACTGTTCTGGATCTTCTAACAATGCCCCATCTTCCAAGTTAAATTTAACATTTGAAATCATAGGAGTATCACAGGGCTTAGAGCCAAGCATTCCTATTTCTTTCAAGAGATCAAGAACATATTTCCTTTGAGATAAGAAGATTCCTTTCCTCCCTCGAACAATTTCAATCCCTAAAAAAATACCGGAGTGTTTCTAAGTCTTTAGTCTGAAACTTGGTTTGAAGAAAAAATTTTAATTTTGAAATACCTAATTGATCACTGCCAGTGTCACAATGTCATTCACATAAATAACCATAAAAATACAACCAGAATTTGATTGTTTATAAAAAACTGAATGATCATGGTCACTTTTTTCATTCCAAATTCTATCACCACATCACTAAATCTTCTAAACCAAGTTCGAGGAGATTGTTTCAAGGCATACAAGGATTTTTTTAGTCGACAAACTTCACCATACTCCCCATGAGTAATAAACCTGGGCGGTTGCTCCATATATACCTCTTCATATAAATCACCATGCAAAAAGGTATTTTTAATATCAAGCTAGTAAAGCGGCCAACTATAGGATGCAACAAGCGAGATAATCAATTGAACAAATGTAATTTTGGTAACATGGGAGAAAGTTTCTGAATAATCAATACTATAAGTTTGCGCATGCCCTTTAGCTACTAGTTGAGCTTTTAATTCATCAGGATTAACTTTCATAGTATACACCCATTTACACCCAATAGATTGTTTGCCTTCTGGTAAAGAGACAATATGCCATGTTTGATTTTCAACAAGAGCCTGCATTTCTTCTTCTATAGCAGCACGCCACCCAGAGTGAGATAGTGCTTCCATATTAGACTTAGGAATAGTAATGGAATCAAGCAAGGCAATAAAGAATTGAGAGGATATGGGCAGGGAAGTGTAGGACACATAGTTAGAAATAGAGTAAGGGTGATGAGTGTTACCTCGTTGAGTGCAATTATGTTTACCTTTCTGGTGGGCAATGGGGATATCAAGATTAGATGGCAATGAAGGAGGATCTGATGGGGAAGAAGCTAGTGAAGGGGAGAAAGCCAGTGACTCATCAATAATTGGTGCAGCTCTAGTATTGTTAGCATTGTCAAGTAGGGAAGGTGTTGCTGCCGGTACCAACTTCCTGTGAGAGTAAACATTTTTAATAGGAGGGCGAATCCAATTGTTATTTGGAGGGACCGGAGATGTCTGAGTAGCAGAATACACAAGAAAATGGTCATCAAGAGAATCAGTCTCAATTAGGGAGGAAGAAGACTTAGGGGAGTCAAAAAAGGAAATGGACTCAAAAAATGTAACATTAGACAAAACGATATAATGATGCAGATCAGGAGAGTAACATCGATACCTTTTTTGTATACGAGAATAACCAAGGAAAACACATTTCAAAGATCGGGGATCAAGTTTAGAGACTAGAGGACGATGATCTTGAACAAAACAAGTACACCCAAAAATATGTGGAGATAAAGGAAACAAAGATCTGAAAGGAAATAAAATGGAGTAAGGTACCTGACCATAAAAAATTGAAGAAGGCATTCAATTAATCAAAAAACAAGCTGTGGAAATTGTATCTGTCCAAAAAATTTTAGGTACTTCCATTTGAAACGATAAAGCACATGAGATTTCCATCAAATATCGATTTTTTCGTTTAGTAACCCCATTTTGCTATGGAGTAACTGCACAAGAAGATTGATGAACGATTCCATGCTAAGACAAATAAGATGCAAATGGAGTTGAAAAATATTCTTTAGTATTGTCACTTCGAAAATGATGAATAGATGTATTAAATTGATTCAAAATTTTAGCATGAAAAGTATGAAAAATCTCAAATAACTCTGAATGATTCTTCATTAAATATAGCTAAGTAACTCTTGAACAATCATCCAGAAAAGTAACAAAATACTGAAAACCAGACTTAGAAACTACAGGGTAAGGACCCCAAACATCTGAATGTACTAACTCAAATGCGGATGTAACCCGCTTATTGACTTGAGAAACATATGACCGATGATGTTGTTTAACAAACTGACATGACTCACAATTCAAACTAGATAGAAGTAAAATTAGGAAATAATTTTTGCAAAGTGGACAAGGATGGATGACCCAAGCAACAATGAAGCTAGTGTGGAGTGATAGCAGCAGTAGCAGCAACTGGCTGAGAAACTTTCTCTTCAAGAACATTTAGGCCACTAGATTTGTACCCTCTACTAAAAAATTTTTTCGTCATAAGATCTTGAAAAACACACTAGGTAGGAAAAAATAAGATACCACAGTTATAGGTACGTGTTATTTGGCACTTTGGCTAACTGAAAGTAAATTAAATAGGAAGTTTGAAAGGTATAATACATCAGACAAGGATATATCAGGGGTAACATCCACCATACCATAACTAATAACATATGCTTTAGATCCATTGGCTAAAGTAACATAAGAAAAAGAAGAAGTGGATCGAAAAGAAGATATAATACCTGTCTGACTTGTCATGTGATCAGTAGTACCGGAATCAATAACCCATCTAGAATTAGTATGAGAAAGGCATGCAGTGGGATTACCTGCCTGTGCCAATGTAGCAACGGACTAAGTGAGTGGCTGCTGTCGAGATGCTTGGAACTGTAAATATTCAGCATACTCATTCTTTGACAAACTAATAATACCATTATCATCATTATCTTGTGCCTGATTATTTGTGGTAACATGCGCAAATCGAGTCTTTTTCTCAAGCAATTTGGGACAGAACTTCTTGATATGTCCAAGCTCTTTGCAGTAGTAGCAAGAAACAATTCCACTTCCACTAAAATCACCTTGCCCACCAGAATTTTGTCCACTAGCATCATGTCGTGCTATACCTCGTCTCCTCTTGCCACCTTGAGTACCATCACGACCACCAGAAGCAACTAAAGCAGAAGACTCATTTATATGTGCAGAAGAAGGAGATGAGTCATTAAATGTTCGTTGAGTACAATAAAAGGCAGATTTCATAGTGAGAGGATCAGAATTGGACAAAATTTATTGATGGGAAGTAGTCAATTCTGAAGGCAATGCCATAAAAAAACACATAGCTCCAAATTGTTCTCGTTGAGAACACATTGCATCAATATCAGTAGTAATAGGTAAAAGAGAATTCCATTGTTAAAAGGTGTGGTAAAGATCAGTATAGATTTGAGATGGGGTCTTACCAGTTACATTAGGATGAATCAATGATCGAGTCAAATCATAAATTTGGTGCATATTGTCCTTTTCAGAATAAAGTGAGCCAAGAGTGTCCCATAACTCTTTGATTGTTTCACAATGCATAGTATTATCATCAATCTCAGGAGTTAAAGTATTACAAATTAACCAAAGCAATCGTCGATCTTCCACAACCCATCTTTCTTTTGTATTGTTTGTGGGTGGATCTTTAGTAAGGTGATCAGTCATATAAACTTCATCAAGGTAACATTGAGTAGCCCTCTTCCACCCTAAATATTGTCGACCTTTCAAATCTAATTTCTGTTCAGTTATTCGGCCACCAACAAGGAGCAAATTAGAAACTATTCTTTCACCATTATTATTTTTTAGTGGGCTGCGTGTATCAAAATAAAAAATTTCACTGACCATGAGAGGAAACTTGCAGAAAGAATAAAAAAGAAATATCCAGAAAATAGCCCAGAAAATTAGAAAAACCACACCAGGGTTGCTGAATTGCTTGAAGAGTCACACAGATGAATGCAGGAGAAGTCAGAGAGTCATCGGTCAAAATCCGGTCGCTAGCAAACCTCTCACGCATTAGGAAGGCTCTTTGTGCGTGGTGCTCACGCGCCTCTTAGGAAGCCACATGTGTTGCGCACGTGCCAGTCTGCAATGGTCGTTGGTCACCGATTTACCCAGCCGTCAACCCAGATCTTCCAAAAATGCCTTGAAACACTGCCAACCTCGCCAAACAGCAGCTCATTGTTCTGCTACACTGCGCACGGCACAGCCTGATCTAGGTTTTTTTATAGTTTTGGATCCTTTGTGACTTAGGGTTCAGTCACGCATAAAAAGACTGAAGGAAAAGAAAAGAAAAAAAGGGGGAAGAAGAAAGTAAGATTCTCTGGTTTCTTGTTTTCCTTTTTTTTTTTTTATATGTGAAAAGGATATCTAAAGAGTGGCTCTAGATACCATATTAAGAGAGAATAATTCTTGAAGCTATACTCTTACAAGAGATTGGCATGTCTATTTATAATAAAATATAGGGTTACAAGAGATAGGCCCACGGTCCATACATATTTTAATAAATAAGAAACTAATAACCTAACCCTTAAATAAATCACTAACAATTATTTTTGAAAAGGAATCATATATAATGTCATAAAAACTTGAGATAAAATGAGAAACAAGATCTTCCTTACCATCTGAAATTGATCATATGAACAACTTCTCCAACAGAACAAGCTATAATATTTCCATAAATACTTAATATCACTTGAAATTGATGATCAATAATATAGTTTGTGGGTATAGCGTAGATTGACAATTTAGTGCTATTCGCAATGAGAATTGTTAGAATAGATGCTCTGCATACACAGAGTACATATGAACATGGAACCAATCTTTTATGTCTCCATATAATTGGTTTTCCTTAATTATTCATCAGAATAAAATCAGTATTCAGATTAATCCAAAAGAAAACAGATTCAAAGTACATTGGTTATGGGAGCATACTGAAGATTTGCCCTGATTCACAGACCCAATTTTGGTCATTTTGGACTTTGCTGAAGACTTTTCTTTCATTCACAGGTGGTGTCATGATATTGGACGAGAACATGCATCAAATAAACCCCTTCTGAAAACAGTTTTCCAGGTAGTTTGCAGCCATATCTATGTCGGTGTGTGTGGCATTCAATATTTGAATTTTCACATTTGTTGCTTTTGTTATATGTAGGTCATGATGCGATTGTTCAGTCCTCGCAAAACAACACTGCTTTTTGTTATACGTGATAAAACTAAGGTCAGCACTTCTTCCATTCTTAATTATTCTCTCTTTTTTTTTTTTTTTTCAGTTATCTTACTTATCATGTCCATGGCATTTTTTTCAGACCCCACTTGAGCGTTTGGATCCTATTCTAAGAGAAGATATCCAGAAGGTGTCAATTTTATTTATATATGATTTTTGTATTTTTCCATTGTTGCTGTTCCTTTTATTATTTTTTTTTCTGACAGCATTTTTCATTTGATGTGAATTCCTCAGATTTGGGATGCAGTTCCAAAGCCCCAAGCTCATAAAGATACTCCTCTTAGTGAATTTTTTAATGTAAGATCTCAATCTACCTTTTCCATACATGTTTAGTACATTTTTCAGCGATTTCATAGTTATTTTATCAATTAATCTCTTGAAAATGAAGGTGGAGGTTACTGCTTTGTCAAGCTATGAAGAAAAGGAGGACAAATTTAAGGAGGAGGTGCGCCTTCATGAAACATTGATCACTTTTAAGTGTTTTTATACGGCTGTTTTGAATTGTCTGGAATGATTTCAAACACATTTAGACCCAGTCAAGGGTTTTCTGGTTAAGTAAATGAAATTTGAATCTTTGCATATGATTTGTTTCCCTCTCAGAATATTTTGAATTTCCCCACTTCCTTGGTTATATTCTAATTTGCAGGGTTTTACTTCTACAGGTTGCTCAATTGAGACAGCGGTTCTACCATTCAATCTCACCTGGAGGTCTAGCTGGTGATCGGCGTGGTGTTGTCCCTGCTTCAGGATTTTCTTTCAGTGCACAACGGATCTGGAAAGTCATACGAGAGAACAAGGATCTTGATCTTCCAGCTCACAAGGTTTCCTATAATCTTTATCTTGGGTTGGAACAACAGTTTTATCAAAACAAAAATTAAATAAGTAAAATAAAATAAAAAATTGAGGTGGAACAACAGTTTGGTTTCCTTATGCATTTGCTTTTTTATTTAAACAGGTAATGGTTGCTACTGTGCGATGCGAAGAGATTGCTAATGAAAAACTTAGTTGCCTGTGTGCTGATGAGGTGTTTATCCATATCCCCTCTATCTTGAATTCAGTTGTATTTAACATGAGAATCATTATGTGATTGGGTATTTCATAGGGTTGGTTGGCATTAGAGAAAGCTGTTCAGTTAGGTCCAGTGCAGGGCTTTGGGAAAAAGCTGAGCTCGATCATAGATGCCTATCTTTCTGGGTAAGTAATGCTTGCTTGCGAACTATATAGTATTCTAGTCAGAAAAATTCTTATCATTTAAATAATTTCTTGACCATTCTTGAATTCTATCAACTGTTTCCCATCTGTAATTGATATTTCTCTGTACTGCTGTGTGAGAGACTGGAGGAATGATATTAATTTACTAAAAACGGGGGACAATCTGGAGTATACAGGATGAATACCCCACTTGACTGAGTACTGTTACATGTTAGAACCTCCTATGTCTTAAGTTTGTGAAACTGATAACAGTTAAGAACGTGTGTCCAGGCTATGGGTTGTTGGTTGGAACGGTTTTGATCTGTTTGGTTTCTATTTTCAAATTTTGTTTTTCAACATGGAAAAAGAATTTTTTGGGAACTTATGTTTTGGTTTTGTTTTAAAAGTTTGTACTTCAAAATGTAATAAAACCCAGTAAACAGATACATTTTTTTAAATGTTTTCTTATATTTTAATCATTGCTCTGAGAAATTGGTGTTTATTATGTTAATAGTGGATCTCACATCCTCTTCCTATCCTCCATCTCCACACCTCCCTCTAGGATTCCCTTGGCATGTCTAGTATTGGTATTGGAAAGTAGTGTGTAAAGCATTGTTTTTTGATTAAATTGAGCATTCTGTTGTTTCCCTTATGGTGGTAATCTCTTTTAATGAGTGCAATTGTTCATTGAATGAGAGTTTCTACTACGGGTGCTTTTGGAGTTATAGAAGAGAGCATGGTGGCAGTCCTGAGGTATGGGCTGGAGATGGTGGTGCTGTGAGAGTGATGGTTTTGGTGGCTGAAGCTTGAGTAGCAGTGCTATGGACGGTGGAGCAGGGAAGAAGAGGCAGCGATACTGGTGTGGGTGGAGATCCAACTTCTTGTGTTGATTTGAAAAATGAGAACACAGCATTCAGAACAAATTTTCCAGTTGAAAAATGTTTTGGAATTTCTTTTTATAAAATAGAGAAAGCCAAACAGGTGTTTGATTTGAATAGTTACACTTTCCAATCTATTAGTAAAGAAAAAGGGAATTGATCCAGATTTTCTTGTGTGCTTTCAACTTTCTTCTCTTTAAGATGTACCTTGTCATCTCAAACTTCAGAGTAATATTTCATTGCTTGATGCATCGTTAAATTGTTTTTCAGTCACAAGATTTTATTATAGTCTAGTTGTGTTTAACCTTATCAGTCTCTCTCTTATATCTAATTTTAAGCAGATATGATGCGGAGGCCATATACTTTGATGGAAGTGTTAGGAATGCAAAGCGACAGCAGTTGGAGTCAAAGGTGTTGGATGTAAGGCTGCATTTTCTTTCTTACTTTCTTTCTTTCCTTCTTTTTTTTTTTTTGGGTATGGAAAATGTAATATTATTAAAGAAAGGAGAAAAATACAAGATAAGAAGGTAGAAAATCTTCAAACAAAAGGACAAAAATCTAAAAAGTATAATAATACACCAAGTGAAATATCCTATCTAAGATCTAAAATAGACTAGTTTCCTTGCAAATCTGTCAACCTTATCCCTCAAATGAAACCATTTGCTTTTAAGCAAAAGCAAAATAAGGTGACAAACAAAATTTTATCCCACACTAAATCTATCTAAAGCTATCTAAAAAGTTGTTTTCAAACCATAAACACCACAAGACAAGTCTTGCAACTTCCCGAAATGCACTTTTTACTTTATTCCTCCCAAAATCATAATATCCAGTAGAAAGGACACTGTTCAAAGTAGCTGGGCAAACCCACAAAACCACGGAGAGAAGCTTATCTTATAACTGCCAAGCCATCTCCAGTGCAAAAACAAATGAGTATTGGTCTTTGAATTTTTTGAACTTAACAAACACATTCGTGGATAAAACTTTGTGAGTTTTACGCACTTGTAACATATCTTTACAATTAATTTTATTCAAATCAGCTGTCCAAACAATTGCTTTAGGAGGAGCCTTAAACTTCCAAAAAGAATAAAAGAAAAGGAAAATTAAGATTGGAAGGGTTCTGGACCAGAGAGTTAGTGAAAGATTTCCAGGTGAACATGTCAGGGGAGTCTAGAGACCAAATGCATCTATTCGGATTATGAGATAAATGAAAAGAATTCAACAAATTCAAAAGAATCAACAATTCAGAAGTTTCTCTTTTGTCAAGATAGGCTTGTGGTATCATATTGAACTGAAGAAGAAATGACAGTGTTATGAATGAAGAAAAAGACGAAAAGGACATGGAAAATTATCTGAAAACACAGGCTTTCCCAAAGAAGGATCCTCCCAAAACCAAAGACGATTCTGATGCCCTACAGAAATTTGGACCAAGGGAAGGAAGGAAGAGTAAACTTTAGAGATGAATTCTTGGGACTTCTATGAGTTGCACTATTCCTAGCTAATGCATCCCACCCATTCTGATGAAGACCATAAAAGAGTTTTTTCATAGGAAAATGCCACAACCAGTTAGCAACTGGAGCAATGTTCTTGGAAACCAAATAACCAATCCCTAAATCTCCATCTTGCTTTGATTTATAACAACATACCCTACCCATTCTGGTGAAGACCATACTTCTAAATACTTTATGCCATAAGGTATCTGTTTCCATAGGAAAACGCCTCAGCCAATTAACAACTAGAGCAATTTTCTTGGAAACCAAGTAACCAATCCCTAAATCTCCATTATGCTTTGATTCATAACATCCCAGCTTGCCAAAATGGCCCCTTTTTGTCACTTGCATCGTGCCATATGAAGTCTTGCATGAATCTTCCTATTTTTTCTGCAACCCTCGGGAATCTTAAGCAAGGAAAGATAAAGTGGAACACTTGGCAAAGGAGACTGAATCATAATGCTGCAGTTTCTTTGGATACCTCTGTACAGTTTCGTTGCTAAATTCACTTTGGTTTCTTGTAGGCTGAATAATAATTTTAGAATTATGTAAATAGAATTGGAAGTTATTTATTTTAGATAGGAAACTATCTTAGTAATTATCTAGTCATTAGACTAGGTATTAGAGATTTCTTTGTTATTTACTGTTAGTAAATAAAGTATATTAGTTTCTTATAGGCTATGACACACGAGCTATGGGCATATATCTTGTGACCCTATAGTTTATTATAAATAGACATTGTTTACCTTAATTGAGGTTATGGCCTCACAAATCTTTCTTTTCTTCTAACATGGTATAACAAGCACGTCTTTTTTCTCTTCCACCCTTTTTCCTTCATTTTTTCTTTTCCCCCCCTTTTTTGTGACTAGGTCACAGAAAATTTAGTGGTGACTTAGAGTCATGTATTCGGAAGAAAAAAAAGCGAACCTAGGTCTCTGTAATTGTTGTTACTGTGTGTAGGATTGCTGATTGCACATTGAATAGTGTCAGTGCATTTGTTTGAAGCAGTTGACAGATGATGGGTGGTTTGTTTTAAGATCTGGGCAGCTTGAAATGAAGATCAACGGTCAGTGAACACCTCTGGGCAGTGTGTGAGCAACATCCACTCACTGTTGAGCGTGTGTGAGCACCACGTGTGGAACTCCTTGCCGGCACATGATGGCAGGTGAGGAACCCTCCGGTGATGCAGTTCCTTTTGCAGTCTTGTCTTTGTGAATTGCACCTCCTTGTGTGATTGAATCGGTAGTTTTGAGCACTTTGGTTGCAATTTCTTGAATTTGTCTGATTTTTCTGGTGCTCTTGTCTAGTTAAATTGTTGCTATAATGACAAACAAATAAATTGGGTTTCAATTTGGGGTAAAAAAATGTGCACAATAATGATTTCAAATCCCTCTTCCCTGATTTAATTCCTCTTGTTGCAAAAATAATTGATTGGAAACTTAATGCTGATGAATGTGAATATCTTACATGGAAAAAATCTATTATTTCTTTGAGAGTGTTGGCAAATCTAATTGCTTAATGATCCACCCATTGACAATACGAGAACTCAATGGATTATGAAGGATCGGCGATTGTTTGTTCTAATAAGCAATACTTTGGAGAAGGATGTAAAAAATAATTGTGTGCATTGCAAGACTATCAAAAATTCATAGACATTCCTTGAATCTCTTTTTTCAGGTAAAGATAATTTAAGTCACATTTATGACTTGTGTAACTTTGTTTCAGCAAAATGTTTAGGGAAAAACTATATCTTATATTTATATAAAGTAGAATAATATTTATAAACAATGGGATAGTCTCTTTCCCACCACTGAAGATGTCGAGGCAATATATTTTCAGCAAGAACAATTAGCTATTTTATTTTTTCTTATGAATTTACCTACTGAACTCAGTCTTATTCACTAGCAGATTTTATCTAGCTATGAATAGTTAACTTGATAGTCTGTTTTTACCTATGTTCTTCAAGTAGCTCAAGAGTTGCCATCAACTTTCCCATCTACCTTTTTGATTGACTCCTTTGCTTTAGTAAGTTCTAGTACTTGAGGGGGTTGTAATGGTGGTAGAGGTAGAAGTCGAAATTCGTCCGATAGTGATACGTATTTTTATTGTAAGGAACCGGGTTACATAAAGAAAACTTGTCCTAAGTTAGTTGGATGATATATATACCACTATTTCGGTTTGCTCATATTACTTATAACATTTCTGCACTAGAACTTGAGCACATAACTTTAACAAAGGATGAGTATAATTATTTGATTTAGCTCTAACTTTCATAACAATCACTATTCCTACAGCAATCATCTTTTACTCAATCTACTGCTACTTTGATTCTGATAGGTAATCCTATTGCATGTTTTTCTTATTCCAAGTTTGGTGGGTAATTGATTCTAGGCTCACTGATCATATGTCTCGAGATAGGTATCTTTTCTTCTTTTAACATCCTTACCTTCTTTTGTCACTTTGGTTAATGGGAGTGGTACAACTAGTGTTATATGTAATATTTCTTTAATTAATATTTTGTGTCTTCCTAAATTTCCACTTAACTTACTTTCGGTTAGTCAAATTACACATTTATAATTGTGGTGTTTTCATCTTCCTTGATTATTGTAATTTTTATAATCTTTTGATGAAATTTTTGGTAGAGGACACAAATCTGGTAAATTTATGTGCTTGATGGTGATTTCCCTCAATCTGCTCCTTCATTCATTGCTTCTGCTATCATCATTACTTTATATCAATTACATTGCCAGTTGGATCATCTTTCATTATCATCCTTTAAGAAATTATGTCCTCATTTAAGTTCTATTTCAAATTATGTCCTCATTTGGTTTTTGATAGAACTCATTGGCGTCGTGCAATCCATGTAGCTGACTTCACTTAGTGGGATAAGGCTTTGTTGTTGTTGTTGTTATGTTAGTTTGCCAAAGACTATTGTCAATCTTACGTTTCTAGAGTCAATAAACGGGTTCATCACTTTTTGAGTTTGTGCATTCTAATGTTTGAGGTTTTTGTTTAGTTGTGTCTAAATTTGGTTATCATTATTTCGTAATATTTATTAATTATTATTCAAGAACTACATGGCTTTACTTAATGAAAAATTGATTTTAGTTGTTGATATTTTTTGTGCCTTTCATGTTGAAATTATGAATCATTTTCATATTTTTATAAAAAATTTACATAGTGATAATGCTAAAGAATTTTTCTACCTAGTTTTCTTTATATTTATCCAAGCTTGATATTATACATCAATCTTCTTGTGTGGTTATCTCATAATAAAATGGAATAGCCAAACGGAAAAATCATCTTGTAATGGAGGTTTCACGTGCATTTTTATTTTAGATGAAAGTTCTTGAGGTATTTTGGGTAGAAGCTGTTTTTACAACTTATTTTTTAATCAATAAAATGTTTTTTTGAGTTCTTAATGGTGAGATACCATATTCTCTCTTATTTTCTTCTTAACCATTGTTTCATTTCACTCTACACATCTTTGATTGCGCTTGTTCCATTCATAATTATCGGTCGTAGGCTTCTAAATTAGGTTCTTGATCTCTAAATTTTTTTTTTTTTTAATAGGGGGCATTCTTGCACTCAAAAGGTTATTGTCGTTATTTTCCTAATATGAGATGTTTATTTTGTGTCATTTAATGTTCCATTTTTTGAGTTAGTTCCTTTCTTTGATTTTTCAAGAGTTACTAATCTATTACTTGAGTCTGAATCTATTGACAATGATTTCTTTGTGTATACTACTGCTTTTGAGATCTCCATTCCCCAACAATAGCTCCCCCCTTCTATTAAATTTGTTTATTCTCATAGAAAATAGATACCCATAATAACAGCACCACTATTAAGTGCCACACTAGCTGTTGTACAACCATTAGCTGTGTCTCCTCTACCACCAACTTCTTCCTCAAAAGATCCATCTCCTCCATTATTAGATCTTCTTGTTCCTATTGCCATTGCAAAGGTACTTGTAGTTACATGTAGGAAGGTAGTCTTCCTGCATCTCATTCTATTTCTAATTGTGTCATATTCCGCCTTATTTGTATTTTCCCAATCTTTTATTGCTTCTTGGGATCATATTATTGTTCTTAGAACTATTTTAAAGGTTTTTTTTTTTAGGGGTGGCATGCAGCTATGAATGAAGAGATAGAAGCTTTTGAGGAGAACAATACTTGAGAACTTGTGAGTCTATTGGGTGTAAATGGGTATATACAGTCAAAGTCAATTTAGATGGTTCTATTGCTTGATTGAAAGCTCAATTGGTGGTTAAGGGTTATGTACAAACTTATGGTATTGATTACTTAAGGATTTCTTCTCTTGTTGCTAAAATAACATCTGTTCACTTATTTCTTTTCCTAGCTGCCTCTTAGCACTAGTCTCTTGACCAATGTGATGTTGAAAATGCTTTTCTTTATAGTGATTTATGTGAAGAAGTGTATATGGAGCAACCTTTTGGCTATGTTGCTTAGGGGAAGAAATTAAAGGTGTGTTCATTAAGAAAGTTCTTGTATGGTTTAAAGCAATCTCTTTAAATATATTTTAGCAAATTCAGTGATGTTATAATAGAGTTTGGTATGAAGAAGAGTGATCATAATCATTCTATGTTCTATAAACATATTAAATTTGGGTGTATTTTTTTTGCTATTTATGTTGATGACATTTTGATTATCGGTAGTGATTAGGTAGGAATTTCAAAATTAAAGAACTTTTTTTAATTGAAGTTTTAGACTATGGACTTGGGACCACTTGGGTATTTCCTAAGTGTTGAAATTGTTTGAAGTAAGAAGGTAATTTTTATTTCACAAAGGAAATATATTCTTTACTTTTTGAAGGAAATTGGTTTGCTTGATTCAAAACCATGCAACACTTCTATGATTCTAAATATTAAACTTGGATTAGAAAAGGGAGAATTACTAGAAGATCTGGAATGTTACAGAGGGTTAATAGGCAAACTGAACTATCTTACTATTACAAGATTTGATATTGCTTTTTTTGTGGGTGTAGTAAATCAATTTTATGAATTTTCCAAGAACCTCTTATTGAGATGCAATTATACATATCTTAAAACATATGAAAAAGGCACTTGGGCGTGAAATATTATATCAGGTCTGTGTCAGTGTAGAATTAAAGGCTTTTCTGATGCTGATTGGGTAAGATGTCCTATGGATAGAAGGTCTAGTTCAAGATATTCTATGTTTTTTGGTAGAAATCTTATATCTTGGAAAAGTAAGAAACAAGCAATGGTATCTTGATCTAATGTAGAGTTTGAATATCAAGCCATGGTTCATGTTACTGCTAAACTTTTATGGCTTTCTTATCTTCTTAGTCAACTTGGGATTACTTCATTTGGATCCATGCAATAATGGTGTAATAATCAAGCCGTCATTCATATTGCCATAAATCTAGTATTTCATGAATAGATCAAGCATGTAGAGGTTGATTATTACTTTATTATGCAAAAACTTTAAGGTGTTATAGATCTTAGATATATAAGAATTGGAGAACAATTTGTTGATTTGTTTGTTAAGGCTCTTCCTAAAAAACAGTTGATGATATTTGTAGTAAGTTGGACATGCTTGATATTTGTACTCTAACTTGAGAGGGAGTGTTAGTAAATAAACTATAGTAATTTCTTATAGGCTAAGACACATGGGCCATGAGTCTATATCTTATAACTTTATATTTTATTATAAGTAGACATTGTCTATCTCAATTGAAGTTATGGCCTCGCAAATCTTTCTTTGCTCCTAACATCTATGACTTTCAATGTGTGTGTGTGTGTGTGATCTTTGGCTGAGGATTTTACTCAAGCCATTCCAATTCTAGTATAATCCAGTGGTCATAGCCTGTTGAACTAAACTTCTGCCTCTTGTAAAAACCCAAGACAAGTTAAGGAGGTCCTTTTTGCTTGAGGGAAAGTGTGCATAGTAGTTATTAGGTCTTTGATTGGTTCCATTGCTTATTGAGTTGTAGTTGCTACTTCCATGACTTTCTGTTTGTGCATCATTCACAGTGCATGTGTCAAGTGAAAGTTGTAGTACAAACCCACTTTACCTTGCGCTGGAAATTTTATTTTAGTGAGAGGGTGAGGACAGCAAGATTTGAAACCTTAACATTTAGGCTAAATAGGTTCTAGCATCATGTTATGTGCTAGTTACATCAAAAGCTTAAATAGTTAGTAGAAGATTCCAGAATGGTTTTATTCAATATAACATTGGTAGAGAATATGTGCACTAACGGAATCCAGTTCTATTTGGGTTCTCTTTGTTTTATTTATACATGTGTATGTGTAGGTTACAAGATTTTTTTGTTCTTGTGAACTGTTCAGCTTGTGTACCCTGCTTATACAACTATGTTGGGGCATATACGGTCTAAAGCTCTTGAAAATTTCAAGACTAAACTGGAGCATGCCTTAAACAATGGAGAAGGATTTGCTGCAACTGTTCGTACGTTGACTCAGACAAGCATGCTGGAGTTTGACCAAGGATCTGCTGGTAATTGTCTGATTTTTTTTCTCTCTCTCTCTCTTGGCTAGCAGATACATTCATATTCAGTTACCTGCATTTTTGTATGCATGTCTACACCATTGGGGTGTTCAGGCTTCATTTTGTACCAGCCTCTTTGATTTTCTTCAGGAATTATCTCTGCCTTTATTGTTTTACCTTGCCAATTGAGACTTATGTTGGAATTTGGCATTTTAAGAGAAGGACAATTGTTTAGTAGTAACATGAGAGTTTCTATTTGGTGTTGATTCCCCAACCGTGAGCTTCTTGTTATAATCTATTCAAGATAAATCATTTTATTGAGTCCTCAGTTCTTATGATTTAAGAAAACTTGGGAGGGAAAAGAAACTAGTCCCATTCAGATTGCATGACAATACAGTCAATAGTATCCTTATCATTTAGGAGAATTTACGGTGTCTCATCACACCAAGATTTGAACAGCATATCTTTAATTTTATTTTTAATTTAGCATGATGAGGTAGAGTTTTACTCTTCTAAGAGTAGCTATTAAAAGCATTATAGATTGGTGCATGCTGTTTTGATTTGGGAATTGCCACTCATCCTAAAATTTATCAAGCGTCAATGAAATTTAGTGCACCTCCTGAACTGGAAATTTGAAATAATTAAGCTTTTGATAGGGTTTGTAATGTATGACAATAATTGGTTCTCTATATGTAAACCTCTTGAAATGAACTATATATCCACAACATGCATTCTGCATTTTTCTCATTATATATTTTAAATGGTTATGGTTGTCTGAGGTTCCCAGTCCAACTTTACAGATGCTGCTGTACGGCAGGCTAGTTGGGATACTTCAAGAATGCAAGACAAATTTCATCGTGATATTGATTCACATGTTTTGTCTGTGCGTAGTGCAAAATTGTCAGATATAACAACTAACTCTGAGGTAATGATGTTGTGATTAACTTGGAAGATTTATTGGTAGAGCTGAGGGATGTTTCCTACAAAATGTATCTGTTGCGTGCTAAATTATAGATATATTTTGCAGAAAAAACTGGCCAAGGCCTTGACTCAGCCTGTGGAATCCTTACTAGATGCAGGAGGAAAAGATACATGGCTTTCAATAAGAAAACTTCTTAAGCGTGAGACCGAAGTTATTGTATCAGAATTTTTAGCTGCCATTGATGGTTTTGAGTTGGATGCAGAAGTAGTTGATAAAATGCAACAGAATTTAAGGGATTATGCTAGAAAAGTGGTGGAGAATAAAGTAAGAGAAGAAGCTGGAAAAATATTGATTTGCATGAAAGATAGGTAACCAAATTTTATAGATATTCTATCAGAAAAGAACTATAATGCAAAGATAATTTTCCTGGTTCACTTTGGTCATCCATTTGTGTATTTTCTGTAAATTTTGGGTTTTTTCTGTGATAACAATACTTCAGAATAGAGACTCCAGGTTTGGTGAAGTCAGCATGCAAAACCCAAAACACAGCCTACTGTAAGATTTTTTTTTTGGATAGGAATGGAATTTTTTATTAAAAGGAGGAGAAAGATAAACCCCCTCCCCCCCCCCCCCCAAAAAAAAAAAAAGGAAAATGAAGAAAAAGAAGAGGACAGGAAGTCCTCAAACACAGAAAAGCTAAAAAGGGAACCATCCTATCCTATTACTGATTTAAGATTGACTTCCAATTCCTCTGCAAATCTGTCAAACTCATCCCTTGGAATTAACCACGAGCTTTAAGCCAAAGTGAGGTAACAAACAAATTCTTATCCCACACCAACACCATCAGCTAATAAAGCTGTTCAAAAATTCTAGCATCCCTTTCCAACCATAAGCACCATAAAACAGAATTGCAGTAGTTCCCTTGTACAATGGAACTGACCTATACCCTATGTACAGGTCTTATGATCAAGTTTTTGCTAGCTGTTCAAGGGCAAAAGGCATTTTGGTTCCTGCTATTTTTGTATCTATTTGGCTGGAAGTTACGGTCTGTTACTGAATGGGATAGAATCATCATTTAGCATTCTATGATGGTTTCGTAATGGTTATCTGAGTGGATTTCTTTGTAGTGGGCATTGTTATTTTCATGTCCCCCCCCCCCCATGATTTTTGTTTTTGTTATTCTATTTTGTTTAAAAGGTTGCTTTTTCCTGTCTTTTTCTGCATACTAAATGATTTTTCTTTCAGTCTTCTTGGGTTTAATTTGATGGGTTACTGCCTTTTGTTGTAATTTTCAGGTTCTCAACAGTATTCAGTCATGACAGGGATTCGCTTCCTAGGGTGTGGACTGGGAAGGAAGATGTTAGAGCTATTACAAGGGAGGCACGGTCTGCGGTAATTCAGAAAAACTTAAATCCTTATTTCCTTATCTTAAATAATACTGGAACTGGTTTGCACAATCTAATATATCTTCTACCATCACATGTCAGTCCCTAAAGCTTCTGTCAGACATGGCAGCTATACGCTTGGATGAGAAGCCAGATCATATTGAAAAGGTACTATATTCATCTCTTATGGATGGAACTGTTGCTGTTATATCTCAGTATACAAGTAGAGGCCCCTCTGCAGATCCATTGGCATCTAGCACATGGGAGGAGGTAATATATTTTGGGTATTGGTGATTCTTAATGATTAATTCTTAGTGATGATGTGTGTAGTCAAATCAAAATATCACTAATTGAGAATCTGTATCAAGTGCAGGTTTCCTCAAAAGATACAATAATCAGTCCTGTGCAGTGCAAGTCCTTATGGAGGCAGTTCCAGGCAGAAACTGAGTATTCAGTTACCCAGGCAATTTCCGCACAAGTAAATTCATTATTCCATTCTCCAGTCTACATTTACTTCACATTCTGTTTCTTAGTTGAATTCTGTCTGTATTTTCACCAAATATTTTCATTTATTTAAATGGTGAAATCCCAAAGCAGTTTCAGAAACTAATCTGCCTATCAGCATAGCATACTGAAATCTGATTGCTATCTTTTTGATAGAAATTGGGATCAAGTTATTAATGTTGTGCTATGTAAGCCTTTAGGGGGTGTGGCGAGCCACAAATTTTGAGTGTTTATGCATTCGATTGTACACTTGTGTGTGTATGTGTGGACACTGATGCAAATATTTAGGTGTGGAAATTTCATCGGAGAATACCAAGGCTATCTTGATTATCAGTACATTGAATTCAGATAACATGTAAGAATTGCAACTATAGCATCGGATTGTGTGGAACCAGTGCTACTTCCTATTAATTTATCACGTGTATGTTAGGGGTTCATGCATTAAAAGAAGGGTAAGTTACAGTTTAGTTTACACTTTTAGTGTGGGCCATTTTCACAATTCCTCCATGCCATTTAAATGCGGCAATGTGCTCCTCCTTGCCTCATGTATTACCCACTCGATTGCAATTTATGGCAACTTTTGACAAAAATGCCATTTCACCTGCACATCCACTCCCTGTTTCATTCCCTGAATCAGACACCATTGTTTTATGCTAATTCCTCCACCAAAGTAGTTTTGTTGTCCCAAAAACAGTGGGAATCCAGAGTTTTTGACTTTGTATTTTGGTGGGAAATTTTGGGAATTGGCAAAGGTTAATGGCACATATGATCCAGGGGCATGATGAAAATGAGTCTATATGCAGATCACATGCTGTTTTTGTCAAACAAATTTGTAATTTGAGTGAATTGCATTTGGGTATATTGCCATTATTTGAAGCACACGTGGCCCCTGTGTTAATGGCCCAAACCACAGGTGAATAAATTGTTATTTGCTATAGAAGACAGCTTTTCCTAGATCATTGATTTATGGACCTTGTAATTTAAGAGAAGTCAAGCTTATATCAAATGAATGGTAGTTAGACTTGTCAATGTGCTGTCTGTCTTCGTATTCTTTATTCTGTAGCACTAGGTTGCTCTTGCCTGCTTTCTTTGCACTTCATTGGACCAAATTCCACGATGAGACCAACCTGTTGGGAGTTTTACATTAACATTGCTAGCACTATGTGTATAGTCTTCAAGTTCTTGGTTTTCTCTGTCTGTTTTTTTTTTTCCCCTTTGTATTCGATTTTTGGAAAACTGTTGCCAATGATAGTTTCGCCTTTACATTAACACTTTGCAGGAGGCCTACAAGCGGAGTAACAATTGGTTACCTCCTCCATGGGCTATACTAGCAATGGTCGTTCTTGGTTTCAATGAATTTATGCTTCTTTTAAAGTAACATTCTGAAATCTTGAACTTTTTGATGGTTACCTCTTTTGTTTTATGCTGGATATATCCCCACTGGTTAATAATCCTGTTCGTTGACTCTACAAACAGAAATCCTCTCTACCTGTTGGTTCTATTTGTTGTCTATCTACTTGGGAAGGCCTTATGGGTACAATTGGATGTAGCAGGGGAGTTTCAGCATGGCACTGTGAGTAAAGTGAACTATTCTGTTCTACATTCCTCAATCTGTGGGATGCAAGGAAATTCAGTTCTCTTTGCATTCATTTTTCTGCTCACTGACATGTTCATTGTTTTACCATTTTAAGTGGAGTGGTTTAGTTCTTATTTCTTTGAAAATAACAATGTTCTAACGATGGTGGTTTCTGCTACTCATTGTTTCTTCCATGTTCGTTGTTTGCCTACATTGCCCCCAAAGCATGAGTAACATTTTTGACAGTTATACCATGATTTGCTGATTTAAACACTTGTCTCCCATTTTGATTGTGTTAGACTTAAGTGAATTGTGAAGGTAAGGAGCAATGATCAATATGACAAAAGAAGGGCTGGCTAAATATTCATAGTTACCAATGACCAACTTGAAATCATCTTATTTTCTTGCCCAATTAAATTTGTTGGCAGCTTCCTGGTCTCATATCCATTTCCTCAAGGTTTCTTCCCACGATTATGAACCTTCTGCGACGTCTTGCTGAAGAAGCTCAAGGTTACACAACACCTGGAGAGCCACAACCACAAAATTCTGCAGGTCTTCAGACATCCAGAAATGAAGCGCCAAAGCCTAATGTTGTACAAAACACAATATCCAATTCGGAAATATGTAGTGTTGCATCATCTGACGGTGATAGTGAATGCTCATCTGCAAACTTGACTCAGAGGCAAAGAACAAAAACGCATGAAGCTGAAGTTTCATAATAAGGAAACTTCAATTTTGTTGAGAGCTTTTCACCCTGCAGGCAATGGGTATCATCAAAACAGGATATGCCTTCCTGTATTGCTCGTGTCAGATTATGTGTGTATGAATAATGCTGCTTAGACAATCTTTGATGTCACAATTGTGTGCGATCATATAGTCGGTTTAGTCTTTCATTAAGACGAAATTTAAGTGGGGTCACTTAAACTTGGATGGACCCACTAGTACAGTTGTCCATGATTGTGACAGCAAAAGGAGTTAAGCAGCATTACTGTAGTTGTATTACAGGAAATATAGACTGTTTAGTACTATTGTGTAAAGGGAGAGCCCTTATTCTAGTTCAAATATGTCAGAATTGAATATTTTGTTAAAACTTGGGCTGGCCTACTCTGATTCATTTTTGTTCCTTGCTCCTTTTTGCAGCACTGCAATTGTGTAATAGTTGTCTACATATAACTGGACTAAGGAAGATGCCCTTGCATGCGGTAGGGTTGGTTGGATGGGGATAAAAATGACGAATGGCGGGTTGTGATATTTTTTTTTTGGTGGCTTGGAAGTTGGGTAAGAAAAAAAAATGCAATTATAATTAAATGTTTTTCAAGTCTTCCAATATATATTTCTGTTTTGATAGTCTTTGAAAATGCCTGCTTTTTTTGGTTCTCACATGGTTTTGACACTCACCATAAAGTGACATTTTCTAAAGTTTACGTTGTCTCGTTTATAAAGTAGAGATGGAAAAAAGGCATTATCATGATGAGGAGTTGATGTATGGAACAGGTTCTAGTCCTTAAGATATATCTGGTTCTAGTCGTTCTGATATATCTTCTTGTGTAGTATGGAAATGAATAATTGGTATATTGATTGATCTATTTTTTCTTCCTTTTAGTGACATAAATAGTAATCTTGTTTAATAACTATACGAAGATGCTTCTGTTTAATTCTATTATTCCCACTTGTAATATTTCAGTTTCATTCTTACATTTCCTCTCTTACGAGAAAGTTGGGCTTTACTGTAGATCTTACATATTTTACTATGAAATTGCACCAATCTACCTTGGGGTTCCGGAAGGTGCATGAGAGAGAAAATTACTCTTCTGAAATGGTCCAACATTTCTGTTTGTAACAATGACTGTTGAGATCTGCATCATTTTCAATAAATTTTTTTAAGCAACGAGTAAAATTGTAAGAGGTTATTTTTACATCACTTCATTGTTCTCATTTTCTTGTCTAGTAATTTTGTTTCAGGAGGTCTATATTTAATATCTATAGATTATTTATCCATACATTTCTTGAAATAATAAAAATTTGACATTCAGCTCTATTGGCTTGGGGTAAACTGCTTTCCAATATCAGTATTTTCCTCATTTTTTCGTGTTTGGTGATGGAAAATGAATTAACAGAATAGTAAATTTCAGTGCTACAGGAGGTGCAACGTATTTGTGGCAAACAACTTCTGTCTGCTGGCAAAGGAATTCATTTTTCACATCAGTGCAAATTGATTTTAATGTAAACTAAAAAAACAAAATAAAATTTCAAAATATGAAACATTAAAAAATCCCTAAGATTTTCGTACTCAGTTTTAATATATATTTTCAAGAACGAGTAATGTTACGATGAACTTTATTTTTTAAGAGGGGCATTTCATTATTAGATTATTTTTTAAAAAATTTCAAAAAAGTAAGTAAAAAATTTAAATTCCATTAACTTCTTGAAAGATAGAACTCCTCATAGTATTGTCATTAAAACAATAAAATTTTGACATACGCCACTTTAAATCAATTATGCATGTATTTTATGACAGATAGTAAAGTACTAAAAAGAAAAAAGGTTGAACTTTCTTAAGGAATAGTGAAATTACAAATATACATTTGTCATTAAAAATAAAACACCCTCCTTCCCTATTCAAAAAATGTTAACAATGTCTAAGCTAAATACATAGTCTATATGTCTAACTTAGGAGAAATGATATAGTGTACCGTTTTAACAAATTGAATGTCTTTTTCATTTTATATATGTGTATATAATACAAAATTGCTTTTCCAAGAAAAAAGTCATTAAAAAAAATTACAAGATATTAGCATAAAGAAAATCCATATATGCAATTATAGAGATAAAATCTCAATACCAAAATCGGGATCAACAACAAACAAAAGAAAAGGACGCTTGACATGTAATTTTCAATTTTCAACTTTCAACTCTTGAAATGTTTTTAATAGTATCGTCCATAATATGTCACATATGGAGTAAAATATTTCACATTTTTTTATTAAAGAATACACTCCACACATTTTTCATCACTCACTACTTATTTCCACTCTCTTGCATTCCAAGTGAAGTTTAAATGTTGACCCCACATGTAATATGAAAAAAAATGGAAAGGGGCGAAAATGTTATGCTGATGGCGATGTTGTCTGAATGTACAGCTTTATTATTCCCCCGGCTATTAGTACAAATTTAGGAGTAGGCCAGTAGCAAAATTATGCTTCTAACCTACTGCCTTTGTTTTCTCCTAATGGTATAATAGGAAGTCAAAAAAGAAAGGAAATGAAAGACACCAAGAAAATATAGAAGACAAGAAAAGAGAGCAAGTCAAATGATTACAAAATGAATTTTTATTCTCCTTTCTTTTTCGATGGTTATAAAATCTTTCAAAAATTACCAAAATTTTGTGGCAAAAAAAAAAAAATCCCAAATTAAAAGAGTACAAAATATTAGTGTTCGAGAATGTTGGAAGATTTTGGAATATTAATCATACCAACCCTTCTCCGTCCTTAAAACCCACAAACAAAGGAAATGTTATACAATAATCTTTCCTCCTTTCTTCTTTTCCTCTATTCTCCTCTGCCCAAGCATACCATGAGTTTTTTTATTTTTCAACTCCAACATAGTCCCGATACCAAGAAAGATGGGGTAACTAAGATGTGTTAATATATATGTATCAATGTGTTACCAATATGTTGTAGAATGAAGAAATTAACATCAACATCTATGCTAGGCAACTTAGCCTCAGTATCCAAACATGAACGAAAAGAATATTTCATTTCATTCATCCATGACGTATCAAACAAAACACAACTGAAACAGCAGAGAACTGCTGGTCAAAATATCTAGTGAAGAAATAGTGGAGAACTAATAGTATTACAGTTAGTTAAGATAGCAACTGCATTGCAAAAGCTTCCCTATAACAACTGATAGTCACATCTCACTGTTCGAAGGATGACAGATCGACATTTATCTGAACAAAAGGATGTCAGAGTCTTAAATATTGGGTCGGCTACAAGGATTACCAAATCTCAACAAGATGATAGTACCATACCAGAAAACATTATCTGGAACTAGAGCACACTATCTAGGACAGCCCCTCTATTGCATGCCAGTAAAAAGCAACAAATTGAAGGCAATTGGGGTTGAATGTGTGCCCATCGCATATTTCCTTGTTAGGTAGAATCACAAAATCCGGTCTAGAAACATTGATTGTGGACTTCTTATTGCATTGTAATTTGTATTCAAGTAACACAAATTTGGTCTTTGGAAAACATGCATGCAGCCAAGAACCCACTAAGTCAATCTGGAGATCGTTTCTTCTCTCAAAGACTACGTAACTTAGAAATTGTTAAATCTGCACCCCCAAATCCATCCATTACAGCATTTGCAGAAGGGAACTCAGCTCTAGATGTTAAACTGCAGGAAACAAGAAAAACAAAAATCAACAATACAACAAATTCAAGATTTATTTATTTATTTTTTTTAAAGCTACTGCTGATATTAAGAAATTTCTAATCCAACCCTGAATTATTAACCATTAATATTCATTGAATTTCCATGACTACTGCACTGACCTACTGCGGAGAACAACACACGGCATGCCTACCCGTTCAGCTCCAGCAACTCCAGGTTTGCTTCCTGCAATAAGAACACATTTGCTGACAGGTAACCCTGCACGCTCAGCTCCAGCACGTAGTGATGCCATGATCTTTTCTAGACTGGACAGAGGTGATCATCAAATCAAATGATAATTGACCACAACATTAGTATTTGATTATGCAAGTGACACTCTATTCTAATCAATAATAAATTTGAAGATTCATGAGGTGTCAAGTGCTGAATTCAAGCCTACCCTTTTGTAGTTTTCAAATAGGTATTTCAGCTTAATATAAGCTGAAGAATAAAAAATTAGAGTTATTGTATGAGAGACAATGAAACCAAATGATTCATTCATTATTTATTTATTTTGAGAAAGAAATCAACTATGAAGAAGAAAATTAAGGCTAATTTAAGACAAAAATACTAATCCTATGCTATTTTCTTTTTCTTTGTGGGTTGCTTCTTTTGCCTCAAAGTATCTTGTTAAGAAAAATAATCAGGGCTTAAGAGAAAGGGAAGAAGTACAAAGGCTAGAGAAAGTTGCAGAGAAAACTTTGAATATATTATTGAATGATATATTAGTTGAATAAAATTAAAAGATTCTCTATTTATATAGAGCTCGTAAGAAACATAGACTCTAATGCACATGAAGACTCTAATGCCCTTAACTTCGAGTGCAAGACAAGGAAGCTTATAACATAACCTAAAATCAATAATTTTCTAACATAACATAATTCTCAATCTGAATACATTATTGAATGATATATTGGCTGAATACAATTGAAAGATTCTCTATTTATCTAGAGCTCCTAATAAAGATAAAGACTTTATTACCCTTAACTTTGGATGCAAAACAAGCAAGCATGTAACATAACCTAAAATCAATGATAATCAATCTAAAGATAATTTTTTAATAAAACATAATTCTCAATCTAAGATAACTTCCTAATATTACATAATTCTAACATATCCCTTCAGATATTCAGTTCCAGTTCTTTTGTTATTATCTCCGGTGACCAATCATGGATGGATTGGAGGTAAATGCATAACCTGTCAAAAGTGTCAATCTCAACGCTCAACTTTAGTATGGATGCAACTTCCTCTGCTATCCTTTGTTTCTGAGCAGAAACTGGCCAAAAGGCATACATGAAAAAGCCCCATATCAGTCACCTTACCTCTTTAAAAATGCAAGAAAGGACAGTGGAACATAAAACAACCAACTTATAAACCTGCTCTTTTGGCTTCCTCAGCAAGTTGTTCATCCACTCCAGAGGGCAGTACTTTTCCTAAAACAAGCTGGCCATATAAACTTTGCTCAACCTCCTTATTCCCAACAATGGTTACCTTTAAGCTTCGATGATTGCCAAGCTTCTCCACAATGCTCCTAACAATTTTAATCAATAAGAAACAAAAAGAAAAGAATAAAATGAAGCAAAAACTTCCTCACAATCTATACAAAAAAGGAGGCAAGATAAAGATGAAATTGCAACAAAAACGAATCTCACTAACTGAATGTAAACCTAAGATCCTCTTAAGAGGAATGGATAAGCTGCTATTTTATCAGAGCTGAAAGATTTCAGGGAAA
The DNA here is from genome assembly GCA_020226215.1 of Sindora glabra. NCBI lineage: Eukaryota > Viridiplantae > Streptophyta > Magnoliopsida > Fabales > Fabaceae > Sindora > Sindora glabra. Next base: position 54,102,085 of record CM035225.1, on the reverse strand, counting down.
TAAGAAAATTATTTTAATGTAAGCAGTTGCAAACAATCAAGCTTTGCCGGCCTTAGTCCAGCCTTACTTTTTTTTTCTTTTTTTTTTCCTTTCCTTTCCTTGGCCAACAAGAAAAAAAATTTTATTAGATACATGTAGAATCAAGTCAAAGAAATAGGAGATAGAACAGAGACAGTGACTGAATGGAAATGCATATTAAAGATACATAAGGCCAAGCTTAACCAAATCATATACTCCAAATAAAGCCAGAGCATATGTACCATATACTCCTAGTTCAAACTGTTAAATATTACATATATAGTCTACTGCTAGAAACAGTCAAATGTTACATGTTCTGTAATTGTTTGGCTGTACAAATCAGCACAAGGCCCATTAATCTTATTACTTTAGCCTGCATAAGCCTATACTTTTTTTGTATGATACCATCTTCATATGGGACAGGCATATGCGGGAAAAAAAAATTGTAGAGTGAGTCACAGGGATTTTACTATCTTCAATCAACGTCTCCAATCATCTTGCTACAACTAATCAAGACTAGATTCCTACACATATTTTTACACTTTGGTAGATCCTACCCAAGCTTTATAGTTTATGTCATTGGTTTGTGAATTTTGTCAGATTGGCAAACACTGTTTCCACATTGAACCAATATTATGGGCAAGCCCCCCATCTCCAATTTTCTTATTCAGATCAGGGACACAGGTTTGTTCAGTTCGGATTTGGGCTTTTGGTACTTTTCACCATCAATTATAATTATTCCCATCACAAATGCAGAATGTATTATTGCATGCTGATGTCCCATTTCGTTTATCCCTTATTGCAGTCTGTTAATCAATTATATAACATTTTCAGCTAAAATTCTACACTGTTTTATGTTCACCAAAGACCCCACTTAAGGGGACACTCTTTTTTTGTATCAGACCAGTGGAGAGAATCCTAGCAGCCAAACCCTATTGTTTTGCCCCTCATAAAGATGCTAGCTGCCAGACCCTCCCTATTTTCTTGCACAGATAAATTGGACCCAATTAATTGTAAAACAAATCAACAAGATGAATTTATGAGTCATCATAAACAGCTCCAGATAATGTCTCCCTGCATTTTGAATCTCTGAGAATCATAGTATCACTAGCCAGCAGAATAGCGAAGATTTAGAAATAAGAAGTACCTGGCAATATCATTACCATTCTTGCTGTAGGCAGTTAATATTACCACTGGAATTCCTTTGTTATATGCATCATCAATGAAGCTGCCAATGAAGATAATTACTTTATCTTTAGAATTTTCTATTCAAAGAACATGTAAAATGGTGACCCACCGGCCATGTAACATGAACATCTTATAACCCCAATAACAATGATCCGTTGATCAAATAGTACTGGCAGCCATTTGATGTGAATCAAATGTCAATTAATTTTAAGCTTCTAAAACAGATGTCAAACACAACAAGAACTAAAGACTAATTTTGTTGCACTGCAGCAGGTTCCTGATGTTAATATTATCTACGTCCTTGACCAAATGAAGCTTCTAACTGTAGAAGTATTTCCTTCTGACCTTAAAATTAACATAGAGAAATTTATTCTATTTGGAGATCAGATGAGGAAAGAATATCATACAAAAATCAGATGAATCTAAATTTCAAATACTTTTATTAAATCCAATAAGAAACTGAAGAAATACAGGCAAACCAAAAGCTAGTTTCACAGTAATCAGTTCCACAGTGGGTGAGATACGAGGGGAAACTTGAACCTACCATATGATAAAGCAAGAAACTAAGCACAATGCAATACTAAGTGGCAATGACAAGAAGGATAGCACAGAAATGGGATTTTCTACAGCTAAAATCATCGAAATTGAATATAAGAGCAAATACCAACATAACACCTATGGAAAAGAGAGAATAAACATGCCAAATATAGTGAACTGTGAGGAGCATGCCTTGACCACCTAAGATTAAGGACAAACCACCCAATTAACCAAATGATTCTTGAACTCCAAAGTATAACACTAAAATTGCCACATAGATAGCAATAGTACCAAAAAATTTTCCAACACCAACATTTTGGTAAGAAAATCCCCTAGAATAACTGAAAACATAATTTAAACAAAATTTGTCCTCATATAAGTAAATAGAGACAATTAAGTGCAAGAAAATTGCTCCACGAGAAGAATATACATATATGAGACATATACATTCATATTTATCAAAATGAGATAACTCACTCTTGAAGTCCGGGCCGTAAAGGTAGATCTTTTGACAACACAAACTCTTTCAAAGACTTTTCCTGCAAAAACCTATAAACAGTCAAAAAGCTTCTTTACAAATTCTAAATGATACCAAGAATAAGGAAGACCTCAACACAAGCCAAGAATCCAGGACATCAATACTTCATGGTATGATTACAATGACAAAGTGACTTAGAATTCACAGGTAACTTGTGTCTTCAAACACTTTGGATGGTCTCCTGCTCCCTCCTGGCAAGTAGGTTTATTTTTCCAGTGATCTTTTGTTCAGAAACAGTTCTTAAGATCTAAACAAAACAGTAACAATAAAATGTTAAAAGATAAGCCACATCTACATCCCCTGCAATATTGACAAGACACCTTTTAGGCAACTGTTCACTCTGAACTGAAGGAGGTAGAAAAGAGCCATCCAATAGAAAGGGCTAACAGCTGTACAACTATGTAAAACTAAATATCAAGAACTCAACCAAATTCCAAAGAGAATGGAAACCTAAATAAATATTTTCAAGTGTATGGTCCAGAAGAAGCAGAGGTTGAAACCCTTCTATCATGAGTGTTGCTTCAGAAAAAAACCAATCTATGTCTGCTATAAAGCAGTAAGATTCCTAAGAAATGCTAAATGTGTATCAAATCTCAAGGTTTTGATGTCAACTTAATCCTTAGAGAATATTTGTTAGGGTTAGAATAGATACATATTAGGAAGTTAATTTAAAAGATTTTAGATTATTTCCTTTCTAGTTTGATTAGAATTAGAGTTAGTATCTCAAATTTGATTGTAATATCTATGATTGATTATATCTTTTGTATATAAATAGATATCGTGGCTGTAGCAATTGCTTAAGCCATTTCAACCAATTTAAATTGGTATTAGAGCCCTCACATTGAGGGACTTCTATTATCATCTTCTTCTATTTTCAAAATTGTTCTTAGCAAACCCAAAAATTTCAGCATCAGAACCAAACCACCTTCGTTTCTTCAACAAAACAAAACCAAATAGCCTAGAAACCCACAAATCAAAAACCAAAATTGCCCTTAAATAGAACCTAGAAACCTAGACACCCAGCACACAGCATTTTGGAACTGTTTGGCATAATTCCCAAAGTGTTGTGAGGTTTTTCATGAAATTGCCTATACAGACCTATTTGTCGGCCATTTTCTAGCAAAGCCCACCAGCATGTGCATCACACACGCCACTTCATCAGATACACATGAGCCACAAACACTACCTCTATGCCTGCGTGTGAGCTACATGTGCTGAGTGCCTTGGTCACCTATTCTCACTAACTCTGCCTATGGTCTCATTTTATCAATTTAAACAATAAAACTCTACTTTTTCAAATAGCCAGATTTTATTTTTTATTAAAAAAAAAGTCTAAAGCATCAATCATGAGTTTTTCATCTAGTATTACTTCTTCCGTTTTGTCTAGCAATCATATAGTATATCAATCTCATTCAACATCACCATCCTTTAGCCCTTGGATACTTAATTCAGGAGCTTTTGATCACATAACTAGTAACCAATCTTTATTTACCCAATTTAATTGCACCAATAAATCTCTTCCTACTATTACCTCAGCTAATGGATCTAAAATTGTTGCCCAAGGTATTTGTCAAGTAAAACTCTTTCCTTCTTCACCACTATAATCAGTTCTTTATATACCTAGTTGCCCTTTTAATTTAATTTTAGGTAGTCAACTTGCATGTACTCTTAATTGTTTTGTAACTTTCCTTACTAATTCTTCTATTGTATAAGATTGGAGTACGGGAATAACATTTGGTTTCGAATATGAGTCATAATAACTTTACTATATCAAACTAGCTTTCTAGTAATCTATACTACTATTGACTCTCCTAAGTTATTTCACTACCGTTTAGGATATCCAAGTATTAGAAAACTTTGCAAAATGGTTTCTAATCTTTCAACTATAGAGTCTTTAAAGTGCAAGTCTTATCAACTCGATAAGCATGTACGCAATTCATTTCCTAGTAGAACTCCAAATAGAGTCAAATCTTTATTTTCTATTAGTCATTTTAATATTTGGGGCCCAAGTCATATTATTTCAACTTTAGGTTTTCGGTAATTCATTACATTTATTGATGATTACTCTCAATATACTTGATTATTGTTAAGAGAAAATAATTCTCGAAGCCATGCTCTTACGAGAGGCTAGTGTATCTATTTGTAATAATCATATAGTGTTACAAGAAATAAGCCTATAGCTCATATATTTTAGTAAATAAGAAACTAATAAACCTAATCCTTAATTTACTAACACTCTCCGTCAAGTTGGAACATAAATATCAAACATGCCCTACTTGATACAAATATCAACCCATTTTCTTGGAAGAGTTTTAATAAACAAATTAGCCAACTGATCCCTAGTTCAAATATGCCTTAGATCAATAATTCCTTTTTGAAGGTTTTCTCTAATAAAATAACAATCAACTTCTATATATTTTGTTCTTTTATGAAAGATTGAATTTATAGCAATATGAATAGTAGCCCGATTATCACACCACACTGTATGGTTTTAAAAGTCTTAACTCCAAGTTGACAAAGAAGACAAGAAATTCATACAAGTTCAGATGTAACATGAGCCATGGCTTAATACTTGGATTTTGTGCTTGAGCCCGCCTATTTCTTACTTTTCCAAGACTCAAGATTCTCACTAACAAATACACAGTACCTAGAGGTGGATCTTTTATCTATAGGACATTTTGTCCAATCTGCATCAGAAAAAACTTCAATTCTATAATGATTATGATTTTTATATAAGACCCCATGCCTAGGAGCTTTCTTGAGGAATTTTAGAATGTGTATAACCGCATCCCAATATGATGTTCTAGAGGAATTCATAACTTGACTTATTACACTTACTGGAAAGACAATATCTAGTCTGGTTATAGTAATGTAGTTCAATTTTTCCACTAGCCATCTATATTGCTCCGAATCATCTAACAATTCCTTATCTTCTAAGCCAAGCTTAATATTTAAAATCATAAGAATATCACAAGGTTTAGATCCAAGCATTCTTGTTTCACTTGAGAGATCAAGAATATATTTCTTTTGAGATAAGAAAATTCTTTTCCTTCCTCCAGCAATTTCAATCCTCAAGAAATATTATAGTGTTCTGAGGTCTTTGGTCTCAAACTTGATTTAAAGAAAAAATTTTAACTTTGAAATATTCAATTTATCACTACCTATGATCACAATATCATCCACATACACAGTTAGAAGAATACAACCATAATCTATTTGTTTGTAGAACACCGAATGGTCACGGTCACGGTCACGGTCATGGTCACGGTCACGGTCACGGTCACTTTTCTTCATCCCAAATTTTGTCACTACCTTGCTAAATCTTCTAAACCAAACCTAAAGAGATTGCTTCAAACCATATAAAGATTTCTTTAATTGACAAACCTTCTCACACTCCCCCTGAGTACCAAAGGTAATTTTGGCAACAATAGAAAGGCCAGCTGAGAGGCAACAAGAGAGATAATTAACCAAACAAAGGTAATTTTAGCAACAATAGAGAAAGTTTTTGAATAATCAATACCATAAGTTTGGCATATCCTTTTATCACTAGACGAGCCTTTAATCGAGCAACAATACCATCAGGATTAACTTTCACATTATACACCCACTTACACCTAATGGATTGTTTTCCTTCTAGTAATAAGACAATATTCCATGTTCAATTTGCAGCAAGAGCCTACATCTCTTCCTCCATAGCAACACACCATCCAAAGTGAGAGAATGCCTCCATACTAGACTTAGGAATAGTAATAGAATCAAACGAGACAATAAATGATTTAAACGGCAAAGACAAGGAAGTGTAAGATACATAGTTAGAAATAAAATAAGGGTGATTAGTATTATCTCGCTATGTGCAACTATGTGTATCTGTTTGGTAGGCGATAGGAATGTTAAGATCAGATGGCAAGAAAGGAGGATTTGACAAGGAAGAAGCAAGTAAAGGGGACGAAGTAGGTGATTTATCAATGATTGAAGCAACTTCCAATTTGTCAACATTGTCAAGTGGGGGAGATGCTATTGTTGGTACCTCCTTCCTGCGAGAGTGAACATATTTGAGAATAGAGAACAATTATTGAAGCTATAACCTCAATTGAATTAAGCAGTAACTATATATAATATAATACAAAATACATACCGTAAAAAATAAATAATGTGAGACATAAAGCTATTTATCTATTAACACTCCCTCTCAAGTTAGAGCATAAATATTAAACATGCCTAACTTGTTACAAATATCGTTAACCGGTTTTCCTGAAAGGGTTTTAGTAAATAAGTTAGCCAATTGATCTCCAGTTCTAACATGTCTTACATCAATAATCCCTTCTTGAAGTTTCTAACAAAATGACAATCAACTTCTATTTTGTACATTCATGAAAAATTGGATTTGTAGCAATACATGTAGCTATTCGATTATCACACCATAATTGCATAGTTTTATAAGGCTTAATTTCAAGTCGATGAAGAAGGTAGGAAATCCACACAAGCTCTAATGTGGCATGAACCATAGCTCGATACTTAGACTTTGCAATTGAACATGATACCACTATTTGTTTCTCACTTTTTCAAGATACAAAATTCCCACAAACAAATATACAATACTCAAAGGTGGACCTTCCATTTATAGGACATCCAGCGCAATTTGCATTAGAGAAGCCTTCTATTCTGCAATAATGATTTTTATACAAAATTTCACAACCAGGTGCCTTTTTAAGATATTTTAGAATATGCATGATTGCATCTCAATGAAAAATTCTTGGACAGTTCATAAATTGACTTACTATACTTATCAGAAAGGCAATATCAGGTCTAATTATGGTAAGATAGTTCAATTTATCCACTAATTTTCTATACCTTTCTGGATCTTCTAACAACTCCCCATCTTCTAAGTTAAGTTTAACATTCAAAATCATAGAAGTATTACAAGGTTTAGAGCTAAACATCCCTATTTCTTTCAAGAGATCAAAAACGTATTTTCTTTGAGATAAGAAGATTCTCTTCTTTCCTCGAGCACTTTCAATCTCTAAAAAATATTGAATTACTCCCAAGTCTTTAGTCTGAAACTTGGTTTGAAGAAAAAATTTTAATTTTAAAATATCCAATCTATCACTACTAGTGATTACAATGTCATCCACATAAACAACGAGAAAAATACAACCAGAATCTAATTGTTTATAAAAAATTGAATGATCATGGTCACTTTTTCTCATCCCAAACTTTGTTACCACTTTACTAAATCTTCCAAACTAAGTTTGAGGAGATTGTTTCAACCCATATAATGACTTCTTTAAACATAGTACCTTCCCACACTCTCCCTAAGCAACAAACCTAGGTAATTATTCCATATACACCTCTTCATGCAAATCGCTATGTAAAACGGCATTGTTAACATCCAACTAGTAAAAAGATTAGTTATTGCTAGCAACAAGAGAGATAAGCAATCAAACAGAAGTAATTTTGGCCATGGGGAAAAAGTCTCTGAGTAATCAATATTATTAGTCTGAGCATATCCCTTAGCTACTAATCATACTTTCAAATGGGCAACAGAACCATCCGAATTTACTTTCACAGTAAATACCCATTTACAACTAAAGAATTGTTTACCATCAGATAAAGACACAAGATCCCATGTTTGATTTACCTTGAACTATCATTTTTTCCTCCACAGTAGCTTGCCACTCATTATGAGAAAAAGCTTCTAAATATGACTTAGGAATAGTAATAGAATCAAGTGAGGCAATAAATGATTGAAAGGACAAAGGTAAAGAAGTGTAGGATACATAGATAGAAATAGAGTAAGGGTGATTAGTATTACCTCATTGAGTGCAAGTACATACACCTTTTCGATAGGCAATGGGAATGTCAAGATCAGATGACAATGGAGGAGGATCTAATGAGTAAGAAGCCAATAAAGGGGATGAAGCCGGCGATTCATCAACAATTGGTACAACTTCAATTTTGTTGGCATTGTCAACTAGGGAAGATGCTATTGCTAGTACCTACTTCTTGCGAGAATAAATATTTTTAATAGGAGGATGAATCCAATTGTTATTTGGAGGGACCGGAGATGTCTGAGGAGCAAAATACACAAGGAAATGTTCGTTAAGAGAATCAGTCTCAATTATGGACGACAAAGAGTCAAGAGAGCTAAAAAAGGGAATGGACTCAAAAAATGTAACATTAGATGAAATAATATAATGATGTAGATCAGGAAAGTAATATCGATACCCTTTTTGTGCACAAGAATAACCACGAAAGACACACTTCAAAGACTGTGGATCAAGTTTAGATACTTGAGAACGATGATCTTGAACAAAGTAAGTACACCCAAAAATACGTGAAGATAAAGGGAATAAAGATTGAAAAGAAAATAAAGTGAAATAAGATACCTGACCATCAAGAATTGAAGGTATTCAATTAATTAAGAAACAAGCTATGAAAACTGCATCTACCCAAAAAATCTTAGGCATTTTCATTTGAAACAATAAAGCATGTGAAACTTCCATTAAGCGACGATTTTTTCGTTTAATTATTCCATTTTGTTGTGGAGTAACTGCACAAGAAGATTGATGAATAATTTCATGCTAAGACAAATAAAATGCAAATGGAGCAGAAGAAAAGTATTCTTTAACATTATCACTACGAAAATGACGAATAGATGTATTGAATTGATTTAAAATTTCAGCATGAAAAGTACGAAAAATCTCCAATAACTTTAATCGATTCTTCATTAAATAAAGCCAAGTAACTCTTGAATAGTCATCCACAAAAATAACAAAATAGCGAAAACCAGACTTAGAAACTATTAAGCAAGGATCCCAAACATCTAAATCTACTAACTCAAATGCGAATATAACCTACTTATTGACTCTAGAGATATAAGACCAATGATACTGTTTAACAAACTGATATAACTCACAATCCAAACTAAATAAAGAATTAAAACTAGAAAATAATTTTTGTAAAGCTAACAAGGACGGATCACCCAAGCAATAATAAAGCTGGTGTTAAGTGACAGTAGCAGCAATAGCAACTGGCCGAGGAATTCTTTCTTCAAGAACATATAGGCCACTAGATTTATTACCCCTATCAAAAATCTTTTTCGTCATAAGATTCTGAAAAACACAATAGTCAGAAAAAAAGAAAACACCCCAATTATAAGTACGTGTTATTTGATTGACTAAAAATAGATTAAATGAGAAGTTTGAAAGACATAATACATTAGACAAGGATATATCAGGGATAACATCCACCAGACTACAACCAATAACAGATGCTTTGAATCCATTGACTAAAGTAATATAAGAAGAAAAAAAGGGTAAAAAAAAAAGATACAATACCTGTCTGACTCATCATATGATCAGTAGCACTAGTATTAATGATTCATTTAGAATTATTATGGGAAAGGTATGCAGTAGAATTACCTATCTGTGCTAATGTAGCAGTGGACTAAGTAGGTGGTTGCTATCGAGATGCTTGAAATTATAAATACTAAGCATACTCACTCTTTGACAAACTTATAGTACCATTATCATCAATATCTTATGCCTAATTATTTGTGGTAACATGCGCAAACCAAGATGATGGTGTATTTTTCTCAAGTAACTTGGGGCAAAACTTCTTAATATGTCTAAGCCTTTTACAGTAGTAGCAAGAAACAATACTACTTCCACAACCACCACAATTACTAGAACCAACCAAGGTAGATGACTCATTTATATTTGCAAAAGAAAATGAGTCACTATATGCTCGCTGAATATGATAAAAAATAGATTTCATAGTGAGAGACTCAGAGCTGGACAAAATTTGTTAACAAGTAGTACTAAGTTCTGAAAGCAATGCCATAAGAAAACACAGTTTCAAATTATTCTCGTTGAAAATACATTGCGTCAACATCAGTAGTAATAAGAAAAAAAGATCCCCATTATTGAAAGGTTCGCTAAAAATCGGTATAGATCTGATATGGGGTCTTACTAGTTACATCAGAATGGATCAATAACCGAATCAAATCATAAATTTGGTGCATATTGTCCTTTGCAAAATAAAGTAATCCAAGAATGTCCTATAATTCTGACTGTTTCATAGTGCACAGTATTATCATCGACTTTAGAAGTTAAAGTATTACATATTAATCAAAGCAATCATCAATTTACCACAATCCTCTTCCACCCTATATATTGTCGACCTTTTAAATCTAATTTCCATTTAGTTATTTGGCCATCAACCAAAAGCAAATTAGAAAAACCTAGCTTTAACTCTATTTTTCCTTCACCATTATTATTTCTATACAAACTGCATATCAGAATAAAAAATTTCACTAGTCATGAGAATAAATTTGTAGAAAGAATAAAAAATATCCAAAATATAGTCAAGAAATTAGAAAAATCACACCAAAGTTGTTGGATTGCTCAAAGGACCACACAAGTGAATGCAGAGGAAGCCAAAGTATCTCCAGTCAAAATCCAACCACCAGACAACGTCGCACACGCCTGCACATGCCGAAAAATTCTTTTGCTCATAGTGCTCACTCTCTTCCTAGAATGTCACATGTGGTGCTCATGCACTAATTGGTTGTGAACACCAATCGCCGATCTACCCTGTCGTCAACCCAAATCTCTGAAAAACGTGCCAAAACTTCCTTAGCCGCTCCAAAAGTAGCTCTGCTGTTCTGCAACCTTGTGCACTACATTGCGCTGCCTAATTTGGGTTTTTATGTTGTTAGATCCTCCGTGACTTAGGGTTTAATCACGCATAAAAAAATTGGAGAAAAAGAAAGAAAAAAAAAAAAGAAGGGGAAGAAAAAAGTAGGATTCTTTCACTTCTTTCCTTTTTTTTTCTTGTGAGAAAAATATCTAAAGATAGGCTCTAGATACCATGTGAATAGAGAATAATTGTTGAAGCCATAACCTCAATTGAATTAGGAAGTCACTATATATAATATAATACAAAATACATATCATAAAAAATAAATAATGTGGGACATAAAGCTACTTATCTACTAACAATATTTAATAAGACAAATCCAATTGTTTTCAAGGGGGACCTGGGATTCTGGAGGAGTAGAATATACAAAGAAGTATTCATCAAGAGAATCAGTCTTAATTATAGAAGACTCGGAGAAGCCAAAAAAAGGAATGGTCTCAAAAAATGTAACATCAGACAGGACAATATAACAATGTAAATTAGGATAGTAACACCGATATCCTTTTTATGTACGAGAATGAACAAGAAATACATACTTTAAAGATCGTGGATCAAATTTAGATACCTGAGGACGATGATTTTAAACAAAATAAATACACCCAAAAATATGTGGAGATAGAGGAAATAAAGACTAGGAAGGAAATAAAATGAAGTAGGATACCTGACCATTAAGAATTAAAGAAGGCATTCGATTAAACAAAACAAGTACACCAAAAAATACGTAGAGATAGAGGAAATAAAGACTAGGAAGGAAATAAAATGAAGTAGGATACTTGACCATTAAGAATTAAAGAAGGCATTCAATTAATCAAGAAACAAGATGTGCAAATTTCATCTACCCAAAAAATCTTAGACACTTTCATTTGAAATAATAAAGCACTTGAGACTTCCTTTAAGCGACAATTTTTTTCATTCAGCTATTCTATTTTGTTGTGGAACTGCAAAAGAAGATCGATGAATTATTCCATGTTGGAGCAAATAAGATGCAAATGGAGCAGAAAAATATTCTGTAGCATTGTCACTACAAAAATGACAAATAAATGTGTTAAATTAGTTCAAAATTTCAGCATGAAAAGTACAAAAAATCTCAAATAACTTTGATCAATTCTTCATTAAATAAAGTCAAGTAACTCTTAAATAGTCATCTACAAAAGTAACAAAATACTGAAAACTAGAATTTAGAAACTATTGGACAAGAACCCTAAACATCTGAATGTACTAACTTAAATGCAAATACAACCTGCTTATTGACTCTAGAAACACAAGACTAACGATATTGTTTAGCAAACTAATGTGAATTACAATCCAAACTAGATAAAGAATTGAAACTAGGAAATAATTTTAGTAAAGTTGACAAGGACGAATAGCCCAACTGACAATAAAGTTGGTGTAGAGTGACAGCAGTAGCAGCAGTAATAATTGGCCAAGGAACTTCCTCTTCAAAAACATATAGACCACATGATTCATATCCTATATCAAAAATCTTCTTTGTCAAAAGATATTAAAAACACAATAGTCAGGAAAAAAAAAACCACAATTATAAGTATGTGTTATTTGACTAATCGAAAGTAGATTAAATAAAAAGTTTGAAAGACATAACACATCAGACAAGGATATATCAGGGATAACATCTACCATACCACAACCAATAACAAATGCTTTGGACCTATCAGCTAAAAGAAGATATAATACTTGTCTAACTCGTCATATGATCGATGGCACCAAAATCAATGATCCACTTAGTATTAGTATGGAAAAATCATGAAATGGGATTACTTGTTTGTACTAATATAGTAGCAGATTGAGCGGGTAGTTGTTATCAGGATGCTTGGAATTGTAAATATTCAGCATATTTACTTTTTGATAAACTTATGATACCATTACTATCAATATCTTGTGTTTGATTATTTGTGGTGACATGTGCAAACCAAGATGGTAGTATATTTTTTTCAAGTAACTTAGGACAAAACTTCTTGATATATCTAAGCTCTTTGCAATAATAGCAATAAACAATACTACCTCTATTAAAATCACCACGCCCACCAGAATCACCTTGTCCTCTATCTCCTCTCCCCCTACCACCTCTAGTACCACCATAACCACTACAAGTATTAGAATCAACTAAGACAAATGACTCATTTATATGTGTAGAAGAAGAAGATAAGTTACTATACGCTCGTTGAATACGATAAAAAACAAACTTCATAGTAAGAGAATTAAAACCGGACAAAATTTACTACCGAGTAGTACTAAGTTGAGAGAGCAATGCCATGAAAAAACACAGCTCCAAATTATTCTTGTTAAGAATGTATTGCATCAACATCAGTAATAAAAGGTAAAAGAGACCACCATTGTTGAAAGGTTAGGTAAAGATCGGTATAGATTTGAAATGAAGTTTTATTATTCACATCAAGATGTATCAAAGACCGAGTCAGATCATAAATTTGGTACATGTTGTCCTTTGCAAAATAAAATGACTCGAGTTTCCCATAATTCTTCGACTGTTTCACAGTGCACAGTATTATCATCAACTTTAAAAATTAAAGTATTACATATTAATCTAAGCAATCCTCGATCCTCCACAATCCACTTTTCTTTCATATCGTCACTTGATTTTGATGAATTGCTTGAGAGAAAACTGATTCTCAGCATGTTTATTTATACTCATAATTATACAAATTAAATCCCTTGATTTTTAGGATTAAGAATCAACAATAATGAAATTATCCTAATATAAGATATGTACAGCTAATCATATCAAAATATACATGGAAAGAACTAAATAAGGAAAATAGGATAATATCTACACTCCCCCTCAAGTTGGAGCATATATGTTATGTGCTTCGAGCTTGTCGCAAATATATAATATTCTTAGACCCCGTAGTAACTTTGTAAGCATGTCTGCTAATTGATCATTAGAATTTACAAATGATGTAACAACTTCCCAGATAGAACCTTTTTTCGGATGAAATGACAATCAATCTCTATGTTTGATTCATTTATGAAAAACTGGGTTAGAGATGATATGTAAAGCTGCCTGATTATCACAAATAAGACTCATAGGTCCTACTTCACAGAATTTTAACTCAGAAAGAAGTTATTTTAACCATATGAGCTCGCATATAGTGAGGGCTATAGCTCAGTATTCTTCTTCCGCACTTGATCTAGCAACAACATTCTGCTTCTTGCTCTTCCAAGTAATGAGATTCCCTCCAATGAGGATACAATAACCTGAAGTTGATCGTCTATCACTTGGACAACCAGCCCAATTTGCATTTGTGTATGCAACGATATTAATGTGACCTCTATTCTCATAGATCAATCCTCTTCCAAGAGAACCTTTAATGTACGTCAAGATTCGAACCACTACATCCCAATGACTATCACAAGAGGAATTGAGAAATTGGCTCACAACACTTACAACAAATGATATGTCAGCTCTGATCACAGTAAGATAATTTAACTTTCCTACTAATCTCCGATATCTTCCTGGATTTGAATAAGGCTCCCCCTGATTTGGCATAAGTTTGATGTTGGGATCCATAGGATTGTCAATTGGTTTGCAATCTAGCATTCCCGTCTCTTCCAAAATATTGAGAGCATACGTCCTTTAAGATATAGCAACACCTATTCTTGATTGGGCTGCTTCAATTCCAAGAAAGTATCGCAATCGTCCCAAGTCCTTAGTTTGGAAGTGTTGAAACAAGTGTTGTTTGAAATGTTTGATGCCATCATGATCATCTCCTGTAATGACAATATCGTCTACATAGACAACAAGGTAAATGCATTGATTAGAGGAAGAATGTTTGTAAAATACAGAATGGTCTGCTTCGCTGCAAATCATGCCAAAACTTTTAAGGACTTTATTGAATCTTCCAAACCATGCCCAAGGACTCTGTTTAAGATCATACAAAGCTTTATGCAACTTGCAAACAAAGCCACGTGACTCCTCCTAAGCAATAAACCCAAGAGGTTGCTCCATATAAATTTCCTCTTCCAAGTCACCGTGAAGGAATGCATTTTTAATGTCCAACTGATGGAGAGGCCAACAGCGCATGGCTGCCAGAGATAATAATAGACGGACAAAGGTCATTTTTGCAACAGGAGAGAAGGTATCACTATAGTCAAGCCCAAATATCTGAGTGTAACCCTTGACTACTAAGCGAGCTTTCAACCGATCAACTTGACCATCTAGGCCCACTTTGATGGTAAACACCCACTGACAACCAACTATAGATTTCCCAGGAGGAAATGGAACAATGGTCTAAGTATGGTTTGACTCTAAAGCTACCATTTCATCAATCATAGCTTGTCGCCATCCTAGATGAGAGAGTGCTTCCTAAACAGTTTTTGGAATAGAAACAAAGGAAATAGCAGATACAAAAACACAATAGAAAGGAGAAAGACGATGATAACTTAAGAAATTATAGATGGGATAAGGATTACGAGTAAAACGTGTACCTTTGCGAAGAGCTATGGGTAAGTCATCAGAAAGTGCAGGTGGATCCGGAAAAGGTAAAGCAATTGGGACAAAAGCTGAATCACCGATCTCATCAATGTTAACTTCTAATATTGCTAGATGCGGACGACGTTGATAAGTGATAAGAGGACAAGGAGGGGAAGACACGGGAGGTGGAGTAGACTCCGAAGAATCAATGACAAGTGAAATGGGTGGTATAGGTAATACCTGGGAAACAGAATCTGGTGATTCTAATGAAGCAAAATAAGGAGTATCCTCAAAGAAAGTGACATCAGCAGACATGTAAAACTAATGAGTAGAAGGAGAATAGCATCTATATCCTTTCTGTGTTGGAGAGTAACCTAGGAAAATGCATTTAATGGCATCGGCAGACAATTTATCAAGACTTGGTGCAAGATTATGCACAAAACAAGTGGAACAAAAGACACGTGGAGTAACTTTGAAGAGTTGGTCCCCAGGAAACAAAAGAGAATGAGGGACTTTATTATTCAGAGCAAAGGATGGCATTCGGTTTATCAAAAAACCAACAGTGAGTACAGCATCACCTCAAAATTTTAAAGGTGCATTGGCATGCTATAAAAGAGTACGAACAGTTTCAATGATATGACGATATTTCCTTTCAGCAATACCATTTGTTGAGGTGTATGTGGACAAGTAGATTGATGTATTATGCCATGAGAAGTCATAAAGTGATGAAATGAGGCAGAGAAGTATTCTTTTGCATTATCACTACATGAAATACGAATAGAATGCCCAAATTGTGTCTGAATTTCATTGTAAAAATTATGGAAAATAGTAAATAACTCCAAACGTTCTTTCATTAAAAAAATTCAAGTACATCTTGAGAAATTATCAATAAAAGTAATAAAGTATCTATACCCTAAGATAGAACTAATTCGACTCAGATCCCAAACATCTGAATGGACAAGATCAAAAAGGAGAATTTGCATGACAATTAACCGTGCTTGGAAAGGAAGCTCGAACATGCTTATCAAGCTGACATGACTCATATTCCAAAAATTGCAAGTGGGAAAGATGAGGGATCATTTTCTTCAATTTATTGAGATTTGGATGACCCAAACAATAATGAAAAAAATTTGGTGACTCTGAAGTGGTGCAAACAGTAGAAGATGGGGGCTAGAAATAATATAAACCATGTGATTCAGATCCTGTACCAATCGTCTGTCCTGTATTCCAGTCCTGTATAAAGAAAGAATTGGAAGTAAAGGTTATGAAACAATTAAGATTGCGAGTAAGTTGACTAACAGAGACCAAATTAAAAGGACAATCAAGTATAAAAAGCACGGAATTTAAAGATAGTGAAAGAAGAAGTGTGGCTTGACCAGTACCAATGACTTTAGCTTTGGAACCATCAGCCAGAGTGATATGGTGTGGTGTTTGGGGCTGTGATAAGTTCGAGAAAAGAGAAGGATGACTAGCTATGTGATCGGAAGCACCAAAGTCCAAAATTCAGGATCCAACAGACGAGGATTGAGAGAAACATACCGTAGAATCACCAGTATGAGCTACAGCAGCTGCCTTGAGTTGCAAATACTCCTTGTATTCAGTATCTGACAAAATATTCTTATTGTCACTTCCAGGTTTAATTTGTTTTTCAGGTGCCAAAGACTGAGCATATGTCACATTGGCTGGTTTCTTAGGAAATCCATGTAAGGAGTAACATTTATCTTGAGTGTGACCCATATGTTTGCAATAAAAACATTGTGGGCGATTATTAGAGCCACAACCTCCTCATCCACCACCTCAACCATGTCCTCGGCCTCCACAACCTGTTAAATTAGAGAGAAATGCTAAAGATTCTGAACTTGGTTGGGAACCAGAATCAGTCAAGGTATCTGGAGAACGAACATGAAGTAAACAATCAATAAGATTTTCTGTTGTAGGGATAGTAGAACTTGTCAAAATTTGATTCCAGACAGATTCAAGATCCTTATGCAATCCATGAAGAACAAACACCATGCACATGTTGTCAATCTTAGTCAACACCTTTTGAAGATTATCATTTGTCAAGATTAACTTAACCTCATCAATGGTGGACTATGCTTTATTCAAATATGATGGAGATCATGATCTGTCATCTAAAGGGTAGCTAAATTATATACATCATAAAGTCGTTGGACATCATTTGAGTAAACACTCTAAGCCTTCTTCCATATGTCATAGCATGTTTTATAAGTACGAAAATGGACTAATAGTTTTGAATTAATGGACTGCCATAGGAGAGAAACCAACTAGTAATCAACCTTCTTCCACTAGTCTCGTTCAGTGGCATCAATGTCTTCGGCCTTTATAGTTAAATGATCTGAGAGACCTTGTCCCAAAAACCATATTTCTACAGTAGCTTGTCAATCCATATAATTCTTGCCATTGAGTTTCTCTGATGTTATGGATGGATCACCAGAGAAGATAAAGGACACAGGAGTCTTGTTTGCAGAGGCAAAACCAGTAGAAAATGTACTAGAGTTGTCTGCAGTAGAAGCCATAAAGATGAAGCAAGGTGGGATAAGGGAGATTAAGCAAGGTGAGTAACCCAGGCTATTGACCCCTGAGACAGACAAAGGAGGCATTGATGAGATGACCGGTGGTGACTGGAGGCTAAACGACAATTGAGAAGATGGCGCGTGGTCTTCACGCACTGACGAACGCCTCTACTGTTGAACGCGCATGACGGTGCGTGGCTGGGCAGAATTAAACGGCGATTGGTGGGATGACCGGTCGGACGTTGAGACATCGTTGGTTGGACAGTGGGACTTCTAGACTGAGATGATTTCTCTCTGTTTCTGACTGGTTTCTCTTTGTTTCTGACCTCCTTTTTTTTTATTATTATCAAGCCCACTGAACATGAGCTCTGATACCAACTTGATTTTGATGAATTGCTTGAGAAAAAACAAACTCTTAGCATGTATATTTATACTCATAATTATACAAATTAAATCCATTGATTTTAGGGATTAAGAATTAACAATAATAAAATTATCCTAATCTAAAATATATACAGTTAATCATATCAGAATATACATGGAAAGAACTAAATAAAAAAAATAGAATAATCTCAACATCGTCTGTGGGTGGATCTTTGGTGAGATGATCATTCATACGAACTTCATCAAAATAACATTGAATAGCCCTCTTCCATCCTATATATTGTCAACCTTTTAAATCTAATTTCCATTCAATTATTCGGCCACCAACTTGAAGCAAATCAGAAAATTTTGACTTTAGCTCTAATTTTCCTTCACTATTACTATTTCTAAATGTGCTATGTGCATTAGAATAAAAAATCTCACCGGCCATGAGAATAAACTTGCAGAAAAAAAATTCAAAAAATAGCCAAAAAAATAGAAAAATCGCACCAGAGTTGCTAGATTGCAAGATTAACCACACAAATGAATACAAAAAGAGCCAAGACATCACTGGTGAGAAGCCTGCCGCCAAACAGTATCTCATGCACTTACACGTGCTAGAAAGATGCTCTGCGTGTGGTTCTCATGCGCCTCCCAAATGCCGTGCGTGTGTTGCACATGTTGGTCAATTGAGTTTGCTAGTTGCTGATTTGTTCTACTATCAACCCAGATTTTCGAAAAATGTAATAAATTTTCATTAACCGCCCCAAACAGCAACTCCGTTGTTCTGGAACATTGCGCACTCCGTAGCCAGATTTGGGTTTTTGTTGTGAGCTCCTCCATGATCTAGTCATGCATCAAAAATTAAAAAAAAAAGAAGGAAAGGAAGAAAGTAGGTTTCTCTATTTTTTTTTCTTAAGTGTGAGAAAGATACCTAAATAGAGGTTCTGATACCATGTTAAGAGAAAATAAGTCTTAAAGCCATCCTCCTGCAAAGAGGTTGGCATATCTATTTATAATAAAAATATTGGGATACAAGAGATAGGCCCATGACTCATATATCTTAGTAAACAAGAAACTAATAAACCTAATCCTTAATTCATTAATAGCTATATTTAATAAAGGATTGTTCTAAGTTATTTTCTATTTTAAATCTTTTTATTCTAAGATACAAAATCAATTTAGTTTAAAAATTTGCATATTTCAGAGTGACAATGACCAAGAATATTTTTCTGCATCTTTCTCTTCTTTTATGTCCTTCGAAAGCATTCTTCACCAATCCACATACTTATACATACCTCAACAAAATGGCATAGTTGAAAGCAAGAATCAGTATTTAATTGAAATTACACAAACTCTTTTGTTGCATACAAATATTTCTTTTCATTTTTGCACCAATGCTCTACGCACGACATGTTATTTAATTAATCACTTTCCTTTTTCTATTTCAAACAATCAAATTCTTTATACTCATAGTTTTTTAAAAAAAACTTATGTTTTCTCTTCATGTGTTTGGATGTAATTATTTTGTTTATGATTTTTTTCCCAAAAAAAAAAAATATCTCTTAAATCTGTAAAATTTGTCTTTCTAGAATATTCAAGATTGCAAAAAGAGTATGATTGTTATTTACCAATTTTACGTAAATTTTTTACTTCTATTGATGTCACATTCTAAGTCTTCTCCCTTTTTCTCTTCTTCCACAAAATTCACCCCGGTAACTAAGGTTTTATCCATTCCTTTTTATAATCCTACACTTGTATCTTCTCTATCTTCATAGGACAAGTCTTTTATTACTTATCAATGACGACCTGGTCCAACATAGGTTGTTAAAGATTTAACACCAACCCAAATTATTGAAAAAGGCCGTATAGACTCATTTCCTATTCTAGTTTCATCTCTAGGATCCGATTCATTAGAAAATTTTGACAACTTTCCTATTACACTTTCAAAAGGTAACCATTCGACTCAAAATCCATATCCTATTTATAATTTTGAATTACTATCATTTCTCTACATCCCATCATGCTTTTATTTCTGCTTTATCCTTTGTTTCCATTCTCAAAACTATGCAAGAAGCTCTCTTTCACCCAAGATGACATCAAGTAATGTTAGAGGAGATGATTATATTACACACTAGTAATATATGGGATTTAGTACCTTTACCTATCAGTAAATCTTTAGTTGGCTATCGTTAGATGTTTACTATTAAAGTAGGCCATAATAGAGAGATTGATCGATTAAAAATTCGGCTAATGACAAAAGGCTATACCCTAATTTTTGGCTTGGATTATGGTGATACATTCTCGCCAATTGCAAAAATTGCTTCGATTCTCCTTTTTCTCTCTCTAACTACCATTCGTCATTGCCTTTTACATTAATTAAACATTAAAAATATCTTCTTTCATGATGATCTTGAGGATAAAGTTTACAAGGAGCAATCATCAGAATTTGTTGCTCAAGAAAAGACTCATCTAATATATAAATTGTGAAAATCTCTCTATAGCCACAAGCTTAATTTGGAAGGTTCAATAAAGTTATCCAAAATTTTGACATATAACAAAGTGAAGTTGATCACTTTGTCTTTTTTTCGCTCTTCTATTTCTAGTCAAATATACTTAATTGTTTATATTAATGATATAGTAATTACAAGAGATGATCATAAGGCCATTGACCAACTTAAATGGTATTTGTTCCATCCTTCTAAATTAAGGACTTTGGAAAACTTCAATACTTTCTTGGCATTAAATTAACATAATCTCAATCCGATATCTTTATATGTCAAAGAAAATATGCTTTCGATACACTAAGTAAAACAGGTATGATGGAGTGCAAATTAATTGACACACCTATGGATCCAAATGTAAAACTCCGAGTAAATTAGGGGCAGCCTTTTGCAAATTCATGAAGACATCGAACGCTTGTTAGGAAGTTGAATTATCTCACAATTACTCAACCTAATATCTCATTTGCTATAAATATAGTAAATTTCTCAACTCACCTAATGAAGTTCATTGGGATGCTACAATGCAAATTCTTAGACACATTAAGGGAACTCTGAGAAAAGGATTGTTATGTGAAAACTGAGGCTACACTCGGATTATTGGATATTTAGATGTAGATTAGGTTAGATCACTAAGTGATTGATGATCCATTTTCAAATATTGTATTCTCTTTAGAGGAAATCTCATTTCTTAGAAAAGTAAAATGCAAAACATGATGGTAAGATCTAGTGTAGAGGCAAAATATCGACCATGGCATTAGTTATATGTGAGCTCATGTGGTTGAAATAGTTATTACAAGAACTCAAACTATATGAATCGGGTTCTATGAAGCTTATTTGTGATAATCAAACTGCATTGCATATTGCCTCAAATCCAATCTTTCATAAAAGGACTAAACATATTAAATTTGACTGTCACTTCATCCAAGAAAAAATAATTTAAAACAGATTGTCACTATTTTTATGAATTTTAATGATCAACTAGCTGATATTTTTACTAAGTCTCCCTAAAAACCAAGAATTGATTATATATGTAACAAGCTAAACACATGTAATATATATGCTTTGACTTGAATGGGAGTGTTAAAATATGTATATATTAGCAAGTTATTCTAAAAGATTTTAAATTGTTTTCTTTCTAGTTTGATTAGGATTAGAGTTAGTATTTCAGATTTTATTATAATATCTTTGATTGATTGCATCTTTTGTATATAAATAAGTATCATAGCCGTAGCAATTGCTTAAGCGATTTCAACCAATTCAAGTGTTAATGTACTCTAAAATTTTCCTCTTCTATAAAAGAAAACTTGTGGCCAGTAGCTTTCTCTCTCTTCCCCCCTCTCAAATACATTTTTGTTATTACTTCAGCCTTTTCTTTCCATTCCCACCACTCTTTTGCCTAAAGTTATAAACACCAATAATCAAGGCTTAAGTGCATTTAAGAACACTAAAACCATTTCCTTCCATCTTTCATTATCCCAAAATCAAGATTCTATAAACTCCTTGCAGTAGTAGTCAGTCAATTTCCAAATATGTCCACATATTATAGAGACCAGTAACGAGGGGAATATTTTGAAAGTACTACCGATATTGTCCCCTGAAATTTGCATTACTAGAGCTATCTTTGATGTTAAATTTGTTATTTGTTGATAAGGAGTAAACTCAGTTTGGAAAGAACTTCTAGTGGAGAATCAGCCCATAAGTAGGCAAAGTTGGAGAGCTGACAACATAACATCAAGCGCCAAAGTTGAATGAAGAATCTCTGGGAAAATGGGAAATATTATCACCTATTATATGGCCTTGTATTCACCAAAATTTGTAAGTCGGAAGAAGGAATTCTGTGGTACAAAGAATCAAATTCAATTTGAGCTTGAATATAAATCATAAGTCTGTTATTCAAAGTTTTTGTCAGGTTCTCAAATATTATTTATGCAGAGAAACAATGAAATAGAAATCAGACCTTATTGAATAATCTCTCTGCTGCTATGCAATTGCAATGCAGGTCAAAGATGTACTGTTGGTCCAAATTGCAATATGTAGTTAGCAGGTTACTGGTCCAACAGCAGTTAGTAGTTTATTTAACTCTAATATGTATGAGTCAGTTTTCAGCAATCTGCTTTGATCCGTTGGACTTTAGTCATGATGTCATGGGATATTATGTGGAGTCCACAAATGTGATAGGATGTTCATGAGGTCTTTAGTTTCTTTAAATTCAGAATTTGTTAGTCCAGTGATCCCAGTTGAACAACTGCCATTACAAACCAGTGCCTTTTCCCATAAAAAAATAAAATAAGCAACAATTTTGCCCATACATAGTACACGAGTTTAGTTGGTGGAACATTTTGACTGAATGCTTGCGAACCAAGTTCCTTCATTGTGTGGTCCTCTGCCTCCTTCTATTAATCCATATTATTTATCTTTGAGAATTAAAAACATTCTTGAGTTTTCTCAAGTTTTCTCTTGCTGCTTTCATACAATTCTCATTGATACCAATTTCCTTACCTATCAAAACCCTAAGCATTCAAAACCAACAAGCCAGAAGTCCAGCTAGTGCATACTTATAGATCAGCCACCTTTCCCAATTCCGAATCCCTTTCTCCATCTAGATTTTCAAATTCTTTTTCAAGTCCATGAAGCATAATTTGCATGTTCCTAAATCTACCCTATGTCAGCAACTTCCAATACAGAAGCTGCCAAGCAGACTCTGCATTATTTGTTCATCAGCATAATCTTTATTAGTCAAAACCAAAAGTGTTAGCTTACCTCATGGACCTAATCAGGTAAGCAAAAATACCAATGCATTAGTACTATATATCATTCATTAAGGGTAAGTTAAATACCTTCTCCTGCAAAACACTTTTTATGAACTTCCCCTTCTCACTTGTGGGTAATGAAGTTGGCCAGCCGATCTACACATTAGAAAGTATGCTTAAGTAATACTTTCATGCTGCAATAAAGAAAATTATTCTTCCATGATACAGACAATAGAAAAACTTACTCGATCAAAATACAAAAGTAGCATTTTTTCCTCATCCCCAGCACTTCTTCTGGAAAAATATCAGAATATGCTTAAAAACCCAACCACAAGTAGTCATGTTGATTTGTATTACTCAAAGACATGTCATATCTAGTAACCAAAAATGGATTGAGTGAAGATCACAGCCTTCATAAAAATTCTGTCATGCCCTTTTCATTAGAAACTGCTAAAGCATTGATGAACAAGTCAACTAATTGACTTGTAGACTAGTAAGCCATCACATGCAGTTACATATAATTTGATGAATAGCATAAAACATACCTCAAGAGATCTAAGTATACAGGTTCAGTCCAATTTGCACAATCAAGCCCAAGATTTTTAAATGCTGTGGCAATCAACACCCCAAATATATGAATTTCACTAGCAAAAAAATCACATATGGAGATGAAGCCCATGACTAGCTCCTTTGCATCATACAAAATCTGTCCTCGTACCTCTATTGAAGGATTGGCGATTACCTAGTCGGTATGCATCCATAAGGACCCTAAGTTGACAAAGAATAAATAAAAATAATTAAACAAGCATAAGCCCTAATCCATAAAGCATGGATACGTTACAGGTGCAAAGATACAATAATTTTTAACAATCAAGATACGGATATGGCTGGGATACATATAAAAATATGAATTTCATGCTAGTATTCAAAAATTAAAAATATATATTTGTCATCAATGTGAAATGATGTTTCAAGTTTAGGAATAACGAAGAACTGATTTTGTTTTTGAAGGAACTGAATTTCAGAGTATCAAAGCCGCAACAAAATTCTAAAATAAAAATTCAAGATTTTTATTCTTCTTAACTGATAGTATCTTCTCTGATAAGTATCAGATACTAGTGCGACACATGGACTCCACCAAAAATGAATTATTTGTGCTTCTTAGACCCGAATAAATATATATTACATTGAACCAATGACAATGTAAAATCAATTCTGTTGCAGAAAAAGAGCAGTGCATTGGAACGGAAACAGTAAATAGACAGGACCAAATTTAATTTGTTATTAAATCGGAATCAATAAGTGAGGTGGAGAAAACAATTACCCCTCAACTTCGAGAAGGACAGCAAGTTCTTGAGGTGATTCTTGGTGGTCGAGGCCAGACGAGCAACATGCAGGATTCAACCGCAAAAACTTTCCCAGAAAATTACAGGAAAGTGACAGAGGGCTGCTCAATGGTGGAATTGGATGGAAATTGTTTCTGGGTGTCGCAAAGTAGAATTTACTGTAGTCTCTGCTCATTGTACATGAAAAGCCAGGTGAAGAGAAGATCGAACAGGCAACCGTCTCCATGGCAGTTGCCAGTTGGTTTATGCTCTGAATGTCCGCTGGACATACGATAATACCGCCTTGTTAATGGGGGTACTAATATGGCATCCATCAGGTAGCAGATATTTCCAAAACAACCTTAATCCACTCCCTAGGTATCACTGTCTACCCAAATCCATTTGCCACTTCAGCCTTTCCCTCCCGTGCTAATAAATGAGTAATGCCATGGAACATTCACTCCCCCTCAATCGTATCTCCTATCTTCTATATTATAATCAAAGAATATTACAAATAATCTCCTCTAAATATGGGATTATTAAACTTTATCTACTTAAATTATAAAAATTTAAATTTTATCCTCTACAATTATATTAAATTTGAATTTTATTTCATCATTATTAAATTAACGAAATCTATTAAGAAAATTATCTTTACCATATTTCACTTATTAACTATTAAAAATTACTACTATATTTATTAATTTTTAAAAAAAAATTCACTTATCAGTGATCATGAACCATCACTAAGAATGATAGTGTTAGTTTATAATGATTGCTAAGTATTACAACTGTCAACTTGGTAACGATGATAGTAAAATTCAAATTTTATATAGTTACAAGAGATAAAATCTAAGTTTCTATTATTCAATGGGATAAAATCAAATAATCTCATAGTTGGAGGGGATTATTTATAGTTTTTCCTTGTAATTATAATTTTAATGAATTAAAACTTAAATTGTAATATTTGTAGGATTGAGTTATAATAATCTAATATAATGAATCCTCTAAAACTCAATATTAATATTAATTTTAATGGTAGGTTATTAATATTTGGTTAAATCAATAAATTACTACTTAATTTTATTTGTTGCAACAGAGTCTTTCAAACATTAGCATTGAAGTTTTATTTTGTTAATATTAATATGAAAAAGGAATAACATTGCAAATTGTCAATAATATTACTCTTTTTCACATTAATAATAGCAAAGCAAAACTTCAATGGAATAGTATCATTGTAGTCTAATAATACACAATGTTACCCTAGAAGTTAGAAATCCTCACTATATTTGGGGATTAAATTCAAGATCTTACACTCATATACGTTAAGTAGATTAACACCATCATTATTAATTAAAAAAACTCTAATGATAATGAATGAAAGATTTGGTTTCAACAAATGGAAAATTGAATTGTAATATCCTATAATGTTGTTTAAAGCTTTATTATTCTATATGCTTCAAAATATTTATTTTGGATGAGAATAGTTAAATTGTATTCAATTATACTAAGATGAAATATTAATATTTTAAATTTTAACTATGTAATAATAGTGTAATTTTATACAATGAAAATGATACTGATAATATTTGAAATATATTTTTATATGGCCATTTTTATAAGGAATTTTTTGTAAGTTAAGAATAATTTTAGTGAGCATGAGCGTGAGGATTTATGAAACACTTTGTTTGTATTTAATAAATTATTTTAGGAATTAAGGGAGATTAAAATATTTATTTTATTTTAGGACTTCCAAATTTATCAAGTTATTACAAATATATATTAAGAAAAAATTGAAAATAACGGAATTGTGATTTTAAATAAAACAAGTTCTATGAAAATGAATTTTAATAAATCAATGGCTAGATTATTTTTATTTAAAATGTGTGGCTGAGATTGAATCAAATAAAAATCAACAGATAAGATTTAAAAAGAGATGGAAGTATGGTGCGTTGAAAAGCATGAGATAAAAACTTATAGCTTTACTTTTTAACATTCTCTCTCTCCTTTCCTTTCATTTTCTAGTTTCCTTTACACCCTTCGCTAGCATTCCCCCTCCTCTCTCTCTCTTTCTCTCTCTTTCTTCACAATGTTATCATTATTGTTGCTTCAAGTGGCATTATCGCCGTCACTAGTGGATGCCATTGCAGTAGCTTCTCCTTCCTGGCTTCTGATTAGGTAGTTTCGCATAATAAGCTACTGTGCACTAGGTTCTTCTACTGTAGCTCGAGTTAACAACAAGCTCCACGAACTATTTTAATAAGCTTTTGATGGTGATTAGCATGTGATTCTCATTTTCATTGATGGTTGCAAGTTGTCCCTAAGCGAAGGAGCTACGATTCGTAACCGATCTTGGATGTTAGTAGTAAAGGTTATTTAGCCCTTTCTCTTGTCAGTGTTCCAATGAGCTTTTGCTGCCAGTGAGCTTTGGTTAGGCATTATAGATGCCGATGAGCATATTTTTATCATAAAACTTTAATTTTTATGATGATTTTATGCTCCATTCAAGATAAACCTATTTTATATATATTATGATTTTTGGCTAAAGCTTCTAAAAAAATTACATTTTTATAACATGGAATGTTAGAATAAGATGATTGAAGCTTATTTATGAAGTACTATATTCT
Organism: Sindora glabra; assembly: GCA_020226215.1. Lineage (NCBI taxonomy): Eukaryota > Viridiplantae > Streptophyta > Magnoliopsida > Fabales > Fabaceae > Sindora > Sindora glabra. The sequence goes on along the minus strand of CM035225.1, from coordinate 54,074,554 downwards.
TATATTTTGCATGATCCCAATTTGACTCAAGAAAACCCATTTTTAAATATTATGGATTCTTATTAATGTTTCTAAAAAAATAGCATTTTTATGCTATAAAAGGGTAGAATATCATGATTGAAGCTTTTTTAGAATATTATATTTTAATATTATGTAAACCTTGCACCTGATTCAGAAAACCCTTATCTAATCATATTATTTGAATACTTGATATAACAATGATTAAATAAGGATTTTATGCTTAAGAGTTTTAGATGAGAATATTTAAAGTATAACTACATTATAAAAAATTAATATTATTGATGTTTGCACTTTGATTTGGACATTTCAATAAGCATGATTTTTTATTCTTTAAAAAAGAGTTAAAATTATAAGGAAATAAGTATATAGTTTTATACACTAATATGGATAGAACCCCTCTAAAGCTTGAGATCTTGATGGCTTTACATTTTGATTAGAAAACTTGTTGTTTATGAAACCCATGATTTTTCAATAAAAAAGTTGAAAATAAAGAAAGTGATAGTCTAGGATGATGAAGTGATAGAAAACAAACATTTTTAGACCTTTAAGTTCTATTATTTAAATCTATATAATTTAAATTTGAAAGTTCCTAAGTAACAATATATTTAAGTTAAAGGTTAATCTAAGACTTATGAATATAAGAAGCAAGTAATATGGAATGCTATTATATCATAACTGGAATTTGGATTTGTAATAAATGGAAAGAAAACAAGCAATGTGTATATAATTATAATTTATTATCATATATTGACAAATAGGAAGAACGAAAGGTGAAAGCGAAAAAGTTAGAACTCTCTGAAGCTATAAGATGATTTTTTGTGAGTATATATCTTACCACATAATCATACATACATTATTCATCTTGATAGAATGGCATATTTGTCATTTCCTTATTAACCATATGAATTGTAAATATATTCATACATAAGATTGAATTAAACTATAATTAGAGAGTTTAAATTCTTAATAATTGTGATGATTGACTGAATGATATGTAGTTCGTTATTATGTAAATAGGTGTTTATTTAATCTTCTCATAAGAGGTAGTAGTTTGTTATCTTAAAACCTTGAGATATTAACAAGGTACCATTGTCATTTAACATTTTGAATAATATTTATGATTGGTGAGAATCATCATAGTAAGTGATATTTGTATTATGATTGGATTTATATTGTTATTTATGGATGTTTAATGGAACTTTAGGCCAAGAAAGTGTATAATGTTGAATGAATATGGATTAATTGTTGTGGCCATGCAAGAGGACATGATGGTACTGTTATATATATGTATTGTTATATATTTATTTTGCCTTATGTTGTTAAATAGCTTATTTGTGTTGAAATCATGTTGAAATTATGATTTGTAAAGCCAAGCTTTATTATGTATAATATAATGTGAAATATGCCATTAGTGGCATTTGAAATGAGATATATGATAGGGGCGATGATATGAAAGCCGGATAGGAAATTCCTAGCAATAACTTATGAAGAGTATAAGGTTGGCTCAAAAGATAAAAGGTGGATGCATGTATATTTAGTATAAATAGTTATGTAATGTGATGTGATATTGAAAATTTATTTGTGATTGGATATTATGATTTGATATGATTGTAAAGGCTTAACGTGATTATAATGATTCAAATGTAACTGAGCCTTCATGGCTATTTGTGAATATGATAACCACCCGAAATGGGTGCATGTGATATGATGATAATATTGTATGCCCATGAATAGTTAAGATTATTATAACTTATAATATGAAATATGAAATTCAAGTTGTGTACAGGTGAATACTCAACTCAAGACTTAATTCCATGTGTTTTAAAAACTCAAGGAGTTTAGATTGCATTTACTTTTTAATTAAATATCTAGTTAGCATATGACCATTTAATATAATTGAAGTGAGATTCAGAAGTGGTTGATATATGCTTATTGAGTTCTCATAACTTATTTTATTTATTTTTTAATGTTTTCAAGTTGAGTTAAATGCTTTTGAGCTTTACTACATCTGTAGAGAATAAAAAATAACTTATTAGTAGATTTTAACAGTTAGATTAGGATCAAAGTGTGTGTGTGTGTGTGTGTGTGTGTGTGTGTGTGTGTGTGTATTGTGTTAATTTAATGCTTGATGTTGAATTATTTACCTATGTACAGATAATGAGGTTGTGTAATATTGAGTATGTTAATTTGCTATCGTATCTGCAATAAATATAGGTTTTATAATTTAAGGTGTGTGACCCTTAGAAAGTATCCAAAAACAAAGGAAACTATGTCATTTCTCTATAAAAATTTAAAGTATAATTTGAGTTCCTATAGAAATAGAGAGATTTCTATTAGATAGAATTAGAGAAATTAGTGGATAACGGGTATCAAGATCTATATCAGTCATGATCATGATTGGGTGATGATAGTAATTTATCAAATGAATCAAACATCAATGAGTTATCAAAAACTATTTTTCCATTAATAATTTAATCCCCGAAATGATTATTTATCCTACTTAATGACTCACTAAAAATCATTAAAACTATTTATATTAAGTTTTAGATTTATTTATATTAGATTTGTTTTAACTCAATCCTATATATTACAATTTATGTTTTAATCTTTTAAAATATGGAAAATGCAAAGTGGTACACTAGTGAATTTAATGGCCTAAATCTACTAATCTATGTAATATTGCGTAAGTTGAATGAAATATAACAATTTTAGATAATGGTGTGTTATAAATTGAAGTATTCTAATCTACCTAATATAAAAAATAGGGGTGAAAAAGAGTAAATACATTAAAGAGTGGAAATAACATTATTTAAAAAGAAAAATTAATCTCACAATTAATTTGTGTTTGGAAGCGAATTAAATGTGTTATAAAATTAATAAACACTTGAGAAATAACTAAAGAAAGATATGAAAAAGATAAAAGAGAGTTATAAGAAGGAGAAGAATATCTAATTTACCTATTGTAGAATGATTTATACAACTAATATTTATAGGACAAATTGATCAAACGTTACAATTTCATAATGATGATTCATAAATAGAATTGAAATATAATAATTAACTATAATAAGAATGTAAAGTCTAATATAATAATTGATCATAATTGAAAGTATAACGTCTAACCTATGGATATCCTTATTTAATAAACTTAATAATTATTCATAACACTCCTTTTTGGATGTCCATATAAAAGGAGTACTTAATTATAATACGTAATAGGATACTATCTCATTAAGAACCTTGCTAGGAAAATCCAATGTGATAAAAACCATAGCTAAAGGAAAAAAAGTATAGTGTGTATTAACTCCCCCTTATAACAACATCAATTAAGATCTTTAAGTTAAAGAATTCCAATCTTATGGACTAACTTTTCAAATATAGCAGTAGAAAGTACCTTAGTAAATAACTTTACTAGATTATCACTTGAACAAATTTGTTGAATATTTATATCACCATTCTTTTGAAGATCATGACTGAAATTTTTTTGTGAGATACGTTTTGTTCTATCTCCTTTAATGCACCCTTTTTTCAATTGAGTGACATATGCAACATCATCTTCATATAAGATGGTAGGGATTGTTTTTCAAAAAAATAAACCAGAAGTCTCTTGTATGTATTGAATCATATATCTTAACCAAATATATGCCTTACTTGCCTCATTTATTACTAAAATTTCTCAATGATTAGATGATGTGGTTATTATAGTTTGCTTTATAGATCGCTATGAAATGGCTATACATCTATATGTAAACAAATAGCCTATTTGTGATTGACCATTATGAAAGTCAAATAGATATCTTGCATTTATACAACAAATTAGGTCTGATTTAGGTACATTTGTATAAAACAAACCCATATCTATTGTACCTCTAAAATAACAAAGTACATCCTAACTCCATTCCAATACCTTTGTGTAGGTGAAGAACTATATCTTACTAATAAATTAATGACGAATGATATATTAGGTTATGTATGACTAGCAAGATACATTAGTGCTCCAATTGCACTAAAATCTGGTACTTCAAGACCAAGTAGTTCTTTATCTTTTTCTTAAGGTCTAAAAGGATCTTTGTTCATATCTAATGACCTTACAACCATTAGGATGCACAATGGATGTGATTTTTCCATATAAAACTATTTCAGCACTTTTGCTATATAAGTTTTTTTATGCATAAAAATTCCATTCTTTAAATTTTCAATTTGTAATCCAAGGTAAAGTTCTGTTCTTCCTAAATCCTTCATTTTAAATTCCTTCTATAAATAATTTGCAGCTTTTGAAAGCATTTTAGGAGTTCCAATAATATTTAACTTATTAACATAAACAGCAATTATGGCAAACTCATTCTTGGATCTTTTATAAGAAATACATGGACAAATGAGGTCATTTTTGTATCCTTTATTCAACAAATATTCATTGAGGCAATTATATTACATATGTCTAGATTGTTTCAATTCATAAAGAGATTTGTTCAATTTGATTGAGTAATTTTCTTAAGAATCTAAATTGTATGTTACAGGAAAATTAAAAGCTTTAGAGAGCTTCCTATAAATATCATTATCAAGTGAGCTATATAAATAGGCTGTAATAACATCTATTAGATGCAAATTGAGTACTTCATGCACTGCCAGACTAATTAAATAATGGAAAGTAGTTGCATCCACCATAGGTGAGCATGTCTCTTCATAATCAATGTCAGGTCTTTGCAAAAATGCTTAAGTAACAAGTCATGCCATATATCTTACAATTTCACCATTCTTATTTCATTTTTGCACAAAAACCCATTTGTATCCAACTAGCTTTACACCTTCTGGTGTGCAAACTACAAGTCTAAAAACTTCTCTCTTTGTAAGAGAGTTTAATTCTAACTTAATCACATCTTTCCATTTTGACCGATCATCTCTTTATCTACATTCCTTAATAGACATTGGTTCATAATCCTCGTACTACATTATATACAAAAACATCATCAATGTTTACTTCATTTTGATTCTATTGTATTCCATTCATGATATAATTTATTGAGGTCTTTTTATTTTCACTAATTTTAGGTACCTACGTTTCTTCTAGAATTGAAATAGTAACTTTGTTTAAGGACTTTTCTAGAATCACTACATCCATATCCTTGATTTAGCTATCTTAGTTCTTAACTCTTTTTCTTTTTCAAGGATTTTTATCTTTGAAATTGATGGGTCTATCATACTTCATGCATACATTAGACTTATTTGCAATAGTAAATTATCTGATAGGGACATTAATTTTAATTAAAGCATTAGCAGTTGGTATATGTGATTTGGTCACTCTCTTTTAGTCAGTGAATGCGTTTAGTAATTTATTGGCTCAACTTTGCAAATAAATCATCTTTTGAACTTCTAGCTCATATTATTTTGTACGAGGATCAAGATGAGATACTAATAATTCATTCTAACTAATTTCTTTTTCCAACTACTTATTTTCTCCCCCTAATATTGGGAAAACTAATTCATTAAAATGACAATTGATAAATCTAGCCAAGAATAAATCCTTTGTTAATAGTTCAAGATATTTTATTATAGATAGAGATTCATATCCAACATATATTCTTAACCTTCATTGAAGATGCATCTTAGTTTGTTGTGATGAAGTAATTGGGACATATACTGCATATCTAAAAATTTTTAGATGAGAAATATTAGGTTCTTAACCAAAAACCAATTATAAAAAGGATGACTTATGATAGCTTGTTAGTTTGATGCGAGTTAGTGCTATAGTATGTAAAAGTGCATGTCCTCAAGTAGAAATTAGAAGTTTTGATTTTGTAATTTGTATGAATATGCACTACAAAATGTTCAACATCAGTTCTAATAGACATACAATAATAATTGAAAGATTGAGAAGTAAATTCATTAGCATTTTCAAGTTATATTTTCTTAATTGGATAATCAGAAAATTGTACTTACAGTCAAATCAATTAAGCAAGTAATCTTGCAAATGTTAGATTGCTAGATGATAACAATGACATATGTAACCAATCTGGTTAATGCATTAATTAAAACTATAAAATATCTAGATGGTCCATATGATGGGTGAATTTGTTCACAAATATCACCTTGTATACATTTAAAAAATATAAGAGATTCACTATCAATTTTTGCCGATGATGATCGAATAATTAACTTTCTTTAAGAACAAGCAACATATGAAAATTTTTTAGATTGAAGAATCTATTAACTCTTCAGTGAATGCCCACATGAATTTTCAATTATTTTTTGCATCATAATTAATTTGAGATAGCCCAACCGATCATGCAGACAATAAACTTCTTATAATTTGTAAACTTTTGGTTTAAGATAGCATATATTTTGATTGTACTAATATATATATATGTAGTACAAACTAGAAGAAAGTGTAGGTAAAATATAAAGATATTCAATATTTTCTTCATTTGTTGTCTCGATATAATATCTATTTTAACCAATATCCTTGAAAATAATAAGTTTTTGTGAGACTTAGTAGAACATAACACATTATCAATATGTAATTTTATTCCTTTAGGTAACAAAATATTAACTCTTTCAGAGCTTTCAATTAAATTTGTAGTACTAGATATAGTATTAATATTAGCTTTTTGCATTACTAAATAAGAAAAATATTTTTTTTATCCTTGAGAATTGTATGAGTCATTGCACTATTAACTAGACATATATCTTCATTATTGACATTGTTGCCAATTAAAACAACACTCATACTTCAAAATAGAAATGTCAATAATCAATAAGAGAAAATACTACTTAAAAAATGTAAGAATATATTTGAAAAGATAATAATCTTAAAAGTAAATTCTTTATTGCTTTAGAAAATAAATTAAAAGTAAAATATAAAAAATTCATTTTTTGGACATTTCCATTACCAATTAGGTGATCAATTTTTCCATCAGGATTAGCAAAAAAATTAACATCCAAATGAGTGACATCAATATAGCCATGATTAGAGTCACCTTTTTCACATGCAAAATTTGTCTTTATATTTTTTCCTTTAAGTGATTCTTAGTAAAACTTAACAAGATGCTTTGATATACAACAGGTATGAGACTAATGACCTTTGCCACTATAATAAGAGCATATGTACATAATATGTTTGTTATTTTGCCCACCTTATCATTTTTTTCTTTATTTTTTCACTTTTGATGGAAAGTTAAGTTCTTGATATAAGAACCACAACCATGACCATAGCCATGTCCATAACTTCGGCCACAACTATCACCACATTTATGGCTATGATTTTATACATAAGTAAAATAGTTATGTATTGCTACATTCGGGTTACGAAATGGAGTAGAGCCAGTTGAATAAGACTCAGGATTTTTCATCAAAAGTTCATTATTTTGTTTAACTACAAGAAATCAAGAAATTAACTCAGAATATTTCTTAAAACCTTTTTCTCAATATTAGTACTATAGGAGCAAATTTGATGCATGGAAAGTATGGAATCTTTTTTCTAACATATCTTCATTAGTGATTTTTTCCCATATAATTTTCGTTGAAAATTGATTCTAAGCATTGTAAATTTATACTCACTTACAATTTTAAAATTTTGTAACCTTAAATACATCCACTTATGGTAGGCTTTTGGAAGAATGACAATTTTTTAGTGATCATATTTTTCTTTTAAATTATTCTAGAGAATAAGTAGGTCTTTTACCATAAGGTACTCAGTTTTTAATCCTTCATGGAGATAGTAATGAAGAAAGATCATAACTTTAGCCTTATTTTGATTAGATGTTTGATTTCCTTCTTTAATATTATCTCCAAGGCCATTTGCATCTAAATAAATCTTAGCATCTAATACTTAAGATAAATAATTCTTCCTTGTGATGTCAAGAGCCACAAATTCAAGTTTTATGAGAGTCAACATTTTAATACTATTATATAAATATAAAACAAGTTAGGTAACATCCAATATTATAGAAATCAAGTGATAACATTAGTATGAATATAGTTGCATTTATAGTTTATATACTTAATTTATAAAATATAGTTTAAATACATAGGATATGAACAAATCATTAGCAAATTAGAAGTATATAGTTTATACCTAGTTCATGAAGAAAAGATGTCGTTGGAAGAGGTAGAAAGCTAAACCATCAATTAAATTTTAATAAAAGGAACCTAATAATATAGATAATCACAATCTTCAAAATAAGATAACAAAAACTTGAGAAAGCAAACTTAGGAAAGCAATCGTACTAATAACGTGTTGTAAAATTAATAAACACTTGAGAAACAACTAAAGTAAAATATAAAAGAGATAAAGGAGAATTATGAAAAGGAGAAAAATATTTAATTCAACAATATTTGCAACGATTTATACAACCTATATTTATAGGGCAAATTGATCAATTGTTGCAATTTTATAATGACGATTCATAAATAGAATTAAAACTTAATAATTAACCATAATAAGAATATAACATCTGATCTAATAATTAACCATAATTGGAAGTATGATGTTTGACCTAAGGACATCCATATTTAATAAACTTAATAATTATTCATAATAAAATGTAGATTTACCTTTTTTTTTCTTTTTATCATTGAAGAGGGAATAGGAAAGGAATGAAAGAAAACTTTTAAATTTAAATTAGAGTGAAAATAGAGAAATAAATAGCTTTATGTTATAAATAATTATAATTAAATGCATATATCTATAGATCAAATGTTATATTCCTATTATGAACAATTATTAAGTTTTAATTTTTCTTTATGAACTATTATTATATAATTATAACGTTTAATTTATCTATTCTATAAATATTGATTGTATGAATCATTCTACATATAATTAAATAAAATGTAATTCTCTGATCGTAATTCTCCTTTATTTTCTTCATTTATTTTTTTAGTTATTTCTTTAATATTGCCAATTTTTTATGACATGTTATCAACATGAAACTCTTCTTGTTTGAATTTTGAGTTAAAAGAAAATTATTCTTCTTTTATTTTCTACATTCTTTTATATTGAATTCCTTTAACTAAAAAAGGATTCTTCTTTTGTTTTCTTTTATCTCTTACTTCAAATCCATAATCAAAAATTATTTTTTTTATTTCAAAATTCTAAAGAATGTGTCATCAAAACCCACTTACACTAATATTTTAGAAAGCAAATCATTCCAATAAAAGACTAACTGATAAGAAATGTGAAAATTGATCTAGTAAAAAGGTGATGCATATGGAAAGTTGACAAAAATTTACAATAGAGGAAAAACTAAATGGATCTAAGATGTAAGGACAACTCATGACTATGGAATACATCAGATTCAATTTTAAGGATATTAGATTAGTATGATTTTATCCTAACATATTTCTTAATTAATTATTATGATCCAATCTAATTATGATCAATGTGGAACCTATTAATTAGTCCCATTAACCTAACCAACCAACTAACTAGATACACAATCCATGACTTATAAAAAATATTCATAATTTTATATAGCCTAACATGTTATGGAAATCTTGAAATCTATGAACTACTCTATAATGCTTGTGGGGATACCCTTTCCCTAAAATGTAACTTGTGATTCCATAATCCTATGATATGTATTGTAGTATAGATGATAGTTTAATTATTATATACATATGATGCTTAAATATAACTTATGAATAATATTCTTCCTCAGTTGTCAAACCTAATAATTTGAACACTTTGGATTTCCTTAAGATTAGCTTCTTTTTGAAAATTCAATGTTTAACTTGGAATGTTAGAAAATAAAAACAAAGGATAAGTTTTATAGACTTAGTAAATGTATATCTACCTAACTTTAACCAATCAAAGCATTTAAAAATAGATTAAAACAATTCAAAGCATTCGTAAGGAGTAACTATATGAATCTTGTACCTGGCTCTTGGCCACAAGATGATTAGCTACAAATTTAATCTTTCATTCACATCCATAGTTAATTCTATAAGTTAACAGATAAAAACATGGCTGCCAACATTTACCAAAATGAAACTTTTTCTTATGTCTCATGAGTCATCAAATAAAAAGGAATCTCACAAATCATTTGCAATCTTGTGATCAACAACATAGGCACATGTATGGATCATCATCATTCATGGAAATATACTATATTAATAAAATAATCAAGAAAATTAATTTTAGCCTCCTTATGACACTCTCGATCAATCTTATTTGTTCATAAATCTAACCTTATTCTTCTTAGCCATATTTATTCATTCACATGTAGTTAACATAGAATTAATGTTGATAATTCAATTTTATGATTTCATTTCTTAACATCATGTATTTTATCATTTTATTTCTACATCATCACAATTCAATAAATCATCAATTTATTCATAATCTCATCTTTCTTTCATTTTTAACATTTCAACAAATGAGCTCATTGGCATTGTTCAAATCAAATTATATACCACTATGTTTTCAACTGCACATTCTCCTTATAGTCACAATATCAATATCAAGTAATTCAAAATAAACTCAATCCAAATTTACAATTTACATATCAATCATCATCAAAATCTCAGTAGAGTTAGTCGACAATAAAATTCATAAATTCAATCAATCAAACCTTCAACATATTATTTCAAACTCAACATCTCAAAGCCTTTGCTTCACGATCTCACAAGAATTTAAGCTATAGTTCTCTAGAAATAATATAAGCTTATATACTATCTATACTACTTATTATTATAATTAATGAATCACCATAACACTCTAAGCTATAATTTGTTAGCCAAAAGGGCCTTAACATTTCATTTCTATAAATATGAAATTTTATAACCATATATCATTATCTAACTTCAAAATATATAATAAAAATGATCCTACGATTTAGAGGTTTACAGAAATAGAGTTTTAGATGGACATACATTCACTTCATAGGATTTCATCTTTTAGAATTCCTAAGCTAATGAATTTATCTTTTACCTTTCTTCTTCCTAACATGAATTTACAAAATTTATCATAACCTTATCATCAAAAATTATTTCCTATCATAGATTACTATTTTAATGTTATGTTCTTTCTAATTTACTATTCTTGATAGCTAATTTCTTACATTTTAAATTTTATTTCAAAGGTTCAAACTGGACAAATTAGGGATTTCTATACTTAACTTTACAAGCTAAATATTGAGATATTATACTCTAAGATTACTCATATACCTCAAGAAGCTTTTATGAGCTCAATCTTGTCAAATTTCATAAAGATTACTAGCAAGGGAAATTGATTTCTCCATAACTTTCAATAACTAATGATTGCATTTCCCACTATTTTTCGTGTTGCCAATGGCAAACACACCAAGAGCCAATGATGGCTGGAAGTAGCAACAGTAGCAACAGTGAATAGATTAAAGAAGGAGGTGAGAGGGAATAAACAGGACATCAGTAAAATTAGAGAAAATTGGCTAGTAAGGAGTTTTAGATAACTATAGGTTATGATTTAATGTTTCTTAAGCACCATGAGCTTACTTTCTAAGTTTACATCTCAACACATTTTCCTATTTAGTCTTCTTAAATTAAATCCTAGCCTAACTCTTTAATTACTCTTTTGTTTAATCAAGATGATACTCTAATTGTTCCCCAATCTTATTCTTCCTAACATTTTCATGATGGAATAATAAATTTTAAGGACTTCAAAATAATTTCTTGAAGTTTCAAATATAAAAAAACTATTTATTAAAATATGGAAAGTTATTTTCACAAATCATTATTTCAATAATCACCTAATAGTTGTTATTTTTAAAAGTAACATTTCTCTTAAATTACTCATAGCAATTTCAAAACAATATTTGGACCAAATATATATAAAATTTTACTGTCATATTAAAGAATATTAAACTATTGAAATTCACTTTTAAAAAACTATAAATAATTTTTCAAAAAGTGTTTATATCCCCAATTAATTTAAATTTTTTGAAAAATAAATATTTTATAAAATTTCCATTTGACATTTTTCAATAATAACATTTTCATAAATAATCATTTGAAATTCAAAAATTGCAAGAAATTTTAATTTAAGTCAAAAATAATTTATTATTAATTAGGATATTACATTAACTATTCAGCATAAATTTATATGCTATATAATATGATGAATGTAATTTTGTGATTCACTTTCAAATTCTTGATCTTATTTTTCCAACAGTGGTATTAAAACTAAATTTTATGTTACATGTTTATGACCTATGCAAAATTTATTGAAAAATTGTCTTGACTTTTGAAATACATAAAGGTTGTGAAAATCTATAACAAAATTTCATCTCATAGTGATAAATTAATAAAAAAAATTATTTAAATAATTTTTTATAATTTTTTTGAATAATTTACAAGAATTAATTGGATGATTTAATCTTTTTTTGAAAGGGTTAAACCCAATATTAGAAATGTTATGGTCTCAAAAAAAGAACTTGTAAAATTAGATTAAATTTGTGATATATTTAATTAAATTATTTTGGAGTTTAATCTCAAAATGGCTAATTTAAGGAAGCTTGTGTCCTAATTTGATTAATTTTAAATACTGCAGTAATTCAAAACAAGAAAAACAAAGAGAACTATGGTGTTTCTAAGTCTAAATTTCACATTGAAAATTGGATTTTTTTAGTCTATTTTTTATCAAATTTTCTTAAAAACCTAGTTTTAGATTTAATGTTCGATGAAAACCCATAAAGAAATTTGAATAAAATGCATAAATAATTTTTTAGTTCAAATATGTGTAAATTGGGTTAGAAAATCCATGTTTCAAATATTAAAAAAAAGTCCACAAATTTATAGTTGGGTACATGCCCATTATTGGCTTTTGATTTAGTTTGAATAATTTTATTTTGTTAAATTACCTATTATTTGTCTTATGTTTTTACATGTTTGATAATTTGCTATTTGCTTTTAGTGTGCCAAAGTCATTATGTATAAAAAGATTGAGATTCTTCCTTTTATTATTGAATTTCAAATAGGTAGTATAGATATAAAAGCTCAAACCTTATACCTTGGTGCTACAAGTCTCATACCTCCCATTAAGCTGTAATTGAATTGTAAAGGTAATAGTTTTCTTTCCTCCCCATCTTTATGAAAAATAAAATTTATGGTGATAAAGATGAAGCAAGTAGATAAAGTAAAATTTAATTTGGTATTATTTTTCTTTTCTTTATTAATTATATAATCTATTTTTTTCTTTCTTTCTTTTATCATGATGTAAATACTTCTTCATGCATTCCTTTGGCTAAATAAAATAACTAGTTTTTGATGAAAAATAATGAAATTTGCCCCATTAATTTTAGTTCATTCCTTAAAGTGAAAGCATTAATAATAAAAAGGAGGTTTAAATATGGATGAAGTCACGATTATAACTATGTATTTGGAAAAAGCTAAATTAATTTATGCAACCATGATGGTTATAAGAATAACACAAATAACTACAAGATAGTAATTATCCCTAATTATGTATTATTGTAAATTAGAATAGCAATAATATGTCAAGACTAGTATGTATATTAGTTAACGATTATGATCATGGATATGAGATATCAACATGGGTACATGTTAAAGGACAATTATACCAAACAGACTTGCTATGAAAATCCTACATAGATTGCTAGTGACAATGATGTATGTGATTTTTGACTTGAAGTCACTATGATTCTAATAATTAGGTACATTATGAATCATGTAAAGGATATGAATAATTTAAATAGGATTTTGTTCCTCCTTTGAAAAAGTGATATCTGTGGACCCCTTGATTGATATAACGCATTTCAATGTGACAAATTTCTTTGTACATCCTAAAAAATGAATTGATAATTTGATTGGTAATGATAGTGGCCAATTTCATGTTCTATTAAATTAATATTGAATATTTATCTTTTATGGATGATGCAACAATGCATATCATTCTTAAAAATAGAAATAACTTTTCCAACTAATGATTGGTGAAAAATATGTTAATATAATATCTAATAGTACAAAGTTAATTGAAAGCTCTTAAAGAGCTAATATAATTTTTCTAAGAGATATATATGATTATAGATACATTATTGTTAATTAAGTCTTGGAGAAATTTATTACATTTTGGAGACATACAATGACATAAATACTATATTGAGACAATAAAAATTAAATATTTTAATATTATAGTGGTTGTCTCAAAGAAAAAAATATATTGGAATACTACCTTTTTCTTCTAGTTTTTACAACAAATATAAATCCAATTGAAATAAATATTATAGTAAACTAGAAGTTTACTGTCCAAAATATTTTTACTACTTAGCATTATTACTTAGGCCATCTTAGGTCAATAAATTAAGATGTAAAAATCATTAAAAATTCACATTGTCATCCATTGAAGAACCAAGAGATTCTTTAATCTAATGAATTTTATATCTTGCTCATTCTCAAGGAAAATCAACTATAAAGTTATCATTGCTAAAGTTGGCTTTGAATTCTTAACATATTTTAAAATAAATTTAAGTTGACATATACAGACATCTTTGCTTAACATATCAACCATAGGGATATTTTATTTTGAATTAACACTTCAATAATGGTTAATGTATATCTATTGTTAACTCACAACCTAATGTTTGTGAGAGTATTTTCTTAAATAAGTTAACTTTGAGCATAATTTACTAATTTTATAGTTAAAACAATATGTCTTGATGATGTTAGTTAAATTATATTTCAAACACGTCATTGATTATTTTATGTTAATTAGAATAATTGTTCAATATTTTAAAGTGTGTTCATATGTAAAATGATTCAAATATAATATTTTTAATGCCCTAAATTATTAGCTTTATCCTTGTTTAAAAGAACAAAATTCCCCACATCATCTTAAAGGATATACAATTTTACATATTGCAATACTTATATACATCAAACCAAGAAATTATAGTTTCCTTATATGGTTAGTTTTGGCCAGGAGATAAAATATTTCATATATAGAAAATTTTTGAGTGTGCAATATATTTTTATTCCACCTAAATGCACATAAATGATCTTTAAAAGTGATAGAAAATATAGATTATATTCCTAAGATCAAAGGGAAAGAATGTGCATGTGTAAAAGTAATCTAATATTGAATAATCTTGATTTTAACACAAAGCAACATAAACCCCAAGTATATAAGATAATTAATTTATAAAGTATAGTAAAATTATCAAATATATTACTAACTAGAAAAGATAAATAAATATTATATGTTAATTACAAATGCTCCTATTGTATTGATGTCTACATGGCGAAGTTTGTTTATCAATAACAATTAAGTCTAGTGCATATCTGAAGCATGATAGACCTATTAGTTTCAAATATAAATAACCTCAAAATAAAGAAGGAATTAAGAAATTAAATACTTTTAAAGAGATTTGAAACATAATTAATGTAATATCCCCAGTTTAAATGTAAAGAATAAATTTCGAGGTTTGGGGATAAATTATTTATTTGAATAATATTGGCTTTAAATTTATTTTTTCAAAATGATAAATGGTATCAAGGATAATATTTGAAATATATTATTTGTCTATATGACCATTATTGATTTAAAATTAATTTAAATTAGTATTGATGATAATGTTTAAAAAATATATTTATTTATATGGCCAATATTGATTCAAGATTTGTTCAAATATTTTTAAGAAAATTTTCTCATAGATTGGAGATAGTAATTGCGAGTATGAAGTTTTATAAATTAATTATTGGTACTTGATAAATTTATTTTTGAAAATTGAGGGAGAAGCTTAAAAATAATTGAATTGAGATCTTTAAATAATATTTACCTTATGAAATTGAGATTTAAATATATGGATGACTAGTTTGTTTGTATATCGGAAATGGCCGGCTGTCATTTTTTTTTAAATAAGATAAATGAGCTTACGATGGATGAGAAATGAATCATTATCCATAACTCACTTTATCATTTTTTTTCCCCTTTCTCCAGCCTTTTTATATAAAACCGTCCTCCCTCTTTACTTTCAACGGCTCTCTTTTGTTTAATTTTTTGGGACAGTCTTTATTTCTTCTTTTCTGGAATGTTGCTAACATGCTTTCATTTTCTTATTTTATTTTTGTCTTTTCCCGCGGGGACAACTCAACCTCTACATGTTTCCTGATGCTTCTCTCCTTCATTTCCGGGAACACAGTTGGGTTCTTATTCCTTTTTTTAGACGCAAGCCGAGCTCCCTCCCTCTCCTCACAGTAGCCTTTTTATTCCATTTTTTTTGTTTTGTTGCTGCTCTTTCTCTCTCAAAAGCACCGCCATTCTTCTCTTTCTTTTTTTATTTCTTTCACAGTTATAGAACAACAGCAGCTCAGCTTCTTTCATTTTCTTTCTCAAACACAAAAACTCGGGTTCTCTTTCTAGTTTCGGATTCGATTTCTCCCGCTCTCATAGTTCTCTCTTTCTTCTCTTCATCAGCTCTCTCTCCCCTCCTTTATACTTTTGCCCCACTGTCACTCCTTCCTGTTGCTGTTTCTGTTACTCCAGCATGCCAGAATTGTTTCGCGGGTGGCCATGTGTGGTCCGTGTAGGCGACGTCCAGCAATAGTGAGGCCTACTCGCAATTCTACTCTGGCCACTGTGTATCAGCCATAGCTAGTCTCTGTTATTTTCCAGTTGTTATGGCATTTGAGTGCAGAAGGGAGCACGATTTGTGGTGTTGGGGTAACAGAGCTCATGATGGTGTTTGAGGCTAATGGTGAGCAGCTTCATTCTGTACGAGGTCAGTCTAAGAAAAACCATTCATGGGTATTTTGATATACTTGAAGCTTTTGGAAAAAATATGATTTTTAGGAATAAAATTTTAAAATAATGTAAATAGAATTTAGAATGGTAGTTCTTAGGTAGAACATTTATTCATAAATTAAAATTATAATTTACTAAATTAAAAAAGAGAGAAAGAGATGATTACGAATATTTTAAGACTTTTGAGAGCAAAAAACTCTAATATTTTGGATTGTGTTAAACCTAAATTATAAATCTATTTCACATATATTTTAAATATTTGAGTATAGTTTTAAAATAATAAGAATAAATTTATGGTTAGTTTATAAGGAAAATGAAAAGTTCTATATATTTATCAGTTATCTTTATAATTTGTGAAATAGGAAGGAGAAATGATGAGTATAGATGATCCAAACTTTTAAGAAGGAAGAAGAGCTTCAGATGAGTATATATCTTATCACCACTTTTATTTAAATAAAATATGATTTAAGTGTTATAAATGGTACTTTTTTTAGTGATGGTATAGATTTCATATTTATTATATGAATTTAGTTACATGATATAAGAATAATAAGTTGTTGATGAATAATGATTGATTAGAGTGCAGCAAAAGCATAGTTATGTCATTACTAGCTATTGACTGATTAATTATGATAGGATTGCAATAGATCATACTGTAATTATGTTATATGCTCTGACTGCTCATAAGTTTTGAATAATTATTTATGTGGGCTTGTATTGGATTGGTGGTGTGAATAAAGCAAAGCTCTAGTGAAGTGATTACATTGTGAATTAAGCCTTATAGCGCATTGGAAAATTGTGAACTATGCTAGAGTAATGACATTGAATATTATGAACTATGATAAAGGAATGATGATGAATAGTGTAGAAGTCGAACGGAGGATTCGTAATAAATAATTATGAAGGATATAGAGTTTATATGAGAGCTGGATGAGAAATTTCTAACTAATAATTGAGAAGCATATAAGATTGATTCAAGAGTTGGATGGGAAATTCTTGATAAATAGTTGTGAAATTAGAGCCAAATAGGAAATTCCTGGCTAACTATATGAGAATGATATATGAATAATATCGAAATAAAAAGATGGACACATAAATAGTTACTTTAAATAATTACATGATGTGGTATAATGTTAGAGCTTTGCTTGTAATTGACTACCACTGTTTGACATAACTACAAAGACTCGATGTGACTATGATGATTTGTTTATTTGAGCTTAGATGACTATTTATGAGTATGATATCTACCCATAATGGGTATTATGTGATGTGATACCAATATTATGTAATAATAAATAGTTAAGATTTATACGAATTATAAGATGAGAAATAGAGTTTAAGTTATGTGCAGGTAAGCTTCCAGTTTGGGACATGGTTTTGTATATTCGGAGAACTCAAGAAATGAGTTTGCTAATAATTTATAATTTAGTATATGATTAAACTACGACCATTATTTATAAAGTTAATTACCTATAAATAATGGTAGATATATATTCACTGAATTCTTGTAACTCACGTTATTTTATCATCAATGTTTTTAGGTTAAAACTTGAGCTTGTTGCATCCATAGAGAAACAAGATTGCCTTACAAAGGATTTGACAGTTGGGAATGCAGTGTACATTAAAATGGAGATTTATAATGTGTTGGATTGTTGCATATGTGTAAAATTGAAATTGTATTATATAGTGTGTATAGGAATAAAAATGATATTAATTCAACATTTAATGTGTTAAATCGTTTATATGCATAAATCTAAAATTGCATTGTATTGTGTATATGTGTGATTACTGTTATATCTAAAAAATAATATAGATTTTGAATTATAGGGCATGTGACCCTTGGAAAGTGTCTAAAAATGAGAGAAACTTTATCTGTTTTTTTGCAAAATTTTTAAAGAAAGTTTTAAGTTCCTTTGAAATTTGAAAACTCCCATTAAATAAAAAGAGTGAAAATTATTAAGGCTTGTAGAAACTAATAACGGGATTCACGCCAATCATGATCAAAACATGTCATGATAATTAATAACAAATTTTGGAAGAAGTTGAGATTTGAGACATAATGATAAAGGTTTTGAAAAAAGTTCAAGAACATGAAATTTATGAAAATAAAAAATTTTAATTAATTATATTTCTAATGAGAAAGATGGAATTAAAAGAGAAAAAGTTGTTAACAATGTTTATTTTTACATATAATTTAACACTAAAATTATGAAGTAAAATACTATAAGTATTGAAAATGGGTTTATAAATTAAGTTTTAAATCTTTTATATCCATTAGATTGAGTTTTATAAATTTGTCTTACCATCTTATATTTAATGATAGGGCCCATTAATTTTCATTTGGAACCTAATTTCAAATTTTATTTTCAATATATATAACATTACTCAATTATGAAAAAAATAATGGTTAGCGAGGATCTTAAATTTATAGAATAATTATTAGTCCAAAGAAAAGAGAAAAGATACAATTCAAATAAAAACATAAAGTTAAAATTAACTTACAAAGTGAAAAAATTTGTAAAAGGTGTTAAGCTAACGAAACACCTTAAAGGTACAAAGTTAATAAGGCATCAATGTATAATTATACCAAAATATTAAGAAAATTTTAATCGCAAAGAGAAAATATGATTTATACATAAGGATTTTTACAATGATTGTTATTAGCTAGGAGAAATATTTATGTGGTAGATACAATTTTCTTAAAATATATCAAAACTTAATATGTGTCTAATGGATTTAATATATCCTAATTCACACATGCAATTGACAATGATATTATATGAAAATCCTTGAAGAATCTCAGATGTGAGAAGTAAGAAATTTGAATTTTTGAGAAATATATTCAATTAAATTATAAATATCTTTGTATAGATTAAAGCAATCTAATTGAATGTGGTGTAATCATCTTAATGAATGTTTATTGAAAGAAGTATATAAAAATTCATTGTATTTTTATTAAGAAATCTAAATATAATTTCACTATAATTAGTGCATATCTTGATAATTTAAATATTATTGGAACTCATAAAGAGCTTCCAAAAGTGGCAAAGTATTTGAAAAAAAAAGTCTAAAATGAAAGATTTTGAAAAAAAAATTAAATTTTATCTTAGCTTGTAAATCAAGCATTTAAATGATAGGATATTGGTTTATCAATCAAAATGGAAAGTTCCTAAAATATTTTTACATAGATAAATCACACCCATTAAGTGTCCTAATGATTGATCAATTATTTGATATTAATTGGATCCACTTTGAATTTCAAACAATAATGAAAAAAAAAATCCTGATCTTGAAGTATTATATTTTAATACAATTGATACATTAATATATCTTACTAATTATACATGTCTTGATGCATCTTTTCAGAGAGTCTATTAGCAAAATATAGATCTTTTTTAACTAGAAGATATTATAATAAAGTTAGACATATATGTTAATACATTTGAAGGTGTGAGTTTATTTTATTTTAAGTTATAACTAAATGGTTATGTAAATGCTAGATATTTGGTCTGCACAAAATTTGATCTTATATTCTTACTTATTCACATATGATGGTACATTCATGTCACAACCCATTTTCTAGTCTATCATAACTGGTGTGAAGATGTTCTATAGATATCCTTACTAACCTTTCTTTTTTCTTTTTCAAGAATTCTTGTTATTTTTATGAAGTGTAGAACTTTTAGATGAATTTTAACTAGTAAATTTTTTATTGAAGAGTTTAATATTTTATAAGTGATTAGATTGAAATATGGAAGTATACAATTGAAATTTTAAAAACATAGCTGAAAAGCTTATCGATAGCTACATTTTCAAGAATATACTTTCTATAAGACATTATGATGGATGAAAATTTTATAGGGGTATAACTTTACAAAAACTTGTGAGATTTTTTTTTATAAGGATTAATTTGGCACTGGAAATTATTATTAAGTTAGAGATGAAAAAATCTTTTTCTTAAAGAGTGTAATAATAAAAATAGATGATAGAACTTTATTTTTTTTAAATGAAAGGAAAACCAATACTATGAAGTTTTTGCTCCTTCTTTAAAGAAAAAAATAGTGGCCTTAGATTATCTAGATAAAAACATTATTGATTTTTAATATCTTTAGGACAAATAGTTTTAATGAAATTAATTAGAGATAAAATTCAAGAGGAAGAGAAATGATGAACTTCTTTAAGAACTTATCTTACTGTAAAATAAATATAATAGAACAAGAACAAGTTAATAAAAATCAAGAAATTTAAAGTTGATTATTTAAAATTAGATTATTTTTAAAGAGGGGAATCATGATTTACAGAAAATGACTCCTAGTTAACCTAGCTTTGATTTTTAGGAAATATTTAGAGCTCTAGAGATCTAATTAATATGATATTATTGATCGCAGCTGTCGAACCAGTCAAATTAAATTTTCTTATTCCTAAAAATGTTTGCAGCAAAATTAATGGGAACCAGGTCGAACCTCTAAAGATCATTTTCAATAATTTTTTATGATTATTTACTAATTATGTTATCAAACACAGAATGCTACCTAAATAGAATGCAATTTATCAATAAACAGAATGTTATCTACTTATGCAATTTATCAAATACAAAACGTGTAGACTAAAGATTATAATGAAACAGAATTAAAAACAATGTTGTATGCTGTGTGTAATTAGAAACTATGCAAAACAAAATGCAAAATTGGGGGGGGGTTAGTTGCACAAATTAAATGATTAATTAGCAAAAAATTAAGCTTGAAAAATAGAAGTAAAACAGAGGGAAATCAATGAAATCAAATAGCTAATTCAAGGAATTCAAGGTTTCTTCAAAGAATTAATCATAGATCATTATAAATTGGATTTTGCAATTGATTATTTAGCTTTGAATTATCCGAAATCCCTGTAATAATTCATGAATTCTATGCAAGACAATCGCCTAGGATTTGATTGATTAAGATTAGCTAAGTTAGATAATCGCCATAACCCCTAAGTTAGATCAAAACTAATTTAAAAATAGAATCAGCCAAATTAAATGAATTAATTCAAAATCCTAAATTAATCATTCATCCCTTTTTCTCTCATGAAAAATTATAATTAATCAACCAAAATTTACTACCAATTCAGATTAAAAACATAACTTACATAATTGAACAAAGATTATATCAAACTAATATCCAAGTCAATAGATCATGCAAATCAGAAAAGATAAATGAAGAAAAAGGAAAATCAATTATAGTTACCACCATACAAACCAAGATCTCATAATTTTAGGGAAGAAGAACCTCAAATTTCCTTAAATCAACTCACAGAATTAGCCTTCCATAAGAGAAAAACTCAAGAACAATAGAAAAATAGGAAACTGTCTAGCTCTCTCCCTTCCTGTCTCACATTCTGATTTTGTAACCTATTTATTTACAACCCTAAAGGCATAATTAGGACTGGACCTAAACTACAAACTTGTAGCCTAATATCTTAGGAAACTACCCACAAAATTTCAGCCCAATCAAACATTCCTAGCTCAAGTTATAGCCAAAATACTGAAAGTAGTTCAATCCAGTTTGAGATGAAATAATGAGCCAAAATCCATCTTCCTTGGCATTAAAAATGACTCAATTTCTTCAAAAGGCTTCAAGAATGTTTAGATATGGATTTCATAGAGTAATTGGACTTGGCCTTGCATCAATTAGGCACTTGGAGCTCAAGATATGAATTAATCATTGCAACTGGGTCGGGTCTAGGCCTGGACAGCAACTATACTTCTGCTTTGAGCTAATATTTGACCTCCAATATGGAAGAAATGGATTTTATGGTCAACATGAAAATTATAGTTCATTTTCTTAGGTTTCCAACGGTGTATAGATTGTCCAAATCCGACATTCGAAGCTCAAGTTAACCAAAATACTGAAACAACATAAAAAATTCAACATTAAGCCCGAAATTCAATTAAGCCCAAATTAATGCAATTAGTCTCAAATTAATGCAAAATAGATCCAATTAAGTATTGTCACCTTCTAAGGGACCTAAATATAAGGGAAAATATTAATATAATACTGTTCACATCAATTATACCTAAAGCTTCCTGAGACCTAACTTTATAACTTTTATGTTCATAGTTTATCAAAACTATATAGTTTTGGTGATCTTACATTAGATGGAAGTTAGACCTATAAAATTTTATTGTTGTAACTCTTGTAGTACAAATTTTGTAAAATAGGTTTTATGCTTTTAAAATTAGCAAAGCTTTATTCTTTGTAACACTAAAAGGTATAGGATTCAGGTCCATTAGATTTTAGTGGTTATCAAGTCATATATAAAGGGTAAGAACACTACACACTTGAATATATAATAAAATTCAGCAAAGAAAGCTTTTCTCCTTCTTTGAAGTTTCTTATTTTTCAATTATGGAAGGCTAAATTTTTTGTTGATTTAAGGATTTCAAGGCTCATCTTTATCTGAATTAGGAGATTTTAAGTTGTAATATTAACTTTTTTTAATTGCTTTTCCTTTTTCCCCTAATTCTTTATGCTAATTGCTTAATTTTGTATGTATTGAATGTTGATTTGATATAATTTATGTTCAACATTGTAATTTCTAATATTTATCTACTTTTGTGTTGAATTGTGATTTGTTAATCATGATTTTCATGTGAGGACAAAGGGTTAAGAGATTAAATCAAAGGTTTCTAATTTAATTCTTCAATTCGGCTGAATTCTATTTTCAAACTAATTTTGATCTGGCTTCATGAATTATAGTGATTATCTAATTTTGCTAACTTTAATTGATCAAATTATAGATGATTATCTAATATAGGATTCATAAATTATTGCAGGAGTTTTGGACAATTCAAGGATTAAAAATCAATTAGAATGATAAAATATTTTGTGATTCATAATTAATCCACACTAAGAGTTCTCAAATTCTAGGATTGAGTACTTTGTTATATTGATTTTCTTTCTTATTATTTTACTTCTATATTTTGTTTTGTCTAATCCATTTATTTTAATTTTGAATCAAACCCCTTAATTTGGTTTTGTGTTCATTTTGTTTTACATATTATTTGAATTTTGTTATGCATTCTACATTTTGCATTCTACTTGTATTTCTATTTGCATTCCTGTTTCACTTCTATTTGCTTTTCTTCCTTCTATTTTTAGTGCATAAAAGCTTAAATAATTATGTAATCATTGTTAGTAAGAAATGATATATCATAGAATCACTAAGGGTACGATTTAATTTATCATCCTATATTGCATAATTTTTAGCAAACTAGTTATAATTAATTTTAGTGTATTGCAATGCATATCTCTAAATTTTTGGCGTTGTTGATAGGGATCTAATTAAA